>CM052094.1:7960342-7986449 GCA_028453745.1 Agapostemon virescens
AAGATTTTAAATAAAGTCTAAGAAATCCAAATATTGTGCCTTTCTTGTCAGACGAAATCAAATGTTGTTCATATGTAACAATTGTTTAAGCATTGAAATAGACGTAGCTGTATAAGAGATATGATTTGTTTCTTCTCTTTTGTAACATTTTTAGTGATGAAGATTATTATAATTAGTTACAAAAAGAAATGGTATAGCAAGTGATTGACACACATGTTTCTATGAATGTAGGAATGGAGAGGGTTGGATGCAATGTTAGAACGAGACGATTAAATTATTTTTGCACATCTTTTAGTAAATCAATGCATCCAATTCAAGATTAATGTGAAGATTGTTCGAATGCTTTCGTAAACCACTGTGCATAGTATCGGATTGTTTCATGAAACAACGATCGAGAGAGTGAATATGTAGCCAGTCTTTTGATGGCGGTCAAGGTGTACAGTGTCATTGTATTGCAAACTTATTTTATTATTACTGTGATACGAGAGCGCACGATTACGAACGCCGAGACGACTATAATAGTTTTGCATATCATTTAGTAAATTAGTGCATCCAACTGCTCAAAAAAAGTGAAAGCTTCTATCTTAAAAAAAATATTCGGATTTAAAGAGTGTTCCAATGCATTCGTTACCCACTGTACATTGTGTTGGATAGTTTTACGAAACAATGATCGAGAGAATGAATATGTAGTCAGTCTTTTAATCCTTATCACTCCAATGGCTTCAATGACACTGAAAATTGTCAAACTATTATTCAAAACAATTTGTATATTACAAATGTTTGTAATTACGAAGTTAGTAAAACTTGAAGTGTTGCCGTACGATTGACAGCAACAAACATGATATGCACGAAAGGAAATGAACCACGCGCAATGGAATTATCCTAAGACAGAAAGATGTCTCAAGTTAGGGATTAAAATTGCTTGTAGTGCAAAGGGTTAATGGCAGTTGAGATGTACAGTTTCATTGCATTGCAATCTTATTTTATCATAATTAAATTCCTGTTAAATCGCTACATTGTCCTGTGTTTCAAGAAAAATGCGTGCAAGCTGCGCTGATCGTTTCGTGCAATTTCAATCAAAGGCTTTTTACAGCGAGTAAATAATGAGAAGACGAATTAATCCTCAGAGTGAATCCGTTTCTCCCGAATTCTCGGCGAGTCACGAGAAGATGCGGTTCACGTTCGGACCGTCTGAAAATTCTCCTTAGGGTCGTAGTCGACGCGTGTTCGGTATTTCGCGAAAACACGAGACAATACTTTCGCAACGCGCCACGTGGCGGCGAAGACACGCGAGCAGAATCGCACACACAGATGCATATATACTCGGATCGGCTAATGAGTAGCCGCGAAATTAGACGACACCGCGTCGCGACACGTCTCTAATGTCGGGATGTTCCTTGCCTCCCTTTGGATGCACACCTGTGGACCCGTTGTTTCCCGGTCGAAGCGTGACGACGGCCGCAGACGAGACGCGCGTGACAAACCGACGCATCTCCGCGGCGAATACGTCGAGGAGAATACGAAGTTGCGATGGAGGCAAGATCCCAAAGGAGGAGGACGCGGATAGATAAGAAGGACAAACGCGATGTCGCAGACGAATGCGAATATTCCACCGGGTGAATCGTTGCGGAATGCTGCAAATGTCTGCGGGTCACCTAAATTCTACGCGATGAATTGATTTTTAATCTATAGATTATTAATTATTATTAAGACGTTGAGCCCGACGTTGGTCCCTGGGGACCGACAGTATCAAAGTTTAAAAATAAATGTGGTAATTTCAATGAAATTTATTGAAACATTCTAAACAAAAATATGGTTTGCTTTTGCATATACTAGAAAATGTGACGAATTTTTAAGTCAAATTTTTGGTTATCTTGCGCTGCGAATAGCGTTGAATTTTTGTTGTAACATCCTGAACGATATCTTCGGATTTTGTGAACGTCTCCTTCTTTTTTTCGTAATTGCTGAACAATTCTTTTTTCAATATGTATAGGAATTTCCTCATCTGATTGTTGTGTAAGTACGTCCACCAATTGTCTTCGAAATGACGAAACCGATATTTTGTTTCCCGTTACTTCTTCAAACATGAACAGAGCATTTATAATACCAGTATTTAAAAGACGCTCGAAAGCTAAGTTTTTATACCATTTTGGAAGGATAAGCGTTGAGCGAACTTTTATGACAGGAGGTCGCTATTGTTACCCTGGGCCTTGGTTCTTTGACTTTAGATTCTAAAGGCTACGGTGTGGGTCTGTCACCGCCACATCTGGCAACCATTGCCGGCGGACCCAAGGTACAGTGGTTTCACCTTCTTCGACTCGAGTAACCTTTAGGCTATAAAACGTCGAAGGCTGTACAAGTGACCACTATAACTACGCTTTTTGAGACCATCGGGGTTTTCCACCACTTGGCCTAAATTGTTTGTAGATGTGGGTGCACTTCCTGGTTCGGCAAATTTGGTCACCCCTGGAAATGCCCCAAACATCCCCGCTATCTATCCCCGATTGTCTTCACTTGTACAGTCCTCCCAGCGAATCGTAGGGCCCAGTACATATTCGTAGATTTTTGTTGGTCCATCCACTCCTTCTGAGAGAAGGGATGATCAACGGAAAGAGTAGGGACAAGCCTTTATCAGGACGAACTCGCGGCTGTCTCGGGGCATTTACATGGGCAGTTAGATACATACAAAAATCATAGAATTAGCAACTTCTCACTGTTCGTATTATACCTCGTACTTTGTACATCACGATAGCCTCAGTCAGTACTTCTATCCTCGTGAACATTGTTATACAGGGTGTTTCGTCTAAGACAGGACACCTAAATATCTTCACTACCTCTGAAAATACAAAAAATGTTGCTAACGTAATCTAAATGGTTTCAAAAGACGAATCGAAAGGAAGAATCGTTTTTTGTAAAATGTAATTTTTTAATCGTTTCTCCAAGATCACTCGTGTTTTTTTACATATATATACACAGTTTTTGTTGTTGTATGTTATAGCAAACATTATTGTGCATACATCCATGTTTAATAGCACGACCTTGAAGTGACCGTGAACTCTAAAATTTGCTAATTAATGCAGAACTTTCTTTCAGCGACATTTCAGATTTCAACGGTAACAGGAATTCGACTATGAATTGGAACTTGTAAATAAACACATTGTATCATTCATCTGCGTACATAGAGAATGAGAGTGATATGTATTTAAGAGTTTGCTCACTGCTAGATTTCTCAGTGTATCGACAAGCGATCCATAATACATTGTTCAGAACAGGAGAAAATTTAAATGGTTTTAATTTACGGTGAAGCTCGAGAATGTCTAAGAAAAGCAATGCGAATTTACAAAGACAGATTTCCAGAACGTTCTTGTCCATCACGTTTTGCATACTCAAGTATTGTTAAAACATTTTGTGAGACTGGTAGTGTCAACAGAAACATTCGTATGAGACGTAAGACTGTTACTCATGAAGCAAATGTGAACAATATTTGGACGTGAAACGGGTATTAGTGTTACAAACATATTCCGGAGTCTTCATTCACAAAAATTTCATCCTTTCCATTTATCTCTTCACCAAGAGCTTCATGGAAGAGACTTTGAAAATCGCATACACTTTTCTCAATAGGGTATACGGAAATATGAAAGTGATGAAATGTTTTTCCAAACAGTATTGTTTACGGATGAAGCATCATTACAAATCATGGACAGGTGAACCTCAAGAACATGCATTATTGGCCGGTTGAAAATTCACGATGGTTTAAACAACTCGATAAGCAGAGACCATGGACCATAAATGTCTGGTGTGGTATTCTAAATAATAGGATAATTGGGCCGTATTTTATCAACGGTACGCAAACTGGGCAGAAGTATGCTGAATTTTCAGAACATATTCTACCAAGTTTATTAGAACATGTACCATTTAGGGACCGACTAGTATTATGGTATCAACACGATGGGTGTCCAGCACACTTTTCCCATATTGCAAAACGTGTCCTCAACGAAAAATTCCCAAATCGTTGGATGAGACGCAATGGACCTGTATCATGGCCGGCTGCTTCACCCGATCTCACCCCACTTGATTTTTTCTTATGGGGGACATTAAAAGGTACGGTTTATCAAGAGTAGCCCACGACGCTAGAAAATATGAAGGAACGAATAATTGCAGCATGTGCTGATATAAAACCTGAAATCCTCGAAAGAGCTGTACAATCTATCGTTTTTCGCCTAACGAAATGTATCACAACGGAAGGACATCATTTCAAACATTTATTGCAGTAATAAATGTGATTCTTTACAAGTTCAAGTTCATGATCGAATTCCTGTTACCGTTGAAATCTGAAATGTCGCTGAAAGAAAGTTCTGCATTAATTAGCAAATTTTAGAGTTCACGGTCACTTCAAGGTCGTGCTATTAAACATGGATGTATGCACAATAATGTTTGCTATAACATACAACAACAAAAACTGTGTATATATACGTAAAAAAAACACGAGTGACCTTGGAGAAACGATTAAAAAATTACAATTTACAAAAAACGATTCTTCCATCTGATTCGTCTTCTGAAACCATTTAGATTACGTTAGCAACATTTTTCGTAATTTCAGAGGTAGTGGAGATATTTAGGTGTCCTGTTTTAGACGAAACACTTGTATACATATGTAATAGATCAAACATTTTACAATACTAAAATATCTGAGAAAGATCAATTTTTATCTCAAGAAACGTATGAGAGAAAATTCAGGATATGAAAAAACGATATATTTGTGAGGAACAAAATAAGGATTAAGGAATTTCTTTTACTAGAGATATAAAACACAAACTGTTGAAAAGTGAATACGAATGAAATTTATACAGAATTATAGAAGAGTCCTAATACGATACAGTTCACCCTCTACTCTCCGACTTAAGCAGAGAAACATGATTGTTCGAATAATAAAACAATTATCTATTACGTTGGCAACTAAATGATTGCAGATTTTGTAGATAGATAGTTTTAGCATATTCTTTTGTTTTATCATCGTGTTAAAAGCACCTAACAAACATTGCAATCGCTTAGTTGTCAACCCAATAGATACGGTACTAGATTTGACGTTTGTTCAATTGTACGATAATTTATTTCGCAAGTGGACAGTTTCAGTTTGAAAAGCTAAAGTATCAAACATTCTAGATTCAAAGAATCGAGGTCGTATTTCGTAATTTCAGTAAACACCCACTAGATATAGCGT
The DNA here is from genome assembly GCA_028453745.1 of Agapostemon virescens. Classification (NCBI taxonomy): domain Eukaryota; kingdom Metazoa; phylum Arthropoda; class Insecta; order Hymenoptera; family Halictidae; genus Agapostemon; species Agapostemon virescens. Next base: position 7,965,564 of record CM052094.1, read on the forward strand.
TTGTTCAATTATACGATAATTTATGTCGCAAGTGGACAGTTTCGGATTGAAAAGCTAAAGCATCAGACATTCTAAGTTCAAAGAATCGATGTGGTACATAGTAATTTAAGTAAACGCCATAGGATTTAAAAGTTTTAAGACGACCGACAAGCGTCCTTAAAATAGTCGACTGCCGGAGCAATTATCCTACGCAACAACCTAATGCATACGTACTCACCGCGTTTCGACAAGCGCCGCGAGAGCTCGCACCTTAAGTGGCAATATGTCTCTTACCTGGAACAGAAAAAAACAAAAGGGGACCGTTACAACTCGTGGTCTGGCCTTTTTGCAGTGTCCACGCCAGTCACGTCCTTGTTCTTACGCGCGTTCTGTCATTGTGCGTTTTGTTCTTTGGCGGCTGAAAATGTTGGTGGAGAGAGAAAGAAAAGGGAGAAAACGAAGGGTGAGCGTTTCGTCCTGGGCTCGTTAGAGGACCGTCAATAAGGCTGACTAGCGGATCCTGCCTTAGACGCTGGGATACTGGAAAGCAGTTAAGAACGGTATATAAATGAATTGGAGGCAGATCAAGTACTAGCGAGAAACTTATCCTATTGTCCCTCTGTCGGTGAGCGCAGGAGGCACAACCGTTACAATACTTATCCGCGCCGACCGAATCAACTTTGTCGTTAGCTACTATCCACCGATCTAGTTGAAATAAAAACTTCGCGTTCGATACAAAGAGTGTGGCTAGGCTTCGTGAATCTTTGGTGAACCTTTCCCAGTCCGATCCGAAATCCATTAACACGTCAATAGATTGCGGATTGTATGCTTTTATGGCAGAAACGAGTAGGTCAGCCGCAGAATTTAAACCCAGCTACTTTTTATTTTAAGAATTTAAGAATTAATATTTAACTCCTTCTACTGCAACTTATTGTACATTCGTATAGACTATAATTAATCATTTAAATTCGAAGTTCGTATTTATTGTGTGCTTATACACGGTGATTAATCAATATACGTAAGTACAGGGTTGTAATTAGTATTCTCAAGAATTACAAGGTTAGACGAGACTAGGCGATAATAGTTCCTCATAACCACCGCAGTGTAAATTATGCAAAACGAACATTTTCTATAGCAACAAACTTCAGTAAAATAAAATATTATCTCGATTCTTAACAGTAGAACTACCGAGTAATAAATCCGACCCATGTATATAGCATTGTAATAATGACAAAATTGCATCCATTCATATTTTGTACAATTTTTATCGTAATATCTGCTTCAATGAAGAAATTCATTCGAAACTCTCTAGTGAAAATGTTTTTATAACTTCAGTAATTGTAAACGAAAAAATCAGGAACCAGTCATTTTGACTGATTCGGTAGTTCTAGTGTTAATATCCTCAAGAAGTTAATAATATAACAGCAGTTTTAGATTCTTTCATCGCTTTTGATGTTTCAAGTTGAACCTATTCGATTTTATTGTAAATGTATAAAATTCGCGATCTACTAATTTGGAACTTATGACAATCGCGAGTTCATATAATTAAATTTTGAGGAAACTTAGATATTTCATATCTCCTAAAAAAGTAAATTATTAGGAAGCATTAATAAGAAAGTTAGAAACTTAACGTTTCCTAATAAAATAAGTTATATGATTAACACAATTCTTCTGTTGTAGATTGAAGAAAGAATCGCTCGAAGTGCTTTCGAGTCGACAAAACAGCTCACCGGCTGGTTTACAATTCATATTCCGCAAGAAGGCACTTGCGAGCGATTTATAGAATCCATCGGGGTTGTAACCGCTGATCAATTGCGAGTCGTTGAACCGGCGAACAAAATGAATTTACCAACTTTTCGACGACATGAGAAAAGCAGGTATTGATTTCATTAATCCGCGGAGCTCCTAGTCATCGTGTTCCAGGCTTTGATTATTCATTATTCCCCCTCGTGATCACGGCACGGGAGGAACAAATAATCGACGCGGCTGCGTTCGTGCGAAAACTTTTCGCTCGATACGAAAACGCGACACAATGGAACTCGATTAATGTCGCGGAATTTCGTAGCCGATAATTATTAAAATTCATCGAGACATTGTTCCGATATATTGAGCGCAGACGACACTGAGTGCGTCACGGACGATATAGGGCTTCCCGCAAACTCTGCGAGACCGATAATAATTTATTAAAAGTTTCCTAGAAGAACCGTTCATCTGCCTTGTCGTTATTCCGTTACTATCATCGTTTACCGGTAACTATTTTCGAACAGAGATAACACATCGAAATTTATTCTGATGCAATCAGTGCATGATCTCTATTTGGCAAACCCTCATTGGGAAACCATCATTGCCAAACCATGTAACGTCTGGCCATATTATGAGAAGTCAGACTCTTGATAATGATTTTAAACTACGTTTAACAAATATAAATATTGTGTCTTCCTTTTTAGACGAAATCAAATGCTGTTCATTTTTCAACGATATTTAAGTATTGAAGTAAATGCAGCTGTATAAAAAAACAAATTGTCGGCGATTTTTAAATGCTATATCTGTACCTACAATAAAAATTTAACCCTTTGCAGTCCATGCAATTTTAATTTTCAATTCGAGACATTTGACAACCCTACAATGGTTCCATTATACATGGTTAATTTCCTTTCATGCATAGAAAGTTATACGCACGTGAAACGCTTCAATTGTTACCAATTTTTAAAATGCAACAATAGTGATGTAAAAGTTGTTTTAAATAACAGTATGGCAATTTTTAGTGTCGCCTCAGAGGAGCCATCGGAGTGCTAAGGGTTAAATAATGACTTTTGTGAATTTAAGTAATTTATATAAACATATAAAGACGCATAAAAAAAGGTTTAGGCTTTTTAGTTGTAAGAGTTAAGAATCATTTAATTTGATTAAATCGCAATTTCTTGAAATTTTTACTGTTCTCAATAAATTATATTTTAAAGCAACTTTGTGCATGCATGTAACTTTACTGTTCTTCATTTTTCTCGCAGTCGGAACCAATTATAAATAAAAAAAAAATATTTACGTTCAATTTGAAAAAAGCTATTCGCTTTTAAAGGGTGTACGAATACTTTTTACACCGATCGTTCAATGTAAAATAGAAATATTCTACTTCTACGATCGATGTGTAACAGAATCATCAATCTTATCGTTGCAATTATTAGTTTTGAAAGTTTATGGAGCATGGAGCTATCCAATTTTCGGCATAGTAATAATTCACCAAAGACGAACGGAGAATCTCGGGTAAAGGTACAAGCAAACATTCTGATTGTTGGTTACGCCACAACAAATCCGCCCGTGACGTACACAGAGCAGCATGGTTCTGACACAGGCAGGTTGCTCTTCGGAAAATGAAGTCAAGCCTTGTAAACTTCACCTACGAAAATTGTAGAACGCGGCTGCATAAAGGCAGACCCGTAACTAAGGTAGACTTAAGGCGGCAAAGGAGGAAGCCGTGTTCAAAGGTGGATAAACAGCGGAGAGAAACGTGACTATTCCCGTTAATGGAAGTACGCTGTTTGCTGGACTTACCAACGGTAAGTCTCCGGGAATGGCGTTGTAATTATCACCGTTATTTGCATGATCGGGGTCGGGTCCCCATATTTGCGTGAAGCAATCGAATTTTTTGGCAAACTAGTAACTGGTAGACCGTGTTTGAAATCTCTTCGCTCGGTAATCGGACGAGTACCAAAATGGTGTACTTTCCTCGTTGAGAAGCAAAAGGGTGTGAAAATTTTGTGGAAATGCTGCGAATCGTTTGTGGAACGAACGTACCACAGTTATTTTAACACTAAATCTACCGAGCATTAAAACTGACTGGTGTATATTAACTTATAAAAATGTCAAGATTTGTTACAAAGTAGGATTGAACAAACACATCTATTGAATCGATTCCTAATAAAGCAATTTTATAACTTCGATAATTGCAAAATAAAAATTCTGAACAGGGTCACTTGACCGCCTGTGGTAGGTTTAGTGTTAACATAATTAAATCTTGCAATTTTTATACGACGATATATACTAGTTAATTGTAACAATCGGTAGATGTGTTGTTAATACTACATCTATTTTGGGAACTAAATAAAATGATGAATGTATTATTTTTATTAGGTTTAATGGTGATGGGACGATATATGAGCCGTTTATTTTGAAAATGGCGTAAGTCCATTTTTTAAAAAATCATGTTTTCTACAATAATAGTTACATTTTTATAAGATCTCTTCATTCTGAGGCAACTTGTTACTAATATATTTAAAATCGTTCAGATTTTGTAACACGAAAATTTGCTGGTTGATGAAGCGATGAAGAAGTTTATTCTGAAAGTGGCATAAGTCATGATCGCATATGTAGATGGGCGATTTCCAAGATAAAATTTTGAAGTACCTCAGGATTTCTGTATTCGACCTACTATCGGAATGAATTTTGAAATAGATGGATCGTGAATACTGCTGAAGCTGTCGAAGCTCCAGGAATGGGGTCAAACAATTCACATATTCAAATTAAGATATTTCAATACGTTTTTAAACATTTAACACTAATCTTACCGAGCATTAAAATTTACTGGTGTGTAGTGTCTCATGAAAATGCCAAGATTTAATCTACTTAATAAATTGATTAAGATTTAACAAATTGAATCTTGCAATTTTTAGAAGACGATATATACTGGTTAATTGTAACGCTTGGTAGATGTAGGGTCAATACTAAAACTATATTAGGATCTAAATCAAATTTTAAAGTTACACAGGATTCCTATACTCGACCTACTATCGGAATGAATTTTGAAGTAGATGGATCGTAAGTACTGCTGAAGCTGTAGAAGCTCCAGGAATAGTGTCAAACAATTCACATATTCTCATTAAGATATTTCAACAATTTTTTAAACATTTAACACTGAATTTACCGAGTATTCATATTGTATGAAAATTGATTACTGTATATTGTCTTATAAAAATGCCAAAATTGAACAAAGAAATCTATTGAATCGATACCCATGGAGGCAATTTTAGAACTTCAGTAATTGTGAAATAAAATATCCCTAAAGGGTCGTTGTAATTGTAACAAAAAAATTATAAAATTTAATTAATTCCGATGCTGTGGGAATTTTCATTACAACATGTGATTGTATAAAGGAATCAATTAAATCGATTCCTATGAACGCAATTTTGTAACTGCAATAATTGTAAAATGAAAGATTTGAAAAGGATGGCGGGACCCGTTATGGTATGTTTAGTGTTAATATAAAAAGCCCCTTGCCATATTATGACCAATAAGACTCGTGTTGAAGATTTTAAATAAAGTCCAACGAATATTAATATTATGCCTTTCCTTTTAGACGAAATCAAATGTTGTTAAATCTTAAGTCAAAATTATTTAATCTTAAACCATATACATAATGGTATTTTAAACAATTTATACAGAATTTTCGAAAGGTCCTAGTACGATACTTCGTAAACTCGATAAACTGATGTTAATTTTACTTTTGAGACATTAAAAAGAAACATCGTTGAGATATCTAATTCGAGAAGAAGCAGACATCTCCAAGATCACTTGCATATTATTAATTTAAAATCAATTATAAGCAAACAAGAGCTGCACAAATAACATAATGAAATATAAATACAAACATAACATAACCAAAAGTTCCTGCCACGTTCTTATGATTGCATTCTCACGATATTATAAAATACGAAATAAAATTGTTTGAAAGAGTTAGATGCAAACATCTTTTGTGATAGTAAGTGAAATATTCTTAAACAAGTTTCGTACACTTATTTTAAATTCACTGTCACGTCAAATCCATATACGTACACAATTCCTTTAAACAACTGTCAAATAATCTTTTACCTACTGTACAGTGGAACTCCGTTCATGCGAACTGAATTTTAGTAATGCCTGGGTTAATTGAATTCTACCTGAGCCAAATCCTCTTATATGAATGCGAACTCCTACTGAACGAACAGGAAATAATAATCAGTAGTGGGAGGCAGGTGAACTCCTATTGTGCGAACCACTATATTATGCGAACAAACTTGTCCCCCGACCGGTTTATATAAATTGAGCTCTACTATAATTCTATGATAGCTCCGGAGGAGGATGAAAATTGTCCCTTCACATTGAACATTCAAATTTCTACAGAAGTTACTTTTTCACTTGCGAAGAAGGACGAGAGAAAACGAGATTAAGGAAAACTGTTTTACGAACGTGTCACATCCTACTAATATACGCTAGCATTAACACTTTGACTGCCATGTAATCCATATAGGGGTGACAGAATTATTAGTCCATGTTTAAAAATAAATTTTGTAAGGCTCGACACGGGGTGAAAGGAACTTTTTGGTTGCTCGCTCGCGGGGAACCGTCTCTGACGTTTATTTAACAAAATCAAAATGTAGTAACATGAACAAAACAGAGTAGTACGTAAATCGATAAAAACATATATACAATAGTTAAACGTGATCAATAAAAATATATATAACACTTAAATATAACACTGCACGCATACTAATGTACCTAAGTTATTTTTACAATTTTTACATTAATATATTCGTTGCATTTAATTTAGTTGATATCTGAAGAATACAAGAAAGTTGAAAGATAACTATATACCACACATTTAAAGTTTTCAAGTGCTGTTCCATTAAATAAATTAATTTTATGGAATTTTTGAGGTCATCAGTTGGGCAGTTAATGCGTTAATTAGATTATCACTAATATCGTTGTCATTATTAATATTATTGATTTGTTAACAGCAGCGTAAGGCATAACAACACCACTGTACTTTTCTAATCTGTTCTTTTCGCGATTCCTGGTTTTCGAGATCTGTTCTGTTCGCGATTTCTGGTTTTTGAGATCTGTTCTGTTCACGATTTCTGATTTACGAGTTCTGTTCTTTTCATGATTTCTGGTTTTTGAATTCTGTTCTGTTCGCGATTTCTGGTTTTCACATTCTGTTCTGTTCGTGATTTCTGGTTTACGAGATCTGTTCTGTTCACGATTTCTGGTTTTTGAGTTGTGTTCTGTTCGCGATTTCTGGTTTTCGAGATCTATTCTATTAGCGATTTCTGCTTTTCGCGTTATGTTCTGTTCACGAATTCTGGTTTTCAAGTTCTGTTCTTTTCGCGATTTCTGGTTTTTCAGATCTGTTCTGTTCGCGATTTCTGGCTTTCGAGATCTATTCTATTCGCGATTTCTGGTTTTCGAATTCTGTTGTGTTCGCGATTTCTTATTTTCGAGTTCTGTCCTGTTCTGTTTGCGATTTTTAATTCCGTCTTCTTTTCGTGTTTTTCGCGATTTCTGTTTCCATCTGCGTGAGTCTTATTGCGTTTTGCTCGTCGTCACCTCGGTTTTGTCGTGATTGGCTGAGGGTAGTTTGAGGAGGTGGAATGTAGCGTTTTTTAATCGATTGTAGAAATGATGAAAGGAATGTGTCTGGCGGAGTGTACCTGAAGGACTGGGAAACGGTCAATGAGGGATTATCGTGCTTTGCTGCAGAGAGTTGTCTGGTATTCGTTTCTTCGAATGCGTTGCCCGCAGTGTCCGTTCGTCGGGGTAAAACTGTCCGCATGTGACGCGTGTCGAATTTCGAACTGTCTTGCCTGCTTTTCGTTTATGCGTTACAAATTTCCGAAGACAGGGTTAAGCAAGTACAACCTTCGGTGTTGCCGTCGCAACAAACATTAAAAATATTGATAGGATTCTGCATTGCTTTAACTAAGGCTTTGTTTGTGTATAGATAATTATAAATTAACATTAAAGACGTGTTCCTGTATATGTAATTATAAGTCAATACTAAGAACGTGTTCCAGCATATGTAATTATACATCAATAATAAGAACGTGCTTGTGTATATATGATTATAAATTATCGATAAGAACGATTGCCAGATATGCGATGAATACAATACATGATCGATTACATATTGTTACGATGGCTGTATATATGGCGTCGCTATAATGTAAAATTACTGCGTGATGAAAACGAACTCTAAGTAAATAATAGAAGATAAGGGTTGACACAGACTTGTTGCACTGACAGACAATGGAGTGTAGTCGAAGTTTGCCTGTCCAACAGTTTGGACAGCGAATTCGGCGAAGCTAATCCGTATTGGATTTGTTAATAGTTCTTGTTTATTTAATAGCAAAATATTAATTTCGCTCCGTATGTTTATATGCGTATAGATGAATCATATCGGGTGATGCCACGATTTTTAGAATAAATATATTTCGGTTACAGCCGATAAGTATTAGGAAGTTTGGACGAAACCTCCGTCTATACGACGAGATCAGTTCTGATTCAGCTTTGTTGTTCTCCGCAACATAGTCGAGAGGGAAACTCTAAAGGATATAAAGGATAGACCTGCCATACTAATAAATCGAATTTGATAAAAGTTATAAAGAAGGACGTGTATCAAATCACGTCCCAATAATATTTTATTATTGTGAGCAGGTCGAGAGGTTCAACCCTTAGCACTCTGGGGCGCCATGAAAAATTGGCACACTATTACTTTAAACAATTTTAGCATCGCTATCTTCACACGTAAGAGATGGATAAAAATTGTGCGGTTACAAGGACGAGTAACAGAAGAAAAAACCACTCTTTAACTCTAACACTTTAACTTTAACACTCTTAACTAACATTTTTTAACTCTGTCCCGCTGACACGCGCATTGTCTTATAGGTATGCTTCAGAGGGTATTTTCTCTACGTCACCCAATCGCTAGATTTTTATGTTACACCCGTTCTCTAATCAGCGGAGTAAGGGAAGATCAAGACCGACGGGGTGAATCGTTTGGGGTACACGAGTTTTATGGTGCGACCATTGTCAAGAAATTCGGAGGACTCTTGGCCAAATTAGAAACTCGTCGCTGTTTCTCTAACCGTTTGCGTACCACGAGCCACTTTCGCGCTCTTCAGATTCTGTGTTGAATAAAGCCAGCGTGCGGCTCGTTGGTCGAATGGTCGCTTCCTTTGGAGCTGAATTTAATCATTTCTTGCCTTCTTTTCGTTTATGTGTTACAAATTACAGAGGGCAGGGTTAGGCACCTACAACCTTCGGTGTCGCCGTCGCAACAGAACGTCTCTCTAATAAATTGAAAGCCAAATGAAAAACTTACGTTTCATGATATTCCGAAAGGGTCTACGACTCGTCAAATTTCGCGATCGACTGATTCGAACGACACCGATTCATGCCATCGTCCGATGGCAGGGTGCAGCTGATACCGAAGTTCAACAAACGAAAACGAACGTAACCGTAATCAAAATTCGATCGTCCCGCGCGCAGAAGGGGATCGTGTCCGGAACACAAGTTTCGAGAGGTGTCCCCGGCTGTATCCCCTGACCGACTAGATTGATTCACCGCAGGATTATAGGGAGCGAGGTCGGGTCGTTAATACGAACCCTTTACCAACATTCTCCTCCCCCTTTGGACCCTGACACAATGCAGGCTACCTTGGCAGTGTCGCGCGGTAGCTATCGTTTTATTAGAAATGCTGCGTCAGCTTCCGCGGTAACGGAGACACCTCGGCAATAACGCCGACAGCTCGTTACAACGTTGATAAAGCGCCACGCTAGGCTAAGCCTCGTCGTCGTCGTCGTCATCGTCGACGACGACGACGATGACGATGGTGCGACTCTGAAAACTTCCTACACCTGTGTTACTCGATACACGGCCACTCACGAGGATCCGACTTTCCCGCACAAACCTGTTAATCGATGTTATGGGTACCGATTAGTCCTAATGCGATTAATGTGATACCTACTGCAGCAGGTAAAATCACACAATTTAGATATTTTATTTTAGAATTGTTAAAATTATAAAATTTCCTTCATAGGAACCCGACTTAATAGATTTCTTTATTTAACCGTTAGCATTCCAATGGTAACTCTAAGACACCACTAGAAATTGCCATACTATTATTTAAAATAATTTTTACATCGCTATGTCTGCGTCTAAGAAATAGTAAAAATGTCGCTGTTGTAAGGACGAGTAGTAGTTAGAAAATTTATGTGTATAAAAGGAAACAAATCATGTGGAATGAAAATTTTCTAAATCAGATGAAAAGCTTTAATTTTGAAGGGAAATACAGCCTCGAGTGCAAAGGGTTAACACGTTGGGCGTGGAACCATTTTGCCCAGCTTTCACGTTACGTTTTATTTACCTTTACACGGAAAGAATACAACTGTGCGTAAGCAGAAGACTCCCTTATCCAATTTGTGCTTTTCTGTTTCAATCAAATCTATTAAAATAATGTGAATACTTTTTAATATTACATGAATTATATATAATATATTAATTTGTGATAATGTCAGTCCCCAGGGATTCATTTTCTCTTTCATTTGTTTATTCTTCATTCGCGAGCTTTTGGATCGATTTCAAACAATTACCAAGAACATGTACAGACGTCCACGAACATATTCGGACACTTTCTAGAACTTCAAACATTTTTTTTATTTTAACAATTGTCGCATATTGTCTAGTAAGTTAGTTCTTCTACCATCTAAAAAAATTTAAATTTCTTGGTTCAATTTCGAAAAGATTATTCTGTTGTAAAAAGTGTTCATTAATATTTTTCTAACCCACTGTAAGTAAAATCCATGTGTGTGTTAACCCTTTGTACTGCAAACAATTTTAATTCCTAACTCGAGACATCATTCTGTCCTAGAATAATTCCATTGCACGTGGTTCATTTGCTTTCGTGCATATCAAATTTGTTACTGCTAATCGTACGGCAACGTTTTTACTAACTTCTTAATTACAGACATTTGTAATGTACAAATTGTTTTGAACACTAGTCTGACAATTTTCAGTGTCGTCTCAGAGGAGCCATTGGAGTGCTAAGAGTTAATTTACACTGAATCATGAAGGTTAACACGTTTGCTGGCACCATTTGTTTCGCTGTTTACCTTCATTGTTGTAACGTTTTAATAAATCCGCTTCTTTGTGAAATAATATGTTGTAACAAAAGTCGCACAAATTTCAAATTAATTCCACCTTGTCATTTTTGTAGGGCAATATATACTAGCCAAATGCTCGGCAGGTTTAGCGTTAAATTCAACGCGAAAATGGAGCACGTTACACAGTGCAATCGGACCTTCTGAAATAGGATAGGAGATTACGAGATTCAACGAGATACAGATCACGTTTTGTGATTGTGAGGGATCTCGGCGGAGACTTTGAACTTTTTTCATAAAAAAGATATACAGTTGCGTGCCAAAAAGAAACGTTGACCCATGAATCTCCTTTCACTTATGTAGGAATCATGAACATCAAGCCTTCGCAGTCCGGACAATTTCAATTCCAAAATCCAGACATCTTTTTTATCTTGCTTCGCTATACATGGTTCATTTCCTCTCGTTCGTGTAAAATTTATTACTAGTATTTGTACGTGAAACACTTCGGTTTTTACCAAATCTTTAAATACAAACGTAGCGATATAAAAGCTGTTTTTAATAATAGTATATGATAGTTTTTTCATGTCAAATATTTCTGTTTGCAACCGGCGTTCGGAAATTTCTCTTTATTTTTTTCAACCGTGCTTCATAAGTTACTTACAAATCGAATAAAATTCTGCGCGTTCGATACAATATCCACGATAATGGTTTCAACCATTTTGCGTTTCATATTCTATTTTTTTTCACTTCTTCCATTGATACTTACTGTAACACTTTTCTTTATGATTCAATTTTATTTTTACTGTTATTTAAACCCCTTCGTTAACTATGTGTGACTTTACGAACATTGGTGTGGCACCTAATTCTAATAATTTCACTCAATTCTTCGCAGTGCAAGCAATTTTATTTTCGAAATCGAGACATTTTTTTTTATCTGAAATAGTTCCATTGTTTACATTCAGTTATTATTGCTAATAGTTTTGATTCGAGTTTAATTTACAGTTAGTACAGCTTATCGTTTAGTTTCTAGGTTAGATCGTAGTTAGTATAGATTGTAGTTAACTGTATTCAATGTTTATTTTATTGTTTAATTTACAGATAGTGTCTGTATAGATAGTGGTCTGTAGTTTAGTTTATAGTTAGTGTAGCTAATAGTCTTGATTGTAGTTTAGTTTGTATTTAATGTAGCTTATAGTTGAGTTTCTAATCAGTGTAGATGGTAGTTAGCTCAATTCATAGTTTAGTTTGTGGTATAACTAACAGTTTAGATTCCAGTTTAGTTTATAATTAGTATAACTTAGAGTAGAGTTTCTAGTTTAGTTTATAGTCAGTGTGGATTGTAGTTTGCTCAGTTCACTGTTTAGTTTGTAGCTTACATTGTAGTTAGTATAGTTTGTAGTTTAGTTTAGAGATAGTATAGCCAGTACTTTTGATTTCAGTTTAGTTTATAATTAGCGTAGATTGTACAAAGCTTATTTCACAGTTTAGTTTATAGCTGAATTAGTAACTAGAACTGTTCGTAGTTTAGTTTATAGTCAATATATCTAACGGGTTAGATTCTAGTTTAGTTTATAATTAGTATAGTTTAGACTTGAGTTTCTAGTTTAATTTATAATTAGCACAGATTGTAGTATTCTCAGTTCACTGTTGAATCTATAGTTTAGATTGCGGTTAGTATACCTTACAGTTTAGTTTACAATTAGTATAGCTTATAGATGAATTTCTAATTTAGTTTATAGATAGTGTACACGGCAGTTAGCTCTGATTCATTTCCTCTCGAGCATATAAAGTACATTGCCATCAGTACGCACAACACTTTGATTTTTACCAATTCTTTAAATGAAAATATAGCGACGTAAAAGTTGTTTTAAATAACAGTATGGAAATTGGTAGTGTCGCCTGAAAACGCTGCTCATTCACGAATGGATCATAATGCGCTATTAGTGCACAAACATGCAATACGTTAAACTGCTTCGATTCCTCGTCAAATGAAAGATGAGAGGATTCAACAACTTGTCTACCTATTTCATTTCAGCACACTTGGACAACAATGACAACTTTTGTAATTTCACAACTTTACCCACAAAGCTTTTTCAATTCCATAATCAATGCGTTTCCCCTGACTTAGAGTATTTCCATTCTCCATAATTTGCTTCCTTTCATGCACTTTTTAACTATTAATCGTACGTGCAATACAAATTTAACCAACTTCTCAAACGCAAACATAGCAATATAAAAATTGATTTAATAATAGCACAACCATTATTAGTATCGCCTTAGAAGCGCCATTAAAGTGCCAAGGGTTATAGACTGTCTCAATAATTCTCCAATAAACTGTTCACATTAGAACAATAAAAATTGAGTCTGTGTAACGCAGACTATGCCAACAGCCTCGTCTCGAAATGGCATCCAGCATTTCAGCCGGGGTTAATGTAATGATACCTCTTTATAGACGCGCTGTCAAACAGAGAACCGTCGCTGCATAGAAACAGGCCCGTGAATTATCACGGTATCGCGGTCCAACGTTTTCAGCACACTCTGTATAAATTCTGTTGGCAAAGGAGCGAACAGGATACGTGCACGGGTGGTGTGCTTCACCGAGCCGCGCAATATTAGCGGCACGTTCGTGTTCCCGTGGTATAGCCGGGCGTACTCGACCTTGGGTTCAATCTCCCGGGAATTCGGGAACCTCGGCAGCAGTAAGGTCCCCCTCGGGACCCCCTGTCCTGGCCGTTTCTCAGCAGAGAGAGGGCAGACTTTATGCCCCTAAGCCGTCGTTATTGCTGCGGCGCGACGGTTTGCACGCCGCGGTATGCGTTTCATGAAAGATGGATCGCGTGCCACGTCCCTTTATAGAGACTTCTCTTCCAGGGGTCATGCATTGGCCATGAAAAAGGCTTTAGACATAAGAAGCGACTTTAACGTAATACTCGGCCAGCCCCTGGACTACCGGCCACAGAGGAGTCGCTGTCGGCTAATCATTTTTTTACCTCCTTTTTCTTTCACGGTTACTTCCTTTCGTGCCGGTTACTTTTGTGTTACTTTGTAATCGTCCGCGGCAAGAGTGTGCAATTATGCCGACCGAATGGGCAAGAATAAAAAATTAATTTTTTTTTATGTACTGGACGAGACTTGATCAATTCGAGTGACTTATGAATTGCACGAAAATGACATTTCACAGATGTTTCGAGGTACTGACCTTTAGCATTTCAATGGCGTTTCTAAGGCCATCTTATAAATTGTCGTACTATTATTTAAAATAATTTTTACACCGCTATGTTTGTATTTAAGAAGTCGGCGAAATATATGTGTTGCGCGTATGAGTAACAATTAAAAGCTGTATGAAAGAAAGCAAATTATGTAGAATGGAAATATTCTAGCTCAGTAGAAACGTTTTGAAATTGAAACAGCTTCGAGTGCAAAGTTGTAAAATTGAATTGAATTGAATGAAATACGTAGACAAGTTGTTGAATCCTCTCATCTTTTATAGCAAGGCCTTTCACTATGTAGCAACAGCTCTCTGTTTGAAAGCCCGTTTATAAAGAGGTACAATTACATTAATCCCGGCTGAAATGCTGGATGCCATTTCGAGACGAGGCTGTTGAACAGTTTATTGGAGAATTATTAAAACAGTCTATAACCCTTGGCACTTTAACGGCGCTTGTAAGGCGATGCTAATAATGGTTGTGCTATTATTCAAATCAATTTTTATATTGCTATATTTGCGTTTGAGAAGTTGATGAAATTTGTATTGCACGTACGATTAATAGTTAAAAACTGTATGAAAGAAAGCAACTTATGTAAAATGGAAATACTGTAAGTCAGGGGAAACGCATTGATTATGGAACTGAAACAGCTTTGTGGGTAAAGTTGTGAAATTACAAAAGTTGTCTCGATTTCGAAAATAAAATTGCTTGAACTGCGATGAATTGAGTGAAATTATTAGAATTGGGTGCCACACCAATGTCCGTAAAGTCACACATAGTTAACGAAAGGGTTTAAGTAACAGTAAAAATAAAATTGAATCATAAAGAAAAGTGTTACAGCAAGTATCAATGGAAGAAGTGTAAAAAAAATAGAATATGAAACGCAAAATGGTTGGAACCTTTATCGTGAATATTGTATCGAACGCGCAGAATTTTATTCGATTTGTAAGTAATTTATGAAGTTCGCTTGAAAAAAAATAAAGAGAATTTTCCGAACGCCGGTTGCAAACAGAAATATTTGACATGAATAAAAACCACCTGAGCAAAGCGATCTGAAAATATTTCAAACGATTAATTTAATAGTATCAGTGTAAACGGGATTTGCGCGTGTCAATCATATCTGGGATTCAGCAGGAATCAGGCTACTTTAATGCAACTATGTTGCCGCGTTACTGGCCTTTACCGCGGTTCAATTGAATTCGTTGGAGCGTTGGCATTTCGAATATTTCATCTGGAAGTCAAAAGCATTACGAATCTTTTCAACGGGGAGAATCATTTCATACTCGTGCAACACGCGCTAACATTTATCGATACAATTTTCCTGTTTCACTGTAGACGTTTCACCCCATCAACCCCTTGCCATATTATGACAAGTCAAACTCGTGTTGAAGATTTCAAATAACGTCGAACGAATATAAATATTATGTCTCTCCTTTCCGACGAAATCAAATGTAGTCCACTTGTAATTCAAATGTTGTTTATTTGTAATCAATATTTAAGCAGTGAAGTAGATACAGCAGCATAAATGACATACACTATCTGCGTCAGACTCGTGTTGAAGATTTAAAACAGAGCCTAACAAATATAAATATTGTGCTTTACTCTTTAAACGAAATCAAATGTTGTTTATTTGTAATCAATATTTAAACATCATAGTAAATATAAAAGTATAAAAGACATAAGTTGTCTACGTCAAACTCGTGTTGAAAACTTTAAACAAAGTTTAACAAATATTAATATTATGCCTTACGTTTTAGACGAAATCCAATGTTCATTTATAATGAATATTTATGCATTGAACTAAATGCAGCAGTATAAAGGACATAAGTTGTTTACGACATACTCGTGTTGAAGATTTAAAAGTCTCACAAATATAAATATTATACTTTTCTTTTTAGGCAAAATTAAATGTTGTTCATTTGTATAAAAGACGTATAAAAGATTTAGACGAAATCAAATGTTCATTTGCAATCCATATGTAAGTATTGAAGTAGATGTAGCAGGCATAAACTCTTTGCGCCAGACTCGTGCCGAAGATTTCAAGCAAGGTCTAACAAATACAAATGAGATGCCTTTATTTTTCGAGTAAATACGATGTTATACTTTTTTAATCGACATTCCAACATTGAAGTAAATGCAGCCATACAAGAAATATAAATTTTCCTTTTGCTTCTGTAACATTTTTGGTAATGAATGTGTTATAATAACTTTAGTGGTATAGAAAGTGACATGGCTAGAGGTTAACCAATAAACGAAACGTCTGTACCAAGCACTAACAGCAAAATGAACGGTACACTTCAGTCGACGCAGACAAAGCGAGTTGAACTTTTCGAATCGATTCAATATATCACTTTGTTCAACTATACTTCATCATAAAAATCGAAAATAATCCAAATAAATAAAATCTTGGCATTTTTATAAGACAATACAAAGTAGTCAATTTTAATTATTCAGTAGGTATAGCGTTAACAATGTAACATACAATACGATATTAAAACATTTTGTAGATGTTTCACTGATACATTGCTAATTAGCTCTAACGGACTAATTATCGTGCACTGGTTGCCATAGAGATAACTAAAATCGGTGAGTTTAACGAAACTGGCAAAGCACATAAAACAGCCATATTCGCAAACACGATGACTTAGTGATTCAATATCGAGAAGGACTTTGCAGATAAAAAATTGATTATCGCGTTATACATTTTCGCGTGCTCTGTAATAAAGCTATTAAGAGACTCGGCGCGAAATAATCGAACGAGAACCTACGACTAACTGAATATACATATAAATAACATCGTTTCGAATCTGCGCGTTCAGCGATATATCTCGCGACACAATAACTTTTTGACGCAAATACAAAGCTCGACTAACGCGTAGACGATATATTTCTGGATTTCGTGGAAAACGCAATTCACGTAACAGGACGTTCTCATATCTCCTCACGATACGATTGCCAATCTGCGCGCCGAACGATTTGTTTCACGGACTATCGCGTCAATCGTCGGATAATCGACGCTGATCCCTGCAGCTCGGGAAACCTTTCGACTTTGTCGGGGGAGGGGTACAGAAAAAAAAAAAAATAAAAATGCGTGGAATACGGGGCAGACCGCAGACATCAAAGGATGAGCCCGGGCGAAAAGCCCCGCGCGACAGAATTCGCTCAAAAATGAAAATTAGGTTTACCCCGGGCGAACCGCGCGCACGCGCGGAAACCTAATTACCCGGGCTGCGACGAGTGATAATCGAAAATCAACGATCGACTGTTTCCGGCGTAAATTCTGTTCGTTTGCGAGGAATCGGCCCGGTCCCGTGATTTATATTCACCGAAAATTCGCGGAAAAGTATTGCACAGTATAACGAGGACGAAAGCAAAAAAGAAAAATCGAAAGCAATTATGCAGATTTCGGCGGGGGCGAGAGCTCCCGACGGAAATCGTGTCATCGATGAACCAGTTTCCCGGGGCAGAACAGCAAATCGAGAACAATCGCCGCACGGAATTAAGATTTACCACTCTCTGGGGCTACGGAGGTTATACCGTTGGCCCGCCGCACGCTACTCGATCAAACTGAACGACGTTTTTACCAATGCAAAATGTGGCTATCGAACGATCCCAGGTAGCCGAACTGCATTTACGGGAGGCGTGCTCTCGCGTCTGATCAGTCGAAAAGGAAGTCGATCATTGGTTTATACAGGCTGTTCAATTTTTAACACCTCGCGCCGCAACGAGTCGCACTCGTGATCAAGATTCCGAACAGAATCTTTTAAATACAGTGAGTAACTTTAATATTCGGACACTATAAAATTTTTACTTTGTCGCATTGTAATTTTGTTCATGATGAAGGAAAAAAAAATTAATTCTATATTACATTCCTACATAATGTCTAGTTAATAAAAGTATAAATTTTATTTATATAATTACTAGCGTTTATTAAATATTCAATTTTAAACAAAACAATGTCTGATTTTAACGTTACAATAATATTCGGGCACTTTTAAAAACTGATAGTTTCTGTACTAACTTTTACAAACGAAAAGTAATTCAATATCTTGTAGGATATCCTTCTTGACGAATGACCTCTTTTAATACTTGAGGCGCATTACAAATTATTTTTTTCATATATTCTGTACTAATATTATTCCATTCTTCTTTCAGTTGTTCTGTTAACATTTCTTTAGATGTTATTGCAGTTGTTCTAATTCGTCGGTCTAGTTCATCTTATAAATTCTCTATAGGATTTAAATCTGGGGACTGAGGTGGTGGTTGTAATAATTTTGGACAACTATACAGCAAATATTCCTGTACGATACGTGTCTTATGCTTGGGGTCATTATCTTGGTAATACTTAAATGTATTCTGAATCCCCATTTTTATTGCACTTTTACGTAAATTATTTTTTCAAATATTCAGGTATACATTTTTGTCCATTATGTTATCAATAAAAATTAATTCACTCATTCCAAATGTTGAGATACATCCCCATACAAGTAAATTTCCACCTCCGTGCTTTATAGTCGGCTTCGTATTTTTGATTTTGAATTCTTCATTTTTCTTTCGCCACACCATTCTTCGACCATCCGATCCAAAAATGTTGAATTTACTCTCATCACTAAAAATAAGGTCATTCCACCACGTCTCTTCTTTTAAAAAAAATTCTCTCGCAAAGTTTAATCTCTTCTTTCTATTAGTTTCATTCGCATACGGTTTTTTCCGAGCAATTTGTTCATTACAACCACATTCTTTTAATGCTCTGCGTATTGTTTGGGGTTGCACTTTCTTTCCAGTCTCTTCTAATAATTCGGCGGCTAATTTTGGTGCACTTAATGTAGGGTCTTTTTCTATTTTTCTTATAATTTTTCTTTTATCTCGCGTGTCCAAAATTGTTGTTCGCCTCTTTGCGGAATAGATTATATTCGGTCTTCATACTTAAATCTTTTAATAATATCTCATACTGTACTTTTACTAATTTTAAGCATTGCTACAATTTTCATTTACGATTCACCTTTTGCATTGTAAAAAATGATAAACAAAAACCATGAAAAACTGCGATTTTCACTACCTTTAATAGTTTTGTGCCATAAGAACGATAATCAATTTCGATCAAATTTTCAAGTTGTATGTAAATTATGAATATGTGCAAGAGGCAATGTTTAAATTATGGTTATAAGCTCAGATAAACAAGTTTTAGAACGTAATTTTTTATTTAATTTATCTTCCAACCAATTACAGTTTTTTGCAAGAAGCATTTTCCCACATTGTCCGGCAGAAAAATAACAACATTGTACATTAATATAATTGGTTTTCTATTATCTAAAAAAACAAATTCCAATTGCTTGGTTCAATTATAAAAATTCTACCGTTCCAGAAAGTGTCTGAATATTTTCTTGACCGACTATATGTTATTAACCCTTAACATTCGAATAGTGATTTTAAAGCACTGCCAAAAATTACCATACTACTATTTAAAACAATTTCTACATCACTACGTTTCTATCCTAGAAAGTGGTAAAAATTTCTTGTTGTAAGAACGAGTGATGGCAAAATAGAGACACGAATATAAAAATAGGGACACGAATAGAAACAGAAGTTTCATTAAACTCTTTTTTGTTTTAGAACAAAGATTCAAATATCAAAATGTTATTAATTTTCTTCGTCCTGTTTCTGTAAAAGGTTAATATAGCGCACAGATATTGGGGAATAATTGCCATACTATTATTACTAGATATTAAAGAATATCTGTGCACACGGTAGCTACTAATTTTCTCTCTCTATCAAGAAATTAGTCTCCTTGTCTGGTCACAGACAGCCTTATTTCACTCGTTTGTCTGTACACCTTCCTATTCCAGATCATAGCCACTTTACTGGTCTGCCTATGCTTATTTCACCCCACGTAAATCGTCGTTATGCCATTGTACTAAACGTATGCCACCATTATTCTATTTGTAGAACCATGACTTACGACGATTGCACATGTTTACCCACATAGTGTCCTTATTCCACTCGAGCGACTATAGCGTATCGTCGTACGATTTGTCCGATTATAGATCACTCTTATAGGTCGTGCCTTATAGATCATTCTCCTCGATTATATGCAGATGTATTCTTCTCGTCTGACCGCAAGACCAATTTATTCCACTTACTTCGCCACACACCGAACTCATTCCACACGTCTGACCCTGGATACTTTCATTTCCCTCGTCTGAACTCAAAACAGGATTCTACTCACGTAACCGTAGATCTTCCCTCAGCATTCTTCATCAACGATACGGTAAAAACGTAATCTACCTAAATTTCCAAATGAAATCTTTAAGTCGGAAAACGTAATTTGAAAAAAAAAAATACTGAAAACATGATTCAAATTTTTTATAATACGTCCTTCGTCGTTTGGGTAAATTAGAACACTCAACTGAATGCTTAATTTGTCAAATAGAACGGTACCAGTCGTTTTCATATTCACTTTCGATTAAAGCTTATTTATTTCGTGGTTCTCCATCGAAGAGTGCAATCATAGAAACAAACAAGAGACATTAACGAATTTGCTCTCGCAGATCAAACAAAATCCGCAAAGCTTTCGTTTCAAATATCCTTGCATCTCGGGGTTACGACATTTGACCTACTCTAACAAATCCCGAATTTCATTCCCGTTTCTTCGGCAAACACGGTCACATAGACCGCGTCAAACAAATTTAGATCGTTGGCGAACAGGTCACGATTACTCGAACGCACGGCCAACAAACTATGCCGCTGCAGTCAATTAGTTCTGCATCGACCGTAGAACACCCTATGAGAAATCG
>CM052094.1:8001449-8013338 GCA_028453745.1 Agapostemon virescens
CAGCAGATGTTAAGATGCTTCATGAAGTAATTTTTCATTATTATTTTTATAACAATATATCGCTTAAGAATTGTACGCAATTTGTATTGTAAATTAACAGTTCGAGTAATTGCTGGAGATAATTATTCTGCGTTGGAAACTCTGATCTCATTCATGCCAGTCGATGCAGATAGGTTTCAATGTGTATAGTATTGTCAGGAAGAGTGTAAATGCATGATGAAGTCATGTCAAGAATATTTTAAATTAACAGTTTGCCGAGGTTGCGGTAGGTTACTCTTCTGCGTTGTAAACCGAGATCAGATTCATGGAAATCCATATAGATAGACTTTAATCTGCACGGTATTGTCAGTAAGTGTAAATGATTGATGAACTTGTTTAAAAAATAGTGAGAATGCCTTAGTGTCATATTCTGCTATTTAAAACAGCAAAAATGTTGAGAGATTAAAAATACTGTTATATTATTGTGAAATTAATAATAATAATAGAACCAGCAGTGTTGCTAAATGTATATTCGCAATTTACATGTATCGATACGGTGTAAAAGAATAATAAAAATTTAGTATAACTAAATTTTACCATGGTTTTCATTTCACCATGCGCTGTTTTATCGTAAAAATCGTTAATCTGTACAAAGTGGCTGTAACAATTCGATCAGCTACTGCACGTATATCATATTTTTGAGTTTTCAAATTTAATAATTGAAATTCGTGTTCGCTTCAAATTTTAATACTTTTTAATATTCGGAATATTGAACAAATATACTTCAGGAAGATGTGGAATAATTTTTCTGAAATATCGAATATTTCTCTTCTCACGGTTACAATTATTGGAACTCCAATTTATGGGAAACAACATTCGATACCATTTTCGTTATCTAATATTGATTTTATTCGTCAAAGTAGAATAAAAACAATAGATATTATTTCGAGAGAAGCTTTTTGTGAGTAAAACTGACGTATTCGATGAACGTGGTAATAACGTTATCTTCCATTGTATTCCATTGTGTATTCTTTGCAACCCCGAATTAATAGCAAACGCATTATGACATTTATCAGAGCTATGAAAGAATTACGAATTTCGTGGATTTGTAGCGAGCACTCGCTACAAAATAAATTACAGCCAATCATTTAACAAAGGTTGATAACGTTTATCATTCATTTTCGTACAAACTTAATTATAAATAAATCAAATTTATTTCTATCCCAGCTTCTCTAATAAATAAACATTCGTATAGGTATACATAATCTAATAATGACATTATAAAGCATCTGTGTAGCATACCATCATTTTTTACTATTTTAAAATGGTAAAATGTCTGAAATATAAATCCATGAAGAACGTTACTTTTAACAGCTATCGAAATATCAAAAATATTCGAAATTTTCGAAATATCGAAAAACGCGATCAAATGACTGCGAAAAGCTATACGGATTTATAATATAGAATTTGAAATATAAAAAAGTACGTCTGCATTCAACAGATTGCTATTAACATTAAACCTACAACATCGGATCTAATTATCGTTTTAGATTTTTTATTTTACAATTATTGAACTTTTACAATTGCCTTCGTAGGAATCGATTCAATAAATCTCCTTGTTCAGTCATATATTGTAATGAAAACCGCAGAAACTCTAAAGAAATTATGTGTTGTCATTTGTATAAGACAATGTATGCTAGTCAATCTTAATTCTCGGTAGCTTTAGTGTTAAAGTAATAAAATTGCCTGCATGGAAATTGAACCAATATTTAAATAATCTCAGAATCTAAATAAATTGAATCTCGTAATTTTTATAAAACAATAATCACCCATCAATTTTAATGCTGGGTAGATTTAGCGTTAAATGCGAATAGATTCAACAGATTTCATTATTCAATCATATAATGTGATTAAAACCATAGAAATCCTAAATAAATAGTATTTTGTAATTTTATAAAACAATAAACATCCATCAATTTTAATGCTGGGTAGATTTAGTGTTAAAGTAATAAAATTGCCTTCATGGAAATTTGACCCAATACCTAAATAATCTTGGAATCTAAATAAATTGAATCTCGTTATTTTTATAGGACAATATACACTAGCCAATTTTAATGCTGGGTAGATTTAGCGTTAAATAAATAAAATCACAGGAATTGTAAATGAATTGTATCTTGTCTTTCTTACAAGACAAATGCCACTTACTCTTCAGTTAAAGGCTTTGTCGCATTTTCCATCGTTATGAAATAATCGACACTTCAACGAGACATACTGTATTTTGTATATGGTATTTTTTCTCTGTTACATCGTTTATACGTTTTACCGTAATGTAACGCTTGTCCTAGTTTTGGGCCAAGCTTTGTAACAGCTCCTCGCTGCACCTCGTTCTTACGCAAGAGAGCATAAAGCTGCATGCATGTTGCATACTTATGTTCATTTCCAGCTAGTACGTAATAAAGATGATATAACAATACTAACAATAACTTCAAGGAAATGCGTGTAGTTAAAGTTTTAACAATAAGACATTTGGACGATAACCTCGGGGAAACTGAAATTGAATAACTTTAGGCTACTTTTCTTAAGAAAAAGGAACATGAAGACGCAACGACAAAAATAATGTGCAAGAAGGAGTTACAGAAAAGCATGAGCGAGTTTGCAAATCTTTATAAATGCAAAAAATAAATGTTGAATTAAAAGATACATTCAAACCAAATTTAACTCTTGTCCATGGATAATCTACGAATTTCAGGCACCCATGACAAAAATAAATATTTCTATAAAATATTGCGAAGACATTATATAATTTCATTGTATAATATTGTATAATATTCATATTTCATTGTATGACAATTGTGTACTATTTAAAAAAAATACATTTGTTTTTCTCACAACCTCTGTTTCTTCACCTAGATAATTATTATTTTATATAAAGATCCGCAAAGCATTCGCATATGTATAATATTTAAGAAAAATGCATTTCTGTTTCTTGGCTGAGATAGTTGTTATTTTGCTCAAAGATCCGTAGATCATTTGTTTCTTACAGTAGAGTCAGTAACCGCCCCTGTCGAGGAACTCGAACACTTTTGGAACACCCTGAATATATACATACAGGTTCCCTAGCTCCATTTAGTTTATTCCAATTTGTAATCGTATGTGGATACACGGACACATATCGCACTCATTGTACACAAAGTCGTCGACTATTTCTTTTTATTTCCAAGACCTGGCCAACCAATGTGTACATCATTCTATCGCATTAATTGAAAGCACGCCACGGCCATTCTCGAATTCGAAAATTAACAATTGTATAAAATTAGAGATTTGAATTGCGTGTTGCCCCACAAATGAAGCAATGAACAATTACTTCAATCGTTATAAAACCTGGCAAAATAGTATATACATCATTCTATCGTATTAATTGAGAACACATCACGGCCAATCTCGAATTAAAAATTGACATTTGTGTAAAATTGGAGATTTGAAATGAGACAAATGAGACAACGCGTGTACACTGGTATGACGCAACGTCGAATAACTAAAGGTTGTCGAAATTAACTCCATGAAAGAGGCCGCGAAATTCACTACGCATATGTAACTGTTCCATGTCCTATGTCCATCAGAAACTTCACAACACGTCAATTGTCATCGAATTGACAAATACAACCTTAGAATCGCGCATATTCGCAATTTTTAGCGACTCACTTCAATTATCTATCTAATTATCTTAAACGCGAGCTATTTTGCCTAGCATTCGCGTCACATTCTACTTAACTGTAAACGGAAAGAATGCAGGTATGCATAAACGAAAGACTCGCTCACCTCATTTGTGCTTTTCTGGTTCAATCGAATCTATTAAAGTAACGTGAATGTTTCTTGTTTGAATGCAGTGAAATCTGGCATCTTTAGTTTCAAGTGCTTAGGCTTAAGGGGTGGGTCTTTTTCAAGGACACAAGGGCCCAAGCGGGGGCGTGAAGTCAAAACCGTTGGCTCCGCGCGTTTCAGTCAGCATACAACAGTTAGCCAGAGCGCATAGTCAAACAGTTCTTAAGACAATTGTGCACATTAAACATACATAAACCATATGCATTTATATACATTATACCCATTGTATCACTATTTCTAGGTATCACTTTGTAATACAATTGTTGCAACGGCAACACTGAAGGTTATATATGCCTAACCCTGTCCTCGGTAATTTATAACACATAAATGAAAAGCAGACAAAAAATTACGAAATTCAGCTCCGAAGAAGACGACCATGCGACACACGCGGCGCGCAGACAGTTTTACTCTGATGAACGGACACCACTTACGACGCACTCGAAGAAACGGAAACCAGACAACCCTGCAGTAAATCCCGATAATCCCTCATTGATCGTTTCCCAGTCCTTCAGGTACACCCCTTCAGGCACATTCCTTTCATCATTTCTACAACCAATTAAAAAACGCTACATTCCTCCGCCTCAAACTACCCTCAACCAATCACGACAAAACCGAGGTGACGACGGACAGAACGCAACAAGACTCAGACAGAACTCGTAAACCAGAAATCGCGAACAGACAAGAACTCGTAAACCAAAAATCGCGAACAGACGAGAACGAGTATAAACAGATGTCGCGAACAGACAAGAACTCGTCAACCAGAAATCGCGAACAGACGAGAACTTGTAAAACAGAAATCGTAAAGAGACAAACGAACAAGTACTACAGAAAATGCGAACCGATAGAAACATAGAAGTTACAGCACCGGAATTGCGAACATTCCGAAGAAAGTATCACACCGACATGACATCTTCGTACAACAACAATTAAAGTGTATCAAGAATATAAAGTGTTATCATTTTAGAAAATAGTGTACAGTTTAAAAAGAATTTTTTAACATTTCTTAATCTTATATGAATTACACTCAAAATATTAATTTCTAAATTTGACACTGACGATCCCCCGGGAACGACATAGCGTCTAACGTATGTATATAATCACGGACATCCGCGAAAGCCAATATAGCGGCGCATCCTAATAAAGGGTGTCCCAAAATTAACGCAAGATTTGAATTTGCCGCCATTTTTGCAGTAAATATATTTTTTAATAATGCAATGAACAATGTTGTCCATGTTGTAGTGATGCTAAATCTGTATTTGCACTTTTCAAAAATTCATATAAAAATGATAAGAATGCAATATGGATGAACATTGACATAAAACTTGGCAGTTATAACGTAAATTCGTCAATAATAATAAGATTGCATATCTTTACGCAAAATAAAAATTATTTGTATCGATTGCAAGTTCCGAATCAACTAGAAATTCCTTTTTTAACAACGTCGGCAATTCAAAAACGATGTACAAATGCCACTAAAGTTGTTCAACTTCTCTACTATTTTAAGTTCCATCAATCCACTCTTTGACACAAATGCTCAGAATTCAAAGTCTAATAAAGGGTGTCACAAACGTTTTCATTAAAACATATGTTAACATAAAAGTTATACAAACCTTGAATTATTGCCACCTTGTCATTATTATAAAGCAGTATCTATTAGTACAGTTTATTACTCCGTCGTTTTAGTGTTAATGTGCGGTTTAGTGCTAAGTGGCCGACACTAGGAGAACTTCCAAATATGAAAGTCTAAAATGTATGAAAATATTTAACCAAAAATATTGAAAAAGTCCCTATTCGTTTCGATCAGAGTAATGTACAATGTGAAATAAAGGATGTCCTAAAATGAAGGCAAGATTTGAATTTGCCGCCATTTTTGCAGTAAATTGTTGGCAACACTAAAAAAAGAACAATTTGACAGCTGAGAGTTTAGGGTTAGTAAAAATGGAGCATTATACGATACAACAACGTGTTTTCAATATTGAACAATATTTCATAAATAATGAAAGTTTGGCGGCCGCAGTTCGAAAATTTATACAAAATATGGTCAAAATGGTGTTTTAACCTCGTAAACTGTGAAAAGATTAATTGAAAAATTCAGGGAAACTGGATCAGTTGGAGACGCTAAACATACCGGTCGTCCAAAAACAAGCCGTTCAAATGTCAATATCGAAGCAGTGCGTGAGAGTGTTGATGAAAACCCAGGAACATTAATTCGTTGTCGTGGACAAGAATTGCAAATTTCAAGAAGCTGTCTACAGTGTATACTCACGAAAGATCTGTGTCTCCATGCTTACAAAATTTAATTAACACAACAACTGAAGCCTAATGACCATGAACAGCAAAGAGAGTTCGTGGAATGGATTATTGAACATCAACAAGTGGATGCTGATTTTTCGAGCAAAATCATCCTAAGCGAGGAAGCACATTTTCACCTTGGTGGCTTTGTGAATCACCAAAATTGCCGTGTTTGGGGTTCGGAGAATCCACATGTGATTGTCGAACAACAAATGCACCCACAACGTGTCACTGTTTGGTGTGGATTTTGGGCTGGAGACCATACTTTTTTGAAAATGAGGCTGGTCAAGCAGTAACTGTTACTGGTGCTCGATATCGCGACATGATAACACAGTTCTTTTTGCCGAAATTGGATGTTATTGATGTGACCAATATGTGGTTTCAACAAGACGGTGCCACATGCAATACAGCCAATGAAACAATTCAATTACTGCATGAGACATTTCCTGGTCGTGTACCCTCTCGTTTCGGTGATCAGAATTGGCCCCCTAGATCGTGTGATTTAACACCATTAGATTTCTTCTTATGGGGTTATTCGAAGTCAAAGGTCTATGTCAACAGGCCCACAACTACTCGTGCATTACAAGAGGAAATTAAACGCTGCATCAACGAAATTCAGCCACAATTATGCAGAAAGGTCATGAAAAATTTCGACAAAAGAATGCGTATGTGCCAGCAAAGCCGTGGAGGCCATTTGCCGGATGTGTTATTCCATAAATAACCCTATCCTATGTACTTTATGATTCAATGAGAAAATAACAATCTAAAGACTAAAAACTGTGTTTTCAATTTAATTCAAACCTTGCGTTAATTTTGGGACACCTTTTATAAGATGACATCCGCGAAAACCACTACACTGGCGCATCATACCTAAGACGTTAAAGGATACATTCGCGTCCTAACACCAGTCTCGAGTATTCCGCGGATGGATCGCGAGCAGAAACGGCTGGCCGAGATTGTGGGCAAGGCTTAAGGCCCGCTTCTCCGTGCAAAACGTGGCGGGGATGCAGCACCGACTGTCTCGTCCGGTTCTCGAACCAAAGAAACCGGGTTCGCGGCAGTGTTGACGATGCGTTTGCACCGTCGCGTCGGTTTCTGCATCTCGTGTCGATCGCCAGATCCTCGATCCCGTATCGATCCGGCGGGACATTCGAATCCGTGAGACGCGCGATCCAAACTTCCGTTTCCAGTTTTGATCCGGGACTTTCCACGGGTTTCGGATTACTCGGTTCGTTTCGATCGTGATTCGCGATGGTTCCGGTGCGCGGAAAGTTCTGTGGTGCCGTGAACGAAAAAAAAAAAAAATGAAAAAATGGAAAAAATCGGGCTAACAACAGAGAATAAGTTCGCCACGGCGAAGTTGATTTAACGAGCCAGCGGATTCGCGAGCGAACTGCGTTCGGAGTTTTGGGATCAGTGGTCGGGAACGACGCGCGAGCTTTTATCGGCGAGGATTTCACGACCGAATCGGAGAATCTGCTGCGGTGAGTAGCTCTTGTCAGCTCACCCCCTCTCGCGCTGTTTCACCATCTCTTTCGCTCTGCTTTGATCACCATGATGGAAGAGAGAACGTCGCTCGTCCTAATCAACGATCGAAACTCAATTTCCTCGGAAGTTCGCGGAATCGTCCGCACTCCGACGCGTTCTGCGCGACGATAACGCCCGGCCGCTCGTGTTTTCTTAACGAGTTTAGGTAAATCGAGTTCGTGAGAACTGTTACCGGGACTGGCCCCTCTGTTTACCCGCGTATCTTGGATACCCGCCTCCTCATTCGCGTTATTTTAGAGCTCCGAGCTACTTAAGTGTACGAGTATGTCTCCGATCGCAGCAACGAGACCGTTTCTACCGACGGTGTTACAGGATTTACGGCTTTTCGGAAGCGCCGACGGGGTTACGGCATCCCTGATACACTGTGGCTCGAGTAGATCATTCAGACGCCCTTTCGGTTAGAGCAACTTCCTTAAAAGTGGGCCAAGCGAATTCGGGTATTCTGCCGAGGTGCACGATTCGTTTAGATAATGTGTAACTGGCAGGTTGAATGAATTGCTAGTGATTGTCGTGATAAAATTAACTTCTGTAGGAAATTTAAAGTTTTAGGTGGACAATAGCGAAATACTGCGATTTTTATAAGTTTCAACCGTTTGCAGAGTTTAACTTGAGTGATTTATTTTAAACATTCGATAAGTTAAATATGAAATAGTGAATAGGTTGAAAGAATGCTATAGTGTTGCTATATTATTACTATTAACTTGTTAAAATTGTTAGAGGAAGAAATTTTTATTTGGTGCCGGTATCTTGCAATTAATGCAGACAATTGTTATTTTCCATGAAGGTTCGTTGTATACTCGTAACAACGTTAACTAATTTTGAAGAAATATTCGACACAAAATGTACAAGATATATTTTTTAAATTTGCTTGTGCAATTGTACAACTATTTCAACTTTTTGTATATTTTTGAAACCCATTCGAATGTATATACATTCTATTTAGGCACGAAAATATTAGGTTGCCATTATACTGCAGATCCTCATGCAACATAAAAATTATCTGCATAAATCTTACAATGCCGAAGTCAAATATAACACGGATATTTCTAAATTCTTCTGATTTGTCTACAGGTTTAAAATGCACTTACTCATTTTCGCTATAACTGCATAAAATCGGCAGTCTAGTTATAGTTATGTATAGCAATATTTCATATTGTGTTATAGATGTAGAAATGTTTAAAATGACAAGCTACAAAAAGTGATTAAGAAATTATTATTAAATTATTACACTTGTTTTTACCAGCAAAGGCTCGCGTCGTATTCGCAATACCTACAGGAGATAATAAAATGATTTTGGACAAGTCATTATGCCAGAAAAATACAACGAAATATGATTTAATTTTCTTGGTTAATTCACTGAAAACAAGCACAAAAAAAATACTACTCCAGTTTTATCCGTTTCAATATTTCCATAGAATTTAAAAACTGTATGAGAAATTGTCTACCAATGGCAGAAGCATGGTGTTAATTTGTAGTACAGATGTTACTAATGCGCTGATCGAAATTTAATGAAACTCCGTGCCACCAGGCCAATTATGTCTAGCCATTGTGGGTATCCTATGCATTTGTATGCATACGGTAAAACGCATCATATGAGTGACCTAGGTATTACCGATCGTTCCGTCATTACTTCGTTAGCCAATCTAAACATAGAAATTCTAGATACTGCGATTACATCTATAGTTTACAGTGTTCATACATCAGAATAATAAAATATAACAAAAAGATAATTAAAAATAATCTATCAGTTGCGTCTTTTCGCAAAAATAATTTAATCCTTAACATATTCCATGTCGCGTGTATCATTTATGGTTAAACTTGACCATCAGGCCTCGTGTACCCTAAATGGTACGCGCAGATATATTTATTTAATGCGTTAAAAACATATCCTTTATGACAATGTTAATTCTGTAAAATAGATTTCCATCGAAAGACTGAGGAATTATAAAAAATGATGCATAGAAGTTAATTCACTTGTGGATCGACGATGTAATGAAATGTTGTGTGATGATCTTTATAACAATTTTTAGTCGATACATGAAATGGCCTGAACGACGAGTCGGGTAAACACGGCCTTGCGCGGAACGTGTTAATAGAGAATAGAATATGCCTTCACGTAAAAATAAATAACCAGATGTAATAATTTATATCTACAGTACTATATACAACAATTGAGTGGAAGAAAATTATTTTAAAATATGTAGAATATAAAATATGTTGAATATTAAATTCGTCCTTTAAGTCAAACTGATTCGGACGAAGTACGGAGGACAACTTATATTTCGGTATCAAATTGACTCACCGATGAAAGAATCTTCGTGGCAACCTTATGAATTAATGAACAGTTTCATTGAAAATAAAATGTGATGAAATTAAAATAAAAATTGTTTGCATTTCTTTTTTTAAATGAGTCGATAATATGTATGTAAAATAGACTCTTGGCTCTTAGTTGTAAGTAAAATATCTTCTTTAACGATTACGATGTTTAAATGCCATAAGAGACCTGCTGATGCGTCCCATCAGGAAGGGACACTGCGGTCATTGACCTAGTTAGGTCGACACAGGGGTACGGGTGTCGGTGAGACTGGGTTACGGAGTCAAGAGGTAGCAACACGTGTTAACGTTGACAGATGGAAACTACCGATGTCCATACCACAGTGTGTCTCATGCCAATGAGGCCCCATTAATGACAGATCCCCTTTAGCACATCGAATTTCAACATTACAAACTCATGGTGCTACATAACTTTAACTGCTCAGAAACTGTTTACTATTATGACAAATAAAATTCGCTTATGAAAAACAAAAGTGCATCGCCAATATTTTTCTTTTAACCAGTCAGCTGTATTTGACGAGTATACTCGTCATTGAGAATTGGCAGTATTTTGTTTTAAATAATTTAGTTACCATTAGCTATTTAAATTGTAATTTTAGCGAAAACTAAAATGTGTTCGTAAATTTCAATATGTTTAAAATATTTGGAGGTCAAAGGAAAATAAAACGAACGAATAAAGAGTATAAATAATTTGAGATGGATTCATGCATCTATGTATGCTCTGGCTAGAACTCTTGATTTTCGTGACACACATAGCTGCGCGCTTTGAAAAGAGGTCGCCACAATTATCTGGTTAACAAAGAAGTTGAAAGAAGAATTTCGGAATATCTATCTCATATGCGTAAAAAATGATAGCTAGTATCGTTTGTCACTTGTATATTAAATGACTAATATCAGTATTAAAAAAATATTTTTTTAATTGCACCTACAGCTAGATAAGTTTCGGAGAAAGAAGTATTTTGGAAAATCCACATATTAAAGTGTACTAGAGCAAATAAGGTATCGAATAAAAAATGAGTTTGAACAAATGCCTCTAATAGTTCCTGAGACAAGTTAATTTCATTCAATGTTTACGAAAGAAAGCAACGAAAGTAAAAATTATAGGTACCTCAAGATTCAAAAATGCACGGAGAGACTAAACTACTCATCAGAAGCGAGCAATCGTGTTCTGCAACTAGCCTGAGGAAATATAAAAAAAAGTTAGCTAAAACGCCGAAATAGGAAATATTTCATGGAGATAAAAGTACATTAAAACTTTGGGCCAAAGGTATCATTACTATTTACACAACTTAGATATTAACAATAAACTAGATAATGATTAAAACGGGCTAGTGTGTTTTGTCTTATTAAAATGAGAACATTTAATTTATGCAGATTCTAAACAATTTTTAATTGAAGAAAGAAATCCATTGAAATGATTCCGATGAAGGCAATTTTGTAACTTGAATAACTGTGACATTCAAAATCTGAAGAAAGTTATTCGACAAGATTTAATTTATTCGGATTTTGTGCGATTTTGATTACAATATATGATCGACCAAAGAAATTCACTGAAACGATGAAACCATGAAGGAAATTTTGTAACTTGAATAATTGACATACAAAATCCGAAGAAGTTTAATCTATAAGATTTAATTTATTTGGATTTCGTGCGATTTTTATCACAATATATGATGGACCAAAGAAATTCATTGGAACGATGAAACCATGAAGACAATTGTATAACTTGAATAATTGACATACAAAATCCGAAGAAGGTTAATCTATAAGATTTGATTTACTCGGATTTTGTGCGATTTTTATTACAATATATGATGGACCAAAGAAATTCATTGGAACGATGAAACCATGAAG
>CM052094.1:8013348-8046311 GCA_028453745.1 Agapostemon virescens
GAAATTTTATAACTTGAATAACTGACATACAAAATCCGAAGAAGGTTAATCTATAAGATTTAATTTACCGGATTTTGTGCGATTTTTATTACAATATATGATGGACCAAAGAAATTCATTGGAACGATGAAACCATGAAGGAAATTTTATAACTTAAATGATTGACATACAAAATCCGAAGAAGGTTAATCTATAAGATTTAATTTACCGGATTTTGTGCGATTTTTATTACAATATATGATCGACCAAAGAAATCCATTGAAACGATTCCTATGAAGGCAATTTTGCAACTTGAATAATTGTGACATAAAAATTCTGGAACCGGTCATTTTACCAACTATGGTGGGTTTAGTGTTAATCGCGTTGATTCAGGATCCACGGATCGACGCCCGAGATTTATGGATCTGCACGCAGTTTTCAAAGCAGTAATCGCGGCGCGTGGGCTCAAGAAGTTCTCGGCAATACAGCGAATCCGCGATCGCTGCCGCCGGGCCAACCTTTTATCGTCGTTGATTTATCGGGGTTCGCCCCGTCATGCGTGCACATGTGTTTCTATTAATAGAAACCGCTAGACCACCGTGATCTCTACCTCGTCGTGTCGGCACACGGCCGAGTGTCTACCCTAACGAACGCGGCCACCGGAAAATTAAACTCTAACAATTATCAATCTTACGTACCTAGACGTGTGCTACCCATGGGCAAGCGCCACCGGGTACCGCGTGCTGTAGGAACTGCACTGACCTATACTTCGGGACAAAAAGATAGCACACTTTAAAATTAACGTAATTTTTATTTATTTAACATTACAACCTAGATTTTATTTTTATACATTCTTGCAAAATACCTCTATAAACATACATAAATGAAATTAAGTTGAATTTCGCCAGTCTATACAATTTTATTAAGAAAAACAGAACTTTTAAAGAAAAACAGTGGGACAAAATGACAGCACATTTAACTTAAAATTATGTGCAACAATAAATCAACGAATGATATTGAATGCTTAATACCTAGTGACTCCTTCTTTACATTTAATAACAGCCATCATTCTCACTGCAAAGATTTAAAGAGTTTTTTAATAGTTTTTTGCTTTAATTGTTCCCACTTATCTTGAATACATTTTTTTAATTCGGCAATATTTCCAAACTGTCTGCCATTTCCATATATAGCTGGAGCAACCATTTCCCCAATAATTTTCAATAATGTTAATCGGGTGATTTTGCTGGCCGAACCAACACGTGAATGTTTTCTCGGGAAAAATACACTTTTACTACTTTTGCAGGGTGTACTGCGGCATTATCCAGCTAAAAAATAAATTTCTCTCCAGCAATTCTGGTAGCGTACATGTTTATTTGCTCTTTAATAATTTCCAAATACAGTTTGCAAACAGATAGTCGGATATTTTTGAAACTATTATCTATTTCAATTTATAATAAATTCATAATATCTATAAAAGTAAAAGGATTAGAGTTTACTTCCTCAACAGCAGTAATGCGTAAAACTAATTATATCACAGATATCACAGGCATTTACATTTCGGCTCGTATTGCGACTGTCCTCGAACATCAGTCTTGTCTGTTTAGCTTGGACCCGAGTTTCGTCGAGCTAAATGGCACGAGAAGGGGTTAAACACAGCTCACGCAGAATCCAGTCTATCACTATTTCTAAACAACACTTAGTAATACAATTAAAGTATATCAAGAATATAAAGTGTTATCATTCGGAAAAATAATGTACAGCTTAGAAGACGATTTTCTAACATCCTCGACGGAGCAAATAAATTTTTGATTTATTCATTTTTTCCAAGCAGTTTGAATAAATCGTCCGCTGGTACATGTAATCACGGTCTAGTCATAAATTTCATAGCAACGAAATACTTTCTCCCGACCACTTTATCCAGCATCTCGTACGAACTTCCGACAGACAGGTTTTTGCAGAACGGGCCAGAGGTTAATGCTGGTCGTGGTTTTCTGCGATATTCCATTAAGAGAGCAGCCGGGCATCGTTCGATTAAGTCGTCTCTTGCCGAGCCGATGACCACCGATGGGAAATATCGGCGGTTACGCCAACGCGACATTTATTCCGCTCGGTCTGGAGCCGACATCACGGCTGGCCGACACGTCGATTTCACTTTACACACGCGCCGCGCTCCCCCGTTCCATCTGGACAGTGTCTTGATCCGTTTGCCCTATACCTCGATGAATGATAGATCGTGGGAAGCAGATTGCGGATCTTTATGCAAAATAAAAATTGTCCGAGTCTACTCCAAGAAACGAAAGCTGAATGAAAATGCATTTTCTCCTACAAACATTTCAACGAGTTGAAAAGTATATACCAAGGATGTACCACCAAGGTGGTATTCGGTGAAACACCCTGTATATATCGGTCATCGATACGTACGATAAAAAAATTGTCGTAAAGCTATTTTTGAGAAAGCCGTTTTTAACGCGTACAATTCGCAAATTGACACAAAGCATGCTACGTTTGTTACAAGGGAACATATTCAGATGCGAAAATCCGATTGTGATGAAACTTATGGGAGCTCATGGTTTTATTGTTTAAAAAAAAACTTTTGTTAAAATTTTCTTGCGCGACTACATTTCCCATTGAAAAACACAATTTAAAAAAAAATTCAAAATTTTTGAACCTCTGGTATCCGAGATATCTCAAAAATACCCCAACTTTGAGGGCTGTTTTCATCCCTTCAAAGTGGATGGTTGCCGATAAAAAAAACACGTGTCATATATTTTTCAAAGAACTATAAGTTCTTATCAGTTTCATCAAAATCGGATTTTCGTATCTGGATGTGTTGCCTGTTTAGGATCTTTAGTTTTGGGCCGCAATAGCAAATAATAAACTTGCATAAACCTCGAGTTTCCTACGAAACTTTCCTAAAAAAGATATAGGTTTTCTGGTAAGGTATAGTGGGGGTTGTTTACGTCTAATGGTCAGTAAGGCATGAATCATAGGAAATGAAGTTCAAGGATGAGTAATAGTAGGTAGAATGACGAACTGAAGATAGAAAGGCCAACTGAAACGCTTAGATTGCACAAGTAATTGCTAAAGCTAGAGAATCTTATCGTTGGTATACACCTTCTGCCATAAAATTGTTAATAGAAGTTAACAATGAAATATAACATGAATTAATTACAATTAATTTAGGATAGGTTATAATCCCTCCGAAAATAACGCAAGTTACAATATACATCACAATGTTTGTATAGTTTTATGTTCAGTTTATCTATTTTTCTCACAAATGCACAAAGTGTGGAGTTTACAACCTACATTTAAAGCCAGTGAAAATCGCCGCAGTGCAGTGAACGAAATTCGAATAAACGCGATAAAAAATGGAAGGTTCGAGGAAAGCATTGGGAAATTTATCAGTATTTATTTATTTATTTATTTACTCGACGGTGTATAAAAACGAATATATAATTTCAATTGCTAATTGGAAAGTTTCGTTTTTCTTTAGTAAGTAATTAAAATGAGAACGGTTCGAAACGTCCTACAGTTCTAATTGTTTTGCATCGAAAATGTACTGAATTACATTAATAATCGTGATTTAATCGAAGAGTCGATTTCTCAGTAGACCTATTCAAAGAAGACATCGAAAATTATGCAAAAAATTCGTTTTTTCTTCAATGTAAACACAATATGTAATCACAAGAAGAAGAATACTAATACTTAGAAGAAGAATAGAATGTAGACATTTGTAGACATTAAACACGGGTATGCCAGATCCAATATTATTATATAATATTATTATATTATATATAATATTAAATTATTACTTCTAATCGACATTTTGTACGTACAAGTACATACATACAATATACAAGGTGTTATCGTTTAGAAAGTAGCGTACGGTGTGAGGAAAATATCTACCAAGATGAGAAAAGAATAACATTGCACGTCGTCTAAAAAAGAAGTCGTCGTATTAATACTTCTTGGATATTGTGTAAAATCTTCGATATGAGTCTGACTCGTAATATTGCAAAGAATGAATCAATACATTATGGTAACACACTACGTACGGCGCTCAGAGCGGTCAACACGTGCTCAAAGCCAGCACATTTTCAAACGTTCCAGAAGCATGGAGCTTCGAAACGCTACATGCTCTGAATGTTAAAATTTAATTATTTCGCTCATCATTTGTTTTAAGAATGAGAAACGCTTCGTTACCCTGGTAACGTAACAAAAATATTTGCCGCTGGTTGCTTAACCGTTTGAATGCTGCGAAGCGCTATAGCGCTTTTCTTTTGTTCTGCCAAAAATGCGGCGAAGCTCTGTCGCGTTTCTCTTGTCTTGTGCCAAAAATGCGCGATGGCGCTGCTGTTTGTTGATATAATTTTTGCATTAATTAAGAGCATTTATATTCATATCAATTGAGGTTTTTACTAATATCATTCAATAGTGATTTAAATAAGATAAGAATTAATCTCTTAGGTACAATGCGTTACTGTATGGGGTTACTCTAGTGAGAATTTAATGAAGATTGAAGGTTTCAATTGAATGATCGTTTTCATATGTTGTATTTCACATTTATTTTGTCTTTACTGTGTGTTGTAACATTGTTAACAGTATACGTGCTAACTTAATTTGAGTTATATGCAAAAAAGGAATCCATGGAATCTGTGTAATAATTGAGAATAAAAAATATTTCTTTTTTTTGGTAAAAATTACTTTTTGTATAATAATTAGGGTTAATTATAACCGTTTTTATTATTTTCCGAAAGCAATAACTGCGCATTGTATTCTGCATTTTTAACATATATACAAGAAAATTCTTCAGCACTCAAACGGTTAAGTTGCCGATTGAATAAAAAAAAAAAAACATGAAAACATTCATAACTCTGCGGGTCATCGATCGTACACAAAGAAACCGAGAATCGGCCATCGTTCCGTGAAGAGTCAACGGTGTCCCTTCTCGCAAGTAACTCCTCAGAAACAACAGCTCGCATAAACATTCGGGCAGCGCAGCACGATAACGCTTGTAACACGGCCATTATCAGAACATGACAATACCTGTGTTGAACAGAGTCGTTATCAAGAAAGCACAAGTAGTAGCTCGAAATAATTGGGGCGGTCAGCTATCTCGAGTGTAGCATGAAATTGGCGTGGCTAGCCAGACTCCTTTCCAGGAGATGCAGCAGCAGTAGGATGTCCGATGAAAGGAAGGAGCCTGCGCCCATTGGTATCGTTCATGGAACGGGATCCCCGAGGAGCGTCTCGACAAGACTAATTATTCCGCGAGTAGGGCACACCTAGCGGGCCTTTTTCCGTCGCGGAACAGCCGGACATGGCTGTTTACATCGACGTTAGCAGCCAAGACCCTCGAGCCTAACGAATCAGCCGCATAACACGGCGGCGCACCAAATAATTAGGCGCATTCTCTGCGAGCGGGCCGGGACGCTCGATTTCTCCGGCTTAATGATCTGCGAAGGCTCTCCGTATCCCCTGATCCCGTCCCCCGTGAAATATCGTCGATCCAATTTAACGATAATTAATTGCACTTCAGTCGAGGGGATCTGCGATCGGGAGCAAGCCGAACAGAGTTCGAGCGCCGCGCTGAGCCGGTCGATGCACTTGATTTAATTCGATCGCTCTTCAGACGGGACTCTATCTTGCAATCGGATCGAGCCAAGCTTAGAAAGACGGCTGATCGATGCCTGGTCACGATTCCACGCAAAAATTTTGCCGGGACGCCCGTTACAGCTGGAATTCTTTCGCGACGCGATCGATTCGAACCGTGCCCCTCAATATCGCGATCTACGATCGTGTTTTCGATGCGAGTGTGTCTGTGACAGGCATCGGCGCCGATCGCAAATTGAAAATTGTTATATACTGCTGGACGTAGTAATAGGAGACTCTTTACACGTTTACAGTGAATATAAAAATTACGTGAACGCTGAAGGAGACAAATGACACTTTCCAGATTTTATATTTGAGCCGTTTATTTTGAAAGTCCATTTATATTCGAATCGAGATATCAAAGGATTTGCGTTGGATTAAATTTTAAAATATGGGTATCAGATAACATAGTAGAATAATATTTTTGGGTTTCTAAGGGTGTCAAATCTATCATCTCAATTCGCATAATTAACACTATTTAAGAAATAATATATTTTTTATGGCTATGAATGGACTTACGCCACTTTCAAAATAAACGGCTCATTTTATAAATAGTGAGGTTATAAAATTGTATTAATTGCAATCTTATTTTCATTGACGTTGTTTGTGGTCACAAATAATTTCTTTACTGTTCTACGCTTTCAAAACATCTGAAAATAAGTTCTGAAAGTGAGAAAGTTAACAATGGATCACTATAAAATGTTTATTTCGTTCACTAAAATACGCAGAAATTGTTATGCATGTAACTTCTACAAGTTGTCTTGAAGTTTCGTTGAGCTTTAGTTTTGAGCTTGGAATTTTTCAACACTAAACCTATCATAAGAGAACAAATGAACATTTCCAGAATTTTTATTTTGTAAGTTACTGAAGTTATAAAATTGTATCAATTGTAATCTTCGTACTGCATTTTTAACTCTCTGTCTGCTTATTTTTATCGACGTCATTTGTGGTCACAAATAATTTCTTTAATGTTCTACGCTTTTAAAAAATCTAGGAAAAATTCACTCTTCAACTTGGAATTTTTTAACACTAAACGTACTATAAGAGGTCAAATGACATTTTCCAGATTTTTTATTTTACGAATACTGAAGTCAGTAAATTGTCTTCGTAGAAATCGATTCAGCAAATCTTTTTATTCCTGCATGCGTTGTAATAAAAATTGCCCAAACTCCAAATTAACTAGTCTGGTCACTTGTATAAGACAATATGTATGTACTAGCCAATTTTACTACTAGAGGAATTGTCAATATTTGAACCGTGATAATTTAATTAATAAGGCAATGGAAAAATTATGCCAGGTTTGGCAGTTTTAGAAGGCTTTAAGAAATAATTCTTTTTCTGTCATTAGCAAAAAACTTTAGTAATTTAAATGCGTTTTGAGTCACCGAAACGAACTGTGGATAGTTTTGGATATATATCGCAATTATTTGTAAAAAATTTTTAAATAAAGTAATCGACATTTGTGAATTATTGGCCATTTTCAAATGTAATTATTTTCGAAAAATCGCGAAAGTATGCATCCTAAAGAAGCTGCGGATCTTTTGCATTTGTGACAAGAACGCGTAAGTGAAATATGAAACAATGGATTTGAAGAATTTGAGAATACTGATGCATTGTTATCAGTTTCTTAACTCTTTAAAAGCAAGTATGTAATAGGCACACGTATCAGATTATTATTTATTTATTTAGGATTGCTTAGTATCAATTAATTTAGTCTATCATATAAATCCTAGCCACTTATGTTTAACCCCTTGCCATATTGTAACAAGTCAGATTTGTGTTGAAAGTTTTCAACAAAGTCTATCAAATATGTATATTGGTTATGCCTTTCTTTTCAGACAAAGTTAAATGTTACTATTTCGTAATAAATAGTGAAGCATTGAATTAAATATACCGGTATAAAAAATATAAATTTTCCTTTTTCGTCTATAACATTTTTGGTCTTGAAAACATTATAATAACTATAGTCGCAAAGAAAATGGTATGGCAAGGTGTTAAGATCAATCACACATACTGCGTCGATATCCAACGAAGGTTTTGCAGAGAAAAATTATAGTGTAATGGATAACATTGGTAGAGGAAAACAAATATTTCTATTCGACTTATACAACTTGCGATTGATGTACACAAAATTTATACTTTACATAAAGAGACGCAGTCTCATCGCGTAGGGAAATTGTTATTATTGAAAACGGATGATCTACTTGAAAGACTTCTGTACAGAAAACATAGTTACATGAATTCTTTGCGATATAGAAAAATCACGAACAAGCGACGGATGCTTCGGAGAAAAAGTATTTCAAAAGCTCTTCTCTTATGATAAGAAATACGCTTCGTCAGTGAATAAATGATCAAAAACAGTATCAACATATCGTCTTCCAGATATTTGACTATCTGAATATGCAACAATTCTTCAGTCACGGGAAAATCTGAAATATGACCAGGTTTTCGGATCAAACGCGCCAGCACGCGTCGTTAGTTTCGCAGCGTCTGTTTGCGGATCCGCAGAGCGTGCGTGTTAAATGGTCTCGGAAATCCGAGCAAAGTGTACACCATCAAACACCGTCACGTTACCCGATTTTCGAGATTCGTCCGGAAACTTCTTAGAGACCGATAAAAATCTAGAATTGTCCCGCGTTCCATTCGGGTCACCGTTCAATTCTCCGGACGATGTTTGTTCGCGCGATCGTGCCACGCCACGTTAAACCACGCCATTCCATGCCACGCTAAAGAATGGTCTCTTTTTCAAAAAAGCTGAGAAGAATTCATAACTGCATACGATCTTTATGGAAATCGGCACACTTGTGTTTTTGGAATTGCTGAATTTAAATACGTTAAGCGCCGGCCCCGCGATAGTGCGGGATTTGTAAATCTGTCATTTGAATTGAATCCGAAAGCTTGAACGAGTTTGTTCAAAGCATCTTCACCGAAAACAGCACAAATATTTTCCTGGGCTTGTACAGTGTTTCTGCCTTTTTCATAGTAAAATTGCAAAACATAGTGAATTTGTCCAAGAATTTCACTCATTTTCACACTAATATTACTTTTGACACGATTGACGAAATACAAAGCTGTCTGCATGAAAATTATAGATTGAAATGTCAACTCTCAATTGCGTGTCAGTATGAAAATCTCTCAATACTTTTCCGACTATCCAATATATTTTAACAGCTGATACAGTAAGGCTTACTTCTGAAAAAGTTCGATTGATTCTACGCAGTGGTTTCTGGTAGGTGCGCTATCAAATATGGAAAGTGGAAAGCAGCATTTTCGGCATATTTTACTTTTTCACTATTGAAAAGGTAAACATGCTGTTCAAATAAGAAGAAAATTATTCGATGTGTATGGAGAAGATGTATTGACAGAACGCCAGTGCCAAAACTGGTTTGCAAAATTTCGATCCGGCAATTTAGATGTTGAAGATGCACCACGTTCTGGAAAGCCGGTTGAAGCTGATAAAAACACGATAAAGGCATTAGTTAATGCAAACCGGCGAATAACAACACGTGAGATCGGTGAGAGATTAACTTTATCGAATTCGACCGTTCATGAGTATTTGAAACGTCTAGATTGAATCTCATAGCTTAACGTATGAGTTTAAAATGAAATTACTTTCCGAACAACCTAATATATAATTATATATAATAAAAAACATATTATTTTTAATTTTATTGGTTTTTCTTTATTTAATTGTCAAGTATGGATGATAATACGTATCTAATTGTAGCAGTATAAAACATATGAAATTGTTTTTTCTCCTCTGTAACACTTTTAAAAATGAAAATATTGTAGCAACATTAGTTACAAACAGAATATGACAAAAATTCCGGTTTCATGCTTACACACCTATTATATCAGATATTCGAGATTTTGAAATATCGCGACTGGTTACTGACAATGGAACACATTCAGCTACGAAAATACGATTTTGATGAAACTGATGAGAGTTTATGGTTCTTTGAAAAATATTTAACACGTGTTTTTTTTTTATTGGCAACCATCTACTTTGAAGGGGTGAAAACAGCCCTCAAAGATGGGGTATTTTTGAGACATCTCGGAAACCAGAGGTCGAAAAAATTTGAATTTCTTTTTAAATTGTGTGTGTGTTTCAATGGGAAATGTAGTCGCGCAAGAAAATTTTAACAAAAGTTTTTTGTTTACACAATAAAGCTAAAGCTCCCATAAGTTTCATAAAAATCGGATTTTCGCATCTGAATATGTTCCCTCGTCAGTAACCAATCGCGATATTTCAAAATCTCGAACATCATTCGATGCTCCGTTTCGTACGTAACAAATATACCGCAGCTTCTCGACGCCATATAATTCGACGATTGCGATTTGACCAGATTTTGCGAGAAAACGGAAAAGCGTGGCTCTGGCCGGGTCGTAGAGCGGGGTCACGCCAGTGCAAATGAAAAGAAGTGGTTTCCGCGAGCGACAGAAATTTCAGGCACGTTCGAAAACGGAGGAAGGGGTTTCTCAACGCGACGGATAAACTTCCTCCGTCCTTTCCTGCCTGGGTCATAAATTCTTTCCTCCTCCGGCGGTTATCGGAAATAAACGAATTCGTCCGGGCGAGATCCTTTAATCCGTCTCAGACGACGTCGTCGGCAAGATCCACGACTCCGTTCGCGCGGCCTGGAAAAAAGCCTGCAGAACCGGCTCGTGAAACCGTGGAACGAGGAGAACCTATCGAAATTGTCGGCCCTGAAAACTACCTTACGAGTTTTCTCTGGCTACGGCGAAGCAGCGGGGGAGAAGGGCAGGGAACCAGGAAGAGGACGATTAACGAGAGTTTCCGCGAACCGATCGATCATTTAACCGAACCCTCGTCGCCTCTGTCTCCGCGATTATTCTGCACCGAGCCGGAAAGTGCCGCGATCGTATCTCCACCCCCTCTCCCCTCACCTGCCCATCAAATGCCGATTACAGTATATTCGATCGAAAGCCGGAATTCTTATCGGTCGATGCTCGATCCTTGTACCGTCCGTCCGTTAGAAGCAAGCTACGCAAAGCGGTTTTCGTTCTCTGTAGAATTTCGTGCCGCAAACAACACTGTTCAACACGAATTTTGCCTTTTAATACCCACTGGGTGATACACTCCGCGACAGAAAGATGGCACACTACGAAAATTCAATGTTTTCATCATTTAGACATAATAAATCTAGTCTTTCTCGGTACTTATACATTTTTATTACAAAATAAACTACGTTACAAACAATAAAATTAAAGAAAATGTTCGTCTGTTTATGGAAACGAAAAATAACAAAAAATCGGTGCGACAAAATGATGGCACATATACAAAAAAATACGTAATTTACGTACATAAAATATATAACATTATGTTTAATACTTTGTGTGACCTCTCTTATTTTCCAGAACAGACAACATACGTTTCGGAAGTGACTTATATAGTTTTTTAATATATTTTGTCCGTATTTTTGTCCATGTTTCTTCTATGCATGTTTTTAATTCTGCAAGGCTTTGGAATTGTCCTCCGCCTTCGT
Organism: Agapostemon virescens; assembly: GCA_028453745.1. Lineage (NCBI taxonomy): Eukaryota > Metazoa > Arthropoda > Insecta > Hymenoptera > Halictidae > Agapostemon > Agapostemon virescens. The sequence continues at coordinate 8,024,487 of CM052094.1, forward strand.
AAACATGCCTTGCTAGTTGTGCCCAACAATTTTCAATGATGTTGAGATCTGGCGATCTCGCTGGCCACGTTAAAACACTAATTTTATTTTGTTCAATGTATTGCTTAATGCATTTTGCAGTATGCACACTTGCATTATCCTGTTGAAGTATAAAATTTTCCCCGGAAATTGTCTGTCCGAATTTAGATAATTGCTGGTCTATCAAATCTATATAAATTTTGCTGTTCATAGTTTTCTTTATAAACTTTATCTCAGCAACTCCTCGATACCCAATTCCGGCCCAAAGCATTACTCCTCCGCCACCCATGTGACTGCGGCTTAATATTCTTTGTTCTTTCCGCAGATCGTGAAAATAGTGTGCGAAACCATCCGGCCCATCTAGATTAAACCTTTTTTCGTCACTAAAAATAACACGACGCCACTTTTTTCTCCAATGTATATGTTCTTGTGCAAATTTCAGACGCTCTGATTTATGCTGAGCGGTTAAAGGTGGTTTTTTCTCAACTTTATTCGAACTAAGTGCGGACATTCTTTTATTATCCTTTGCACATTTCGTATATTTGTATGTGCGCCAGCTGCTTTAGCAATTTCTCGTGCTGTTCTCGAAGAATTCGAAGCTTCTTTTAAAATTGCACGTTTTCCGCAATTGCTTATTGCTTTCGGTCGACCGGAACCCTTTTTTGTCCCATACGATTCGGGATTTTTTAATAAATTATACACTACTTTTCTGCTCTGATGTATAATACATACAATTTTCGAAATTGAGTAATTCTCTTTATACAATGTCAAAATCGTTTTTATTTCAGCATCCGATAAAGATTTTCCACTACCCATAGTGTAATTTCCCATAGTAGTAACACGCGCACGGCGTTTTGTCGCCACGTGGTCTGTTGCTCGCTTGTCTCGTCTCGCCAGTGCCGCAGCTATGCGTGATCAACACCGACAGAGGCGTCTAATGGGGCACCCATTGTATATGAATAACATTTGATCTTTTTTATAACATTTTACTGTTATAAACAGCACTGCCGCCGGTCGAATTGACCATGGGTCGAATTGAGATCAGTTGAGCAGTTTTCTTCAAAAGGTAACAGAAAATTAGAGGTAACAAATTCGACGTGTTCAACATTATGAAAAACTATGCTGTTGTATGAAACTTGAATGGTTGTGAGTTGAAAATCTTTGTCAGATGTCATAACAAGAAAATGGCGTCAATGATGGTTTGACGGTAGTTTGATGGTAACTATATTGACACGTATGGGCAAATTCCGGTTTCGTCTTTGCAGACCCTGCAGTCACCTCTGGAACTCAGGAACAGTAACAAATTTGACATGCACGAAAGAAAACGAATTGCGTGCAATGAAATTATTCTAGGACAGAAAAATGTCTCAAGTTTGGAATTAAAATTGCTTGGAGCGGAAAGGGTTAAGCAGTATTATGGCAATTTTTACTGGCGCCTTAGATTCGCAAATTCGAATGAAAAGGTCTAACAGGGCGTAAGACCAGAAAACTCCTACGCTTAGTATCCCAACGAGGTAGTTATAGTTGGGGAGCACATTTACGAGCAGGATCGTTGCATAAAACCGTCTGCGAGCCGGCATTGTCCCCCGTCCCGTTCCAATTACACGCAGAAATTGCGGTTCGATCCGAACATGACGCGATCCCTCATTCGATCGTTCGACGACTTCATTGTTTCACACTCGAACGAAGTTCGATCGGTCGATCATCCGAGGAACAGCGAGATTTCTGTTCCCTCGTGCATCGCGGAAACTTCTTGGATCTTTCGCAGCTTCTACGTTAAGAACCAGCAACGGATCCGATCGATGTTAATTAATCTCGGCGTAACAGCTCGACGTATCCCGAGCTACCGAAGACTTATTAACGATCGAACGGCTAATTGAAATGGATTCGGGGAGAAAAAGTCGGAGCCGTTCCCTTCCCGTTCAGGGATGGGGTTAATCAAGATCTCGAGACGGGGTAAGAAGCGCATTAGACGGGACGTTTCATTTGCATTTTCATTGCTGATGGAAATAAACGTGGTCACGGAAAGAGACGGAACCGGCGACGGACGTTCGCTTGGAACTATCGCATTTATCCTTTGATGAAGATCGCGCCGAACCGAGCTTGACTTGTAAGATAGAATCGTTGATTGGTTAAGTTTTAATCGCTCGGCTTTTGCCGTCCTTGAATGGTGGTAATCCATTTATGGGGTAGAGAAGTTACGTTCGAATAATTCATTCGACGACGCTGCGATGGCGTGTCGGCAATGCAATTTTACGATCGCATTTGGATATATGGGGTGGGATATTTAAAACAAGCCGCATAAATAACTCGCTTGATTTTAACACTTTGCGGTTGTATTAAGTTTATACATAGGTGCCATGCTGGTCGGTATTAATTTTCGTTGAACGAACGACAATATACAGGGTCAGTCACCAAACGTTTGCACCTCAAATATCTTTGTTGTTTCTAAAGATACGTAAAATATGGTAAGGATAAAGTTGAATGGTACAATGGAGCTGACACGATGCTATAAAAAAAATTTTGTTTTTATGTGATTTTTTTTACAGATATCAAAGTCACCTTGACTTTTTTAAATGAAACCACCCTTTTTTAAACACCTACAATGATAGTCCCTTTCATTAGGAATTCAGTGTCTATATTATTCCAGGGTCATTCAAGGTCAAGGACGGCAAAAACATATAAGATTTAAAATATGAAAGCAGAATACATTTATCACGCTTGAGACTTATAGTAAATAGTAAATATACTATGGTCGTAGTTAAAGTAAACGTAGTTTGTTTAGTTGTAGTTATGTTTTTAAATAGTACAATACGGTTTTTTATTTACACTCTGATCGAGCGTTTCGACACGAATATAAAGACCTGCCATGAAAGTTAATCAAGGTCAAGGTTGATAGATTTTTGAACATATTTGCAAGTATGAGTTCGTTTAATGTAGTTGAATTATTCATTTGAAATGATGCTGTACTATATGCAAATATTCGGTAACAAGTAAATGATTATTATTTATTAAATACATACCTCGTTAAAACGATACCTTTATTAAAACAATGAATAGTTAATTGACGATCAATTGATAATTATGTTCTGGGTGAAAACCGAAAGCCGCGTAAGGTTAAACGATGACACGGAAAACAAGTTTCCAATCTATTGTAAACCAGAAATTGTTGGAACATTATTAACAAACTGCATATTTCATCCAAATGAACGGGAGTGCGGAAAATTGAACACGACAGGCGAATTTTTGACTGGAAGCGAAATGTTTAATAGAACCTATAAATTACTATATCACGTACACGTGTCCGCGGGTATAACAACAATACAACGTTTCATAATTATCCGCAATCTAATTACGGGGTACATTTAAAATGCTATTCATATTTCACAAAATTCGCATGTTTCCTCCGGAAGCGATCATATATTTTCATATATCTGGATTATCTATATTCCCCCAGTTTTGCATCTTTCACGTCGAAATTGCATTGATATCGGATTTATAATACACGATATCATTATCACATTCGGAAATCATTCTCGTTATTTCCGTTACACTGAGCTTTACGTATCAATCATCTACCAAATTGTATCGCACTCTCGTTCCAAAAGTGAGACAAATCAAAGAGCGTATTTTTTAAAAGGAACGTAAAACTGTGAACGTAATTAGTCGAACGTTAATGTATAACCAGCACCCTTCTTTTGTTAAACTTAAAAGTCAATTTTCAGTACAATCCATTAAGCAAACCAAATTTTATTAGGATCTGCGAGGTGTGAGAATATTACAAAAATCATTGCTGTGATAAAAATTTATAGTTTCTATTTTTGCTTTTATATATTTTTAACATTAAACCTATCGAGCATTAAAATTGATTGCTTTATTATAAAAATGACTACATGAAATTTATCGGATTTATTTGTCATTTTTATTTCAGTACAGGATCGAATAAACAAATCTAATCAATCGATTTCTACGAAGGCAATATTACAACTTCGACAATCGTAAAATGAAGAATCTGACAAAAGTCATTCGACAAGATTTAATTTATTTGAATTTTGTGCTATTTGTATAACAATGTAAGACTGAATTAAAAAATCATTTAATCGGCTTTTTATGAAGACAATTTTATAATTCCAATACTTGTGAAATGAAAAATCTGAAGGTTATTTGACAAGATATAATTTATTTGAATCGATTTACACGAAGGGGATTTTATAATTGCAATACTTGTGAAATAAAAAGTCTGGCAAAGATATTTGACAAAATTCAATTTAGTTGACTTCGGCGCAATTTTTATTAAAATGTAAGATTGCATAAAAGAACGATTGAATCGATTTCTATGAAGGCAATCTTGTAATTTCAATCATTACAAAATAAAACATCTGAAAAGGAATAGTAGAATTCAAACTAGAATTCAATTAGAATTCAAATTTAAAAAATTCATTTGCATTTTCTAACTCTAAGAAGCCATTCATTCATTAAACGTAGAATATAATTAATAATAACACGCACTTATAAGATGCAACACAGTTTCGCATAATTCAGCAAGAAATAAGCGAATTAATAAATACAAAGGAATAGAGTTTTCATAACTGGTCAAGAAGCGTTTCTGCAACATTTTCATACTGGTAATTCGAAAACAGCGTTGCGAAAATGTTTGAAAATGATTTTCGTCATCTTTGCGCCAGATGTGCAGTGTGATCATCTTTTGACATAAGAAGCAACGTTTCGCAAAAATCCGCGTTAAAGTGAAATGTCCAAAATAATAAGGTGGGCCAGACGAAGGAAAATCTGATAGCCGGACGGCGTAAAGGACAAGGGCAAACAAAAGCCAGAAAGGGAACAAACTTCTTACTTTTCATGACCGATTTTTATTGGCGTACTATGGTCGGCCATGGCGTCGTCGTCGTAAAAGCTCGATGGCCGGTCCGTCCATCTATGCGACCCGAAGCCGGAGACTTTTCGATCTCGAGAAAAGCCGACATGGACGGGATATATCTTAGAAAAGAGAGCGGGAACGAGGAGAACGAACGAGAGGAGGGCCATTTCAAGGAACCACTCTCGACCTCTTCTCCTACGCTTCCTTAGGACATCGATGAAGTCACGTGACCAATTAGTTTCAACCCCACGCACCCCCAAACTTTCAATCGCGATTAAAGCGATCGACGCGCATTCTGCTCCGTGCGATCTGATCGTCATCGTTGTCATTCTGACTTGACAAGGCTCAACAATGTTAGTGAACTTCAGTCTTATCACACGTCTCATCGCACTTGTAACGCGGTGCGAGGAAAAGGAAGCGCGATAGTTAGAATGGCCGGTAGACGTACTTTGGTCGGTTGAAAATCCACGATAGTTTAGACAACTCGATAAGCAGAGACCATGGACCATAAATATCTGGTGTGGTATTCTAAATAATAGGATAATTGGGCCGTATTTTATTAACGGTACGCAAACTGGGCAGAAGTATGCTGAATTTTTAGAACATATTCTACCAAGTTTATTAGAAGACGTACCATTTAGGGACGGACTAGTATTATGGTATCAACACGATGGGTGTCCAGCACATTTTTCCCATATTGCAAAACGTGTCGTCAACTAAAAATTCCCAAATCGTTGGATGGGACACAATGGACCTGTATCATGGCCGGCTCGTTCACCCCATCTTACCCCACTTGATTTTTTTCTTATGGAGGACATTAAAGGGTACGGTTTATCAAGAACAGCCCACGACGCCAGAAAATATGAAGGAACGAATAATTGCAGCATGTGCTGATATGAAACCTGAAATCATCGAAAGAGCTGTACAATCTGTCGTTTTTCACCTAATGAAATTTATCATAACGGCAGGACATCATTTCGAACATTTATTGCAGTAATAAATGTGATTATTTACAAGTTCAAGTTCATAGTCGAATTCCTGTTACCGTTGAAATCTGAAATGTCGCTGAAAGAAAGTTCTGCATTAATTAAAAATTAATTGCATTAAAAAATTACAATTTACAAAAAACGATTCTTCCATCTGATTCGTCTTTTGATAGTGATTTTTCAGAGGTAGTGGAGATATTTAGGTGTCCTGTTTTAGACGAAACACCTTGTATAAATAGGAATAGGAACATAAATAGGAACAGGAATATAAATAAGCACCACTCTCAACCTCTTCTCATACGCTTCCTTAGGACATCGATGAAGTCACAATGTCGAAGTCGATTGAAACAGTCATCGTCTTCAGAAAGAAAAGTTGAATCCTCAGATGTTCAACCTTACGATATGTCGCCTTACATCTGACACTAGCCGCCATAGCTTACTGGTTGCGATATCGGATTTCAAACGGCGGAGACTTATTTTTACTTTGAATATCTACCAAAGACTATCGTCGCGAGATCTTTTATCTCTTCGTACCCTGTAACACGGTCCGCCGGAAACAGCCGTCCTATATTAATTTGGCCGACAGCATTGGCGAGGATTGAAGAAGAGTTGCGAATCGGTCGACGCCTTACTCCGATATCGAGAATCTCCACCCGTTTGCATTTTACAAACGCAATCGCAATATCGAGAAATTTACAACTCTATTCGAATACACGACCGCGAGGAACGGGACGTTACAGACAGCGTAGAGCGTAAAGAAGAATGGCGCAAAGGTAAAATAAAACAGCTTTATAAAAAAGAATGAAGAAGCAGCTGCAACCATCGCAATGTTTGTATACTTATACTAGTGATCATCGATGGGCGTAAACATCCTCCACCAATAAGCGCATACAAAAATATTTGTAAATCTTGATTCGTTGCTAAATTTGCCGCCCATCCCGCACTAATGAGGTGAGAACAGCTCCGACATGTCCCCAAGACGGTACCTCTCAGATACCGTCCCGCGCTCGCTAATACTTGGCGATTTACATCTGGAGGTTTATGGTACGTCAATTGCTGTTGAACGCAAAAGTCAGTGTCGGAGACGCGCGTATCTACAAAGAGCAATCCCTAATAAACCGCGTCCAAGCTGAAGCAAAAATATTAATTAAAATATTTGGCATTTCAGATGGACGGTTCCTCAAAAATGACGGAACTCAGGCGTCCGTACCATAAACCTCTTCATTCATTTAAAATATCCTTAAGACGATATTCGCGTCTTAACAATTGATGCATTCGTGCATATTTTATAGACGAACAACCGTTTCAAGCGTGGATCAAAAAGCTTCAAGTTTCTCGAAATGTTAGAAGTATTGGTTTACTTGTGAACGTGTATATAACAATTTTTAAAAACTGCTAATTGCTAAAATTGCAAAGAAAAAGTTAACGACACATATTTTACACGACGTGCACGTTAAACCGAGAACTTTATATCCGTTAGTTTATTTATTATCCAGTCGCAGATAATATTGTCTGCGTCGTTGTTACATGTTTATTTATACTCAGTGTTCATTAATACTTCATAAACTAACACATTCGATTAATTAGAGTTTCGTGAAAAAAATTCACTGTTCACTGTATACTCATTAAAAAATTATATTTTAATACCTACGTAAGAATGTATGAATATGACGTATGTACAGGGTGAAACAAAAAAAAAATATCCATTTTTCAGGCACATTCTGAATTATATTCTGGCATATATTTTCTGCTAGATAGCGTATTATTGCATCAATGTACTGCGTCAATGTTCGGTATTTGTGTATGAGATACGACGCATTAAAAGGGAAACAGTTTTCTTGAAATGTTTCTCTCCTCAAACGAAGTTTTTTGCACGCTATTAATTAACTACTCTGTCAACGGTTATATAATGAACGGTAACGATGAATTCGTAACGGAAGTCCTGCAAAGATTCGCAACTGTTTAACTACTTTCACATCTCATATAATTCAAACGTATTTTCTGAAAAAGTTTTTATGTAAACGTTGCCTCCGTTCCTTACAAATACATAATTATCTAATTACTTCGGTCGATTCTAAATTGAAAAGTGATACCACTCGTGAGACTCGGAATTTCTCCCTGTAATATTACATTACGGAAGATTAATGCACGACCAGAAAATTAATTGGAAAAATCTGTACCGTGATTATACACGCAAGGAGGAGGGCCGAGGCACGAGCAGTACGAATAAAGCTTCGAATAATACCAGCAGTGATAGAGTCGAAATAAAGCAACAAGGGGGGAGGGAGGGCACGTCGATATCGTAGAAAATTTATCGTCAAACATGGCTGCATTATCCTGCGAAGCTGGTCCTCGGGGACATTCGGTTAATAGTTCCCTCTCCTCTTCTCTGTTTGAGTATAAAATATTGAAAGTAACGCAGGATCGACATTATAAACTCGCTGTACCGTCCTCCGTCCGTTTTTCACGAACCTAACAATCTACTGGCGGGATTCTGTTCGACTTTCCTACTGGAAACATCAATACCCAGATTTCGGATACTCGATGTTTGCAGGAAAATACAATCCTTAATCCCCCCACGTCCGAGCAAATTTTCGTGTAGGATTCGATAGGAGATATTGCCATATTTTCTTGAAGCAGATATGATCCTAAATAAGACGCAGGATCCGTTCCAAACATTTCCTTGCATACGTACGGTCCTATCGTATACGGTTGATGTAAAATGCTGCGAGTAATCTTGCATGGAAAATATAACTTTGAACGCTATCGTTGGCAGAAAGTATAAGAACGAAATCCTGTATACGATTGCCGGACGAATTATTTGAGAATATATTAAATATGCAAAATTATAAACGGGGTACCTCGGTAACTCTGTTACAGGGCTATATCTTCACAATTTTTTATGATACACCAAATATTATAAGAACAATTTATTCGAGTCGAGGGGACACATGAGCCGTTTATTTTAGGTCGAATATAGAAATCCTGTTTAACTTCAAAATTTGACTTAGATCCCAAAATAGGTTTAGTATTAACAACACATCTACCAAGCGTTACAATTAACCAATATATATCGTCTTATAAAAATTGCAAGATTCAGTTTGTTAAATCTTAATCAAATTATTAAATAGATTAAATCTTGGTATTTTCATAAGACACTACACACCAGTAAATTTTAATGCTCGGTAAGTTTAGTGTTAAATGTTTAAAAACGTATTGAAATATCTTAATTTGAATATGTGAATTGTTTGACACCATTCCTGGAGCTTCTACAGCTTCAGCAGTATTCACGATCCATCTACATCAAAATTCATTGCGATAGTAAGTCGAATACAGAAATCCTGAGATACTTCAAAATTTTATCTTCGAAATCGCCCATCTACATATGAGATCATGTTCTATGTGTCGAACAGACCCAACGCCTCCTTAGACATAAAGAATTTATCTGCGTTATTTATTTATTATTCTACTGTCATGTAGGATTGTCACGAGTCAGTCAACTTTTATATGAGCCGTTTATGTTGAAAGTGGCTTAACTCCATTTATGTTCGAGTCGAGATATTGAAGTGTTTGCGTTGGATTAAATTTAAAAATATGGGTAACAGATAACATAATAGAATAATGTTTTTGGGTTTCTAGAAGTGTTAAATTTATCATCCCAATTAGCATAATTAACATTATTAAAGAAATAATATGTTTTTGATGGCTATGAATGGACTTACGCCATTTTCAAAATCAATGAAACGACGTTTTCAATTCTTAGGAAAGCACAAGTCCATAGTAAAAGTAAATTTCTTTCTATTCATTCTTTGTTAAATAATTTTTACATTAAAATTAATATAGTTTCATTAATTATTATTCAGTCTTCTCCAATTTGTAACTGTGGTGTGCAGGTGGTATATAATGTAAAAAATCCGTTAAGTCCTTACATTTTAGGTTTGTGAGTGGTCTCGGTTTTTTGTATAGTGATGCCAACTGGATATTATTAAAGTTTTTCGGTCTTCCCCATTACGGTAGTAAATCCAATGTTTTGAATGGTGCATCCTCGTTCATTGTCGTTTCATAGAATAACTTATATGAATCGCTTCTCAAAAATCTCATCCAACATACTTTAAACCAATTTACTCTTTCACTGTCAGTATTTTTTAGCCTTTTAAAAATCGCATTTTCTGTAGACAGGCACTGTTCCATTGTTTAAAACAAATTCATTGCACATTGATAATTCAACTGTTACTTTGATAATAAAACATAAAGCTGGGATCTCATAAAATTTTATTGCATAATTATTTTCCATATCTATTTGAAACTCTCACAATGGGACTTACGCCACTTTCAAAATAAACTTCTTCATCGCTTCATCAACCAGCAAATTTTCGTGTTACAAAATCTTAACGATTTTAAATATGTTAGTAACAAGTTACCTCAGAATGAAAAGATCTTGTAAAAATGTAACTATTATGGTAGCTGATTCGAGTTTTTTTAAAATGGACTTACGTCACTTTCAAAATAAACGGCTCACATATCAGAGACGCATCGTCGAAGTTTTGAGCTCAATTAGCACAGTAGTTTTATCGAGGCAATCATTTTCCAAAAACTGATTTGCCCACGATGCTATTTCTACGCTTTGATACGTCGTGTGAACTATAATTTGTTTACTTTCTTAATTGCATGTGTAAAGTTTTATGAACACATTTTTCAAATACTCTTCTTCCGATCTACGCAAATGGAAATCAATTTTGTCGATCTGCCACGTCAGAACCATTTTCTAAGCGTTACTAGACTCTTTGATTTATGTTATTACTAGACTTAACAATTTACAATCGATATTCTGAGCGATAATCATTGTAACGCGTTATTAGTCCGAGTGCAATTACAAAATTGTAGCAGCATATTTTACAAGTACTTTTCTTCTGATCTGCGTAAAGTAAAATTAATTTTAGGGTCCGTCATACTAGAACATCCTCTGAACTCTTCGAATTTCTAAACGCCTTGCAATCGGCATCCTGAGCCGCTAGAACTTTAGCGGCATTGAAAATGGGATTCAGCTTCTTCCAGGTGAGTTTAACATGGTTTGACAAAGTGATTGTACCTCTGTCGAAGCGATCGACCATTCTCGGCCCGGCTGAACAGAGGAAATTGAAGATCCGGAGACGAAACGTCCTAGTCTTATATCACGTACAAAGGGCGAACGTGAGTTTCGATGATGTCTTACGCAGGGAGGGGACGAGCCAGAAAAGAGAGATAATTAAAGGGGGCAAGGCAAGCACGAAACTGGACAGTGGCCATCCTGTCATCTCTCTCTCTCTCTCTCTCTCTCTCTCTCTCTCTCTCTCTCTCTCTTCCTCTCTATCGTGGGGAAGAGACGGCAAAGATGAGGATCCGAAAATTCCTGTTGGATCGCGAGCTGAATTCATAGAGGAGTGGCCCGGAATACCAAAAACCGACTGAACGTTGGATCTGCAAGACCGAGCCATCGCGTGCGACACGATGCAATTGCACGTGGCCGTTGCAACGCGGTTGCCAACGAAATTTACATTTCTTGAAACGGCCTGGGAAAATCGAGGCGATGGAGAATGGCCGGCGAATTGGGAGAGGAAAATCGAACGGGCCGCGACGGAATGCAACAGACGGAAAACTCAGAGATTGTCTCTTCCAGGCTCTGTATTTCTGATTCAATCAAAGCACTTCAGATTTCTCAGAGTTTTGCGAAATTGTAACGCACAGTCGATTAGTACATTCATCAGCGTTGCGAATCAACTGAATCGCGAATCATCGTTACAGACTCGAAATCAAATTCTTAATCTGTTAGTATTATTCACACTACACCTACCGAGCATTAAAATTGCCTGGGGTATATTGTCTTATAAAAATGACAAGATATAATTTATTTAAAACTTCTGCGATTTTTATTAGAATATACGATTGAATAAAGAAATCTATTTACTCGATTGCTGTGAAGGCAATTTTATTACTTCGACAATAGTAAAATAGAAAATCTAAACAGAGTCATTTGACACACTGTGGTAGGTTTAGTGTTAGTGGCCTGTGGATTTGTAGAATAAACATTGTTCGATTCGACTGCAACAAAGAGCCGAGTTAAAATTGTGTTTTCCTTTAGTTATTTCATTGTTTATTAATTTTAATTTAGTCGTCTCCTCTGAGGGGACATCGTAAATCTAGCATAGCACTCGGATGTCTCCTCTGAAAGGACATAAAAGTTTATTTGTGATTATTGGGAATGAACATGTCCCACCGCAACTTTTTCACAATTTTTTAGGGATGCATGTTTCCCTGGTTTGTTCTATTGAAATGGCATAAGAAAACAAATCAAAATATGATACAATTTCCAAGATATATGAAGAAATATTAGTTGCTTTTGAGAGACTCTGAGAAGCGCGTTCACGACGGTCTGGACGCGTCTCTTTTCTACTTGAAAAGAGCGATAAGCATGATTTATAGAAGAAAGGTTCGTATGTCGATATACCTCGCACTGCGTGGTGACGTTTGAGACCACAAATAAACGAATCTAGAACCGGGAAAAAACATTTTCAAAATTGAACCCATTTCGGATTGAAGCGTCGAGCGTTACAGAGCGATTCCTGTACCGATAAGTCAGAAAATTGGAAAAGTGATGTTGTCTGGGTAACTGTTATTTCGTGATTTCATAATTTACAATTACACATAAATCTCTGTATATAATCTTAAGTATAAACATAAAAACTTGAAAAACATGAATATTAAACGGGAAGAAAATCGGACTGTATCGTTTGTTCCGACAGGAAAGCACCAGGTAGAAGATGTCAAACAACTTATTATTATAAAACTTGCACAAATCAGCTTGCAATGCATATTAGTAATCGCTTCAATATCTGTCATACTACAGAAAATTGTAAGAAATAAGTATTGCTTTTTTACAAATATATATTGCTCAATGTTTACAAATTTATATAAATTAAACATCATTGCAATGTCTTACTTGATTCCAAAATTATAGTAAGCAACGTACGAAAAGGTGCCGAGTGCAAAGGTTTACAAAAAATAGGTCAATGACAAGACTTTTTAAAAACTTCGTTTTTGTGATAATTATGAAAATATGAATGATAATAGAGTTTTAATGTTTGTAATCGTAAAATGAATCGTAGTTTAAGGCATTAATAAAAGTGTTCGGAATAAAATATGGGTTGATGGGATTTCCTCTAGTTTTCCTACTTAATGGAACATTTTCTCAAAAGTCTGGTACATTATACCTAGCAAAGTACATATTATAGAATATAATAAAAGTCGATAATCCGATTACTCTGTGCAGCTTGCCGAGTTGAAACTCAGCACAATACGTTTTTTGTCAGTAAGCATTCATTAGATTAGTTCGATTAAAGGATACCTACCTCTAACCATTTCATCCGGCTGATGTGTAAGAAATAATTTTTCTGAAGCGTCAATCATATTTAGCATCTAAATTACAGCTCACACAGCTTCCATTATATGCAACAATGCAATGCTGTACTCTGTGTCTAAGAACACGCTTCGTCACACTGCCTAGGGGAAAATGCATACAGAACTGGAATGGCAAGTGATGTAGCATATGGCGTTGCGTATACTAGCTTGTGATTATGCTATGTTACACGTCACACCGTTTGATATGCTACCTCCGTGCACATTTTCTCTTAAAGCACGTTGTTATCCTTACCACTTTCGAAAATGACCTACACGTGATAAGTTTTTTACACGAGCAGACCTCCAGCCTGTCAAACGTAACGTATACGTGACAGCAATGATAATATAACACTCCATTTTCGGGATGAATTTCCTTTGATGATTCTACGTCGCATGCTCGACATTGTTTTTTACAATAGTATGCCATCATGAAATAATCTCGAATTAATTCTCAGCATCGAGAGAATAAAACGATTCTTTTACGTTAACATTTTAACTGCCCAACCAACAGCATCAAAAATTGCACAAAATCAAAGTTATTTATTTAACCCTCTATAGGCCCGTGTAACTTTCAGGTCACTTTTTAATTTATCGACATTTTACTAAATAATTATAGCTTTTCTCATGAGATGCCGCATAAATCTTAATTCTATAACGTTGCCAAGACAACCAATATTAATATTTATGACCGTTGCAAGGCTATTTTGAAATAACAAAATAAATGCTGTGCAAACTGTCTGCAGTAAAAATAAGCGAAATCATTTGATCCAATTGATATTATTTGTGCTTTTGTCAGTGATTACCAAACTACAAATAGTCCACATAATAGCTCTGGGTTCGTATATCAATAACAACCTATTTGTTTGCATTTCAATTTTCAATTTGTTACTGTTTTTTATAATACAGTTTTGTAACTTGGAGGTTACAGTCGGCTATTATGGCAGATTTCGGTACATTTAGGATAAAGCTTGTGCTTTCCCCTGTTTTCAGATTTATACATCATATACCCAAAATATGAATACAAAATCAGATAGAAATAACAGAGGAATTAGAATTAGACGCATTAGCGGTAATAAATCCGATGATTCCTTATTAAATTTCGAGTCCGATGAAGATGTAATAGTATTTCCCCGACGACAAATAAATGTCATTGACAGTGACGAAGAATTTAGTACTCGATCCTCGTCAGATGAGGAAGCTGCAGGACCACAAAGAATTGTTCGGCAACCACTATCCCAGACGAATAATAATAGTTGGTATCGCCCTTGGAAAGGAGATTGCCCTAATGTTCCCGAAACACCCCATTCTCCTGTGACCTATTTTCGAAAACTATTTGACGGTAAAATTATAAGTGATATAGTTGACTACACTAATACATATGCACTGCAGTGTGATCCAACAAAGGTGTTCCAAAAATAAAATGTTCCAAATGCAACGTACATCTATGTTTAACACAAAGTGCAAACTGTTTTATGGAATTTCAGGTTAACTCAATGCAAATTAACCCTCTAGAGGGCCGTGTGCCTTTCAAGTCACATGTTAATATATCGGCATTTTACCAAATGATTTTAATTTTTTCAAATATAACGTGTACGTCTAAAATATATAATGAATTTGAGGTAACAAATAACAATATTGATAACGGTTGTCAGCACCATCAACCTGAAATATTAAAGTAAATGCCTTGCAAGTTGTCTGCGGATAGAAACCAACGGAACCATCTTG
The DNA here is from genome assembly GCA_028453745.1 of Agapostemon virescens. NCBI lineage: Eukaryota > Metazoa > Arthropoda > Insecta > Hymenoptera > Halictidae > Agapostemon > Agapostemon virescens. The sequence goes on from CM052094.1 coordinate 8,039,526, forward strand.
TGCAATTTATATTATTTGCGCTTCTATGTATTCTATTATATTCTATCTATTAAACAAAACAAAACGTACATAATAGCTTTTGGGTTTGCGTATCAATAACAACTTATTTGTTTGCAATTTCAATAATCATTTTGTTACTATTTGTGTATGATACAGTTTTGTGAGTTTCAGGTTACAGTAAGCTGTTATGATAGATTTTTGTATTTTAGGATAATCCTTGTGCTTTCTTCTATTTTCAGAGTTATATATCGTATACCCAAAATATAGATACGTAATCGCATAAAAGTAATAGAGGAAGATTCTTTATTAGATTCTGAGTCCGATGAAGATCATCCAGTACTATTTTCCCGACGACGCATAAATATTATTGACAGTGACAATGAATTTTGTACCAAATCATCATCGAATAAGGAAAATTCAGGACCACGAAAAATTGTTTAGTAATCAATATCCTAGACGAATAATAATAGTTGGTATCGCCCTTGGAAAGAAGATTGCCCTGGAAACCCCGAAGGACCCTACTCTCGTGTAACTCATTTTCGAAAACTATTTGACAGTGAAAGTATAATGGATATAGTTGACTATACCAATACATATGCACTGCAGTGAGATCCAACGAAGGGGTCCCAAAAATAAAATGTTCCAAATGCAACGTACATCTAAGTTTAACGCCAAGTGCAAGCTGTTTTACGGAAATTCACGCTTGAGCTTTTATGCACAGAAACATGCAAACATCGTAAGCCGTTGTTACTGCAAAGTTACAAAACTACAAATTATAATAAAATTGTTTAAACTAGTACATTTTTTTTAATCTGCATCTATGGGTTTGTAATTGTTGATTTTCCGTTGCATACATTTTTTTATATTTAAGAAAAAATGTTTGGCCCATAGAGGGTTAAAGTGACGTAAGTCCAGGATTTGCAGCAAGTAGAATCAGAAAGTCATGAACAGACACACGAGTATTCGTTCGAAATCGAAACGAGAGAAACATTGTTCTTCCTCTTTGTTCACTTACTTTTTCATGTGGATGCACCTACTTGCAGCTTATTCTACCTGATTGGTGTTAACCTATAAATGTACTATTCTACAAAATTATAAAGAATTCTATATGTAGGAGTAGAGGTCAGACGAACGGACGAAGTCCAGGGAACTGTTATAAAATGTTCCAAATGCAACGTACATCAATGTTTAACGCCAAGTGCAAACTGTTTTATGGAATTTCGCGCTTAAGCTTTTATGCACAGAAGTGTAAACATCCTAAGCCGTTGTTACTGTAAAGTTACAAAGTTACAAATTGTAATAAAATTGTTTAAACTGGTAAATTTCTTTTAATCTGCATACATAAGTTTGTAATTGTTGATTTTCCGTTGCATAAATTTTTTTATATTTAAGAAAACAATTCGGCCAATAGAGGGTTAATTGCAATGAATTCTGCATAAACAATTTTTTGATCGAACGAATAAACGAGTAGTAGTTTTGCTCTGGCCTTTTTATCGTCTCTCCTTGACACAGCGGTGAAAGTGTTAGTGTACGCAGACGTCAAACGAGCCTCTCTTTCGGCAAACAACATCGAGGCACTTCCCCGGCGAAGTATCATCGTTAACGTAATCACGGCGAGTTTGAAACGGGAAATCGCGCGACGACGAGCATAAAACGCATGCAAATGCCGGGAGGAAAAAGAGGTGGCACGCGTCGAGGCCATTACTCGCATTCGACCGGATGAGAAATGATAATAGACGGCTGCCAAAAAAGGAAAAAAGGAAAACGTAAACCGCCGCTGCCTTCTTTTGTCATTCCTCTCGAGGTTCCCTCGGCCCAGCGTGATAAGCTTACAGTATCTTGAAGATTCTACGGGGAACGGGGTAAGATGGAAGAAAGGAGAACGAAGAAGAAGAAGTAGAAGGGTGTATAAAACATTCAGGTACCTGGAGGAACCGGTGAATAATGCATAACCGAGGAAATGGACCGCTTAGGCGATTTAAATCTCATAAATGCATCGCCAGTTTGTTCCCAAGGACACGTACCGTTTTGTCAGGACATTCGCCCGCGCCATGCTCGACTCCTTGATTCCCTCTTCGACTCGGTGTCGCGTAATGCAAGAGGACCAAAGTCGAGAGAAATGTCCGCCATTTTTACCTGGCGTGCTGATACTCGAGGTTTGCGTTTGTAAAGAATCGCGACGTTCTCTTCGCGACATAAGGATATTGTGAACGTGATTTTGCAGAGGTTGGTGAGCAACCCCTGGATTGGTTGCGGGTTTCGATAGATCGCGAATCTGTGTGCAAAATAAATCTGTCACGTGGATCATAAGAAATTGGAAATCGAATGAAAATGTATTTCGTTTTTCAACAATTTTAGCTGGTTGAAAAGAAGCTACAGTACTCGCAGTTAACCGAATTGCGAATTCTTTGGGCACAAGCGCATGCTGCCGATCCTATCGATACACACAGGGTGTCACGATAATGTTCGAGTTTTTCGATTGGGAAAATTTTCTCTTTTTCCAATTCGCGATTCGACGCTTCGTTTTCGAATTATTCGCGAAAAACGCTGGCCAATCGGATTCCAGCGTTACCAATGGCCGAGTTAAAATACGCTCGCTATCAACGCGCTCAGATTGGTCCGCGGGTTTTGTTAATCTCTTATGTCCGTGTTTTAAAATATTTATTATTTTAATTAATTCAATTATAAATAAACTCAATTAAACTCAATTATTAATCGTTTACCCTTAGCGCTCCAATGGCGCTTCTGAGACGACATTAAAAATTTCCTTACTATTATTTAACACTTTGGCTGACACGGCACCCACATAAGGGTGACGGAATAATGTGTGCGATTTTTAAATGAACTTCTTTGTACTTCATAATTTGCTAAAAGAAAATGTTCTCTATGTCCTATATTAACAACAACCAAATAGAATGTTATTTCAATTTAAGGGAAGTTAACCTCTTGACCTACGATTTATTTTCTGATAACAGTGACTAGATTTTCTTTATTCTCCGCGAAACGACAAAAAGAGAAGTCAAATTTGTAGTTACCGCGTGCACAGCTGTTCTCCACCGGTTATGTGAGATCAGAGATTAAATAGAATGTTATTTCGGTTTAAAGAAAATTAAGGAAACACGTATTTACAAGATTTTGTTCAAAATCTTGATCACGAGTCTGACTCGTTGTCGTCGGAGGTTAATAAGAATTTACATCATAAGTCTGACACGACGTCGTACCGCAAAAGGTTAATAAATTGAAGGGCTTTGAAAATAATTTGCTACTTCGCTATCTCGTTAAAATAACAACAACCGGTTTCATCATTGTCGCTACTGATATCCTACTAGGAAATAGAAGTCAATGAAACAAATGTATTTCCACTTCATAACTGAACTCCTCACTGTCCAGCAATGTTTACGACAGTCCTTTCAAGAACAGCTTAATAGTCGATGACTTCATGATACTAATTGCTCTACTGACGCAATGTCTCCATTACCGCATCGGAGACTTGTTCAAGAAAGAGAGAGAGCGCGAGAGAGATTCATTGCATTCTTTCTCAGAACAAGAAACTAGAAGAAATGCAATCAAACACGTCGGAAAATTACTCGCATAACTATTCCTTCTATAATGTCGTCCAACAATAATCGCATTGGTTTTCGTGTCACGCAGTAAATATAAGTCATCATAGTTTTATCAACTGTGTGTTGTATGTAGTAATTATTGCCATAAATACATGGAAGGATGGTTTAGAAAGAATTTAACAGTGAAACCCAAAACGTAGTGTGATACAAGTATACAGGGTGTTTGCAAAATCGTGGTACAACTAGCAAGGGAATGATTCCTCGTGTAAGTAGCACATTACTTCGAAGAAAATAAACGGCTCAATTATTATGCGACCCAAGGTGCTCAGCGACAATCCTTGTACGCTGAGAAAAAGGTATCACAGAACTGACACCTTCGCATAGAACAAGAAAAATGGAGCAAGTCCCATGCAGACGTGTCCAAATCACGTCTTTCGATTCCGCTTCGTTTAGTTTTGTTTAGTATCAAACACCCGGTATAGTCGAAACGATCCGCAGCGCGTTTGCCGGCCCGCGACCGGTCGCTAATGATCGATCGGACCATCTGACGCGATGTTAAACCCCCGAAAGGTACCTGAATAATTCCCGTGTCTGTTAATTGGCCCATAAAACTGTGAACCCGCATAAACATCCGCGGTTCACCGATCGAGATAAAACCGCGAACGGCGAAATTGAATGCGTAATAGGCGGTCAGGTATCGGGATAGTTTCGCGAGGAATGCGAGCGGGCAGTTTCTCGACACGCGGCGGCCAATTTGCAAAAAAGACCTGAAAATAATTCATGTCTTTTGAGCCACGCAAGAATTACCCACAACTTTCTTATGGCCAACCAAAGCACCATCCGAGTGCACTTCGCATTCGCGGTCTCTTCGGTATCCACCATACTGGGTGTCCCAAAAATGTTTGAGTTATTAGTGTTACGGTCTGTGTCAGATTTTTCAATCCGTCCGACTTTGGCCGTTTGCATGTGATGCGTCGACTAAATTTAATGATTTTGGCTACGTTCTCGAAGGACCACTTTCCCTTTGTAGGAAGAAAATGTTCCTGAGATCATTAGAAGCAACTTTTTCCGTTGCGAAAATTCAATCTGCGGCTTCGTTTACGAGTTATTAACGAAAAATCACTGGTCAATGAGAAAAAAGCGCGCGAACTAATACGTGCTCGGTCGAGCGCGCCGGGACTGTCCGCCGACCAGGCGTGCGATCTATGATAGTTATACACATGCAGAAAAATTCATTGAAATCCATCGACATAGACACGATCTAGATGCCATCGAAAATGGTGAAAATCGCAATTTTTTCTAAATTTTTTTAGATTCCTATAATAGTGAATATTCAAATGCGACCAACAGGAAATACGCGTCGGCGTGAACGCGTTAACGCACTGTTGTCAAATGTCAATGCGAAGTCATGCCCAAACGTTGCTGACCCAATAAACTCGTGATCGATGCGTTTTTGTTTCGCATCAATGCCATTGATCGGTGCATTCTCGGAGGGAGAGAAATGTAATCGTTGCATTCTTTCCCATAAAATGCACTTTGTTCGATGCATTCAAAATTTACTGTAACTGTCAGTCACAAAATATACCAAGACTCAAAAAATGTCTACCGAAAGTAGCTAGGGAATGGATAACCGTAGATTCCAACGAATGCAGCATAGTACGTGACGTTTCCTCTCGTATTTCTGAAACCGTCCCTCACAATGAACCACCCTTCAGGCTTTCCGGACAGCTAAGAGACCACGTTTTTAGAAAAAATATTCACTGGTAGAAAAGCAAATCCGACTAGAACGCGTAGAGTAAACTCTTCAAAAGGGAAACGCGGCAAAACAAGACATATTTGCAAAACCGTGTATCATTACACGTAGGTGATCGGTACACCGTTTATCACACCAAAAATGAATATTGAATGTTAAATATTAAATAAAATTTATTGAATGTATTCATTTATGTTGTTTCACATGAATTGCGACATGAGATAAATTCGGAGAATAATTGTCGGTCGATTGTTAAGAAACTATTTCCATAATCAATTAGTGATCCGACTCTCCGTTTTCGAGTTATCGACGAAGACCGAGGACCAATCAGAGCGCGGCTACAATAGACGTGCCTATGCTTCGGTTACTTGTATCGATGTCAATTTTATTCTATTGCATAGATCGTAAGTCCTCGGTTCACGTAACCATATTCAAGTGAAGGCGGTGGTCTGGGTTAGGTTTGAATAACTTTTATTATATATATTTCAATAACCTTTGAATAACTTCTGTATTTTCTATTTCAAATGTTCGATACCATTAAATGTCATTATCTCGAGTTCGAAACGCTGCGCTTATCGCGTATAGACACATATCGAAATTCGTGGCTGCACGTCGCATCTACGTTTCAGGCTAGGTTCACGCTATAATTAATTTTAATAGTTGTTATTTTCGAGAAAGTGTCGAATCTAATCTTCGCAAGGAAATAGCGAAAATATCTCGTTCTTTCAATGACGCCCACACCGAAGTTACCTTTTCGTCAACACACACTTCATCCAGCATTCTAACTCCACTCAAAGCAACCACATCCGACGCGTACATCATACTCCGTTCCACCCATTCGTTTGTTAAAGTTTGTTTAAAGTTTCGTTGAAGCTAGAAAATATATTCATTTATTTATTTGACGGTTTCTCAACTCAGTGTCTACAATCCTTTTCAAAACGAATCGTAGTAATCGGGATAACGAAAAACGAAACGCGGAAGAGCAACGCAGTTGGATCTATATTTATTAAAAATATAAATAAATCGGCACGAACTTTCCAGACAATCCAATAAACAAGAAATAATTCAGATCTTCCTTAGTGATTCGTCATTCATTGCAAGACTCACAGATTTTTATGCCAAATAAGACTGTACGAAGTCGATCGCACGCAAGTTGGCGTGAGCGAACGTCTTCTAAATTTTTAATCACCGGTTTGGTATCACGATTCGCTCGGTACCGACTTGATCACAAAGTAGGATAAATTTTAATTCTCACAGCTGATAAAGGAACACACAGGAGCGACTTGCTCGAGCGAGAGGATAATGGAACGCGTTTGCGAAAGACTTCCCTGTTACTGGCTCCCGCGAGTTCGATGCAACCGAGAAAGCGAGAAAGAAAGAAAGAGAGAGAGAGAGAGAGAGAGAGAGAGAGAGAGAGAGAGAGAGAGAGAGAGAGAGAGAGAGAGAGAGAGAGAGAGAGAGAGAGAGAGA
>CM052094.1:8046321-8060335 GCA_028453745.1 Agapostemon virescens
AAACGAGCGAGAGAGAAAAAATTGACCGGAGAGACCGAACGGTTGATCTCGTGAGAGATAAACAGTGCAATTTAATACAATTCCGTTTCATTACGCGGCGCAGCGGGTAGGATACTGTTAAGTCTGGTTACATCTAACTTTCATGTTCTCCGGCTACGATGGAAACCATGGAGTTCCAGGCTGGTTATATTTTTCACCGTTTTATCGCTGCCAATGCCTTATCTGCTCGCTCGAACCTCGGCGAATCACGTGTGCGAGCAATTCCCACGCAACGTTATGGAGATCGATCCGCAGATGATACTGAAATCGTAATGAATGCGAGATGATTGACGATTCGACGATGGGCTTCCTGCTTTTGACGATAGTCACGTTGTAAATATGAACAGGGGAGATGGAATATTAAATATAGCTTTTTAGGTAACCCCATTTATCTTGTTTGAACTGTCTATCCAAATGATGGAATTATATATTGCATCGTTTTGGAACTACGCGTACGTGTAATGTTCGATATCGACGGTCAAATGAAATCGTTTGCACTATTCGAATAATGTATGTAGCAAGAGTATTACTGGAAATAATTTTGCTGAAAATTTTTGAACTCGTTTTATCAAAACGATGGAATTGTATATTACACCGTTTTGGAACTACGCGGTATGTATAATATTCAATATCGACGGTCAAATGAAATCGTTTGCACTATTCGAATAATGTAGCAAGAGTATTACTGGAAATAATTTTGCTAAAAATTTTTTAATTCGTTTTATCAAAACGATGGAATTATGCATTACATCGTTTTGGAACTTAGCGGTACCTATAATATTCAATATCGACGACCAAATGAAATCATTTACACTATTCGAGGGATGTAGCAAGAGTATGATTGGAAACAATTTTTCTAAAAATTTTTTAACTCTGTTTAACAAAATAATGGAATTATATAATACATCGTTTTGGAACTGCGCGGTACCTATAATGTTCGATATCGACGATCAAATGAAATTATTTGCACTATTTATCGTTTTGCAATAAAAATGTTTGAACTCGTTTTATCAAAATGCAGATTAAATAGGAACGAGAACACGTATTGCCATTGCTTCGAGTGAAAATAATTCTGGAATAGAGCTTTGAACTCTTGGTTTTATTAATAAACAGCATTTTACATGCTGTTCGTTTTTTTCAAAGCGCGGTTTAAAAGAGAAGTTAAAGTAAGCGTTACCATTAGCCTGATTGCAAATACCTTTGGGGGGGGACGTATGAACTTTTTCCTTTTTCAAAACGCAGCTTACAGCAAAAATAAAACAGAATCTATGGAAAAGTGACACAAAATCGAACTTGTTAACCTAATTGGCAGAGAATAGAAGGAAAATGTAATTTATTTCCTTTAAATTAATCTAATAAATGAAATTATCTATTCTATTTATTCAGACATACCTAAATTAAAAATTACATGAAGGTCGAACATTTCCATTTCATTGTGTTAAAAAAATTCTAGCTTAGAAACAATTTGAAATTCGAACAATTCGAATTCAAAATTAGGTATAGTTCTCTCTCGATCAGTTCGAACTTCGGAGGGGCTCAAGCTTTAAATTGATCAAGCTGAGGCTCTTTCTGAGTCACTATGCTTTCAAATTTTCACGTAAATAATCTCGTTTCTGCTTTCTAAACATACCTGTAAATAAACGATTTTTCTAAAGAATATTTACACTATGAAATATTTACAGTGAGATAATAGTTTATTTTTTAAATGTTTCTCTCGCAATGTATTTAACACTGCCATGTCATACGTGAATAATCAAAAATATTTATCCATGTTACAAAATAAATTTGTACATTAGTATATTCGTTGCACTAAATTTAGTTGAGATTTAGAGAATAGAAGAAGGTTGAAGGACAACTTTGTGTCATACATATTAAGTTTTCAATTGTTTGCTACTTTAAATAAATTACTTTGATCTCGTGTTTTAAAAACACCCTATATTATACAAACTCTTAGACGTTCTAATAAGATTAACTCCTAAATAGTGTTTCAAATACATGAACAAATAGATAAACTCCTAAATGTTCTTTTACATAATTCCCTTAAACGAATTAATTTAAATACAACTATAATAAACATACGGAAAAATCGGTTAGATGCATCTTTTCGATTATCTCACAGGCTACCATGGTCTAATGTAAACATGAAAATATATTCGTGAAAAGTTACGAAATACATTTCCATATTAACCGTTCAACGCCGGAATCTTAAACTATATTTAACCAAAGTATTAAGTTAGAGTTCATTTTAAATCTTCAACAGGAGTCTGACGCAGATACTTTGTCTTTTATACTACTTCATCTACGTCAATCCTTAAAAACTGATTATGAAAGAACAAAATTTGATTTTGTCTAAAAAGGAAGGCATAATATTTATATTTGTTCGACTTTATTTAAAATCTTCTAGACGAGTCTGATAATCTTATATGACAAGGGATTCAACGTCGTAAGTTAAATAGTTACAAAATGCCGTCTACCAGCTGAGGATTATGTCATCTATTATAATCACCGTACAAAAAACGCAGGAAGTCTGCATTCAGTTTTTATCATTTCGATAAGACGTTTAACAGTTTCCTCTAGAGCACGAAAATAAACTGGCGAGAATACGAAATTCTATGAGCATAGAGTTAGCAAGTGTCAGTTCGATTGTCATAATTAATGAAATTGGCACTTGTTCTTCGAACATTTCTCATACAAGCGAAATTCCGCTTCCGGTAACGCAGATCTTAGAATAGCGAGGTTTAATTGAAGTTTCTCATTCCGGAAATAAAATCATTTATAATTCACAGTTTGCTTTCCGAAGAGAAAATTGCGGAGGATCCCAGCGTAAAGCGTCCATATCATGTGACAAAAATACTGCGACGGTAAAGGGGAAAACGTCTTTCAGCCGTCGACGAGGAGGGAACCGGCGGCTTTGAAGTGGCTCGTTTCAATCGGAGAAACCTGCCGTCGGGGACGCTTCGGTAATTAACAAAGTACGTTAATGGTCGTCACCTTGATAATTGCGACATGTCGAGAAACAAACGCGTCCTTTTTTTCTGCGAGCCCGGCCGCTTTGTCACTTTTGCTTTCGTGTTTTCTCTCGGACAACTTTCCGAGAGTGAAACGAAGGGATCGTTGAGAGGTTCCGTTCCGATTTCAAAGACTCGAGAGGTCGATTCGCCGTAGGTATTGAGACGAGAGGCGCTTCTGATCGCGACTGCGAGATACGGTAGTAATTAAGATTGCTTCGAGCGTTTGTTCCGTCCGAATTGCCGCTGGTTCAAGGCAACAACGCTCTAATTTAGCACAACATATTGGCGTATTTTGAATTTGCAAATATACATAATTGTTTATAAGGGTTTAAAGTTTCAAAAAGTTCTAAAGTTCTAAAAGTTCAAAAGTTCCAAACCGTTCTGTAGCGCGTACACGTTCAAAGTTCTAAACTGTTCTGTGGTGCGTACACGTTCAATGTTCAAAAGATTCTATAGATATGTACAAGTAGAAAGTTCAAAGATGTGTACTTGTACGAAGTTTAAAGAGTTCTGTAGATACGTACAAGTTGAAAGATCTAAATGTTCGTACAAGTCCGAAGTTCAAAAGGTTCTGTGATACGTAAGCGTTCAAGATTGTAAACGTTCTGTCCATCCTGGTCTCAAGATCCGCTGAATTCATCTCGGTGTGTCCCTACCAAAGTTCGGAAAATGACATCGACTTTTTCAGTGATCGATCGACAAGAGCGAGGTGCATCCTTAATGTTGTATTTAATAAAGCATCTTCACCATAGATATCACAAATTTTTTCCCGAGCGTATGCAGCGTTTTTGCCTTTTTCGTAATAAAATTGCAAAACATAGCGAATTTTTTCAGAAATTTCACTCTTTTTCACAGTGGTTGTTACGAGTGTTTGACGGACCAATGTTTCTATTCGGCTCGAAGGACCAATGATTCTATCCGGTAAGAAGGACCAATGTTTCGAGTGTTTGTTCCGTCCGAATTGCCGCTAGTTCAAGGCAATTAATTAAGTGCATTCTAATATATTGTTGTTCATGATGGTACATTCTAGTATATTCTTGAATATTCTGGTATGTTATGACATATGTTGGTATATTCTGCTTTATTCTAGTATATCCCGGTATATTCTAGTATATTTTTATATTATCTGGTATATTATAGTATATTCTAGAATATTCTAGTCAATTCTTGTACATCCTGGTGCATTCTATTATATTCTTATATATTCTGTTAGGTTATATCACATGTTGGTATATTTTGCTTTATTCTAGTATATTCTGGGATATTCTAGTATATTATTATATACTCTGGAATATTATGGTGCATTCTAGTACATTCTTGTCAATTCTTTTATACCTGGTTCATTCTAATATATTCGTGTTCACCATGGTACATTCTACTATATTCTTGTATATTCTGGTATGTTGTGTCATATGTTGGTATATTCTGCTTTCTTATAGTATATTCTGGCATATTCTGGTATAGTCTTGTATTATCTGGTATATTATGGTGCATCGTAGTACATTCCAGTCAATTCTTGTATATCCTGGTGTGTTTTAGTGTATTACTTTATATCCTGGTACATCCTAGTTAATGCTTGTATATTCTGTTAGGTTATGTCATATGTTGGTATATTCTGCTTCATTCTAGTATATTCTGGGATATTCTAGTATATTTTTATATATTCTGGAATATTATGGTGCATAATGTCCTATTTTAGCACAATAGTTGGCGTATTTTGCATTCGCAAATATACAATCTATTGTTAGTAATGGTTTAAAGTTTCAAAAGTTCTAAAGTTCTAAACGTTCAAAGGTGCATACACATTCAAAGTTGCGTACACGTTCAAGGTTCTAAAAGTTCTGAGATACGTACAAGTTCAAAATGTTCAGAAAATGATTTTTCCTTTGGTAGGAATAAATGGGGGACGAATCACCAGTCTGGGGCGTAATTCTAAAATTATGTAATGACTACTGACTTCGTGATTTTCGTTTTCCCACGAAGCCTCGTAAGACGCTGCACATAGATCCATTGTTCAAGGATGTTTCCCCGAAACTGTCAATTGTCGTTGAGTAGAGTACAGCTGGTCTGTTTTCCATTTCGAAAACAAAATACTTGACTTCCAGCCGTACCTAAGTCCGTAACGAATTCTTCCGGCTAAGCATACCCATAAGTATCTCAACAGTGTACAGTGTACGACAGTGTACCACTTGATCGCATCACAGACCCAGTCGCGATGTCTAAACAATTCTAGACAAAGGTCTATCGCGGAAAGTTCGCGGAAACTGTGAAATAAATTCGACTCGTTTCATTCGGAAAATTGAATCGATTCGACCGAATTTTTATGTCGACGAAACGCACCGAACCACTAACCATTACGCTGCTATCTTCGATGGAATGTTTTCCCGAGGTCTATCTCTTTTTATACGAGGCAATTAGAAGAATCAGGTCAGTAGTATGAGCAAGAAATAAAAATTTCACGAGCAGGATGCAGTTAATTCTGAGAATTCATTAGATCAGCGGGGAATAGGTCAAACGCTGGTTCACTTGTCGATTCGATTTCGAAACGTTCGCGAGCTTTTAAATAATTTCGAAAATACTTGTTTCTCTTGAGTCTTTAGAATTTCTATTGCATCGTGTACGAAAATATTCGAAAGTCGATACGTGAACGCGGAAATTTCGTTTCGCAGGTTGACTGTTACTACTGCGCGATACAATGATCGATCTCTTTCCCTGAATTGTTGTAAATTCAATTTCCTAACACACAGCCTCTCGGTAATAAAATTAGTGGAAGAGTGTATTCGTTTTGGCGTTCGTAAGAGATCAGTAAAACAAGAAATTTGTATTTGATCTTGTTATTCTTTCGTAGCTGTCAGAAATTTTTAGAAAAATATTGAGCATTCGTACGAATTTCTTCTGTGTGTTCTATAAGCAAAAAGAAAAAGATTAAAGCAATAAATGAATTTACTAAATTGTGTATCACGTGGATTCGAAAAGCATATGTAAGTACTCCATGCTTGCTATCGTATTTTCATAAAACGTTGCAGGAAATTATGTTCATAAATTAGTTCTTCGCTGTATAAATTGGCACAAAAGTTTATGCAGTCTAATTGGAACACCATTCTACAGTTTCAGGTCATAAGAATTTAAAAAACAGATCCGAGAAAATAATTTCAAATTCAAGCTTCTTTATTCTGCTTTTTCAAAGATCCGTTTTACCACAATTCAAACCATTTCTGTGGTCCATCTTTTACGTAGAATTAAAAAACGCTTTTTCGATTCGTTATTTTTTATATTTGTGGTATGCCTACGGCAATTATTATAATGGAAGACATTGTTTCACTTCAAAATCTAACATGTCTTCGATGGGATTTATGAGTTGTCTGACCATAAGAGTAGAGTAATTAACAAAAGTAAAACAATATTAAAAGTAAAACAATATGAAACAATATTTTTATCTATAACAGCTCCATTGTACATAGTTTATTTCCTTCTGTACATATAAAATTAATTACTACCACTCGTACTTAGAACATTTTAATTTTTATCGATTTCTTAAGACTAGGTTTACGGAGCATAGACAGCGACTGCTTTACATTGCTTTATAAAAGTAACAATAACGAGTCTATCCAATTTATTAGCCATCTTTTAAACAAGATATACTCACAGAAATAAATCTGTCGAGTCGTTTCTTATGGATGCATCTTGACAATCTCAATAATCGTGAATAAGGAATGTTACGATGCGTCAAGAAGGCGCGTCCCGCAAATCTAGTACGAACTGCAAACCCAGCGATGTAAAAGTTGTTTAAATAATAGTATGACAATTTTTAGTGGTGCCATTCGAGTGCTGGGGGTTAACAATCGTTAAATAAAACCTTAATTCGGTTTGCACTTGAAACTGTATGAATTTATTCTAATTTCAGATATTTTCATTCTACAAGATTTATTTCCTTTTATACACATACAGTTTCTTATCACTACCTGGCCTTACAACAATAAAATTGTTACCAATTTCTATGGTACAAGCACAGTGATATAGAAATTGTTTTAAATAATAGTATGGCACTTTTTAATGACGCTTTAGAATCGCCATTCGAGTGCTATGAGTCAATAGTAAATAAAATGAAACCATTAACCCCTTGTCATACCATTTTCTTTTAAACAAATGTTACTACAACATCTTCATCGCTAAAAATGTTACAGAAGAGAAAAGACAATTTATATTCATTATACTGCTACATCTACTTCAATGCTTAAATATTCAATACAAGTTAACAATATTTGATTTCGTCTAAAAAGAAAGCCATAATATATGCATTTGTTCGTCTTTATTGAAAATCTTCAACGCGAGTCTGACGCAGCTACCTTTGTCTTACATACTACTTCATCTACTCAATTCTTAAACACTGATTATGAAAGAACAAAATTTGATTTTGTCTAAAAAGGAAGGTGTAATAATAATATTTGTTAGAATTTATTAAAAATCTTCCATAAGAATCTGACGCAGACAATTCATCTTTTATACTGCTTAATTTACTTCAATGCTTAAATGATGAATACAAATTAATAATATTTGATTTCTTCTAAAAAGAAAGACATAGTATGTACGTTTGTTCGACTTTATTAAAAATCTTCAACAGGAGTCTGACGCAAACAATTTATCTTTTACACTGCTTAATTTACTTCAATGATTAAATGATGAATACAAATTAACAATGTTTGACTTCTTCTAAAAAGAAGGGAATAATATTTACATTTGTTCGACTTTATTAAAAATCTTCAACGCAAGTCTGACTCGTCGCAATATGGCAAGGCGTTAAAGTAATTAAGAGAGCCGTCGGGAATTTCGAGTGTTCCTAATTTTGCGGTCGAAGACTGTGTTGTATCCACGTATGCAGTTCGGATAGCCGAGGTTCACTGTAATTCGGTAAATATCCGAATCTCCGTGAACACCTCGAGTGTGGCAATCAGAGTTTTAATCAGAGGGTGCATTGTCTTCTAACCAACCGGATAAATAGAGAAACTGGACTCTTTTGGGCGGGTATATCGAGCTGTCCGCGGCAAATTGACAAACTTGGGAACTCCAGACTATCATTTCGGAGCGTGTCTCGATGTTCTCCTCTCGTTCTGTTCTTTTTTTGGCGGAACGACTACCAAATGAATGGTTCATTTCCATTCTCTGCCGGTGACTCGCGCAACGTCGACCCGCTTCTCTTTCGGGTCAAACGATCCTCTCTGCTGGGGACCACTTCGGCGCAAACTCGTTTCCACGCGAGCGACAACGACCCCGTTCCAAGGCTCAGACCATTCTACGATCCACATTACATCTGCTGGGAGCAATTCCGGACGAGTTCTCGCGTTTCGGATCGCGTACCGACACCGAACTACCAAAAATTAGTTACTCGGATGACCAGTTACCATTCGGCTTCCTTTTTCCGCCGGACAACCCCCCCCCCCCCCCCCCCATGACCAATACTCCCGATTTAGTTTTTCTGTTGCGACGATAACACCGAAGATTGTACGTGCCTCACCCCATTCTCGGCAATTTAGAACACAAAAACGAAAGACAGCCAAAAAATTACTAAATTCTGCTCCGAAGGAGTCGATCAATCGACACGCGGCTTACATAGACAGTTTTACCCCGACGGACGGGCACCACGTGTGACGCGCTCAAAGAAACGGAAACCAGACAACTCTGCAATAAATCACGATAATTCCTCATTGACCGTTTCCCACTCCATCAGGCACATGTCTTCATGCACACACCTTTCATCATTCCTACAACCAACTAAAACATTCCTCCGTCTCAAACTATTCTCAATCAATCACGACAAAACCGAGCTAAAGACGAACAGAACACAAGAAGGCTCAGAGAAGGACTCGTAATCCAGAAATCACGAACAGACGAGAATGTTAAGTCGCGACAGCGCCTTAAGAATATTTTTAATTAACGAAGAGGTTTATGGCATGGGCTCCGACGTTCCGTTATTTTCGAGGACCCATTCAGCTGACTGCCAGATGTGTCAGGTAGTATTTACCAAATTTCGAACGTACATTTATTAGGGTGGTCCTCGGTGGATACGTACGCGGCCGAGACGCCGCCTTGGTACTCGATAACAATTGAGGTGCCATAAACCTCCAGATGTGCAACACCGGACATTAGCGAGCGCGCGACCATAATCGGGACGGTACCTGGGACTGTGAATTTTCTTGGAGACAATTCGATGCTAGACTCACCTCACCAGTGCAGGGTGGGCGGTAAATTAAGAAACCAATAATGGTTTACATAGATCTTTGTACGTGCTCATTGGTGGTGGATGTTTCCACCCCATCAATGAGCACTAGTATAAATACTTGTGCATTGCGACGCTCGCTTTGGTGTTTTTACACTCACGCGATAAGCGCTGTTTGATTTCTACGACGCGTTACGACGCTGGTTTGCTATACTTTACGAATCATTTTACTAAGTTTAAAGGCAACATTGTAACATAGTGTATCGGGTCTAGTCAGGAGTGTATATATTAACATTAAAATCCACAAGTGCAACTACAATTCGTGTACCGATTATTCTGATTATCGCCACCTTTTTCAATTCTCACCTCACCTTACAAGTGCAGTGAGACAGACGTTAGACTACGGCTCGCTATCGCTGCCGAGCCCTGTTACGACGCCGAGCAAAGAACTCGTAAACCAGAAATTGCGAACACACACATGAACTTGTAAATCGCGAAGAGACAAACGAACAAGTACTACAGAAAACACGAACCGATATAAACATAGAAGTTACAACACAGAAATCGCGAACATTTCAAAATTAAAAAGAAGGTATTATACAGAAGAAGTATACAGGGTGGATCACCAAACGTTTGCACTACAAATATCTTTGTTGTTTTTAAAGATACGTGAAATATGGTAAGGACAAAGTTGAATGGTACAATGGAGTTGACACGATGCTATAAAAAAATTTTGTTTTTATGTCATTTTTTTAGAAATATCAAGGTCACCTTGACTTTTTAAAATGAAACCACCCTTTTTAAAACACCTACAGTGATAGTCCCTTTCATTAGGAATTCAGTGACTTTATTATTCCAAAGTCATTCAAGGTCAAGGACAGAGAAAACGTATAAGATTTAGAATATGAAAGCAGAATACTTTTATCATGGTTGACACTTGTAGTAAATAGTAAACATACTCTGGTCGTAGTTAAAGTAAACATACTAAGGTCCTTCAATGTTGCTGTTATACAGCATTCTTACTTACTATCAGTATGTTTCCAAACACGATTCCGCTGTCTTATTCAATGACTGAAAAGTGTGAGTTGATCACGATTTACTGTGAATGTAGACAAAATGCAGTGCAGGCTCGATTAATTTATGAAAAAAGGTACCCCGAGCGAAACACTCCTTCTAAACAGACTTTTATTAATATGTACAGGTTGTTTCGAAGTACTGGAAGTGTACAGTGGCACACAAACGTATTCGGACACTCTTCAAACTTAAATAACTTTTTTAAGATTGCACCAAACGTCGTGACTTTTCTTGAGCAATTCGTTGCATTGATTTAATAAATGAATATGCACAATGAATTTTGTAAATATTGGAATTGGTATGAATTACATGACCAATAAAAAAAGAACCTTTTAAATATTTTTTATTTGAGGCACGTACTAGAAAATTTTAAAGATGCATCTAGCATGATAGTTATACATATGCAAAAAAATTCATTGAAATCGATCGACATACACACGAGCTACATGCCATCGAAAATGGTGAAAATCGCAATTTTTCACGATTCTTGGTCAGTTTCTGCTTAAACTCCACAAATTCTTACACCTTTCTACGCGTGTCATTTTTTCCCGCGTCCATAGATTTCGATGAAATTTTCAGCATGTATATAACTAACACAGTCCTGTGAAACGCATATTTTAAATTGTCATTACGAGTTAAAATAAAAATGTTTTAAAAAATGTATTTTCTACTTTCCGACGTAATTTCTACCAGTTAGAATTATTTCAAAATTATTTTTGCATATCATTTAGTAAATCAATGCTTCTATTTGCTCCAGAAAAGTCAAGTCGTTTGGCACAAGTTTGAAAAAGTTATTTACATTTGAAGAGTGTCCGAATACTTTCGTCAGCCACTGTACATGCAAGACAGTACAAACGGAAGAATCCCACGACCAATGAAGACAATGAAATTAATATTATAGCAGCTATAGCTGTCAATCCTCTCGTGAGTACGAGAAAAATTTCCCGGGAAGCAGGCATAAGTCAAAGTAGCGTAATACGAATTCTGGCCCGACATAAATTTCATCCGCTCCACATATTGATCCATCAAGAATTGCACGGAAATGATTTTCAAAACAGAATTAACTTTTGTCAATGGGGATTGCTTTTGGTGCAAACGTTTGGTGACCCACCCTGTATAGAAGAAGAAGAAGAAGAAGAGAAGAAGGTATCGCCGACGTGACACCTTCGTATACACCTTTTGTGATTGCGTTTCGACCATTCGGACGACGCTGCGTGAACTTCCACGGTTCGACGATAATCCTATCGAGCCTTAACCCTTTGACTGCGGCGCGACCTCGGAGCAATCCCACAATACGGCGCGTTATTCGCTTGTTCATCGTTCGTCGGCCAGAGACAAGTAATGAAAACAGTGCCTGAAGATTCGATATCATTCTTAGGGTTTAAAAAAAGAATTGCAAAGAATAGTTATGTTATATAAAACGATTCTCTATTGAATCAATTGGTAAAACAGTAAAGATGTTACAGAAAGTGAAATTCTTATATATTGATAGATTCGTGAGAGCGTTTATAGATGCATTTTGTAGTCAAGTTGTCATATTGTAACGAATCAGGCTCGTGTCAAAGATTTTAAACAAAATCCAACAAATAGAAATGTGATGCCTTTCTTTTTAGACGAAATGGAACGTTGTACTTTTCCAATCTATATTTCAGCACTGAAATAAACGCTGCTGTAAAAGATATATAAATTTTCGTCTTCCTACTGTAACATTTTTGGCGATGAAAACGTTGTAATAACTGTCATTTCAAAGAAAGTAGTATGGCAATGGCGCTTCTAAGACACCACGAAAAATTGTCAATGTTGAATATTTATATATTCCTATAATATGGAATATTTATAGGTAATGCCACAATTCTCTGAACGAATGTTTAAGGTACGATAAATATAAGGCATTTGGAGGAAACTTAAATATTATCATATTAACATTTTACCGACCGGCGATTGTTTCAGAATTTTTTAAGATCCACAATCCATCTTTCAATGCGGATAGGAATTTTTATTGAGAGTCCTTAAGGCATCTTCAGTAACGTTATCGAATAATTTCGTTACAAACTACTATGTAAAAATAGTTATGTAAGCTTCATTCTGTTAAATGCAATTATTGAAAGTCCTATTAATAGGCTTCCGGTCGGTAAAGTATTAAATATCATTTTTATTTCATTTCTTGAATTCAATATTAAATATATTTCTTGATTAGTATTTTGAAATGTTGCAACATTGAGTTAGGAATAATAATAAAGTATATATTTAATTATGCTCCTCGATTAGAACGGTTTTAATAGGTATTTAGTTGACTTTTAGTTTGATATGTAATATCGTACGAATCATGATTCTCTGGAAATATCATTTCATTGATTCTCTCTTTCTGCTCAGACAGTTCATCGTATGATAAAATTTTTCAAGCTTTTTCTACTAAAATGTTACCCTCGTGAATGTTCTACTTGAAATAGTCGTGTTATAACGGGAAAATAGTGAGAATGCAGCAGACTTTTATACTAAAATTCTGGAAATTTATGTTCGGTCATTGCACACGTGTACCCACGAACTCTCCCAACAAACTAGAGAAACGTTTTTCCATTTTTCACGAGTACAAATATTTTTTTTTTTCTTTTATAATTGATTTTTACGCACCGTGGATTAGCCATTTAACAGATAATTGCGTGGTTATTTTTCAACCAATTGTAGTGACCGTAAACAAAACTGTTTTTATGAAGCCACTTATTTTAATGGATCGGTTCAATTAGTCCGAAAAGCTTAGGAAACAGTAACAATGTTCCCGTGTAAATAAAAATGGAACGGTGCGCATCAGAATCCATCCTAGCAATTGGATGTTAAATCAATTGAAACAGTGAACAGACGGCGCTCCAGGCACGTTAAATTAAATTTTCGTTATATAGCCTTTAAAAGCGGCCAATGGCAAACACTGGCGACTAGACGGTTTACGACAGAAAAATTCGATAGTGTTTTCTCGTCAGTCTGATAATTCCCCTCAATTGATAGAACGCAACGAGACGAAACAATACGAGAGCAAGATCCAGCGTTGCGACTTTATCGTCTGTTTCCTCCGGCGAGTCATTCGTGCGACTCCTACGAGTTCACGCTCGGTTAAATCGAAATCCCTCGGAGGAGCGGCGAAGCAGCTCGCGGGAACAAATAGCATCGTTTCTTTGCATCGATTAAAACGAACTTGGCTTCTTGGCGGTGTAACGAACCGTGGAACGCGTAAACACGCCGGATTTCGCGAACAAAACGAACCAACCGTCTCACAGAGGGGTATTTCGCCCGAAAACTGCACAAAAAGTCAATTTAAATATAGTGCGGCTAATTATTTACACGTGGGAGGATCTTCACCGACTTTTACGACCTAGAAGTATGCTTTCAAGGTCGTCCTTCTGAATATCTTTCTCCTATTGTAAAGGTATTGTATTGGGTTGTTTGGAAAGTAATTTCGTTTTTTCCTGACAGAGGATTTAATTGTATTTTTTTGCACCCAACTTCACACTTAAGCCGCATAATCATTATATGTTTTGAGAGCTGATATAGCAAGGCTTGTGTGTGAAAAAGTCCAATTGACTCTACGCAGTAGTTTTTGGTTGGTGCCCTTTTAAATATGGAGAGCAATAAGCAGCATTTTCGTCATATTTTACTTT
Organism: Agapostemon virescens; assembly: GCA_028453745.1. Taxonomy (NCBI): domain Eukaryota; kingdom Metazoa; phylum Arthropoda; class Insecta; order Hymenoptera; family Halictidae; genus Agapostemon; species Agapostemon virescens. The sequence goes on from CM052094.1 coordinate 8,060,310, forward strand.
TTTACTATAGAAAAGGTAAAAATGCT
>CM052094.1:8066351-8105475 GCA_028453745.1 Agapostemon virescens
CATCGCCAAAAATGTTACAGTAGGAAGACGAAAATTTATATATCTTTTACAGCAGCGTTTATTTCAGTGCTGAAATATAGATTGGAAAAGTACAACGTTCCATTTCGTCTAAAAAGAAAGGCATCGCATTTCTATTTGTTGGATTTTGTTTAAAATCTTTGACACGAGCCTGATTCGTCACAATATGACAACTTGACTACAAAAGGCATCTATAAACGCTCTCACGAATCTATCAATATATAAGAATTTCACTTTCTGTAACATCTTTACTGTTTTACCAATTGATTCAATAGAGAATCGTTTTATATAACATAACTATTCTTTGCAATTCTTTTTTTAAACCCTAAGAATGATATCGAATCTTCAGGCACTGTTTTCATTACTTGTCTCTGGCCGACGAACGATGAACAAGCGAATAACGCGCCATATTGTTGGATTGCTCCGAGGTCGCGCCGCAGTCAAAGGGTTAAGACTCGATAGGATTATCGTCGAACCGCGGAAGTTCACGCAGCGTCGTCCGAATGGTCGAAACGCAATCACAGAAGGTGTATACGAAGGTGTCACGTCAGTGATACTTCTTCTATACAGGGTGGGTCACCAAACGTTTGCACCTCAAATATCTTTGTTGTTTCTAATGACACGTAAAATATGGTAAGGACAAAGTTGAATAGTACAATGGGGCTGATATGATGCTATACAAAAATTTTGTTTTTATGTCATTTTTTTAGAAATATCAAGGTCGCCTTGACTCTTTTAAATGGAACCAGCATTTTTTAAACACCTACAATGATAGTCCCTTTCATTAGGAATTAAGTGACTATATTATTCCAAGGTCATTCAAGGTCAAGGGCAGAAAAAACGTATAATACTAAAATATAGAAGCAGAATACCTGTATTTTACAAATGTTCGAAATGATGGCCGTCTAAATTAATAAATGTTAGTGTATGTTTGTTCTGAGTCATAGTTCGTGAAGAATCATCAATTTACTGCGACGTCGTCAAACATACCGCAAAAGTTGTTATTGTTTGCACAACGATATTTTCTATTTGATTTTCATTAAATTTAAAAGGCTAACAGTAATTATAGTCACTGGAAGTGCTCCATAATTCTATTGTTAAATGGTAAAATCATCTATTTTGTTGGAATGCAATGAAACTATCACCGGTCTTAAGTGTTTAGGTTTAAGGGCCGACTTTTCCAAGGCCGTTGTCTCCGAATCGGGCGATATACACCAGATAGCCAGAGCGCATCAGTCGCATAAAGTTACAACTACAATTTCCTTGTCACGTATCTATTCTAACATATTGTTACGAATATACGTTGAGACCATCGATATCCGTTTGAATATCGATACAATACGTGAAATGATCTAAGTTACACCCGTTGTTTTCATAACAATATTTTCTTCTGAGGAACGGATCTGCGAAAATCGGTTCGCGGTGGCGCATGATTCATTAAATGATTGCGATGCCAGGTTCAAATTCGATCTCCGTGAAACGACCGGCAGCGGATTTTGCAACTGGGACCCGTCTTGTCCCTTTCTTGGCTACTTTATCGACGGCTGTCGGCATCGACGCGGATTTGCTTTTAATTTTGTCCCGTCCGTACTCCTCGATGAAGCCAGTTGCCAACAGTCGGCACCCAACCGGCAAATATTTGATCGTTCGTTCGATTAGCGGTCCGAGTAAACAGCGGCCCCGTTGAGCATCGATTAAAAGAGAATAGTTGATTTGCTGTTCCTCACGAGCCTTTGAATGGAACCTTTGATCGGCCGCGGTCCGCGCGATAGTTCTAATGGAAACTAATGATACTTAATGTGGCTGGCACCGGCGAATGTTTACTTTCATTCACCGCTCGATCCTTAATCACGGCTGTGGACTTCGCCTGCCTCGGGCTTCGGTGATTAGTCTGGGAAATCTATGGAACTCTGTTTCTCCTATTCATACATTAAGTCAAGTGCTTCGCCTCGCTCCAAGTCCTTATCAAACTCCTATGACTATTGTAGTTAACGCCTGGCTGCTTTGTCGACCGTAATTCCTCGAGTGGGAGTTCACTATAGGAACACGGTAGTATGCAAATATTGGATAGTCGAAAAAGTATTAAGAGATTTTTGACGTTTTTTGATTAAATGTTTCTTTTATTCAAAATGAATTTTATTCAAGTATGTATATTGGCCATTATTACCTATGACCTGTAGCCATTTTTGGGGTAGCAACATAATCTCATTGTAATAGAACTTCTGTGGTTTATCGGCTAAAAACTTGGTCAAGTGATTTTCACAGTCCTTTTTTGAATCCAACTTTTTATCATCAAGGTAGTTTTGCAGAGATCGAAACGAACGATAATCGGATGATGCAAGGTCTGAGCTGTACGGTGGATGCACAGCCAAGCTCGAAAATTGTTCGATTTCATTATGTTTGAGCAATGATTCGCACATGGAAACTCGATCCATCAAATTTTTCTCTGTTAAATCATGAAGAACCCATCCAGCTTCTTTTTGCAACCAGTCTTCTGCAAATAATCCAAAACGAATTGAGAATGTTTAGTTCCCTAGCAATCTTGTGACTGCTTATATGCCAATCTTGCTCAACCATTTGCATTATTTCATCGACTTTCTCAGTGATCGATCGACAAGAGCGAGGTGCACCCATAATGTTGTATTTGATAAAGCATCTTCACCATAGACATCACAAATTTTTTTCCCGAGCTTATGCAGCATTTTTGCCTTTTGAATAATAAAATTGCAAAACATAGCGAATTTTTCAGAAATTTCACTCATTTTCACAGTGGTTGTTACGAACGTTTGACGGATCAACGTTTTTATCCGGCTCGATGGACCAATGATTCCATCCGGTTCGAAGGACCAATGTTTTGAGCGTTTGTTCCGTCCGAATTGCCGCTAGTTCAAGGCAATTAATTAAGTGGATTCTAATATATTGTTGTTCATGATGGTACATTCTAGTATATTCTTGAATATTCTGGTATGTTATGACATATGTTGGTATATTCTGCTTTATTCTAGTATATCCCGGTATATTCTAGTATATTTTTATATTATCTGGTATATTATAGTATATTCTAGAATATTCTAGTCAATTCTTGTACATCCTGGTGCATTCTATTATATTCTTATATATTCTGTTAGGTTATATCACATGTTGGTATATTTTGCTTTATTCTAGTATATTCTGGGATATTCTAGTATATTATTATATACTCTGGAATATTATGGTGCATTCTAGTACATTCTTGTCAATTCTTTTATACCTGGTTCATTCTAATATATTCGTGTTCACCATGGTACATTCTACTATATTCTTGTATATTCTGGTATGTTGTGTCATATGTTGGTATATTCTGCTTTCTTATAGTATATTCTGGCATATTCTGGTATAGTCTTGTATTATCTGGTATATTATGGTGCATCGTAGTACATTCCAGTCAATTCTTGTATATCCTGGTGTGTTTTAGTGTATTACTTTATATCCTGGTACATCCTAGTTAATGCTTGTATATTCTGTTAGGTTATGTCATATGTTGGTATATTCTGCTTCATTCTAGTATATTCTGGGATATTCTAGTATATTTTTATATATTCTGGAATATTATGGTGCATAATGTCCTATTTTAGCACAATAGTTGGCGTATTTTGCATTCGCAAATATACAATCTATTGTTAGTAATGGTTTAAAGTTTCAAAAGTTCTAAAGTTCTAAACGTTCAAAGGTGCATACACATTCAAAGTTGCGTACACGTTCAAGGTTCTAAAAGTTCTGAGATACGTACAAGTTCAGAATGTTCAGAAAATGATTTTTCCTTTGGTAGGAATAAATGGAGGACGAATCACCAGTCTGGGGCGTAATTCTAAAATTATGTAATGACTACTGACTTCGTGATTTTCGTTTTCCCACGAAGCCTCGTAAGACGCTGCACATAGATCCATTGTTCAAGGATGTTTCCCCGAAACTGTCAATTGTCGTTGAGTAGAGTACAGCTGGTCTGTTTTCCATTTCGAAAACAAAATACTTGACTTCCAGCCGTACCTAAGTCCGTAACGAATTCTTCCGGCTAAGCATACCCATAAGTATCTCAACAGTGTACAGTGTACGACAGTGTACCACTTGATCGCATCACAGACCCAGTCGCGATGTCTAAACAATTCTAGACAAAGGTCTATCGCGGAAAGTTCGCGGAAACTGTGAAATAAATTCGACTCGTTTCATTCGGAAAATTGAATCGATTCGACCGAATTTTTATGTCGACGAAACGCACCGAACCACTAACCATTACGCTGCTATCTTCGATGGAATGTTTTCCCGAGGTCTATCTCTTTTTATACGAGGCAATTAGAAGAATCAGGTCAGTAGTATGAGCAAGAAATAAAAATTTCACGAGCAGGATGCAGTTAATTCTGAGAATTCATTAGATCAGCGGGGAATAGGTCAAACGCTGGTTCACTTGTCGATTCGATTTCGAAACGTTCGCGAGCTTTTAAATAATTTCGAAAATACTTGTTTCTCTTGAGTCTTTAGAATTTCTATTGCATCGTGTACGAAAATATTCGAAAGTCGATACGTGAACGCGGAAATTTCGTTTCGCAGGTTGACTGTTACTACTGCGCGATACAATGATCGATCTCTTTCCCTGAATTGTTGTAAATTCAATTTCCTAACACACAGCCTCTCGGTAATAAAATTAGTGGAAGAGTGTATTCGTTTTGGCGTTCGTAAGAGATCAGTAAAACAAGAAATTTGTATTTGATCTTGTTATTCTTTCGTAGCTGTCAGAAATTTTTAGAAAAATATTGAGCATTCGTACGAATTTCTTCTGTGTGTTCTATAAGCAAAAAGAAAAAGATTAAAGCAATAAATGAATTTACTAAATTGTGTATCACGTGGATTCGAAAAGCATATGTAAGTACTCCATGCTTGCTATCGTATTTTCATAAAACGTTGCAGGAAATTATGTTCATAAATTAGTTCTTCGCTGTATAAATTGGCACAAAAGTTTATGCAGTCTAATTGGAACACCATTCTACAGTTTCAGGTCATAAGAATTTAAAAAACAGATCCGAGAAAATAATTTCAAATTCAAGCTTCTTTATTCTGCTTTTTCAAAGATCCGTTTTACCACAATTCAAACCATTTCTGTGGTCCATCTTTTACGTAGAATTAAAAAACGCTTTTTCGATTCGTTATTTTTTATATTTGTGGTATGCCTACGGCAATTATTATAATGGAAGACATTGTTTCACTTCAAAATCTAACATGTCTTCGATGGGATTTATGAGTTGTCTGACCATAAGAGTAGAGTAATTAACAAAAGTAAAACAATATTAAAAGTAAAACAATATGAAACAATATTTTTATCTATAACAGCTCCATTGTACATAGTTTATTTCCTTCTGTACATATAAAATTAATTACTACCACTCGTACTTAGAACATTTTAATTTTTATCGATTTCTTAAGACTAGGTTTACGGAGCATAGACAGCGACTGCTTTACATTGCTTTATAAAAGTAACAATAACGAGTCTATCCAATTTATTAGCCATCTTTTAAACAAGATATACTCACAGAAATAAATCTGTCGAGTCGTTTCTTATGGATGCATCTTGACAATCTCAATAATCGTGAATAAGGAATGTTACGATGCGTCAAGAAGGCGCGTCCCGCAAATCTAGTACGAACTGCAAACCCAGCGATGTAAAAGTTGTTTAAATAATAGTATGACAATTTTTAGTGGTGCCATTCGAGTGCTGGGGGTTAACAATCGTTAAATAAAACCTTAATTCGGTTTGCACTTGAAACTGTATGAATTTATTCTAATTTCAGATATTTTCATTCTACAAGATTTATTTCCTTTTATACACATACAGTTTCTTATCACTACCTGGCCTTACAACAATAAAATTGTTACCAATTTCTATGGTACAAGCACAGTGATATAGAAATTGTTTTAAATAATAGTATGGCACTTTTTAATGACGCTTTAGAATCGCCATTCGAGTGCTATGAGTCAATAGTAAATAAAATGAAACCATTAACCCCTTGTCATACCATTTTCTTTTAAACAAATGTTACTACAACATCTTCATCGCTAAAAATGTTACAGAAGAGAAAAGACAATTTATATTCATTATACTGCTACATCTACTTCAATGCTTAAATATTCAATACAAGTTAACAATATTTGATTTCGTCTAAAAAGAAAGCCATAATATATGCATTTGTTCGTCTTTATTGAAAATCTTCAACGCGAGTCTGACGCAGCTACCTTTGTCTTACATACTACTTCATCTACTCAATTCTTAAACACTGATTATGAAAGAACAAAATTTGATTTTGTCTAAAAAGGAAGGTGTAATAATAATATTTGTTAGAATTTATTAAAAATCTTCCATAAGAATCTGACGCAGACAATTCATCTTTTATACTGCTTAATTTACTTCAATGCTTAAATGATGAATACAAATTAATAATATTTGATTTCTTCTAAAAAGAAAGACATAGTATGTACGTTTGTTCGACTTTATTAAAAATCTTCAACAGGAGTCTGACGCAAACAATTTATCTTTTACACTGCTTAATTTACTTCAATGATTAAATGATGAATACAAATTAACAATGTTTGACTTCTTCTAAAAAGAAGGGAATAATATTTACATTTGTTCGACTTTATTAAAAATCTTCAACGCAAGTCTGACTCGTCGCAATATGGCAAGGCGTTAAAGTAATTAAGAGAGCCGTCGGGAATTTCGAGTGTTCCTAATTTTGCGGTCGAAGACTGTGTTGTATCCACGTATGCAGTTCGGATAGCCGAGGTTCACTGTAATTCGGTAAATATCCGAATCTCCGTGAACACCTCGAGTGTGGCAATCAGAGTTTTAATCAGAGGGTGCATTGTCTTCTAACCAACCGGATAAATAGAGAAACTGGACTCTTTTGGGCGGGTATATCGAGCTGTCCGCGGCAAATTGACAAACTTGGGAACTCCAGACTATCATTTCGGAGCGTGTCTCGATGTTCTCCTCTCGTTCTGTTCTTTTTTTGGCGGAACGACTACCAAATGAATGGTTCATTTCCATTCTCTGCCGGTGACTCGCGCAACGTCGACCCGCTTCTCTTTCGGGTCAAACGATCCTCTCTGCTGGGGACCACTTCGGCGCAAACTCGTTTCCACGCGAGCGACAACGACCCCGTTCCAAGGCTCAGACCATTCTACGATCCACATTACATCTGCTGGGAGCAATTCCGGACGAGTTCTCGCGTTTCGGATCGCGTACCGACACCGAACTACCAAAAATTAGTTACTCGGATGACCAGTTACCATTCGGCTTCCTTTTTCCGCCGGACAACCCCCCCCCCCCCCATGACCAATACTCCCGATTTAGTTTTTCTGTTGCGACGATAACACCGAAGATTGTACGTGCCTCACCCCATTCTCGGCAATTTAGAACACAAAAACGAAAGACAGCCAAAAAATTACTAAATTCTGCTCCGAAGGAGTCGATCAATCGACACGCGGCTTACATAGACAGTTTTACCCCGACGGACGGGCACCACGTGTGACGCGCTCAAAGAAACGGAAACCAGACAACTCTGCAATAAATCACGATAATTCCTCATTGACCGTTTCCCACTCCATCAGGCACATGTCTTCATGCACACACCTTTCATCATTCCTACAACCAACTAAAACATTCCTCCGTCTCAAACTATTCTCAATCAATCACGACAAAACCGAGCTAAAGACGAACAGAACACAAGAAGGCTCAGAGAAGGACTCGTAATCCAGAAATCACGAACAGACGAGAATGTTAAGTCGCGACAGCGCCTTAAGAATATTTTTAATTAACGAAGAGGTTTATGGCATGGGCTCCGACGTTCCGTTATTTTCGAGGACCCATTCAGCTGACTGCCAGATGTGTCAGGTAGTATTTACCAAATTTCGAACGTACATTTATTAGGGTGGTCCTCGGTGGATACGTACGCGGCCGAGACGCCGCCTTGGTACTCGATAACAATTGAGGTGCCATAAACCTCCAGATGTGCAACACCGGACATTAGCGAGCGCGCGACCATAATCGGGACGGTACCTGGGACTGTGAATTTTCTTGGAGAAAATTCGATGCTAGACTCACCTCACCAGTGCAGGGTGGGCGGTAAATTAAGAAACCAATAATGGTTTACATAGATCTTTGTACGTGCTCATTGGTGGTGGATGTTTCCACCCCATCAATGAGCACTAGTATAAATACTTGTGCATTGCGACGCTCGCTTTGGTGTTTTTACACTCACGCGATAAGCGCTGTTTGATTTCTACGACGCGTTACGACGCTGGTTTGCTATACTTTACGAATCATTTTACTAAGTTTAAAGGCAACATTGTAACATAGTGTATCGGGTCTAGTCAGGAGTGTATATATTAACATTAAAATCCACAAGTGCAACTACAATTCGTGTACCGATTATTCTGATTATCGCCACCTTTTTCAATTCTCACCTCACCTTACAAGTGCAGTGAGACAGACGTTAGACTACGGCTCGCTATCGCTGCCGAGCCCTGTTACGACGCCGAGCAAAGAACTCGTAAACCAGAAATTGCGAACACACACATGAACTTGTAAATCGCGAAGAGACAAACGAACAAGTACTACAGAAAACACGAACCGATATAAACATAGAAGTTACAACACAGAAATCGCGAACATTTCAAAATTAAAAAGAAGGTATTATACAGAAGAAGTATACAGGGTGGATCACCAAACGTTTGCACTACAAATATCTTTGTTGTTTTTAAAGATACGTGAAATATGGTAAGGACAAAGTTGAATGGTACAATGGAGTTGACACGATGCTATAAAAAAATTTTGTTTTTATGTCATTTTTTTAGAAATATCAAGGTCACCTTGACTTTTTAAAATGAAACCACCCTTTTTAAAACACCTACAGTGATAGTCCCTTTCATTAGGAATTCAGTGACTTTATTATTCCAAAGTCATTCAAGGTCAAGGACAGAGAAAACGTATAAGATTTAGAATATGAAAGCAGAATACTTTTATCATGGTTGACACTTGTAGTAAATAGTAAACATACTCTGGTCGCAGTTAAAGTAAACATACTAAGGTCCTTCAATGTTGCTGTTATACAGCATTCTTACTTACTATCAGTATGTTTCCAAACACGATTCCGCTGTCTTATTCAATGACTGAAAAGTGTGAGTTGATCACGATTTACTGTGAATGTAGACAAAATGCAGTGCAGGCTCGATTAATTTATGAAAAAAGGTACCCCGAGCGAAACACTCCTTCTAAACAGACTTTTATTAATATGTACAGGTTGTTTCGAAGTACTGGAAGTGTACAGTGGCACACAAACGTATTCGGACACTCTTCAAACTTAAATAACTTTTTTAAGATTGCACCAAACGTCGTGACTTTTCTTGAGCAATTCGTTGCATTGATTTAATAAATGAATATGCACAATGAATTTTGTAAATATTGGAATTGGTATGAATTACATGACCAATAAAAAAAGAACCTTTTAAATATTTTTTATTTGAGGCACGTACTAGAAAATTTTAAAGATGCATCTAGCATGATAGTTATACATATGCAAAAAAATTCATTGAAATCGATCGACATACACACGAGCTACATGCCATCGAAAATGGTGAAAATCGCAATTTTTCACGATTCTTGGTCAGTTTCTGCTTAAACTCCACAAATTCTTACACCTTTCTACGCGTGTCATTTTTTCCCGCGTCCATAGATTTCGATGAAATTTTCAGCATGTATATAACTAACACAGTCCTGTGAAACGCATATTTTAAATTGTCATTACGAGTTAAAATAAAAATGTTTTAAAAAATGTATTTTCTACTTTCCGACGTAATTTCTACCAGTTAGAATTATTTCAAAATTATTTTTGCATATCATTTAGTAAATCAATGCTTCTATTTGCTCCAGAAAAGTCAAGTCGTTTGGCACAAGTTTGAAAAAGTTATTTACATTTGAAGAGTGTCCGAATACTTTCGTCAGCCACTGTACATGCAAGACAGTACAAACGGAAGAATCCCACGACCAATGAAGACAATGAAATTAATATTATAGCAGCTATAGCTGTCAATCCTCTCGTGAGTACGAGAAAAATTTCCCGGGAAGCAGGCATAAGTCAAAGTAGCGTAATACGAATTCTGGCCCGACATAAATTTCATCCGCTCCACATATTGATCCATCAAGAATTGCACGGAAATGATTTTCAAAAGAGAATTAACTTTTGTCAATGGGGATTGCTTTTGGTGCAAACGTTTGGTGACCCACCCTGTATAGAAGAAGAAGAAGAAGAAGAGAAGAAGGTATCGCCGACGTGACACCTTCGTATACACCTTTTGTGATTGCGTTTCGACCATTCGGACGACGCTGCGTGAACTTCCACGGTTCGACGATAATCCTATCGAGCCTTAACCCTTTGACTGCGGCGCGACCTCGGAGCAATCCCACAATACGGCGCGTTATTCGCTTGTTCATCGTTCGTCGGCCAGAGACAAGTAATGAAAACAGTGCCTGAAGATTCGATATCATTCTTAGGGTTTAAAAAAAGAATTGCAAAGAATAGTTATGTTATATAAAACGATTCTCTATTGAATCAATTGGTAAAACAGTAAAGATGTTACAGAAAGTGAAATTCTTATATATTGATAGATTCGTGAGAGCGTTTATAGATGCCTTTTGTAGTCAAGTTGTCATATTGTGACGAATCAGGCTCGTGTCAAAGATTTTAAACAAAATCCAACAAATAGAAATGTGATGCCTTTCTTTTTAGACGAAATGGAACGTTGTACTTTTCCAATCTATATTTCAGCACTGAAATAAACGCTGCTGTAAAAGATATATAAATTTTCGTCTTCCTACTGTAACATTTTTGGCGATGAAAACGTTGTAATAACTGTCATTTCAAAGAAAGTAGTATGGCAATGGCGCTTCTAAGACACCACGAAAAATTGTCAATGTTGAATATTTATATATTCCTATAATATGGAATATTTATAGGTAATGCCACAATTCTCTGAACGAATGTTTAAGGTACGATAAGTATAAGGCATTTGGAGGAAACTTAAATATTATCATATTAACATTTTACCGACCGGCGATTGTTTCAGAGTTTTTTAAGATCCACAATCCATCTTTCAATGCGGATAGGAATTTTTATTGAGAGTCCTTAAGGCATCTTCAGTAACGTTATCGAATAATTTCGTTACAAACTACTATGTAAAAATAGTTATGTAAGCTTCATTCTGTTAAATGCAATTATTGAAAGTCCTATTAATAGGCTTCCGGTCGGTAAAGTATTAAATATCATTTTTATTTCATTTCTTGAATTCAATATTAAATATATTTCTTGATTAGTATTTTGAAATGTTGCAACATTGAGTTAGGAATAATAATAAAGTATATATTTAATTATGCTCCTCGATTAGAACGGTTTTAATAGGTATTTAGTTGACTTTTAGTTTGATATGTAATATCGTACGAATCATGATTCTCTGGAAATATCATTTCATTGATTCTCTCTTTCTGCTCAGACAGTTCATCGTATGATAAAATTTTTCAAGCTTTTTCTACTAAAATGTTACCCTCGTGAATGTTCTACTTGAAATAGTCGTGTTATAACGGGAAAATAGTGAGAATGCAGCAGACTTTTATACTAAAATTCTGGAAATTTATGTTCGGTCATTGCACACGTGTACCCACGAACTCTCCCAACAAACTAGAGAAACGTTTTTCCATTTTTCACGAGTACAAATATTTTTTTTTTTCTTTTATAATTGATTTTTACGCACCGTGGATTAGCCATTTAACAGATAATTGCGTGGTTATTTTTCAACCAATTGTAGTGACCGTAAACAAAACTGTTTTTATGAAGCCACTTATTTTAATGGATCGGTTCAATTAGTCCGAAAAGCTTAGGAAACAGTAACAATGTTCCCGTGTAAATAAAAATGGAACGGTGCGCATCAGAATCCATCCTAGCAATTGGATGTTAAATCAATTGAAACAGTGAACAGACGGCGCTCCAGGCACGTTAAATTAAATTTTCGTTATATAGCCTTTAAAAGCGGCCAATGGCAAACACTGGCGACTAGACGGTTTACGACAGAAAAATTCGATAGTGTTTTCTCGTCAGTCTGATAATTCCCCTCAATTGATAGAACGCAACGAGACGAAACAATACGAGAGCAAGATCCAGCGTTGCGACTTTATCGTCTGTTTCCTCCGGCGAGTCATTCGTGCGACTCCTACGAGTTCACGCTCGGTTAAATCGAAATCCCTCGGAGGAGCGGCGAAGCAGCTCGCGGGAACAAATAGCATCGTTTCTTTGCATCGATTAAAACGAACTTGGCTTCTTGGCGGTGTAACGAACCGTGGAACGCGTAAACACGCCGGATTTCGCGAACAAAACGAACCAACCGTCTCACAGAGGGGTATTTCGCCCGAAAACTGCACAAAAAGTCAATTTAAATATAGTGCGGCTAATTATTTACACGTGGGAGGATCTTCACCGACTTTTACGACCTAGAAGTATGCTTTCAAGGTCGTCCTTCTGAATATCTTTCTCCTATTGTAAAGGTATTGTATTGGGTTGTTTGGAAAGTAATTTCGTTTTTTCCTGACAGAGGATTTAATTGTATTTTTTTGCACCCAACTTCACACTTAAGCCGCATAATCATTATATGTTTTGAGAGCTGATATAGCAAGGCTTGTGTGTGAAAAAGTCCAATTGACTCTACGCAGTAGTTTTTGGTTGGTGCCCTTTTAAATATGGAGAGCAATAAGCAGCATTTTCGTCATATTTTACTTTTTTACTATAGAAAAGGTAAAAATGCTGTTCAAGACAGAAAGAAATTAACCGATGTGTATGGAGAAGATGTGTTGACAGTACACCAGTGCCAGGTCTGGTTTGCAAAATTTCGATCCGGCAATTTAGATGTCGAAGATGCACCACGTTTTGGAAGTTGAAGCTGATAAAGACACGATAAAGGCATTAGTTGATGCAAACCGGCGAATAACAACACGTGAGATCGGTGAGAGGTTAAATTTATCAAATTCAACAGTTTATGACCACTTGAAAGGGCTGGGTTTAACCTCGAAGCTCGATATATGGGTTCCCCATGTTCTCACGAAGAGAAATTTGTGTCGCCGCGTTGACGCCTGTGATTCACTTCTCAAACGTCACGAAAATGATCCATTTTTGAAGCGCATCATTACTGGGGACGAAAAATGGGTTGTATATACCAATGTCAAACGCAAGAAATCCTGGAGCAAAAATGATGAACCGGCTCAAAGCATATCCAAAGCCAATATCCATCAAAAAAAGGTGATGCTGTCTGTTTGGTGGGATTTTAAAGGAATCGTTTTTTTTTTTGAGCTTTTACCGCATAACACAACAATTAATTCGGAAGTCTACTGTCATCAGCTGGACAAACTGAATGATGCACTTCAACAGAAAAGGCCAGAATTAATCAACAGAAAAGGTGTACTGTTCCACCAAGATAATGCGAGACCTCATACAAGTTTGGTCACTCGCCAAAAGCTTTTACAGCTTGAATAGGATACAATGCCACACCCACCATATTTTCCAGGTCTGGCACCTTCGGATTATTATTTGTTCCGGTCACTGCAAAATTTTTTAGACGGTAAAACCTTCACTTCAAACGAGGAGGTCAAAAACCACCTCGATCAGTTTTTTGCCAGCAAAGACCAAAAATTTTATGAGCGTGGAATCATGTTACTACCAGAAAGGTGGCAAAAGGTATTGAACCAGAATGGCCAATATATAATTTAATAAAGTATTTGTTCATTATACGAAAATTGTCTTTCATTTTCACAGAAAAAAACGAAATTACTTTCCGAACAACCCAATATTTCACGCGGCGACCGGTCAAACGTATATATAGTGAATTATTTTAATATTCATATTTTCATTTTGTCGCATTGTAATTTTATTCACGACGAAGAAAAAAAAATTAATTCTAAATTACATTACTGTATAGGGTCTAGTTAATAAAATCATTATTTTTATTATTAATGGTATCAAATCTCCGGGTACTGTTTTGGTTACTAGTCACTGGACTGTCGCAACGCAGCAACTGACGTGTGAATAACGCGTCGTCCTTATTGAAAGAATATTCCGAGATCGCGCCGCAGTCAAAGGGTTAAACACTGTTTGTCTTGTTTTATCTCTGTTTGAAGAAGGTGGACACGGCGGACCTCTAGTATTGTTGACTACTGAGAGACGCTACAAATCTGGTTATTTGTATCAAGATTTTAATGACTGTTAGAATAAAGAATTGTACGACATTGTGTACGTAATTTAAAAGTGGTTGAAGCGTATAAAGAGCAGACAATTTTATTCTCGAGGTACGATGCTATTGGACGAATGCACAGGTTTCTCCGTCGTCTGAGGATACTATTTCTCTAATTGTCTGTTCTTCGAGTGAAGGAATTATCAAAGTCCTTATTATTAAACACTGTCTGTCGTTTTACCATTATTAGAGGAAAGTGGACTCTTCTAGTATTACTGGACACCAAGAGAATCTATATGCTCTCTTTCAAGCACAAAGTAACGAACCTGAAAGGAGATATTTGACTACGCTGGGTGGGTTTAGATTGGCGTTGCTTGAAAGTTCACAGTTTGGTGACAAGGTAACGCCGACAATGTTCTCTATGATCAGTGGTATGTAGTTCGCAGGTGATTTACGAGATCGTCCGAGGATATTTGGCATCCTAATCCCGCATCGTGCGAACGCAAATTTGGCTTGTCGCTATTCGTGGACGAAGCCCCGTTCGTTTTTCTCCGTTGTTCGGCTAACGACGGTCAGGGAAGGGTCACCGGCGGAAGTTTCGAGCGCTCTCCCAGCGAGGGCTGTTTGTAGTAAACGTCTCGACCCTCTTGATTGTCCCCGGCGCGCACCGTCGTCGTCGTCGTCGTCGTTGTTTCATCAGTATGCTCGGTACGGCTTGCCGAGTGGTTTGCCGTCTGAATAAGGAAATTAAACCATTTATACGAGGCTGCCGGGCTGTCACGTGGCACGAAATACGGGGGGGCTTTGCCGGAGTACTTCCCCTGCGCGATTTGTCTCCCCTACCATCCCGTATCTTATTCTTCTACATTCAAGCTCCATCGCAGGCTGTTAACCTGCTGGGGACGCTTCGGACCCACAAGTGTAGAATGGCCCCTTCAGGGCGCTCCTTAAGTGGTGCCACAATCGACAACCGGAAGAGGGTGATTCCGTAAACAAATAAATCGAAAACCTGTGGAACAGGTTCCATCGCGAGAGGTGTCACGGCCAAAGGATGCATGCGGGTGCAATAAAATTTGTAAAATTCGAATTTCTTATCTCATTTATTTCTCTCTATATCTCATTTAACCCTCTATGGGCCAGCGTAACTTTCAGGTCACATTTTAATTTATCGACATTTTACCAAATAATTATAGCTTTTTTCATGAGATGGCGCATAAATCTTAATTCTATAACGTTGCCAAGACAACCAATATTAATATTTATGACCGTTGCAAGGCTCATCAACCTGAAATAACAAAATAAATGCTGTGCAAACTGTGTGCAGTAAAAATAAGCGAAATCATTTGATTCAATTTATATTATTTGTGCTTTTGTCAGTGATTACCAAACTAAAAATAGTGCACATAATAGCTTTGAGTTCGTATGTCAATAACAACCTATTTGTTTGCATTACAATTTTCAATTTGTTACTGTTTTTTTATAATACAGTTTTGTAACTCTGAGGTTATAGTGGGCTATTATGGCAGATTTCGGTATATTTAGGATAAAGCTTGCGTTTTCTTCTGTTTTCAGATTTATACATCATATACCCAAAATATGAATACAAAATCAGATAGAAATAACAGAGGAATTAGAATTAGACGCATTAGCGGTAATAGATCCGATGATTCCTTATTAAATTCCCAGTCCGATGAAGATGTAATAGTATTTCTCCGACGACGGATAAATGTCATTGACAGTAACGAAGAATTTAGTACTCGATCCTTGTCAGATGAGGAAGATGCAGGACCACAAAGAATTGTTTGACAACCACTATCCCAGACGAATAATAATAGTTGTTATCGCCCTTCGAAAGGAGATTGCCCTAATGTCCCCGAAGCACCCCATTTTCCTGTGACCTATTTTCGAAAACTATTTGACAAGGAAATTATAAGCAATATAGTTGACTATACCAATATGTATGCACTGCAGTGTGAGTCAACAAAGAGATTTCAAAAATAAAATGTTTAACGTCAAGTGCAAATTGTTTTATGGAATTTCACGCTTAAGCCTTTATGCACAGAAGCGCAAACTTATAGGCCGTTGTTACCTGAAAGTCACATAATGAATATATTGCAATAAAATTGTTTAAACGGAAACATTTTTTTTCATTTCCATATATAGGTTTATAATTTCTGATTTTTCGTTCCCCCAATTTTTTTGGATTAAAAACAAAAATTCGGCTCATAGAGGGTTAATTTGATCACCTTAACCCCTTAAGCTACGATTTAAGTTCCAACATCCTGCGACCAAAATATAGTGTTTACATTTGCCCCGAACAATATACCACGGGCTAGGCTCGTAATAATCAGTTTTGGCCGGAATATCCGACCACGAATCTTGCACGTGGTTGTAGCTTACTTAAATATATCGCTTATTTTGTATAGTAGAAAAAATATTAAGAGGAGGAAATATTGTGTTCGAAGGCGCCGATACGGCGATGGGCCGAAGCTTTTCCCAAGGTCATTTTTCCGAGATTTCAAGATCATCGTATTTTTTAAAATGGGACTGCATATTTTCACTGCAACAGTCTTGTAGCTTATGAAAAAAAAACGAATCCAACAATATGTTGACCTCCACGTGACCTCTAGCGAGGAAATTGTGAAATGTTTGTCAGTAACTTTAGTACGCGTTAATAAAACGATCACACCTGTTCTCCGTTTCCCTGCAAGTTTGACCTTGAATGAACTTGAGTCATAGGTTATTGAATTCGTCATAAAACGCACTATTTGATAGTGGATAAAAAAAATGTATCATTCCATTTAAAAAAAGGAAGTTGACCATCACTTCACCTTGGAGTGTCCACCAGGAAAAATAAAAGTTCCACCATATGATGTCCCCCTCGGTATTGAACAACTTTTGTCTGGAATATTTTTGCGTATAATCAATATTTTCGGAGATATTTGACCGTAATGCTTTATAATTTCCACTCTGTGTAGTTGTTCCTATAAGGGGAAGGTGGTCCTTCGAGAAGGTAGTTAAATCATTAAAATTAGTCGGCGCATCACGTACAAACGGCCAAAGTCTGACAGATTGAAAAATCCAACACAGACCGCAACAAGTTTAAAAAGAATAATAGTTTCCTCTTAATACATGCAGCCGAGGCAACAAAAAATGTTTTCAATCGTTATTTGAATTAAAGTATCCAGCGGAACTCACCGACTAATAATTTGTCGTTAAGGACGATGAAAATGTTTTTGACCGTTGAGCCGGTGCTTTTCGAACGATGTGTTCGTTCTTGACTATATAGACTAAATCAAAAGAAAGGCTTTTAGCTCAAACCTGGACTCATAACCTGTTCGATTATTTATTACGCAGGGATTTATGTCACAATAATCGTCTATATTTCGAGTACGTCGAGACACACTTTGCTAATCACACTCAATAAAACAGCGGTCTATTCGCAGGCGTATTTACAGACAGAGGGCATTGGCGGCCATTTGCTTAAATGTACGTTCACATTGTTAAAGTGGCTCACGAAAGTATTCGGACATTCTTTAACACATTAACTGCCAACTGACGGCTTCAACAATCCCATAAAATCAAATGAATTTATTTAATGAAGCAGCAGTCAAAAACTTTAAATGTACGGCTTACATTTATCCTTTAACCTTCTTGTATTCTTCACATATCGACTAAATTGAATGAAACGAATACATTAACGTTCAAATTTATTTTTAAACATGCACTAATAATTCTGTTACCCATATATGGGTGACATGGCAGCCAAAGTGTTAATTCTAAAGAACTTTTTCAAAATTGAGCCAAACGACTTGACTTTTGTGGAACAACTAGAAGCCTTGACTTACCAAGTGATATGCAAAAATAATTTTGAAATAATTCTAATTCATAGAAATTACGTGGGAAAGTAGGAAACACATTTTTTAAAACATTTTTATTTCAACTCGCAATGAAAATTTAAAATATGCGTTTTTCAGAACTGTTTCAGTTATAGGCATGTTCAAAATTTCATCGAAATCGATCGACGCGGGAAAAATGACACGCGTAGGAAGATGTAAGAATTTGTGGAGTTTAACTGTCCTGGAATCGTGATAAATTGCGATTTTCACCATTTTCGATGGCATGTAGCTCATGTGTATGTCAATCGATTTCAATGAATTTTTGTGCATGTGTATAACTCTCACAGATCCACCAGATCCACTTTTTTATTGGTCATGTAATTCATACTAATTGTAATATTTACAAAATTCATTTCGCATATCATTAATGCAACTAATTGCTCAAAAAAAGTCAAGACGTTTGGTCCAATCTTAAAAAAGTTATTTAGACTTAAAGAGTGTTCGAATACTTTTGTGAGCCACTGTATGTACCCGTCGAAGACGTAACTACGCGTGCGAATAGACCGCCGTTTTGTTGAGTGTGATTAGCAAAGTGTGTTTCGACCTACTCGAAATATAGACAATTATTGTGGCATAAATCCCTGCGCAATCAATAATCCGACAGGTGAACTCGCTTGTAATTAGTGGACACTAGGCAAAAACCAGCCGCGCTATCTCAGTCTCATCCTATTAATGTAAGTGTCCATTTAAAGAACCGACGCCGGTACGTATCGATGACATGTACGGTGAGCGTTAAGTGATTCCTATGGTCGTATTTCGGAAGATGATCGCTCGATAGAGAGTGCTCGGCGAAGTCGAAGAAGGTGAGATCGAGATAACGCGGCGGTACGCGTGTACGCCGATAGATACGGCATGCAATTAGCCGGCGAGGAGGAGAGGCACCGGCGTAATTCAACATAAAGCATATAAACGTTAACAAGGTGGACAAACGGGAGGCGGAAAGGGCTGGCGCGTGCGCTCGCGTTGCCCTCCGCAACGAAGCGAAATTGCGCAGCAACATCTACGAATACAAACTAAGCGGAAAGTGGGGCCACTTCACAGAGGGGTGTCCGCTATCTCGGTTCGTTAACGTTAATTAAGGGTAGACGTCGATAAAGGGAAGTCGTTATGTACCCTATCGATCGCGAACGACCACCTTGGCGTCGATGGCTTATCGTTGATTAACGGATAAACAAAACATGTATATGCGTAAGCGACGTTGAACACATTCGCAACGCGAACGCCGGCATCGCATCCGCGCTCACGTCTAATGATGCATTGACCCTCGCGGACACCATAAAAGGGGGACGGGGGTGAGGGGAGGGGGACGGGCACAGACTGAAATCACTAGCAAATTAGAGCCATAATCCCTGCCGGCTTTCACTCGGCGCACAATAGTAATTAAAATCGCCTTTCAACGGCTTTCCGAATGCCGTTTGTTGCCTCCGACTACGAATTATACCGGCAATCATTGCGCAGAAATAATTGATTGTATCAAGTGCATTGATAACTGTGATCGCCGATGCGATTCATTTGCTAATACGCTCATTATCCGAATCCTCGATGTAGTCTCTCAATTAATAACGTAATGGATTAGCGGTGTTTAATGCTAATCAGAGCAGATCTGCAAGTCACAGTTGCAAATGGACTCTAGGTGCTTCGATATTGACACCTGTCAGCCAGAACGGCGGGTGGACACTCGAAATCCTCGATGATCTTAGGGGATGAACCTTCCGAACACTGAGAAGATCTGTCATCATTGTTCTGAGATCAACGACTTAGGTCTCCTAAGTCGAACATTTCCCGGTCTAACTCGACGTAATTGAATTTCAAGGTGAAACGTGTTTTCTTAAAGTCTTGCTATATTATGACGAGTCAGACTCACGTCGGAGATTTTAAATAAAGTTTAACAAATATAAATGTTATGTCTTTCTTTTCAGACAAAATCAAATGTTGTTGATTTGCAATCAATATTTAAGCATCAAAGTAAATGTAACAGTATAAAAGATATGAATGCTTTTTTGTCTTTTGTAACAGTTTCAGCGACGAAGATGTTATAATAACTTTAGTTACAAAGAAAATGCTATGGCTAGGGGTTAATGTAAACGTTCTTCGAAAGAATTATGACAATGGCTCTTTATTGTGACGCTGATCTTAATTGTTGCCTGTCACCTCCAAGTGAAATCAGTCATTTTTAAGATACTGTAAAATCATTTCAGATTCGTTGATATGTCACCGAAAACTATAACATGCTTAACCCTTTGCACTCGACGCAAAATTCCATTCAAAATTCCTTTCCAAAATCGAAACAATATTTTTACCTACAATACCTCCATTGTACATAGTTTGTTTCCATTCGTGCATATGAAATTAATTACTATTACGCGTACTTAGAAGATTAACATTTTTATCGATTTCCTAACTGCAAACATAACGATGTGAAAGTTGTTTAAATAATAGTATGGCAATTTTTCGTGAAGCGATTCGAGTGCTAAGGGTTAAATTCAAACAAAATCCCAAACCCTGCTCCGAAAATTGAGATTTCGCACCCAAAATTTCTTCGGTAACCTCGAAGAAATAAATTTATTGAATAATTCCTGATGGAAGGATCTTTGCAATCTCGATATTTGTAAATGAAATACATTAGACCCTAGATGTTGTTTGGTGACATAGCGGGCAACACTAATCAGATTGTGTCATACTAACGCGCATTTGAGACGTCACGTTTCAATTAACAATTTTCATGGAGACAGTTTTGTATTTCGTCAATCGTGACAAAAGTAATACCAGTGTCTAGAATTGTCTAGACATCGCGACTGAGTCTGTGGTGCGATCAAGTGGTACACTGTCGTACACTGTACACTGTTGAGATACTTATGGGTATGCTTAGCCGGAAGAATTCGTTACGGACTTAGGTACGGCTGGAAGTCAAGTATTTTGTTTTCGAAATGGAAAACAGACCAGCTGTACTCTACTCAACGACAATTGACAGTTTCGGGGAAACATCCTTGAACAATGGATCTATGTGCAGCGTCTTACGAGGCTTCGTGGGAAAACGAAAATCACGAAGTCAGTAGTCATTACATAATTTTAGAATTACGCCCCAGACTGGTGATTCGTCCTCCATTTATTCCTACCAAAGGAAAAATCATTTTCTGAACATTCTGAACTTGTACGTATCTCAGAACTTTTAGAACCTTGAACGTGTACGCAACTTTGAATGTGTATGCACCTTTGAACGTTTAGAACTTTAGAACTTTTGAAACTTTAAACCATTACTAACAATAGATTGTATATTTGCGAATGCAAAATACGCCAACTATTGTGCTAAAATAGGACATTATGCACCATAATATTCCAGAATATATAAAAATATACTAGAATATCCCAGAATATACTAGAATGAAGCAGAATATACCAACATATGACATAACCTAACAGAATATACAAGCATTAACTAGGATGTACCAGGATATAAAGTAATACACTAAAACACACCAGGATATACAAGAATTGACTGGAATGTACTACGATGCACCATAATATACCAGATAATACAAGACTATACCAGAATATGCCAGAATATACTATAAGAAAGCAGAATATACCAACATATGACACAACATACCAGAATATACAAGAATATAGTAGAATGTACCATGGTGAACAAGAATATATTAGAATGAACCAGGTATAAAAGAATTGACAAGAATGTACTAGAATGCACCATAATATTCCAGAGTATATAATAATATACTAGAATATCCCAGAATATACTAGAATAAAGCAAAATATACCAACATGTGATATAACCTAACAGAATATATAAGAATATAATAGAATGCACCAGGATGTACAAGAATTGACTAGAATATTCTAGAATATACTATAATATACCAGATAATATAAAAATATACTAGAATATACCGGGATATACTAGAATAAAGCAGAATATACCAACATATGTCATAACATACCAGAATATTCAAGAATATACTAGAATGTACCATCATGAACAACAATATATTAGAATGCACTTAATTAATTGCCTTGAACTAGCGGCAATTCGGACGGAACAAACGCTCAAAACATTGGTCCTTCGAACCGGATGGAATCATTGGTCCATCGAGCCGGATAAAAACGTTGATCCGTCAAACGTTCGTAACAACCACTGTGAAAATGAGTGAAATTTCTGAAAAATTCGCTATGTTTTGCAATTTTATTATTCAAAAGGCAAAAATGCTGCATAAGCTCGGGAAAAAAATTTGTGATGTCTATGGTGAAGATGCTTTATCAAATACAACATTATGGGTGCACCTCGCTCTTGTCGATCGATCACTGAGAAAGTCGATGAAATAATGCAAATGGTTGAGCAAGATTGGCATATAAGCAGTCACAAGATTGCTAGGGAACTAAACATTCTCAATTCGTTTTGGATTATTTGCAGAAGACTGGTTGCAAAAAGAAGCTGGATGGGTTCTTCATGATTTAACAGAGAAAAATTTGATGGATCGAGTTTCCATGTGCGAATCATTGCTCAAACATAATGAAATCGAACAATTTTCGAGCTTGGCTGTGCATCCACCGTACAGCTCAGACCTTGCATCATCCGATTATCGTTCGTTTCGATCTCTGCAAAACTACCTTGATGATAAAAAGTTGGATTCAAAAAAGGACTGTGAAAATCACTTGACCAAGTTTTTAGCCGATAAACCACAGAAGTTCTATTACAATGAGATTATGTTGCTACCCCAAAAATGGCTACAGGTCATAGGTAATAATGGCCAATATACATACTTGAATAAAATTCATTTTGAATAAAAGAAACATTTAATCAAAAAACGTCAAAAATCTCTTAATACTTTTTCGACTATCCAATATTTGCATACTACCGTGTTCCTATAGTGAACTCCCACTCGAGGAATTACGGTCGACAAAGCAGCCAGGCGTTAACTACAATAGTCATAGGAGTTTGATAAGGACTTGGAGCGAGGCGAAGCACTTGACTTAATGTATGAATAGGAGAAACAGAGTTCCATAGATTTCCCAGACTAATCACCGAAGCCCGAGGCAGGCGAAGTCCACAGCCGTGATTAAGGATCGAGCGGTGAATGAAAGTAAACATTCGCCGGTGCCAGCCACATTAAGTATCATTAGTTTCCATTAGAACTATCGCGCGGACCGCGGCCGATCAAAGGTTCCATTCAAAGGCTCGTGAGGAACAGCAAATCAACTATTCTCTTTTAATCGATGCTCAACGGGGCCGCTGTTTACTCGGACCGCTAATCGAACGAACGATCAAATATTTGCCGGTTGGGTGCCGACTGTTGGCAACTGGCTTCATCGAGGAGTACGGACGGGACAAAATTAAAAGCAAATCCGCGTCGATGCCGACAGCCGTCGATAAAGTAGCCAAGAAAGGGACAAGACGGGTCCCAGTTGCAAAATCCGCTGCCGGTCGTTTCACGGAGATCGAATTTGAACCTGGCATCGCAATCATTTAATGAATCATGCGCCACCGCGAACCGATTTTCGCAGATCCGTTCCTCAGAAGAAAATATTGTTATGAAAACAACGGGTGTAACTTAGATCATTTCACGTATTGTATCGATATTCAAACGGATATCGATGGTCTCAACGTATATTCGTAACAATATGTTAGAATAGATACGTGACAAGGAAATTGTAGTTGTAACTTTATGCGACTGATGCGCTCTGGCTATCTGGTGTATATCGCCCGATTCGGAGACAACGGCCTTGGAAAAGTCGGCCCTTAAACCTAAACACTTAAGACCGGTGATAGTTTCATTGCATTCCAACAAAATAGATGATTTTACCATTTAACAATAGAATTATGGAGCACTTCCAGTGACTATAATTACTGTTAGCCTTTTAAATTTAATGAAAATCAAATAGAAAATATCGTTGTGCAAACAATAACAACTTTTGCGGTATGTTTGACGACGTCGCAGTAAATTGATGATTCTTCACGAACTATGACTCAGAACAAACATACACTAACATTTATTAATTTAGACGGCCATCATTTCGAACATTTGTAAAATACAGGTATTCTGCTTCTATATTTTAGTATTATACGTTTTTTCTGCCCTTGACCTTGAATGACCTTGGAATAATATAGTCACTTAATTCCTAATGAAAGGGACTATCATTGTAGGTGTTTAAAAAATGCTGGTTCCATTTAAAAGAGTCAAGGCGACCTTGATATTTCTAAAAAAATGACATAAAAACAAAATTTTTGTATAGCATCATATCAGCCCCATTGTACTATTCAACTTTGTCCTTACCATATTTTACGTGTCATTAGAAACAACAAAGATATTTGAGGTGCAAACGTTTGGTGACCCACCCTGTATAGAAGAAGTATCACTGACGTGACACCTTCGTATACACCTTCTGTGATTGCGTTTCGACCATTCGGACGACGCTGCGTGAACTTCCGCGGTTCGACGATAATCCTATCGAGTCTTAACCCTTTGACTGCGGCGCGACCTCGGAGCAATCCAACAATACGGCGCGTTATTCGCTTGTTCATCGTTCGTCGGCCAGAGACAAGTAATGAAAACAGTGCCTGAAGATTCGATATCATTCTTAGGGTTTAAAAAAAGAATTGCAAAGAATAGTTATGTTATATAAAACGATTCTCTATTGAATCAATTGGTAAAACAGTAAAGATGTTACAGAAAGTGAAATTCTTATATATTGATAGATTCGTGAGAGCGTTTATAGATGCCTTTTGTAGTCAAGTTGTCATATTGTGACGAATCAGGCTCGTGTCAAAGATTTTAAACAAAATCCAACAAATAGAAATGTGATGCCTTTCTTTTTAGACGAAATGGAACGTTGTACTTTTCCAATCTATATTTCAGCACTGAAATAAACGCTGCTGTAAAAGATATATAAATTTTCGTCTTCCTACTGTAACATTTTTGGCGATGGAAACGTTGTAATAACTGTCATTTCAAAGAAAGTAGTATGGCAATGGCGCTACTAAGGCACCACGAAAAATTATCAATGTTGAATATTTATATGCGTATAGAAAAATTATGGCAGGTAATGCCACAATTCTCTGAACGAATGTTTAAGGAACGATAAGTATAAGGCATCTGGAGGAAACTTAAATATTATCATGTTAACATTTTACCGACCGGCGATTGTTTCATAATTTTTTAAGATCCATAATCCATTTTTCAATGCGGATAGGAATTTTTAATGAGAGTCCTCAAAGCATCTTCAGTAACGTTATCGAATAATTTCGTTACAAACTATTATGTAAAAATAGTTATGTAAGCTTCATTCTGTTAAATGCAATTATTGAAAGTCCTATTAATAGGCTTCCGGTCGGTAAAGTGTTAAATATCATCTAACTGTTAAACTAACTTAAATCTAACTATTAAATATCATATCACCTAACCCAGACCATATTTTACGTAACTTTAGAAACAACAAACATATTTGAGGTGAAAACGTTTGGTGATTCACCCTGTATGCATACCTGGTAATATACTGATTGGAATAATATTGATTTATTATAAATTTAGTAAAGTCAAATCCCCGTCATCGGGGACAGTCATCGATAAAGTAGTCTAGAGGGGGACAAGACGGGACTCGGTTGCAAAATCGGTCGATGAATGCAGGGAGATTGAATTTGAACCGGCCACCACGATTATTTCATAAATCGCGGAGACTGCGAGATCATGCGCCGCCGCGGTCCGCTGACTATTGCTCGCTCGCTTCGTGCCAGATGAACCGATAAGAATTAAAATAACTCCAAGGTAAGAAAAGATAAATTATGAAGTGCCGCGAGCACGAACCAATCGCAGGCGTTCGTGTGCTCGTGGCACGCCATAGAACCTACCGGTTTGCACCGCTGTTTTCTTTCGCGGAGAACGAACGTCGCAAGTTCGCGAATCCCGTAGCGAACCGTATCTAAAATTTCGCCGACGCCTCGAATTACACAGTTTTGATCTTCTCGCGTTACACTAGCTGCCACCCCGAATTCACTGGAAGACTCGTAAATCGTTCACCGGTTCGGGTTATCGAGTTTCACTTTGTAATCAGGAGACTGCGGATATTTATGCAAATTTACGGTTTGATAGCCTACTTCGCGAAAGCGAGCGTAGGAATTTAATTGCCCGGTAAAGACATTGATCCGGGACAAAGTGAGTAACTGCTCGTGCTGACAGATGCTATCTCAGGCTTTTTTAGGCTTCGCACATGGAAAAGCGATTAATACTAATCACTCGGCCGAGGACTGGAAATAATAGTGAAGAATCGATCCTGTCAAAATTCTTGACATTGTGACATACCCTTTGGCAAATGGAAAAATAAGACAGAGGTAAAGAATCGTTATCGATAGATTGTGATAAGAAGACTACTTGAATGAAAAGAAGTACTTGATACAATACGAATAGAAATGCAAACAGATCGAACAGCACGAACAATTATTTCGTATTCTAAATAATTTAAATTGTTTATTTAAAACTTTAGTAATTTGAACTGTGAATATATAGAAGTCTAGAATATATAGATTATATTGTTTAGTTGTTTCTTTTCCTTTGTTCCTTTATTTCTTATAATAAAAATAAACCCACTACAGAGGTTCTCTTGATGTTTGATATTAATTAAAATGGTTACAATGTAAAAGATTTTAAACTTACTTTTATCCGCTGCACGGGCCGAATAAAGAGGATTGTCAACGCTTTGTGTAAAAGGAGTCACATACCTAAACAGAAAAAAATTGCATTTACTATAATATAATGTAGTAACAATAATGTAGTATATAATATTCGCAGTATTAAAATATGATAAGAAAGTGATCGCCTTTTTAAATGTGTGCGAATATTAGCATGGCAGATTATGCGTAGATCTATCGTCACCCTAATTTCAGATTTTTACATATTTCAACTTTTATGGCTTCACTATGCGTTAATCGATTTCGATACAATTAATGTGCATGTATATAACTTTCGTAGGCCTACAAAGAGGGAGAGGAAGCCTCTCATTCAGGTTGACGATGTTAATTATTTTTTTGGAAGGAAGGACGACACTTCGGATTAGCGCGACGGTGTTCAAAAATCCACGCACAATGGCGCGGATGGTTTTGTGGGCCAATTGCCCTGCTCGTCGGTGGAGAAAGTCGACGGCTGCGTCGAAGGGTTACCTTTCGAGCCAGTACCAATTGCAGGGCAATACGGCCTTTTTGTGTGCCACTCGAATGGGCATTGTAACGATTTTTTAATTAACCCGTCGAAGACACCGTCGTCGTACGGAACAATCACTCTCTTTGTTTCTAAGAAATTACTAAACATTTAACAGTTGTAACGACGAGTAACAGTAAAAACCCCATGTACATAAGATGAAATAATTAATGTAGAATGAAAATATCATACACTCCGCGACAGAAAGATGGCACACTACGAAAATTCAATGTTTTCATCATTTAGACATAATAAATCTAGTCTTTCTTGGTACTAATACATTTTTATTACAAAATAAACTACGTTACAAACAATAAAATTAAAGAAAATGTCCGTTTGTTTATGGAAACAAAAAATAACAAAAAATCGGTGCGACAAAATGATGACACATATACAAAAAGATACGTGATTTACGTACATAAAATATATAACATTATGTTTAATACTTTGTGTGGCCTCCCTTATTTTCCAGAACACACAACATACGTTTCGGAAGTGACTTATACATATAGTTTTTCAATATATTTTGGCCGTATTTTTGTCCATGTTTCTTCTATGCATATTTTTAATTCTGTAAGGCTTTGGAATTGTCTTCCGCCTTCGTAAACATGCCTTGCTAGTTGTGCCCAACAATTTTCAATGATGTTGAGATCTGGCGATCTCGCTGGCCACATTAAAACACTAATTTTATTTTCTTCAATGTATTGCTTAACGCATTTTGCAGTATGCACACTTGCATTATCCTGTTGAAGTATAAAATTTTCCCCGGAAATTGTCTGTCTAAATTTAGA
The DNA here is from genome assembly GCA_028453745.1 of Agapostemon virescens. Taxonomy (NCBI): domain Eukaryota; kingdom Metazoa; phylum Arthropoda; class Insecta; order Hymenoptera; family Halictidae; genus Agapostemon; species Agapostemon virescens. The sequence goes on from CM052094.1 coordinate 8,094,552, forward strand.
TAATTGCTGGTCTATCAAATCTATATAAATTTTGCTATTCATAGTGTTCTTTATAAACTTTATCTCAGCAACTCCTCGATACCCAATTTTGGCCCAAAGCATTACTCCTCCGCCACCCATGTGTCTGCGGCTTAACATTCTTTGTTCTTTCCGCAGATCGTGAAAATAGTGTGCGAAACCATCCGGCCCATCTAGATTAAACCTTTTTTCATCACTAAAAATAACACGACGCCACTTTTTTCTCCAATGTATATGTTCTTGTGCAAATTTCAGACGCTCTGATTTATGCTGAGCGGTTAAAGGTGGCTTTTTTCTCAATTTCATTCGAACTAAGTGCGGACATTCTTTTATTATCCTTTGCACATTTCGTATATTTGTATGTACGCCAGCTGCTTTAGCAATTTCTCGTGCTGTTCTCGAAGAATTCGAAGCTTCTTTTAAAATTGCATGTTTTCCGCGATTGCTTATTGCTTTCGGTCGACCGGAACTCTTTTTTGTACCGTATGTTTTGGGATTTTTTAATAAATTATATACTACTTTTCTGCTTTGATGTATAATACGTGCAATTTTCGAAACTGAGTAATTCGCTTTATACAATGTCAAAATCGTTTTTATTTCAGCATCTGATAAAGATTTTCCACTACCCATAGTGTAATTTCAATAGAAGATAATAAGAAACATACAAAATATTTAATGCACAGTCACACAGTACACGATACAAACAGTCTGACTGTCTAGTGTCAACTGTAGAGAAAGAATTTTAAGATTGTGCCATCATTTTGTCACGTCGGTGATCCCCGATTTTTACATTTAGACTAGAATCTGTAACCTGCACTTAAATCCGCCGGTGTAAGTATCCTTGAAGCTCCATCGAAGTACATATACGGAAAGAAACATGTCAAATTTCATCACAGTTTTCAGAAATAGCAATACTTTACGGGTGTGCCATCTTTTTGTCGCGGAGTGTAGGTCAGAAGAAATTCTTTGGTTTTCTAGTTACAACAACTTCGAGTGCAAAGGGTTAATTTCATCTGAACTCTGGTGCGGATAATATTTTTCACGAATGATAGAACAGATCCAGGTGACGGATTTGCATTTTACTTCGAAGACACAGGTACACGAGTTTCCTCGTCGACACGAGAGTGTAATGAAACGTAAATCGACAGTTTCTCAGAATTAATCTAAATTTCGCTCCGGACGGGATCAATCGATCCGCGATGCGCCGGAATCAAATTAGTTTAATTACGTTCCTCGTTGAGATGCGGCTGTTCCGCGCTGGCCGCGCGGCCGTCGGTCGGCGCCGGCTAAAAACGTGATTACATTTCCTATAATGCATGCAACGGTTACACGCGTTGCGTTTAACGTCGAACGGTTATGGCGGAAATTGCGCGAGCGCCTCGCCCCGGCTCGTTCCCGTTTGCATCTCTGCCGGAAGAATATCACCGGGCGAAATGTAATTGCATCCCAATAGTCCATTCACAGAACTATGGTGAAAATAAATACTCGGAAAATGTGGGAATTCATTTGGTCGCCGATCGAACATGCCCGGAAACTGTTCCCAAGATCTTTAGGGGGGACTCCGATTGAAAACGTTCAACGGTTTCGATCCGTTCTCTAATTTCAGGACAACACCCTCCACCGATATCGAGTAATTAGGAACGATTTCGCAGTCGATGGCGCGTATTAGTTCGCGATTTTATCCATGTGGGTATTCCCAGTCGACCGTGCCATTTACAGCGGACTCGCATATTTGATTGAATCGGGGAATTGTATTTTTCTCGTCTGATTATGGAAATGTCCTGCTTTGATGTGGCGGGAAGCCGACGAAATTGATAATAAAGGAATTACGGTAATATCGGCGAAAAATACAAAGGATCCCGGAATATTATGACAGATTTTATTGTTAATCAGTTACGGTGTACAGTATCGGAATGTGCGCACATCTACGCATTTGCGAAAGAATTTAACACTAGAACTACCAAACCAGTCATTTTGACTGATCCCTAGTGTTTTCTTTCGCAATTATTGAAGTTAGAAAAATGTTTTCATCAGAATCTTTCGGATGTACTTGTTTAATAATGTACATGTTACAATAAGAATTATATGAAGTTTCAATAGGTACAGTCTCATTATTATTACACAGCAATGTATATTGTTGAATTTATTGCTGGGTAGTGTTAAATTGTCAGAGAGACTGTGGCAACTAACACTGCAACTACAAAACCAGTCATATTGACTGGTCTCTACTTTTTTCTTTCGCAATTATTGAAGTTGGAAAAATGTTATCATCAGAAATTTTCGGATGTACTTCTTTAATAATGTATACCTTACAATAAGAATTGTATGAAGTTTCAATAGATGCAATCTAGTTATTGTTACAAAGCAATGCATATCGTTGGATTTATTGTTCGGTAGTTCTAGTGTTAAACAGTTAAATTATTTTTCTAATGAATTATTTACGTATTTATTAAGGCGGAGTTTCAACAGTTTCAAGAAGCACACGGTTTCACGTTCATTATCATTCATTTTGAGAAACGATTAATAACCTAACTGTGTTACAGTAGGTACTTTCATCGTGATTCAATTTTGCAGCAATCTAAAATTCTAACCGAAATATATTTGAATTGGTTTGTTGAAAGGAGCCTCTATATTTTGCAATATACATAAGATTAAATATATCGTGTAGAATGAAAATATACTAGGTCAGAAAAAGTGCCTTATGGTTAAAACAATTTCGAGTGCAAAGGATTAATTACAGAAGAATACGCAAAATCTAATTCTGTCAGTTTATTCCCAAACATTTATTCTACACGCCTGCACGACTTTTGGTCCAATTCGTGGAACATCGTGCAGTAATCAACAAAATTTGAGGGCTGGGGTAATTGTAAATTCGAACGATCAGATTTCCCGGGGCCAATGTCTGTCGAGGTCGTCCGTTTCCAGGTCGATGCAGTTTACACGCTCGAAGTCCGTCGAATCGTCGTCACTCGCGACAGCGAAACTGCGACGGGAAAACCGTCGTTATGAAACACTTTCGCCGTTGCTCGAAATAACGCGGCTTTTACCATCCTTTTTTCCCCCCGGAAAAACAAAAATGTGCTCGCGAGAGTTCGTAATAGAGAGATTCTCGCGACAGACGATCGCCTTTTACGAGAGAATTGAACGTTGCGTATCATACCGCGATCGCGTACGAGAGCTGCGTTTAAATCACAAAAAAAAGGGGGAAATAGAAGAAAGGAAAAATCCTCGTGGAAATTCGACGGTATCTATGCGCCGGGAGTGAGAGAAACCGAAAAACACCAGCCAGATGACAATCGGTTGGTAAAAGTTGGATGGAATGTCTATCAATCTGTCGGTCTATCTATACGCTCTCCACCGCAGAAAAATATGGAAATCTATTTTCCGGCCGTTTTTCGATACGGACGTAGAAGTGGGAATCGACGCTGGCTTCGCCGAATGTTCCACTCGTTCTATGTATGTGTGTGTGTGTGTGTGTGTGTATGTGTGTCCTTTTTTTATTTCTCTTTTGGGAAAACGAATCCCTGGCTCTTTTTTGCTTGATCGTTCCGCGATAGGCGTTCGGGAATAATGTTTTCAATACCGGAATTTAACTAACCTTTTTCTGTTTTCTCGGCAGATGTATGCATGTTCAGATTGATATAGTATTCCGAATTAAATATTCTCCAGACTGCAGATCAACGTGCTTCATATATACATACAGCGGCCCCACAACGTATCGGCACAGTGAACTCGAATAAACTGTTAATATTTGTTAGAATTTCGTAAAAAAAAATCGTTCGATAATCGACCCGAACTCGATTCAAATCTTGAAGCCTCTACTTTTACGATGTACCGTTTATTTTCTTTTAAGATGTTAAACGCTATGTCTGTCCCCGGCTATCAAATTTACACATTAATGTATTATATTATATTAAGGTTCACACTATTTTAATAGATTTGATTGAAACAGGAAAACGCAAATGGTATTTTTTCCATTTAATGTTAAATAAAGTGTAACGTGAAAGATAAGTCAAACAGCTCCGCGTTCAATGTGTTAACCCTCTATGGGGACGTGTAACTTTCAAGTTACATGTTAACCCTTTGCACTCGAAGCTGTTTTAACTCCAACCCCAAGGACCTAGAATATTTTCATTCTACACGATATATTTAATCTTATGTATACGAAATTTGTTTACTATTACGCGTCATTGCAAAAATTAAATTTTTACAAATTTCTTTGACACAAGCATTGCGACGTAAAGACTGTTTTACACAGGGCTGCAGCTATTTCCAGTGGTGCCTGAGAGTCACCGTTCGACTGCAAAGGGTTAAAAGTGAAATTAAGCCTCGCCCCGATATTCAAAATTTATGCAAAATCCTTGAAATTCAGGATAACGAACACTAAATCTTTATTTACTAGCGAATTCAAATTAACGCGATTAACGAAAGATTAAGGAAAAATGGATCTACCGATATACGGATAAGAATGAATAAGTACATTATTGCATTTTAATAATGGCTGGTTTTTTAGACTGTATAACGACAGGAGCTCCAATTGGCTAATGATACTTTTACATTCATCTTGTAGATATAACTGAATTTTGCGCGGGCCTGTTTTTCTGTACGGTGGAGTTTAACGGGAGTTACGAGACCGCATTGGAATGAAGATTTTGATAACTAATTTATAATTTTTCATAAAGATATGATGCATATATTGGGTTATCCGAAAAGTTCGTACCGATTTTGACGGAAGATTGAAGCGCAATGCATTTAAGTTTTGATATATATTTATTAGAAATAAAAATAATTCGGCACGAACTTTCCGGTCAACCTGTTTCGCACGAGAGAGAAGGAACCATCATAAAAGCCCCCAATCGATACAGAATTTTTAGAACTGCCAAATGACCCCATCTGGTATGCAGATGTTGGGCCCCAAAATTCGGGACAACGACGATTCTTTCGTAGCTGGCAATTTCGCCGTAAAACCATTACTCCTTATACGTTAAATATCTTTATTTCGTTATGCCCCACGGCTGTCGGTCAGAAGTCGAGCCTTTTCGACTCCTTCAAAAATCTACTCTTCTTTTGCATGCTTTGTCCGAGTCGAGGCGTCTTTTCGGGTTATTGCCTGCTACGGGGAATTCTCGAGACATTTTCCGGGTGCGTCATCCTCAGGTGTGAAGTATACCTGAGAATGGCCATTAGTTTGGGGCGGTTATTTTTCCCTTCTATGCGAACTAATGAACCAATCCGTCAATCTTACCGTTTCCCTCCCTTACATCGAATAATATGCAGTCAACGAATCCGCATGTTTCGTTATTTCATTCAAGCCCATACCGAACTTATCTTTTCGTCAACATACACTTCATTCCGCATTCTAAACATTCCATTCAAAGCAACCACATCGGACGCATAACTCACACTCGTTCCATACATCCATTCGTACATATCATACATCCATTCGCTTGTTGAAGTTTGTTACAGTTTTGTTGAATCTCGAAAATATATTCATTTACTTATTTCACGGTTTATCAACTCAGTGCTTACTGTCCCTACCTTTTAAAACAAATCGTAGGGAACCGCGTAATCGGAATACAAAAAAAGAAAGGCGGAAAAATACAATCCAAAAAAATATATCTGTTTAGCGCGTTAAGTAAATATGTCACCGTGTACCATCAAATGTACCAACGTGTTAATAAATAGTAATACAATTGAGAGTGATATATTTTAAAGTATCGGCATCCGCGAAAGCCACTATAGTAGTGCATCGGACTTAACATTAGAAAAACCGAACAATTAATCCAACGATATAAATTGCTTTGTAATAATAACGAAACTGCACCTATTCAAAGTTCACATAATTTTCACTGTATTATGTGCTTCAATAAAGAAGCACATGCGAAAGTTTCCAATGAAAACCATTCATTATGACTGGTTTGATAGTTTTAGTGTTAAGACGTTGAAGCCAATTAGGCGCTTTTTAAGTGAAGACGGTGGTCTGGGTTAGGTTTGAATAACTTTTGTTATATATATTTCAATAACCTTGGAATAACTTCTGTATTTTCTATTTTAAATGTTCGATACCATTAAATGTCATTATCTCGAGTTCGAAACGCTGCGCTTATCGCGTATAGACACTTATCGAAATTCGTGGCTGCACGTCGCATCTACGTTTCAGGCTAGGTTCACGTTATAGTTAATTTAAGTAGTGTTATTTTCGAGAGAGTCTCGAATCTAATCTTCGCAAGGAAATAGCGACACGAATAAAATTGTTTCGATATCTCCAAGGTTTAGTGTTCCATCTGTGTATTGTTATCGCAGATGCATAAAAATTCGCAGTTTAGTAACCGCGACTGTTTTACAATTTTCTAGATCGTTTATCGACAGACGTGTGCTCAATTTTTCTCGCGAAACGGGCTGCAACATGAATACTGTATCACCACGAACATTCTCCATTAATCATGTTTCTTTTAAATACCGCGAGTCGCGTACACACGTATTAGGTTCTACTAAAACATTCTGTCAACCGAAAGCCCACGATATACCATGTACAAACTACAAACTGCAATTATGAAATTCAATCATTCGAGTTTGTAATTCGCAACAGTATATCAACATCGAATTGCAAATGAAATACGAAACCGGAGCTAATGGCGAGTGACCGCAAATCATATTGTAGACCGGTACAGTCCTCGGAAATGTTATGAAGGGATTGTTTGAAAGGAGCTCGATGTGTACTAAACTTGAAGCATGATACATCGAAGGTTTCCTGGTGAAACACTAACGTCGGACGGTCTCTAATGCCAGGCAGTAGCTGTATCTTTAATGCTAAACCCACCACTGTTACCAAGATGGCCGATCTCACGGTTCTTCAACAATTATTGAAATTAAAAAGTGATTTACAAATGATTCAACACGCCTTGTTATTCAGGAACACATGCATTTGCAGGACACATTGCGCACCTTCGCTCTCGCAAAATGGATGCTTTTGACGATTCCAGGTGTTTATTATCTGTGTTGAATTTGTAAGATCTTTCGGAATTTGTAGTGTTTGCACGATGTGTGCCGACTAGGTAGCTAATGCTCAAAGCACCAAGTTTGATTAAACTGTATTTAAATTACCTCTACACCGGAACTTCGACAATAATGCAAGAAACTAAGTTCGATTAATGGTATTACGACCAGAATGAGTGAGCAAAGAACTAAGATATGCCATAGAAGCAATGAGAACTATAATTTAATGTTTAAGATGGCATGTTTGCATTTTAGAAATCGATAAAAATGTAAGTGTTCTAACTGTGAGAAGTAAAATATATACAATGTATTATAGCTCAAGGAATAAGTTGATTTTCGAATTAAAATTGCTTTAAATGCAAAGGGTTAGAAGCAAGGAAGCGTTCCCAAATAGCTCGCACACCTAGAAACAGATGTAAAAGATTTTTATTACGTTAACAATAGGTCATTGCATTCGCCTTGAAACACTTTATCAGAATCTAAGTAAAAAAATATACTGTTCCATTAAAAAAAAATAGAGTTCACCTTCGTATCTCCTTGACGCCTCCAGCTACAGAAAAATTGGTAATACCAGATTATGAGCCTCCCGATACCAAGTAAGTTTGGTCTAATGCATTTTCTCCTATCTTCAAACACAAGCGAGTTATTCAGGTGACCTGTTTAAGATGCCCCACCCTGTATATTCAAATTCTTCTGTACAATTTTTCTGTTACATATTTACAAACGAGAAACGAACGTCGGTCCTGTTATTGATCCCAATATAAAAACCAAACAGTTTCAACAATCTTCTCAACACCTCGAATTCAGATAAAACGTTCGTAACTCTCGGTTGAGCCGGACCCGTGTCCCTCCATCCGAGAGTTAATGGTACCTTTCTCGAATCTATGGAATCCTTTCAGGCAGCTATTTTACCCACAGGAAGGATCAGGAAACGTTCGCGCAAGTAACGCGCCTCGCATCCAACGTCGCGCAGAAATTGATCGAGCGCGAAGCGTTAAACCGAACGCGGATTTTTAGTGCGGTTACTCGATTCCAGCGGAACGGAACGATGCTCGCCGTATAATACTCGGTCGCCGAATCGATTCAAGCCTATAAATTCACGGCGAACTTGATCCCACCTCCACTTACATCGCAAACAAGCCATGAATATCGCGCGCCTTGCTCTGTTTGTCGCTTATTCATAGCCCATCTTTCCTTTCCCCTGGAAACACAATCCCTTGGCCGCGGTCGTCTCTTTTCCTCGAGGTTCCCCATAGTACCCTGCGGTTCTCCATGATTCCCCATAGTCCCCTACCGTTCCCCATAGTAACCTACGGTTCGAAATACGCTCGCGTTTTTCTCGCTGCATTCCCCGCGGCTAGTTTCTTAGCTCGCGTCTGCTCTCTCTCCTCTCTCTCTCTCTCTCTCTCTCTCTCTCTCTCCTTCCTCTCTCTTTTTCTCCCTCTCGAGAGCGATCTTCTCTGGAGTTCCGGCCGCATAAACACGGTTCTCTCTCGCTAGCCGACGAGTTTCCATTAGCAAGACCAGTACTGCACACGCGGGCGAACACGGCCCTGGCGCCAGCGCCGTGTTTCCATCGCGGCGATAGCGAGTCTTGTGCGAGAACCGACGCAACCTCGCTCGCTTCAGGGAAAAAAGGAAGAGCCGCTGGAACGGGAGACGCGAACGGGGAAAAGAAAGCCGATGCTGCTGCTCGAAAACGAGCTAGCTCTGCCATAGCATCCTTGTCGCCGCGTCGATCGCGACGATGCAGCTAGAGCCTTATCAGGTCGGATCTATCGCGCTTCAATCTGCTCCGCGATCGTCGACGTGAACCTGTACAGAGCGTTGAAAATGTAATGGCCAGTTGTGCTACTTGCGATTCTTCTGCATGGACACTCGTGGAACACTGTAATGCTTCGATACGCAGGATGAAAGAAAATAAGCAATCGTAGGACTTGGCTGAGCGAGAGTTAGGATTATTTAACGGGAATATTTCAAGAGTTTATTGCAAATTGGTAGAAATATATATACAGCGATGAAAAAGAAAAATGGCTTTGTTTCGTGAAGTTTTAGCACGACTATATTACTCAAACGCAACTGTTGTTCAAATACGACTGTCTGCTCCGCGGATCGGAACAGCCTCGTTTCCTAAATTCTCTGTCTTTTGCTAATTTTCTATTTACTGTAATTGATGGAACAGCTAACGTTTCTTTCAGGGTGGGGTTAACGTCTTGCAGACGTGCCCGGAGATGACTTGCCTCATCCTCGGTTTTCCCTGACCATGACCCTCTGCAACTTTTCCCGAATTTGGGATTTCGGCCTCAACGACTCCTACCACATCTGACAACTACAAAGTCATAAACCGCCGTGTGCTCGCCATGGACTTCTGCTGTTGAAATTAATTTACAAGAAAATGTCTACACGATATTCAATACGCTCAAGTTAGGCGGGACAGACCTATAGTTCACATTGCCAAACTATGCGAGCAATGTTTCGAATCGGATGTCCGTGATGACGCTCTGGATCCACTATTATACCCATACGAGAAAACAAAGCATTCACGGAGAATGTTGATAGTCGTAAACGGTCCAAATGAAATTTTCATCACCGCTGAATCCCCAAACTCGTAAATCAGCAAAATTGCGCGTAAACGAGGCATCGGCTTCCAGCGTGTACCAGGTCGGTAAATATGAAACCGGAATTCGGCCATACGTGCCGCTAGCTATCAAGGTAGTTACTGCCAAACCGCGTCATTGACGCCATTTTCTTGTGTCGACAACTTATAAAGATTTTCAATTCACAGCCATACAAGTTTCATACAACAGCATGGTTTTTAATGGCTTTGATCATATCGAATTGTAATAATAAAACATGTAGTATAAAACAAAGCAAATAAGTTTGTAAAGATATATAAATTATTAGTCAGACATTAAATGGCCTGTATGTAAAGTCGAGCAAAAATAGTTTGGCACGGAACGTGTTATGGATAAACGCATCTTGTTGCGTGAATCATGTTACGCAATAATATGCAATGCTTTACAATAAAACATATTTAAGGTAGGGGAACGAACTGGCCATTGCAAGACTTGAATATTTTCCGTCTCGAAGAATGCTTTCACAACCTTTGCGGTGTGAACCGCTGCATTATCCTGCTGGAATATGTGTTTTTCCCCGGAAATTCTGGTTGCGTGTGTGGTTATTTGTTCACGGATTAACATTAGATATTTCATGCTGTTCATTTTTCCACTGACAAATTAATATCCGTCTTTCCATGGTAGCCGATACCGGCCCACACCATGACTCCTCCGCCACCCATCTGGCGACGGATCAAAAACATTTTTTCTTTACGTAAGTCGTGATAATAATAACTCCACCCGTCAGGTCCATCGAGATTAAACTTCTTTTCGTCGGTGAACATGACTTTTCTCCACTTCTTCTTCCAGTGAGCATGTTGCTCTGCGAACTGCAGCCTTGCCTTCTTATGCGCTTCGGGTAGAGGCGGTTTTTTTTTAAGCTTCCTTCGCTGCAGCTGCTTAGATCTTTGCAGGACACGTTATACATTTCTGACGTTTGTTTGTACACCTGCTACTTCAGCGATCTGCCTGGTAGTTATTGGTACATTCGATGCTGCCCGTAGAATAGCACGTTTCCTTCGTGCTGATAGTGCGGCAGGTCGTCCAGGACGTTTTGTATTATCGTATTTCTTAGGGTTTTTCAAATAATTCATGACAACCTTCCGGCTTCTATGAATTACTTTCGCAATCTTTGAAATAGAAACATTTTCTTTAGATAGTGTCATAATTGTTTTCATTTCACTATCTGTTAACTTCTTTCCACGACCCATTTTTTTAGAAGTTTTCCGCAATAATTCACCACACTATATACCAAATACTTAGCCACCTTCCTTTGCTCGTGTTCAACTGAGAAG
>CM052094.1:8110475-8125983 GCA_028453745.1 Agapostemon virescens
AAAGTTAGCCTTACTTTAGAGGTTATAGTTACCCACAGTTCGAGCTACGGCTACTCGACGCTAGATGGACAGAACTTTCCGATTGACCTAATATTCTATTGTCGCGGACTGTACAGTGACTCGCGAAAGTATTCGGATACTCTTCAAAACTAAATAACTTTTTAAAAATTGAACCAAACATCTTGACTTTTCTAGCTATTATTGATAACTATTGACTAGCTGTCAATATAGTTATCGCCAAACCGCGTCATTGACGCTATTTTCTTGCTTCGACACCTGATAAAGATTTTCAACTCACAACCATACAAGTTTCATACTACAGCATAGATTTTAGAAGCGTCGAACATGTCGAATTTTGTTCGTAAAAACAATGATTCGCGGATAGCATTGATTTTTTGTTACCGTTTAAAGAAAACTGCTGTAGCATCGCGTTCTAATTTCACGAGCCGATTTGAAACATATCGTTGCAATGGCAAAGCGCTCATTTTTCATAGATATTCTCAAAACAATGTCGTTAAAACAAAAATTGTTGAGTACAATTAGTCTATACGCATCGAAAAAGCAGGAATAATTGAGACGTATTATGTTTTGCACATAAATTTTATGTATCTTTATTAAAACTGCGATACCAATTCCACGAAGAATAGCATTGACTTTCTGTTATCATTTAAAAAAAACTGCTGCAGAATCGCGTCGGATGCTTGTCGACGCTTACGTTAAGCATGCTCTTGGCAAATCATAGTGCTGTGTGTGGTTTAAAAAATTCAAAAGTGGCAATTTTGACGTGAGAAACAAAGAACGTGGAAGACTACCGAAAAAGTTTGAAGATAGGGAATGGCAAGCATCGTTGGATGAGGATGACGCTCCAACCTAACAACTCGTGGATCAATTCAATGCGATACGAGAATCTGTCTCTATACGTTTGAAAGCCATGGGAAAGATCCAGAAGATAGGGAAACGGTATTAACCCTCAGCACTCCCAGCCATTTTAATTCCAAAATCTAAAGTTTATTACTAATACTCACACGTGCAACATTTTAATTTTTACCAACTCCTTAGATGCAAACAGGGCAATGTAAAAGCTGTTTTAAATAATAGTAAGGGAACTTTTTGTGTCGCCTCATAGGCTCCATGGGTGTGCTAAGTGTTAAAAAGGCAATGCAAAGTGATTTTGATTGATGATAATGCCCCATCGAACACAGCAGCATAGCCAGTGAAGAATACGATTGAAACATTTAGTTGCGAAATACCTTCGCATGTGACTTGCTTATCAAACTTGGCTGCATCCGATTATTACTTATTTGCATCGATGGGACACGCACTTGCTAAGCAGTACTTCGCATCTTACGAAAATGACTGGATAACTGGTTTGTCTAAAAAGGGGAACAGTTTTTCAGGCGAGGCATCCACAAATTGTCGGAGAGATGGGAAAAATTTATAGCCATAGGGTCAATACTTTGAATAAAATATTTTGTATAATTTTTGTACAATAAACATGCATTCTATACAAACATTCTGGTCTCATATTTACATACCTAATAGACTATACCAGAGTATACCAGAATGTACCAAAATATACTAGAACATACCATACTATACTAAAATATACTAGAATATGACAGCATATACCAACATGTACTAGACTGTACCAGAATATATTACAACGAACCACAATATACTAGAATATACGAGAATATATATTTGCTAACTCCGTTTTGTGTACCTTTACGCGTAGGTCACTGCTATACAGTTTATTATACTCTTTAAATTTAAAAAACTTTTTTAAAATTAGACCAAACGTCTTGAATTTCTTGAGCAATTAGATGCATTGATTTACCAAACGATGTGCGAAAAGGATTTTGGAAAAGTTGTAGTTGGTATGAATTAGAGAAATTTGAAAACCAACCGTTACAGCAAAGATCATCGGCTTCCTTCTGAACGTAACTGGGATCGCCGACTTCTAGATCGATCTCGAAGTCAGGTTCGTTCAACTTGATACAATTGCGGAAATAATATGTACCACTGTTTGAACGAGCAATCGAAGCAATGTACGAGTGGATTGAAACTGTAGCGATAGATGTCTTACACTGATGACTAACTTGCGGATCTTTGTGAGAAATAAAAATCTTTTACATGTGTTGCTAGTGTGCGAGCTATTTGGGAAAGCTTCCTTGCTTCTAACCCTTTGCATTTGAAGCAAGTTTAATTCGAAAATCAACTTATTCCTTGATCTATAATAGATTGTATATGTTTTACTTCTCACAGTTAGAGCACTCACATTTTTATCGATTTCTAAAATGCAAACATAGTGATTCAAAGGTTATATGTGATAATAGTATGGCAATTTTCAATGGAACAGTCTCAAAAGGGGAACAGTTTTTCGGTGTGGCATCCACAAATCGTCAGAGAGATGAGAAAAATGTATACCTGCCGATGGGCAGTACTTCCAATAAAATATTTTGTATCATTTTCATAGAGTAAAAGTGTATTTTCTATAAAAAAAAATGCCGGTTTCATATTCACATACCTGTAGATTTGCTGAATACATCATAACAAAAATTGATTTTCTCGTTCAATAAAATATATAGCATCCGACATGACAGTAGAAGTATTAGACGTCGTAAGATCAAAGTGTGTGACCGATTTTGATTAAAATTAGTTAAAACTGATCACTGTACCTTAGCTCCGACGAATCCAATCATAAAGAGAGTGATCGTGTGAGATTATAAAACAAAAAACTCGGTTTTGGGAATCGAAATGCAGAGCGGAACTGTGAGAGTGTTAAGAACCGTGTGAGGGAGGGAGAAAATAGCGACTTAACCCCTTGCCACATTACGACGAGTCGGACCAGCGTTGAAAATTTCAAATAAAGTCTAAATAATATAAGTATTATGTGTATCTTTAGGCGCAATCAAATATTGTTCATATGTAATCAATATTTAAGCATTAAAGTAGACGTAACAGTATGGAAGATATAAAATTATCTTTTCTCCTCTGTAACACTTTTAGCGATGAAAATGTTATAATAATATAACTTATTATAATCTATTATAAGTTTTGACAACTACCGATGCACAATACTACGAATACAATATTTCGTATCATTTTCATACGATAAACGTGTATTTGCCCATACCAGAATTCTGGTTTCATATATACATGCCTGGTAATTCTCCGCGTGGGTCCATCGCGACAAAGAGAATCCATGAATATATTCTAATCGACGGTAGAATCATCGTAGTAAATACAGTCTGCCGTCTCAACGAGCCGTTACATACAAGGTTTTACGAAAACAGCCGGCAGGGCGAAAGAAAACGGTGGAAGAGGCGAGACATCATGCGAGAATTTTCTATTTGCCCGGAGTAAACACTTCAGCCCGGCATTCTGGCAGTGCTCATTCTCTTTCACTCGGCGGACCCTTCCCACGTGCTCTCCTCCAACGGCGTCCCGTGGCTCTTTCGAAATTGAAGAGATTCGATCAAATATTAGGCGGCTCTTTTTCCGGGGGCGATTCTTCGCTCAACCGACTACTGACACGTTTTCCGAATGCCTGGCCAACTGGTTCCTACGCGGAACTCGCGGGAAGTAAACCAATCAGCTGTGCGACGAATTTCCATGATAGACGACGATTGAAAAGGTAAAAACGCAATACGAATACCGCCTTAAATCCGTTCATATTTTATTTAACAGGTCCCCTTACTTTGATAACGATTTGAAAATTTTGCAGACACATGTCCGCCCTCGGGCACCAAAGTATTGAATAAAAAGTTGAAAAATCCATAAAATTGAAGAAATTGTGTCCAGGAAGGAATAGTATATTTTTCTTACGATAGAATGATAGACAATAAAAAACTGAATTTAGTGGAAACCACCTTTTTGACCTTGAGCAAGAATAATCATGTTGAAGCGGATGAAATGTGGAAGTTTAAAACTTACATGTTTCAGCAAAGATTGCGCGTTGTTTACGTCGGGTTGACCTTTACATATCATAATAAATGTTCGAAATAGTTTTCATAGTAAACAGCGTATGTTTATGTTGATGTTTATGAGTATGTATCATTAAGATCGTTAACAGAAGGTTAATCGGTTAGAATAAGTACGTTGTTCCTTCTGCATTATTCGAGTTCGAAACGTGAAAGTGATAACAATGCGTTATACTGTACAGGAACGAATCGATATAGTTTTCACTTATGGCAAAAGCTACCAATCTTTGAGGCAAGCAGTACGTTTGTATCGTGAAAAATTTGTGAATCGTATTTGTCCTTTGTTACGCGCATTTTCCATCGTGGTAAAACAATTTAAAAATGCCGGTAGTGTAAACCCACTACGTCAGAGGATATACGGCAAAGGATTACTGCAGCATGTGCTTCAATTACGTCTCAGGAAATCGACAATGCCTACAGATCATTTATTAAAAGATTGCAACATTGCATAAATGAGGATGGTCAACATTTGGAACATTTATTATGATATGTAAAGGTCAACCCGACGTAAACAACGCGCAATCTTTGCTGAAACACATAAGTTTTAAACTTCCACATTTCATCTGCTTCAACATGATTATTCTTGCTCAAGGTCATTTCAAGGTCAAAAAGGTGGTATCCACTAAATTCAGTTTTTTATTGTCTATCATGTTATCGTAAGAAAAATATACTATTCCATTTAAAAAAAACATCACTGACCTTAAAATTTCATTAAAAAACACGACATATGAAACTTTAATGTGAAAATGGAGATAAATTCAGTAATAAAAAATGCACTGTCGGTTAAAGTTTATTACAGACGTTGGAAGTAACTACTACAGGCAATCTCTCAAATTGTTGGCTAAAAGCGAGTTAATGTTATTAACTCCTAAGCAACCATGGGCGCCTATAGGCGCTTAGAAATTTTGCGTTTGTGACACTGTGGTCGCCAGGAACTGAGGGCGCCTAAAGGCGCTTGACGCAGTTTTATTAATATAAATATGTATGTAATTCTGTATCAATAAATAATAAATACGTAAATTTCATTTACATTTAGTAAAACAAATTTTACACGAATAATGCTCAGCTATAGTACATGATTGTAAATCGAAAGGCGGAAATCCTATTAATCAGGCTTTTGGCTTAACACAAATGTATTTTCAGGGTATCGAAAACATAACAAAAAAAAAATAATGCATTAAGAATGTAAGAAATGTGATGTAGGATTATGTATTTATCCATGTATGGAATTATATCACACTTTACTAGATTGTTAGATATATTGTAAAAAAAGCTTTACATTAATATTAAACTTTTCATATTTATAGTAGCAATTTGGTTCGGAATGCAAAGAAATAAATAATATTGTTTCAATATAGTGAAGTTCAGTTGTTTGATTATTGAAATATGTTTTCACAAATATGCATCCCTACCCAAAATTTCGCCATTTTCTACGTATGTCGGAATTGAATTCCTACTGTATGGTACGGCTGGTGCGTCTCAAAGTCTGACGTAGTCAAAGGGTTAATAACGAGATACAGTTAATCCAAAATGTATTTGAATACTAAATTCCTCATTGTCGAGGAATTGTTAATATTCCAACTGCGATAATTTTGTTAAAAAAGAAATAGTGCAACGACGTACCTGGAATTATTTTAAAACTTGAAGTTTTAAAATATATATATACTTTCGCAATTCACCGTACAATTTTATTTAAGATATTTCTTCACGATTCAGCGGTTGGGAAACTGAAGACTCATTTTTGGTAGAAAATTTTATGAGTTGAAACTATTAAAAAGAGACTGAAAATATTTTTAAAAAAATTTCCGTGACTATAGTCACTGTACATTTATAGAGCAAAGCTTCCAATCTGCAAAGAACACTTGAAACTTCATTTACGAGTTTTTCTAGTTATTCTATTGAGCTTCGAATGAAAGGTGTACCGCCATCTTTGATGTACAGGCTATAAAATGAAGCCTTACACGTACCAAACTTGTTCTCCATTTTTATACTACACAACGGCAAAAGAAATCGTAGATCGACTTCTCAGCAGCCGTTGTAAAGACTCAATGTTCGCGTCTGTAACCGATTCGTTCGAAAAAGAAATGCTTTTTATTCCATTATGGACGATTCAGTTTGTGATATTTTCGACCAAAAATATGTTCTCAATATTTCGCTTGCTCTGTCACGCACGGATATAGAAAACAAATGAATAAACATCTGTTGAAGTGGAAGCTTTGCGCAGTAAACTAAGTTCAAATTGGTTATCATACTATTTTTTAGAATGAAATTATCGTAGTTCAAATAGTGACAATTTTTCAAAATCAGAAATGTGTTACGTCCATTATATTTAAACCACCAAAACGTGGTGAAACTCGATGACGTATTTGCTTAATGCGCTGCAAATATATATTTTACACTAAGTTTATGGCTAAAGAATATATTTCAACCGCATATTGAAGTTGTAAAATTGTCTTCGTAGGAATCGATTCAACAGATTTCTTTATTCAATCATACATTGTAATAAACGGTCTCACAAAATCGAAGTAAATTAAATCTTATAATTCTTATACTAACACAAAACCTACCACAGTGGGTCAAACGACCTTTTTTAGATTTTCTACTCTACTGTTGTTGAAGTTATAAAATTGCCTTCGTAGGAATCGATTAAATAGATGTCTTTGTTCAATCGTATATTGTAATACAAATCGCAGAAATTCTAAATAAATTACACTTGCCATTTTTATAAGACAATGTACTCTAGTCAATTTTAATGCTCGGTAGGTTTAGTGTTAAAACACATACTAGATCATTTTAACGCTCCGTAGTTTCAGTGCGAAAAAAGTTAGTTTAAGCGTTTCGAAAAGAGGTCGTCACAGTTAACTGGTTAAAATATAGAATTTTACGTTTGTTGTGAATATCTCTCCAGTCGTTTAACAAAGTATCATCCCAATCATCTAAGTGGATAGCAGGGAATCGTTTCGAACTCGCGCGGTCAAGAAATTTGAGTCGAAAATTTACGACCTTCGCGGCATCATTATCTGCGTCACAACGCGATACGAACGGTCACTGGGATTAAGAAATGTCTCGAGTTAGGAATTAAAATTGCTTGGAGTGCAAAGGGTTAAAGATCAAGTTTCCCTCGAAATACCCCCGCATCTGTCGTCGGCTTCATACAAGAACTGCACTTTCGAAGAACCCGGGTGTTCCGTGAGCTGCAGAAGAAACTTAGAAGATTTAAAAATGGTAGGAAACCAGATAAAAAGGAAGCGGGCGCTCCCTGAAATTCAGACAACCAAGCAAACATTAATTTGCCACTCCAAACAAACCTCATTTTCCCAGGGCGATCTTCTTGAACTCTAAGGAACGTTCGTTCGCCGCGCCATTAGTAATTTCCACCAAGAAAAGTTAATATCTTTTGAACGTCAGTCGCTGGCAGGTCGGCTCGCGCAATACCGGGACATCGTTGTCGGCCGTAATTAAAACAAGCGCGATAAATGAAACGAGCGGATTGCGATGGGCGAACGGAGACGATAAAAAGCGGAAGAGAATCAGCAACGACGAATTAAACCGGCATCGATTTTGCCACGGCGCGCGCGTCGTTGCCCCTACGAGCTCGCTTTTGTTTTTTCCGGTCTTTTCGTTTCGATGGTGAACAACATAATAACTCCGTGATCCCCATTTGTCTTACGCGTTATAAATTATAATTGCACGGAACTGGGTCGAGATATCGCGAGCTTGCGGCCGGGAGTTCATGAAATTGAATAATTTCTCGATCGAGGTATCGCACCGTGTTCCCGTTGTTCTTGCGAGAACGACGCCTCGCGATTTACGAGCCCGTTATTTACCTTGCCGACCCGGAGAATTACATTCTCAAGCGTTCGTTGTTCGCTAATGATTACCGGATTCCCAGCGCAATACCCTCTGATTTATTGATCCCGAAAATCGTATCGGACGCAGCATTTTTGCACCGGCTAGTGTTTTCTATGTTTTACCTAGTCGTTCCGCTTGTACGTGCTGTTTGTTTTTTTATCGTGCTTTCAACATATTCGCCGTGTGCACCACGCCGGGGTAGTATTCCGGTGAAATTGCTAACGTTTTCGCTAAATCGCGAAAAATGGAGCCGCTTAAGTGTCGAAGAAATAGAGCGGAACTGCTAGCGATTTAATTAACTCTTTGTGGCGCAAAGTATTTTCTGTTGAAAGCACTCGAATTTCCCCTGTTTCACGCTTTTGTAATACGCGGAAACTTGCTGTCGTCATTAATACAACAGGCCCAAGAGGAACGGCTGGATGTAACGGGATTCGAATTTAATCCTTTGTACTTGAAGCTGTTCAACCCCAAGGCATTTTTCCTAACCTAGAGTATTTTCATTCTACACGATACATTTCATCTTATGCATACGAAATTTGTTTACTACACTCCGCGACAAAAAGATGGCACACCCGTAAAATATTGCTATTTCTGAAAGCTGTGATGAAATTTGACATGTTTCTTTCCGTATATGTACTTCAGTGGAGCATCAAGGCTACTTACACTGGCGGATTTAAGCGCAGGTTACAGATTCTAGTCAAAATGTAAAAATCTGGGATCACCGACGCGACAAAATGATGGCACAGTCTTAAAATTCTTTCTCTACAGTTGACACTAGACCGTCAGACTGTTTGTATCGTGTACTGTGTGACTGTGCATTAAATATTTTGTATGTTTCTTATTATCTTCTACTGAAATTACACTATGAGTAGTGGAAAATCTTTATCGGATGCTGAAATAACAACGATTTTGACATTGTATAAAGAGAATTACTCAGTTTCGAACATTGCACGTATTATACATCAGATCAGAAAAGTAGGGTATAATTTATTAAAAAATCCCAAAACATACGGTACAAAAAAGAGTTCCAATCGACCGAAAGCAATAAGCAATCGCGGAAAACGTGCAATTTTAAAAGAAGCTTCGAATTCTTCGAGAACAGCACGAGAAATTGCTAAAGCAACTGGCGTACATATAAATATATGAAATGTGCAAAGGATAATAAATGAATGTCCGCATTTAGTTTGAATCAAGTTGAGAAAAAAACCACCTTTAATCGCGCAGCATAAATCAGAGCGTCTGAAAGTTGCACAAGAACATATACACTGGAGAAAAAAGTGGCGTCGTGTTATTTTTAGTGACGAAAAAAGGTTTAACCTAAATGGGCCGGATGATTTCGTACACTATTTTCACGATCTGCAGAAAGAACAAAGAATATTAAGCCGCAGACACATGGGTGGCGAAGGAATAATGCTTTAGGCCGGAATTGGGTATCGAGGAGTTGCTGAGATAAAGTTTATAAAGAAAACTATGAATAGCAAAATTTATATAGATTTGATAGACCAGCAATTATCTAAATTCGGACAGACAATTTCCGGGAAAAATTTTATATTTCAACAGGATAATGCAAGTGTGCATACTGCAAAATGCGTTAAGCAATACATTAAACAAAATAAAATTAGTGTTTTAACGTGGCCAGCGAGATCGCCAGATCTCAACATCATTGAAAATTGTTGGGCACAACTAGCAAGGCATGTTTACGAAGACGGAAGACAATTCCAAAGCCTTGCAGAATTAGAAACATGCATAGAAGAAACATGGACAAAAATACGGCCAAAATATATTAAAAAACTATATGTATAAGTCACTTCCGAAACGTATGCTGCCTGTTCTGGAACATAAGGGAGGCCACAAAAGTATTAAACATAATGTTATATATCTTATGTGCGTAAACCACGTATTTTTTTGTATATGTGCCACCATTTTGTTGCACCGATTTTTTGTTATTTTTTGTTTCCATAAACAGACGGACATTTTCTTTAATTTTATTGTTTGTAACGTAGTTTATTTTGTAATAAAAATGTATAAGTACCAAGAAAGACTAGATTTATTATGTCTAAATGATGAAAACACTGAATTTTCGTAGTGTGCCATCTTTCTGTCGCGGAGTGTATTATTCGTACTCGTTACTCGTACTACTCGAATGTAGACAAAATGCAGTGCAGGCCCGATTACTTTATGAAGGAAGGTACCCCGAGCGAAACACTCCATCTAGATAGACTTTCATTAATACGTACAGGTTGTGTCGAAGTACTGGAGGTGTACATGCAAGACAGTACAAACGGAAGAATCCCACGACCAATAAAGACAATGAAATTAATATTTTACCAGCTATTTCTGTCAATCCTCACGTGAATACGAGAAAAATTTCCCGGGAAGCAGGCATAAGTCAAAGTAGCGCAATACGAATTCTGGCCCGACATAAATTTCATCCGTTCCACATATCGCTCCATCAAGAATTGCACGGGAATGATTTTCAAAAGAGAATTAACTTTTGTCAATGGGGATTGCTTCAAAATCATTCAAACAAACAAATGCCACCTCAGATGTACTTATCAGAGTTCAAGTTTCCTTCAGAGCTCGTTTACATCAATGTATCGACGTAGACGGCCATCATTTCGAACATTTGTAAAATACAGGTATTCTGCATCCATATTTTAGTTTTATACGTTTTTTCTGTCCTTGACCATGAATGATCTTGGAATAATATAGTCACTAAATTCCTAATGAAAGGGACTATCATTGTGGGTGTTAAAAAAAAGGTGGTTGACATCTCTCAAAAAAATGACATAAAAACAAAATTTATTTATAGCATCGTGTCAGCCCCATTGTATCATTCAACTTTGTCCTTACCATATTTTACGTATCATTAGAAACAACAAAGATATTTGAGGTGCAAACGTTTGGTGACTCACCCTGTATACAATTTGAGAAGCTAAGGATAAGTAGGAGAAGGGACACGGATGACAACCCTGGTGAAATCGCGTAGAGTAACGCGGATGGCTAACTTGTAAGCTAAAAGTATTTGCCTCCGAAACACTGTGGACAGTGAGACAGCCCTTGATAATAGGCTTGGTCATCCAACAGTCCTGCAAACGGGCGAAGACAAAAAGATCTTCTAATCGTTGCAACAGCGAACAACAAGAGAAAAAATTGCGAATGATTCAACGGTAAGTTTGCATGTTGTGGAAAAGAGTGTCCGGTGATACGCGAGGAGGAACAAGTGCCCGCGCCAGATGCTAATTAATAGTCGGGTTTGCTCGTCCGTGCGTTTTCATTTATCCGATAATTGGGCTATCTATAACAGGTTCTTCCAGCAGCGTGGCGGTAAAGCAAATTGTTGGAACAACAATGTATTCGCGAACGTAACGCGGCCGATACGGCGTTCTATCCATGCAATTTCCACGAGCAGCCAAGCAATTCCGTTGTTCGAACCGACATTGATGCATCTGCGCGCGCTCCACGGCGAGTATGCGTCGACAATAGCATGCGCGCTCCCAGGAAAAGGTGATTTCGCTACGGAACATACGGAACGTCATCTTCAGGATGTTCAAAATATTTTGCAGCCCGTGTCCCGACGTGATACGAACGTCGCTGTCCAAAACAATTTCTGCGCCACTTTTACTCTGTCCGCGATCTTAAGATAAACGGTCCGCAGCGGAACATGCGAATCGTGACCGTTGTTAATATTGTACTGCATGCTTTTAGCAAGATTCTCAAAATTCGTATCTTTTGTTCCATTCTAGCCGAGGTTAGTTAACACTAAACCTACCGAACATTTAAGATTGGCTAGTATGTAGCAGGTGTGTAAGTATCAAACCGGAATTCCCAGATTCGTGGCGCTGTTAATGTAGTTATCGTTAAACCGTGTCATTGACACCATTTTCTTGTTTTGACGTCTAATAGAGATATTCAACAGACAACCATACTGGTTTCGTACAACAGCATAGTTTTTAACAGCGTTGATCATGTCGAATTGTAATTATAAAGCATGTAGTATAAAACAATGTAAATAAGTTTGCAAAGATATATAAATTATTAGTCACACTTTAAATGGCTTGAATGAAAAATCGAGCATAAATAACGTGGCACGGGACGTGTTACGGATAAACTTCATCTTGTTGCGTGAATCATGTTACGCGATATGTGAGCCGTTTATTTTGAAAGGGGCGTAAGTCCATTTTAAAAAAATTCGAATCAGCTACCATAATAGTTACATTTTTACAAGATCTTTTCATTCTGAGGCAACTTGTTACTAATATATCTAAAATCGTTAAGATTTTGTAATACGAAAATTTGCTGGTTGATGAAGCGATGAAAAAGTTTATTTTGAAAGTGGCGTAAGTGTCCCATTGTAAGAATTTCAAATAGATATGGAATATAATTATGCAATAAAATTTCATGAGATAACAGCTTTATGTTTAATTATCAAAGTAACAGTTGAATTATCAATGTGCAATGAATTTGTTTTAAACAACGGAACAGTGCCCGTCCACAGAAAATGCGATTTTTAAAAGGCCAAAAAATACTGACGTTGAAAGAGTAAATTGGTTTAAAGTATGTTGGATGAGATTTTTGAGAAGCGATTCATATAAGTTATTCTATGAAACGACAATGAACGAGATGCACCATTCAAAACATTGGATTTACTACCGCAACGGGGAAGACCGAAAAACTTTAATAATATCCAGTTGGCATCACTATACAAAAAACCGAGACCACTCACAAACCTAAAATGTAATTACTTAATGGATATATTACATTATGTACCACCTGCACGCCACAGTTATTTTAAATCCCTCTCGCGTACACAAACTGGAAAAGACTGAATAATAATTAATAAAACTGTATTAATTTTAATGTAAAAATTATTTGACAAAGAATGAAAGTTGAATATTTTTTTTGATTTTATAACATAAAAGTATATACATTTATTTTAATTTCAAGGGAAATTTACTTTTCCTACGGACTTGTGCTTTCTTAAGAATTGAAAACGTCGTTTCATTGAAACCCTTCAATATCTCGATTCGAGCATAAATGGACTTAAGCCACTTTCAAAATAAACGGCTCATGTAGTGCTTTAAATTAAAACATATTTAAGGTATCAGCAAACACGATACTTCGTCAACTTTGACAGCCTACAAGATCTGTAAGTATGAAACCGAAATTTGCCCTTACCTACTTACCATCACACCTTTTCTTGTTTCGACATCCGTTAAAGATTGTCAACTCATAACCATAGAAGTTTCATACAACAGCATATTTAAGCATTGGAATAAATGTAGGCAAGTAGCAAATGTTAATTCTCTTCTGCATCTGGCATACTGTACCAATTCTGTAAATTTGAAACCGAAATTTGCCCATATGTGGCGCTAACCGTCAATGTGGTTAATATCACACCTTGTCATAGACGCCATTTTCTTGTTTCGACATCTAACAAAGATTTTCTACTCACAACCATACAAGTTTCATAAAACAGCTTAGTTTTTAATAGCGTTGAACATGTCGACATAGCCACCGACGCGTAAATACTTCGAATAATATATTTTTGCACATTGTAGCAAAGTGTTAAGAGATGTTCGAATATTTTTGTAGCCTATCGTATGTACAGAAGTCATAAGAAGTCAATGAGTAGATTAGATTTCTTTAGAATTTCTGCAATTTTTATTACATAAAGAATGAATAAAAGAATCTATTGAATCGATTCCTGTGAAGGCAATTTTCTAACTTCGATAATAGCAAAATAGAAAATCTAGAAAGGGCCACTCGACCCACTGTGGTAGGTTTAGTGTTAAAGCGACAGGTAAAGTCTCACTTCGGGCATCGGTTTTTCGCGACTCACCCCGTATACTGTCCCACCAGCAGCACAAAAGGGGGAAATAGCGGCCGCGGCCGTTGATTGAAAGAGAAGAAAGGGGACCCTGAACGGGAAAACCGTGCGGAAAATCGAAGGGGCGTACGTGCCTCTATGTTTATCGAGAGAAAGAGAGAAAGAGAGAAAGAGAGAAAGAGAGAGAGAGAGAAGGAGAGTGGGAGAAAGAGGTCGTTGAAGGGGCACGATTTTCGTAAGCAAACGCCGACGGCGGCGTCGAAACGGCGTTAACCGAACCAACGTAAAAATACATGCAGCCCTCGCGCAGAGTCGAACGAGGGAAAACCTGGCGGCCCCGGTGTTCCTTGTTTATGGGAAGATGTCGCGTCGTAGAAGGGTAGTTTCCCCCCCGAGCTACACAGCATACCCTTTTCTTCCGACGGCGTTTCTCCCAACCGTCGTCGATGTCAGGGTGACAAAACAATTCCTGCGGACTGCTGGAACTCCGGTCTTTGACTTACCAGTAAAAACAAGGGTCGGGGAGAAGGTGGTTGCTGGCGTGGGTGAGTGGAGAGGGTGATTCGGGGACAGAGAGGCGTCGAGTAAATACGTCTTCGCCAGCTGTTCGTCGGTTTTCGGGCTAAAACAGAACCAGAGGCACAACAAGCGTTCTGCAATTAAATTACCATCATCCCCCGGTCGATTGTGCGCGCCGCGCCGCCATCGGCGATCTTCCGAATGTTTCTTTTATTTCGTTCGGAGCCGCCGCCGGCAATTAAGCGTATTTAGGAGGCAATTAAACGGTCGCGGCGCGTACCAAAGGAAAAACCTACACGCACTAAGCGGAACAGATTCGGTCGGACGACCCAAGCCGATAACGAGCTTCCGGCATGGCTTACGAGCAAGATAAGACCTCTGGAAAGACGTAGATCTTTCCCCCGATCCCGTGAACGGGAAAGGGTAAAGCGGATCCGCCCGGTTTTGCCACAGCCACTTAACCCTCCTCGTTGCCGACAACTGCACCGGACGGAGTTTCCCTGGGAAACATGCAAATAAAGGTACCGAGTTTGTTGAAACAGTCCCGCGACGGGCAAGACCGATCCCTGACTTGTTTTCGAATTCTTATAGATTTCTCCGAGCCGCGTGATCGACCACTGTTCAACAGTTTTCGGGGATGAGGATGGTAACTATAGTAGCCAAGTACATACGTGAGAATTTTTCACGACACATGCGTTGCACATGCAGTCCGCTACAATAGAATAGCACACCCCGTCAAATTTGTTAATTCTTATTTATTAAAGTATAAAAATATAATTTTGAATATGTAGACAGGTACATATAAGTGTTGAACACCAAATAATGCTAAGTTTCTGTATACAAGGATGGTCCTTTTTATTTCATCTACAAAAATGTATATATCTTGATAAAACAGTGAGACAAAATAATAGCACATTATTGCAATTAATTAACATTTATGCATACATACGAAGGGAACACAATATTTAATATTTTGTAGATCCTCCAGAGTTTTTTATAACCGAAATTATACGCTTTGGAATCGACTTGAATAATTTTTTAATTCTTTTCTGCTTCATTCGTTCCCATTCGAGTGCAATGCACTCTTTTAATTCGTTTACGTTATTAAACTGTTTCCCTTTAGCATAAACTGATCTAGCAAGATCTCCCCAACAGTTTCCTATAATATTCAAGTCAGAGGAACGAGCTGGTCATTGCAAGACATGAATATTTTCCGCCTCGAAGAATGCTTTCACAACCTTTGCGGTGTGAACCGCTGCATTATCCTGCTGGAATATGTGTTTTTCCCCGGAAATTCTGGTTGCGTGTGTGGTTATTTGTTCAC
>CM052094.1:8141946-8159216 GCA_028453745.1 Agapostemon virescens
CTCTCTCTCTCTCTCTCTCTTTCTCTCTCTTTCTCTCTCTCTCTCGCAGACCGGAACTGCGGTTATATTCCGTCGACGTAATATAATTCGGGAAAATCCGCGGAACAGAACGGCCAGTACACGGATAATGGGGATTCTGCTGGTTGCGCAACCAGCCGAAATTTCACGAGCCACCATTTAGAGGCGGTGAAATAAGTAACCCAGTGGGAAACGCGGCCGGGGCTTTATTATCAAATTATTCTCTCGAATTATTTTCGAAATACGAGCCTTTCCGCGGCACGGAGTCCCCCATTCGGGGGTTCGGGAAACGCCGTGTTTCCCCGGGAAACTGCTCGGCCATACTCCGTTTACGCCATCGCGCGATTTTTAATTTTAAATGGTCCGCTTCTAATTGCACTGATCTGTCCTCCACCTCCCTCCTGCCCGTCCCGTTGTCTGTTTATACGTTCCCGGTCGTTTCATTAAATATTCCGCTCTTTCAAATTTTCAAGCCACGTAGTAGCTTGTTACGCCACGTTAGGTATCGCTGCGCGGGGTTCATCTTCGTTATGGAATATGTAGATTCGCCGGGGATGTTTTTGTGCTGCCATTATCACTTCGTGTTGTCCGCACGTCGTGTTGTATAACAGCAAATGTTTTGCAGTGGATTTTCAATATACTCTCCAAAGTAAACCGTCGAAAATAACGTAACGAAACGCGAGCCTCGATGGGCCACCTGGCTCGTACCATCAGGATTAAATGGATTAATTCGAACATTGAAGCGGTGAACGTACATTGTTTCAGGCTTAATTAACGCGTTCGGTTTATCTGGGGGAAACCGCATGGAAAAGTGGCTTTATGAAACCGGTAGCGACAAGAAACGGCGAAAGAACGGTTTCGTCCGGCAGAACCCGGTGAAAGGGAAGACGAACGATGACTGTGCGCAAACCTTGTCTCCGATTTTTATGTAAATGGTTCGTTACGAAGGGTACGTGATTCTGCGCCGTCAGTTAGAATATGGCTATACATATTTGTTCTACTACCTACAGTTAAGGTTAGAACCTCAAATATTTATACAAACGTATATCGTAACGATGAAATAATTGGAACGCGGGGACACTTGGATTTGAATTGGTACACTCCGCGACAGAAAGATGGCACACTACGAAAATTCAATGTTTTCATCATTTAGACGTAATAAATCTAGTCTTTCTTGGTACTTATACATTTTTATTACAAAATAAACTACGTTACAAACAATAAAATTAAAGAAAATGTCCGTTTGTTTATGGAAACATAAAATAACAAAAAATCGGTGCGACAAAATGATGACACATATACAAAAAGATACGTGATTTACGTGCATAAAATATATAACATTATGTTTAATACTTTGTGTGGCCTCCCTTATTTTCCAGAACACACAACATACGTTTCGGAAGTGACTTATATAGTTTTTCAATATATTTTGGCCGTATTTTTGTCCATGTTTCTTCTATGGATGAATTGTAAACATGCCTTGCTAGTTGTGCCCAACAATTTTCAATGATGTTGAGATCTGGCGATCTCGCAGGCCACGTTAAAACACTAATTTTATTTTCTTCAATGTATTGCTTAACGCATTTTGCAGTATGCACACTTACATTATCCTGTTGAAATAAAAAATTTTCCCCGGAAATTGTCTGTCTGAATTTAGATAATTGCTGGTCTATCAAATCTATATAAACTTTGCAATTCATAGTTTTCTTTATAAACTTTATCTCAGCAACTCCTCGATACCCAATTGCGGCCCAAAGCATTACTCCTCCGCCACTCATGTATCTGCGGCTTAACATTCTTTGTTCTTTCCGCAGATCGTGAAAATAGTGTGCGAAACCATCCGGCCCATCTAGATTAAACCTTTTTTCATCACTAAAAATAACAAGACGCCACTTTTTTCTCCAATGTATATGTTCTTGTGCAAATTTCAGACGCTTTGATTTATGCTGAGCGGTTAAAGGTGGTTTTTTTCTCAACTTCATTCGAACTAAGTGCGGACATTCTTTTATTATCCTTTGCACATTTCGTATATTTGTATGTACGCCAGCTGCTTTAGCAATTTCTCGTGCTGTTCTCGAAGAATTCGAAGCTTATTTTAAAATTGCACGTTTTCCACGATTGCTTATTGCTTTCGGTCGACTGGAACTCTTTTTTGTACCGTATGTTTTGGGATTTTTTAATAAATTATACACTACTTTTCTGCTCTGATGTATAATACGTGCAATTTTCGAAACTGAGTAATTCTCTTTATACAATGTCAAAATCGTTTTTATTTCAGCATCCGATAAAGATTTTCTACTACCCATAGTGTAATTTCAATAGAAGATAATAAAAAACATACAAAATATTTAATGCACAGTCACACAGTACACGATACAAACAGTCTGACGGTCTATTGTCAACTGTAGAGAAAGAATTTTAAGACTGTGCTATCATTTTGTCGCGTCGGCGACCCCCGATTTTTACATTTAGACTAGAATCTGTAACCTGCGCTTAAATCCGCCGGTGTAAGTATCCTTGAGGCTCCACCGAAGTAAATATACGGAAAGAAACATATCAAATTTCATCACAGTTTTCAGAAATAGCAATATTTTACGAGTGTGCCATCTTTTTGTCGCGTAGTGTAGATTATACAGGGTGAGTCACC
This sequence comes from Agapostemon virescens, assembly GCA_028453745.1. Classification (NCBI taxonomy): domain Eukaryota; kingdom Metazoa; phylum Arthropoda; class Insecta; order Hymenoptera; family Halictidae; genus Agapostemon; species Agapostemon virescens. Next base: position 8,144,612 of record CM052094.1, read on the forward strand.
AATCGTTTGCATCCTTTGTTGTTTCTAAAGATACGTAAAATATGGTAAGGACAAAGTTGAATGGTACAATGGAGCTGACGCGATGCTATACAAAAATTTTGTTTTTATGTCATTTTTGTTAGAGACATCAAGGTCACCTTGACTTTTTTAAATGGAACCACCCTTTTTTAAACACCTACAATGATAGTTTCTTTCATTAGAAATTCAGTGACTATATTATTCCAAGGTCATTCAAGGATGGATCCAAAGACCGTTGACCTGATGCGTCTTGAAAGGTTACACCGAACCGTTGATCCTGCCATTAAATAATCGAACGCGAAATAGCGTCGAGATATCTGCCTGCGATTTCTCTAAAAAAAAAAAAAAAAATAAGCTGTCATTAACAGACAACATACTTCAAAGTCATTGAAATGGGAGTGGTCGATCCTGCCGTAAATAATTACCGTCGATATTGATTCCAGAACTTGTTACCGTGATTTGCTTTCAGGGGAATGCAGACATTTGCGACACGAGCCACGCGAATCGAGTTCCCGAATCAATTTGATCATCTGCTGTTCAGAATGCAAGCGACGTCGTTTAAACCCGAGAGCGCGCGCGTCGTTTTGCGCGACGTTCGTCAGACCCGGCTCCGTACACACGGGTGCAAGAAACATCGGCAGGATGTTGCATCGATGGAAGACGCGCTTAAATCGTAGGCAGCTAATTTAGAAGCGCGCCGTTCCTAACGGCAGCAGAAATTGCCGGCACAATTGTAGCCGCGCACAGTTCGTTATAAGTCGCTCGTAAATCGAGCGCTTCCGGTTGACTGGCCTATAGTGATATCCCTCTGCGCCCCCGTTGCTCCACGCTTCCTTGTTTCCCGTCTCTAACAAGAAATTACTGAAGGAAAAAGGGAACCGAAACTGTTGTATTTGCATTCGAGTGTTTTCTTATTAACTCCCGGAGCAACTCCTCGTCGGGTTTCGATTCAGCGGATGAAAGAACTTCCTGGAGAACAACCGACGGGATCGTCGTTTGTTCTTTGCCAGCCCTACAAGAAAATCGTTCGTACCACTACCCACGTACATTCTAACAATTTCGTTTCTCATCGATTTGCTCAGTGCCAGTGTTAAGTCGCGACAGCGCCTTAAGAATATTTTTAATTAACGAAGAGGTTTATGGAACGGGCTCCAACGTTCCGCTATTTTTGAGGACCCATTCACCTGACTGCCAGATGTGTCAGGTAGTATTTACCACATTTCGAACGTACATTTATTAAGGTGGTCCTCGGTGGACACGTGCGCGGCCGAGACGCCGACTTTGTACTCAATAACAATTGAGGTGCCATAAACCTCCAGATGTGCAACACCAGACATCAGCGAGAGCGCGACCATCCTCGATCCGATACCTGGGACGTACCGTATTCGAGAAAATTCGTTGCTTGACTCACCCCACTAATGCAGGGTGGGCGGCAAATTAAGAAACCAATCATGGTTTACATAGATCTTTGTACGTGCTCATTGGTGGTGGATGTTTCCACCCCATCAATGAGCACTGGTATAAATACTTGTGCATTGCAACGCTCGCGCTGCTGTCTTACGTTCACGCGATAAGCGCTGTTTTGATTTCTACCACGCGTTGCGACGCTGGTTTTCGATACTTTACAAATCATTTTTACTAAGTTTAAAGGTAACATTGTAAGATAGTGCAACGGGTCTCTGGTCAGGAGTGTATATATTATTATTAAATCCACAAGTGCAACTACAATTTGTGTACCGGTCATTCCGATTATCGCCATCCTTTTCTATTACTCACATCACCTTACAAGTGCTGTGAGACGGACGTCAGACTACGGCTCGCTATTGCTGCCGAGCCCTGGTCAAAATAGTGTTTTAACCTCGTCAACTGTGAAAAGATTAATTGAAAAATTCAGGGAGACTGGATCAGTTGGAGACGCTAAAAACACCGGTCGTCCAAAAACAATCCGTTCAAATGTCAATATCGATGCAGTGCGTGAGAGTGTTGGAGAAAACCCAGGAACATTAATTCGGCGTCGTGGAGAAGAATTGCTAATTTCAAGAAGCTCTCTACAGCGTATACTCACAAAAGATCTGTGTCTCTATGCTTACAAAATTCAATTAACGCAACAACTGAAGCCTAATGACCATGAACAGCGAAGAGAGATCGTGGAATGGATTATTGAACATGAACAAGTGGATACTGATTTTTCTTTTTTAATTTTCTATTTTATTATTATAGAAATTATAAAATAGCCTTCGTAGGAGTCGATTCAATAGATTTCTTCGTTTAACTCTTTAGCTGCGCGACTAACAACCTCAAAAATTCCGCAAAATCAAAGTAATTTATTTGATGAAGCAACGATAAAAATTTAAAATGTATAACGTATAGTTATTCTTCCACCTTCTCGTATTCTCCAGATTTCAACTGAATTTAGTGCAACGAATATATTAATGTGCAAATTTATTTTTAAATGTGGACAAGTAATTCTGTCATCCATATGTGGGTGACGTGACAGTCGAAGTCTTAATTATACTTTGTAATAAAAATCGCAAATAATCAAAATACATTAAATCTTATAATTTTTATATTAATAGTAAACCTATCACAGTGGGTCAAACGATCCTTTTTAGATTTTCTATTTTACAATCATTGAAATTATAAAATTGCCTTCATAGTAGTCAATAGATTTCTTCGTTTAAATATACTTTGTAGTTAAAATTGCAAATAATCCAAATAGATTAAATCTTATAATTTTTATACGAATACAAAACTTACCACAGTGGGTCAAACGACCTTTTTTAGATTTTCTACTCTACTATTGTTGAAGTTATAAAATTGCCTTCACAGGAATCGATTCAACAGATTTCTTTATTCAATCATACATTGTAATAAACGGTCTCACAAAATCGAAGTAAATTAAATCTTATAATTCTTATACTAACACAAAACCTACCACAGTGGTTTAGACGACCCTTTTCAGATCTTCTATTGAATTATTATTGAAGTTATAAAATTAGCTTCGTAGGAATCGATTAAATAAATTTCATTGGTCAAGCATATATTGTAATAAAAATCGCAGAAATTCTAAATAAATTACATCTTATCATTTTTATAAGACAATGTACGCTAGTCAATTTTAATGTTCGGTAGGTTCACTGTTAAATAAACATTCTAAAAGTGACTAAGAGTGACGGTAGATAGGGAAACAAATGGTATTTGCGAGCTAGCTAAGAAGATTAGTAGCTTTTAAGTGATAGATTGAGTGCGTTTGTATTTTTACAATGTAAGGACTATATCACAATATTTCTGTCTATCTCGAAAGCCGAGATAAAAAGTTAATAAATCTGCGGTTATATAGAAACATTGAAATGATCAATCTGCAATATTTCAAAATGGAAAGCACGCGACTTCGAACATCTGCGCTATAGCCATAAATACAAAAGTGACAGTGGTGTTTTTATGATGTGTTGCCTCACTCATAAATTAACAGCTTTCTACCATTCATTTCTAAAAGAAAACAACTAAATTCACAGAAATATTAAACTAACGAAACAAGCGTTTCAATCATTCTAGATTTACTACCGATGTTTAAAATGTTGTACTATTAATCTATAACCGTGAATTAATTATACGTTTGATTAGATTTTTCTACCATTTTTAACCTAATGGAACAAGAACTTGATATTGTAAACAGCTCATTACACGCGTGACAAGATTTTTACAACATTTTTAACCTAATGGAACAGCCACTGGATACTGTAAACAGGTCGCCAATCGAATCTAGATTCTCTGCGTCAACGCGTAACATTTATGTTTGTGCAAACACCCGCAATATGCTGATGGCAATAGATTCGTTAGCTCCTGGTTTATCGTATAAATTCGGTTTTAGAGGGTCGTCGACCTTTACACAGAGTCGGCAAAGCATTTTTCATAAATTCTGCGGGACTACAAGCATTTCCGAATGCTTTGAACATTATTTTGAGAAATTCGTGGCCGGCAAGAAAATCGCAAACAAACGCGTTCGCCAAAGGAATGGCGGGACAATTAAACTAGAGCAATGGAAAAAATCCTGTATGAAAGTCACAGCGAAATAAAAAAGGAAGAAAAAAGAAAAAAAGAAATGAACGTGAGAGCAATTATGACGGTAGCATTATGCGTTTCTAACGAACTCAGAATCGCTGTCGGTGTGCTTGTGCAAACGCCACGACGATAGCACGGAGACGGCTGACATGTTCAAAGGGAAACGAATTTAATACCCCTTGACTTGAGAAAGTATCGCAGCCCCGGAATACTTAAGCCGAGAAACGAATGGCTGGCAATTCGAAATTAGACCCAACGAGACGTCCCTTTTGTTTCAAACGCGCTCCTTAATGAATTTGCTGTGATAATTGGAGGCTTAAAAAATGCGGGCTGAGCGAGGGAGGAACTACCAACGAGAACGGTGGCATAATTCACAAGGAACAATTTCGGAAATTAGAGGCAGCTAGTCAATAATGTAGCTTCGACTGTGAACTGAAATTGTTGGAATTTCGCGAGGCATCGTTCGAACCCTTCCTCAGGGCTAATGCAAGGGGCTTTAACACCATCGGACTGGCAAAGTCAAATTTCGCCACGGTATTAGGTTTGTGGGAAATTAATGGTCGATCACCATTCCCGTGTTTGATATACCAGCTACATAAATATGAACTCGCAATTTTTCTATAGAAAATATACACTTGTGCTACGAAAATTATACAAAATACTTTATTCGAAGTATCACACATCGGTAATTAAACATTTTTCCAATCTCTCTGACAATTTATGGATGCCAAGCCAAACAAACTGTTCCTCTTTTGAGACAAACCAATCATCGAGCCATTTTCGTACATTTTTGAAAGATGCTCTACTGTATTCCCTAATGAAATTCGAACGTCGTTGTCTTCGTACCTTAAAACAAGATTTAAATGGCGTAAAATTAAGGCTAAGAATTTTTTCGTTCAACTTCGGCTTTGACAATTTTATATTGATCGCAAAAATAATTAACTATTTCATGTATCAGGTGTGTAAATAAGGAACCGGAATTATTGTATCGAAAATACACGTTTATTCTATGAAAATGATGGAAAATACTTTATTAGAAGTATTGCCCATCGGTATACATTTTTAGTTTTCATAAATACAAATTTTAAAACCGAAATGAATTCGTTAAGTGATACTGAAGTCAGAAAATTGTATACCATTCTATATAGATATAAATGACTATTCATTTATCTACGTTCACGGCAAACAACTAAAATTGCTGTCATTCGGGAACATTTAAAGTAGATAGTTAATTTTGAGTATAAAAGAAACGGTGAATTACAAAGAGATGTCACATGAACATGATAAAACGGAGAAAGAAATAAAGCAGGTATGTTTGCTTTACTAAAGTTGCTATTGCTTTTAGAGTAAGGTCAAAAGCTCGTGAAACTTTATTAAATATTTTAACGTATTAAGTTCTGCATGTCCGCGCGCGCTATAAACGTATCAAACTACAGCATGGTAGTAAAGGTAGAATGAATAAAGTTTGGATGGTGGGATTTAATTTCCACTCACTGTTCAGGTAAATTTTACTTGAAACAGATGTTTCACATCGGTCGTATGCTCTTTGCGTTGTATAAGCTGGCCAATAAATTTTGTGTAACTACTTCCGAAGAGGAACTGTACTCATTTATTTCGCCTAAAAAATGTAGACAATAGTTTCGTTCAACGAATTTTCGGCTGCTTAAAAATCTTCAAATTTAACGTTCATTTTGAAACTCAAAACCAACAGCAAAACTATTTTTGTTTCTTAGCAAGTGGATTGTGAAATTTTTCTTGAACATATCTGTGGAGTGGTATTTTCAAAAATGTGAATGAATAAAGATGAAAATAACAAACAGCGCCTTTAGCTATCTTGCAGGATAAATATTCAATAATCTTCTATTAAACGATATCATCCCTCCGGCAGGTTGCTGAAGCGTTAACAATTTTTTGTTTATTTTAATAAACGCTTCTCTTAAAATTAAACGTAATCTTTTTCATAGATGATGTACACAAAAGGTGCGTTCCATTGAAATAGGAACACTGGTTGATATTGACGTCAACCTCAATGATATTTTGTGTCGCGTGATAAACAAACGATTTTATTAAAAAATTGAATATAGTATATCTTATTTGGAAAACTAAAATAGCCCATGATGCACTGAAGTTACGACAAAAATTATATATATGAGTTGTCCAATATGAAAAGATCAATCATGTGATGTCGTTTTTTTCAGGACTCGAATAGTGGGGGAATTTCAAAGTTAAATTCTATTTTTAAATTGGAATCACATTTTTTGTCTTAATACAATAGCATCTTTCGAGACAAATTGAACGATATATCACATTGGGTTATTTATTATTACAAAATATCCTTTAAAGGTCGTTTGAAGATCAACAAATAATATATAGGTTAATTTGTTTTATCATTTGCAATAACATTGTACCATCACAATGTATCATCCTATTTTAAACACAAGATGTAGACTTTAGTGTGGATAATACTATGGCAGTTATGCTATAGTTATTCGAACAACTAACACGATTTCACTGTAAACCCTTGCTTGCTTTTAATCATAATGAAGGGTAATGTATTTATAAATATACTATATTATTTATAATTTTTTACAGTATTTATAAAAATTATTTGAATATGCTATAAAAGTATCATAAGACAATACTATTTAATTTTCTCATCCGTTTAGAAGAATTAACCCCTTGGCCTACGACTTATTTTACAAATAACAGTGACTAGACTTTCTTTGTCCTTCGCAGAACGACAAAAAGAAAAGACAAATTTGTAGTTATGCGTACCTAGCTATTCTCCAACGACTATATACGATCAACAATTAAATAAAATGTTATTTCCGTTTAAAGAAAATTAAGGAAATACATGTTTAGAAGATTCAGTTCAAAATCTTGATCACGAGTCTGACTCGTTGTTGTAGGGCAAGGGGTTAATCACGTTACTGTTTGTTCGAATTTGGTCTCATTCGAACTTGCTGCAGCTAATTATTATTAACACTGGAACCAAGTAATTTTGACTGGTCTCTAGTGTTTTCTTTCGCAATTATTGAAGTTAGAAAAATGTTTTCATCAGAATCTTTCGGATATACTTGTTTAATAATGTACATGTTACAATAAGAATTATATGAAGTTTTAAAAGGTGCAGAATCATTATTATTACACAGCAATGTATATTGTTGGAATTATTGCTGGGTAGTTCTAGTGTTAAATTGTCAGAGAGACTATGGCAATTAACACTGGAACTACCAAACCTGTCATTTTGACAGGTCTCGACTTTTTTCATTCGCAATTATTGAAGTTAGAAAAATGTTATCATCAGAAATTTTCGGATGTACTTGTTTAATAATGTACATGTTATAATAAGGATTATATGAAGTTTTAATAGGTGCAGTCTCATTATTATTACACAGCAATGAATATCGTTGGATTTATTGTTGGGTAGTTCTAGTGTTAATACGAGAGAAACCAACATTTCAACTCTCTATTTCGGCTTCTCGTGAGAATAATAAAGATTTCCTGAAAAAGCCTCGTAATTTATGTTCGGAGGCTGTTGGAGCAGAGCTCGTGGATCAAGTTATGGTCGAATTTGAATTAAGACGGCACCCGGACGGCAGACAGGGAGACGAAGGAAGGGGTTAGGAAGAAGGGGGTAAGGTCAGAGCCGCTGGTACAAATCATTCCAAGTTCTTGAGCGAGTTCGGTGAGGTTCGAAACGGCGCGTCTGCTCGGGCGTAAAATTGCTATGATATAGAGGGGTGAGAGAGGATCGTCGGTGGGTATATATACCGGTCGTTCTCTTGGTCGGGGTGAAGCTCGTCCACCAATAGCCATTCCGGAAATCTCTAAGAACGCGCTTTTCGAAACTTTCGATCGTTCCGCTTCCGCGAAGATTGAATTATTCCTTGAGGAGTTGTTCGGGAAGAAGAGGCGTGTGCCGCTGGCAGGGCGCGATAAATTATTCGTTTTGTCGCGCGTATCCGCGCGATACTAGTCGTCGCATCGTCACGGCGACGGATATCATCGGCGAATTTCATTCTCGACGTCCAGCCAGCCTCTGGTCTTATCGCAAAATTTCTATCAGCTTCCCGGAAGATGAAATACCGGTTTAAACCCTTCGCCCTGGCACTCGAACGTCGAGCATGGTCGTTCACTCTTTTAAGACGCGTAACTCAATTTTTAAGTTCTTTTTCAGTTCTGTTACCGAACAATCTGTACTTTCAGAGTTCTATTTCAAAAATGTGTCAGAGTATGCGTATTTGAAACTGTTGGACTGCAACGAAACCGTTTCTGGTTTTAAGTTTTTCGGTCTAAGGGGCGGTTTTTTCCAAGAACAGAAGGACTCAAGCGGGGGCGTAAAGTCGAGATCGTTGTCTCAGTTCACGATTTACTTTTGCACATTTATAGATATTAAACACGGTGCACGCGGAATTCATTGTATTATTATGTCTAACCGACATTTTGTTATACAAGTATATACAGTATACAAGGTGTTGTCATTTAGAAAGTAGTGTCTAGAATTATTTAGACATCGCGTCTGGGTCTGTGCTGCGATCAAGTGATACACTGTCGTTTTTCAGATATTTTTGGATATGCTTAGCCGGAAGAATTAATTACGGACTTGGGTACGGCTGGAAGTCAAACATTTTGTTTTCGAAAAGGGAAGCAAACCAGCCGTACTCCACTCAACAATAATCGACGCATCGTAGATACATCCGCAACGGAAAGGCGACACCAGTTTTAGGAAAAATCCTTGAACAAGTGATATCGCTAGGGTTATTCCAAGAAACTTTTTCCTTCGCCAATATGGAATTCGACGTTTCATTCTTGACTTATCCACGAAAAACACGAACTGATTACAGCAACGCCACGCTCAGTGGATTGACAAAGGAAAAAGTTTCTTAACACTTTACCGATCGGAAGCCTCTTTTGAGGCAAACCAGTCATCGAGCAATTTTCTTACATTTTCGTAAGTTGCGGAGCGCTGCTCAGCAGGTGCTTGCTCTACCGATGCAAATAAATAATAATCACATGGAGCCTAATCTGGTGAGCAAGCCGTATGCGAAAGTATTTCCCAACTAAACACCTCCATCGTTTCCTTCACCAATTTTGCTGTGTGCGATGGGGCATTCTCACGAAGCAAAATCAATTTGCGTTGACTTTTAATCCCATTTTCCTATTTTCTGAATTTCCTCCTTGGCTTTAAAACGTATAGAGACGACTTCTGGAGTCACATTTAATTGATCAGCAAGTTATTATTGCGTTTGAGTCTCATTCTCATCCAACGATGTTTGAACTCACTGTCTTCAAACTTTTTCGGTGGTCTTCCACGTTCTTCGTTACTCACGTCAATATCGCCACTTTTGAATTTTTTAAATCACTCATAGCACTGTGATTTAATAAGAGCATGCTCACCGGCAGCTTCGTCAAGAATTGGATGCGATTCTGTAGCATTTTTCTTCAAATGGCGGTAGAAAATCAATACTGTACACAAGTCATAGTTTCCAGGCACAACATTCGGCATGCTGAAAGCTATGAACCCTTTGCACCCGAATGGTGACTTTAAGGCACCACTAAAAATAGCCATAGCACTGTTTAAAACAATTTTTTCATCATTATGCCTCTGTCGAAGAAATTCGTAAAAAATGAATTATTCAAGGACAAGTAATAGTAAAAGAACTTCATATGCATAAGATGAAATATATCGTGTAGAATGAAAATATTCTAGGTCAGAACAAATGCTTTGGGTATAGTTAAAACAGTTTTAAGTGCGAAGGATTAGAAACTATGTTGTTGCATGAAACTTGTATGGTTGTAAGTGGAAAATCTTTATCAGATGACAAAACAAGAAAATGGCGTCAATGATGCGGTTTGTCGTAACTGCCTATCTATCTATCTATCTATCGGTAACTTATCTCAAATTCGTGCCTTATAGAATGATTCCAATGAAGTTCTATGTAGACCTTTAGGTATGGATGAATCGCATTCGTTATTTATATTAAATTAACATTTTTATAAAAACCTAATCAACTTTCAAATAATTTCTGCACATATGGCAGCCTACAAAAGTATTCGAACATCTCTTAACACTTTGCTACAATTTGCCAAAATATGTTATCCAAAGTATTACCAGTCAGTGGCTATGTCGACATGTTCAACGTTATTAAAAACTAAGCTGTTGTATGAAATTGTATTGTTGTGAGTTGAAAAACTTTATAAGTTGTCGAAACAAGAAAATGACGTCAATGATGCGGTTTGACGATAACTACATTGATAGTTAACGCCACGTATGGGAAAATTCCGGTTTCATACCTACAGACGTTGTAGGCTGGCGAAATTGACAAAGTATCGTGTTTCCTGATACCTTAAATATGTTTTATTGTAAAGCATTGCATATTATTGCGTAACATGATTCATGCAACAAGATGCGTTTATCCATAACACGTTTCGTGCCAAACTATTTTTGCTCGACTTTTCATACAGGCCATTTAATGTGTGACTAATAATTTATATATCTTTGCAAACTTATTTGCTTTGTCTTATGCTACATGTTTTATTATTAAAATTCCACATGTTGAACGTTATTAAAAACCATGCTGTTGTATGAAACTTGTATGGTTGTGAGTGGAAAATCTTTGTCAGATGTCGAAACAAGAAAATGGCGTCAATGACGCGGTTTGATGGTAACTACGTTGCAGTTAGCACCAGGTATGGACAAATTTCGGTTTCATACTTACATACCTTGTAGACTGTCGAAATTAGGCGACCTCATCAACTTTCAAATGATTTCTGCACATATGACAGGACACTTCTGCACATATAACGCCATACGTGGCGTTAACTATCAATGCAGTTACCCTCAAACCGCATCATTGACGCCATTTTCTTTATCGACCGGAAGTCTATTATTAGGATTTTCAATAATTGCATTGTAACAAAATGAAGTCTAACAAACTGGTTTTACATTGTAATTTGCAACCAAGTTATTAGATAACGTTACTGAGGATATCACGTTGATTTATAATAAAAATTGCTGTCAGCGTTGAGAGGAGATCCATTGAAAAGTTTTCAATCATGGACAATGGACCTTGAAAAATTCTGAAATACTAGCCGATCGGTGATGTGTTAAAACCGCCTCAGGAATCTCTCCTGTCAAATTGAAAATTCAGCCGCCAACATATTCGCGAAAAAAGAATCTCGTAGAATAATTCCAGGATTGATCTTTTCCAAGGGCACTCGAACAATTTCGGACGCTTTGTACGTCGAGAAATTACGGTATTGTTCGCAAATTCGTATCGCGAAGCATCCTGTTGGTTAAATTTCATAAGGGCGACAACGTCCAAGGGCGCAGCGTCTCTTGTCAGCTTTTCCAGAGCATATAAAGGACCGGAAAGACCGCCGGTAATCTCCGCGAACGAGGCGGCTCATTATTTCCGTCGCGTGCGAGCAAAAGGGCCGAGCATCGCCGTATCGTATATTAGCCGGCCTTCCAAGTTAACCGAACGCTGGAACGTAATCGTGACGCGTTACATTTTTTCCCTGCCACTTTGCCCGTGCCGACAGAGTCACGATACCGTTCTGGTCGCCTGTAAAATCGCCGGTGATGAAACGGCCGAGCGTGTTCGCGAATTTATTTTCACGAGCCCCGCGCCGTATTTTCGATGGATATTGGCCCTCTCTCGTACCACCTGCGGAACCATTGTGCTCCAAAAATCGAGCCCAGCCATCGACAGACTGCATAATTGATACGGAAAAATATATACAATGGAAGTCAGGGGGCAGCATCGGTGTACGCCTTGTTTCGCGACACCGAGCTGCCGCGGAACTTAAATCAAAATTTCATCGTACAGAAATTGTTTCAACTCGGAAACAAAGTGGTTGAGTGGTAAATGAATTGTAGTCCGCAAGAGCTGGGTCTAAAGGGCGGAATGCAATTTAGTTTCAACTCGCAGAATTTATTCGATGTGTGCATCGCGAGTATCGTGTGCTTATGGTCTCTACGATTTCGAAAATTCGCTGTAACAATATTGAACAAACTCTTTATTTTATTTAGGGACTCGATGAAATATTCGATGAATCGAGAATTTCTATTCGATTCCGATTTTTTGGCGAATTAAACCGCAAATACGAACGCGTGGATAAATGTCATTTTGCAACCACTATTCTTTTATGGTTCGTGTGTTATGGAATAGGTAATGGAAGGTTTGTAAAATAATTTTTGGGGGTAATTTAATGCTTCAAATTTCTATCTTCGTTGATTGAAAAAAATACGTGATCTTCCTTTTCTGAAGCATTAACAATCTGGTGAAGCTTTGTTACAACTGGAAAAGAAGGGTTGACAACTTTTCTATTCGGTTGAAATATTATTCTGTTGGAATACTATGTTTCCATCGTTAGTTTAATCTTAACAATTCCCATGGATTTGTGAGAACCATAGAATTCATTTCTGTATAACAGATTATTAATGACACAACAGCTCCAACCAGCGCGCTCGCAGAAAAATAACTAACACCTTAACAAAAGTAATAATATCGTTATTTTTACTCAATGGCAGAGCACGCTATGTAGCAGAAAATGTCAAGCTCAGGGAACAATAAAACAAAGTGAAGGAAAATAAACAACGCCGAAGGTACAAAACATGGTAAAAACGTACGTTAATTAGTAAATAAATTAAATAAATAAAATAATGTGGTGTGCAAGGGCGCGGTTCGCCGAGCGAGCACTGTTGTCATGGCTACGCATTAATTTAGTATTTCGTAAACAGTTATGAAACATTATTATGAGAACAATAAAATTATCTTTAATCATTCAAACGGTGCGCATTGTTTAGGAAAATTCATCCTGCAACGCGATTGAACGTTAAAGGAGTCCTTCGAGCAGCTTCGAAACTCGTTGCAGTTACAGTTGCATCGCAGAAGAATTTAGTGCGAACATTTATTGTGATATGTAAAGATCAACCCGACGTAAACAACGCGCAATCTTTGCTGAAACACGTAAGTTTTAAACTTCCACATTTCATCCGCTTCAACATGATCATTCTTGCTCAAGGCCATTTCAAGGTCAAACAGGTGGTATCCACTAAATTCAGTTTTTTATTGTCTATCCAGCTATCACAAGAAAAATATACTATTCCATTGAAAAAAAACATCGGTGACCTTGAAATTTCATTAAAAAACACGATATAAAAAATTTTTTTCTCCACCATTATATTGTCCCCTGCAATAGTGTCACTTTGTCCTCTGAAGTTTCCTGATAGGACTGTAAATACGAAAGATATTTAGGTGTTCTCATTTATGTGGGACACCCACTTCATGTGCCGTTGTAGATTTTGACGTCTCCGAGACGTCAAGAACTGTCTTCGGCAAACGTCGCGCAGTATGTTATTAGATTCTTTAACTATTACCGCCGTGCGTCGATGTTATTTTGTTTAAAACGCTTGCTTTCTTTTTATTACATAGCAATATAAAATTGAAAATAAAACGTACTGTTTCTGAGGTTGCACATGAGTGTCCACAGTTAAGCCAATTTAAATGGTATTCTACGGACCCGTCGACGCGCATTTAATTTGTATGTCAAGGGGTTAAAGTACTCCCATCTTCGGACTAGTTCAAGACTCATAACAGTCGCAGCAGAATTTAGCTCGCCACGTACCCGAACTGATACATTCGTATTTCGCGAATGAATCCGCCAGTTGGTTCGTAGTTTTAAGATCAGCAACATCCGCCGGGACTTCAATCAAAGAAGTCTCTGGAAGTTAGTTCGCAACGTGACTGAATTGATTCATTCATACTTCGCGAAGGAAAACGCGTTTTGGTAGCGTCAAGCTCTCCAACATGCGTCGAGGATTCAATCGAAGAAGTCCCATCTTCGGATTGGTTTGTACGTCGATATATTCCTCCTAGCAGAATTTAGCGCGCCACGCGTTCGAATTGATTCATTCGAACTTAACGGGAAAAAACGCGAGTTAGTTCGCAGCTTTAAAAAGACCTTCGTCAAGTCTTCAATTAAAGAAGTTTGTTCTTGGGACTAGTTCAGGACTCATAGCAGTCGCAGAAGGATTAACTCGTCGCGTGGCCGAATTGGTTCATTCATACTTAGCGGGAAAACCGCGAGTTCGCGCGAATCGTCAAGGTCTCTAACATTTGTCAGGGGTTTAATAATGGAGCTCCAGCTTCGGACTGGCTGAAACCTCGGTACAATCCTCCCGGTAAAATTTAGCATGCCACCCGCCCAAATCGATTCAGTCTTAATTCGTAGGAGAATCCGCGAGTTTGCTAGCAGCTTTAAGATCACATTTGCCGAGGCTTCAATTAAAGGAGTCAGTTCAGTCTCTATTTCCACCGTCTGGCTCGAGACTCGTTGCATTCGCAGCAGAATGTAACGCACAACATTCTCGAATGGATTAATTCATACTTAAAGGGAGAAAACGCGAGTTAGTTGGCAGCTTTAACATCACGTTCGCTGGGGCTTTAATTATGAAATCTGTTCTTGGGACTGTTTCGAGACACGTTGTAATCGCAGCAGAATAAACTCGCAACGC
>CM052094.1:8169216-8212771 GCA_028453745.1 Agapostemon virescens
ATTTTTATAAAAACCTAATCAACTTTCAAATAATTTCTGCACATATGACAGGCTACAAAAGTATTCGAACATCTCTTAACACTTTGCCACAATTTGCCAAAATATGTTATTCAAAATATTACCAATCGGTGACTATGTCGACATGTTCAACGTTATTAAAAACTAAGCTGTTGTATGAAATTGTATTGTTGTGAGTTGAAAAACTTTATAAGTTGTCGAAACAAGAAAATGGCGTCAACGATGCGGTTTGACGGTAACTACATTGATAGTTAACGCCACATATGGGCAAATTCCGGTTTCATACCTATAGACTTTGTAGGCTGTCGAAATTGACAAAGTATCGTGTTTCCTGATACCTTAAATATGTTTTAATGTAAAGCATTACATATCACGTAACATGATTCACGCAACAAGATGACGTTTATCCGTAACACGTTCCGTGCCAAACTATTTTTGCTCGACTTTTCATACAGGCCATTTAATGTGTGACTAATAATTTATATATCTTTGCAAACTTCTTTGCTTTGTTTTATACTACATGTTTTATTATTAAAATTCCACATATTGAACGCTATTAAAAACCATGCTGTTGTTTGAAACTTATATGGTTGTGAATGGAAAATCTTTGTCAGACGTCGAAACAAGAAAATGGCGTCAATGATGCGGTTTGACGGAAACTACGTTGCAGTTAGCACCAGGTATGGACAAATTTTGGTTTCATACTTACAGACTTTGTAGGCTGTCGAAATTGACGAAGTATCGTGTTTCCTGATACCTTAAATATGTTTTATTGTAAAGCATTGCATATTATTGCGTAACATGACTAACGCAACGAGATGTAGCTTATCCGTAACACGTTCCGTGCCAACGTATTGTTGCTCGACATATTTGCTTTGTTCTATACTACATGTTTTATAATTAAAATTCTACATATTCAATGTTATTAAAAATTATGCGTTGTATGAAACTTGTATGGTTGTGAGTTGAAAATCTTTATTAGACGTCGAAACAAGAAACTGGCATTAATGACGCGGTTTGATGGTAACTACATTGATAGCTAGCGCTACGTATGGGCAAATGCCGGTTTCATATTTACAGACCTGGTATGTTTCTTATTTGTGATACGGTAGGGCCTCGATTATCCGAATACCGGTTGCTCGCCTAAATAGATGCAGATTGCGGTGAGAATTATGTGACAGCATAGCTCAACAATCGCAAAATGGACGATGGTAACAGCGACGAAATTACTGAATGAATTAAAGAGATTCGAAATGAAGAATGTAGTTATGAATATAATATTCCAACGCGTTTCGAAGCGTTCACGGCATCATGAACGCGTACAGAATGGTATGAAACCCGGAAAGAAAGTACTTCTGCTGAATTCTTAACTGTAAACGAAAATATACAACTTTGCAGCATAGAAAGTTTGGGAGAGCAAATGTGATTAGAATAAATATAAATAATGCAGTTGGCAATGGTTATACGTAATCACCTAAGATTTTCACTTGAAATATCGCCGTTATTCTCAATGATCGAAAATAGTCCGCGAAAAGAAAGTAGTAGACTTCGGGAGCCAAGTATTGTAATAGAAAAGATTTATTTTTCTCAAGGGTATATTTTCCGAAATTTCGTTGCTTATAATTGTCGTTGAACAACGATATGGATATTACTATAAATGTTACCATAGTTGCCTTATAAAAAATCACAAAATTTAATTTATCTAAATTTATTTAAATTCTGTATAAACTGTATTACATTGTACGATTCGAAGTCTGGCGTTGAAATATGAAGTTTAACAAGGAACAGCGTTACTGAAAACGGATTTTTTAATTTCTACGCGTATTAAAAATATTCTTTTCTCAATCGGAAGCTTCTTGGTAGCATTAAGCAATGAAATGAGACAGACATTAGAAAACAATGAAATGAATCTTTCTGAAATTCATTCCAGGATAACGAGAATTTATATTTTGTATTCTAAGTACACAAACTTAAGGTTAAGGAGCTTATTTATGAGATATATTGGCGCGTGAGTATGAAAGCATACCCATAAGCGTGAAAAAGGAGATGTTACAAGAAACTCGAGGAGGTCAAAGTTCGCATGTGGCCAAGAAGGGAATGCGCTAATAATTATAGTCTCGGTTCCATTGGAATTGAATAATTCTACCGGATACAGCATCCTCGGCACTAATCAGTAGCAACCGAGTCATTTGAACCTAGTGGCCGGGAGTCACTAATCATCATAATTACTCCGCGACGACAACCGTAAACGCAAATGTATCAAAGTCCAGGATATCTCTAATTTTCAAGCAGCGAATGCGTCGCGAAAAACGTCAAACACAACGAGAACCTCTCGCACGTAAATTCCTCACGACTTCGGGTCCTCTGTGACACCGAGTAGTTTGTGTAATTTGTGTCCTCTAGTGCGCTACCTCTAATTAGATGCGACTCGCGCTTATTTGCCGACGTAATTTCATCAGACGCGCAACTTTCTTGACAATCCTAGCTTAGCAGGAGCTGCAGGGCGTGCGTAGAGAGACGAAAGGGCCAAGAGTTTCCGGTGTCCCGTGAACCACTGCAGCTTAAATGGCGTATAAATGATACAGTTAATACCGTGCGTTCGTACGATTGATTTCAATCTTTTTCATCCCATTTCGTCTTACATTTTACAACATAAAATTAACTATAATTTTACCGACCGACCGACGAATTAGAACGACTGCAATAACATCTAAAGAGATGTTAAAAGAACGACTGAAAGAGGAATGGAATAATATTAGTACAGAATATTTGAAAAAAATAATTTGAAATATGTCAATCGTTAAGAATGATATCCTACACTATATTTAATTACTTTTCGTTTGTAAAAATTTATTTCGTTTACAAAAACTATCAGTTTTTAAAAGTGTCCGAATATTATTGTAGCGTTAAAACCAGGCATTATTTTGTTTAAAATAGAACATTTAATAAACCCTAGTGGTTATATGAATAAAATTTATACTTTTATTAACTGGACATTATGTAGAATTGTAATTTAGAATTAATTTTTCTTTTCCTGCATCATGAACAAAATTACAATGAGACAAAGTGAAAATTTTATAGTGTCCGAATATTAAAGTTTCTCACTGTAGGTAGTCTTCGTCTATTTATTTCAGAGAAAACTCAATTAGTTCGTAAGACTCGCCGTATGAACTGTGGCGTACTCGATATCTTTTGCCATTTGGATCCGTGGAAATTGATTAAAATTTGCCTTTTGCTCTGGCCATCGCTGTCCTGTTCAACTGATCTTTTTTTCCGTCAGGAATGAATCGTTGCAGACGCTTCGGTATCAGTGGAAATCGCGGCGCACAGTTACGTGCGAGCGTGGGTGGAGTTTTCGGCACAGTTCGCCCGGCAGAGATACGGTCCATCGAAAAACGGTAAAGACCCCGGCCACAGCGTCATAAAAGTTAAATGGATTCCGGAACTCCTTTCTCCGGAGGGAAGGAGAGGCGGAGAAAGGTATCTAGGCGTTTTACTTTTCGAATAGTTTTCCGAACTCTCGCGGAGGGCTGAGGGACCGCCGGAATTCCTCGCCGCGGGGTGATTCGGCAATTTCGCTGGACTTTTATGACTCGAGACAAAAAAACGCTGGATGAAAAAAAGATGGGCCTCGCACCAGTACGGGAATTCGCGACCGACCCCACGGTTTTTCCGATTTTCCGCGGTCGAGGCACGTCCTACGAAACTGGGTCGTGGCCTCGCTCTCTCATCCACGCTCGTCATCATTTTGCCTCTCTTTCGGCGTGAAGTGTAACTGATTCGTCGTAACTGACACTACGGGAAAAGCATATTGCATGGCCCGCGCCGTAAACAAAATGGAAATACGTCAACTATTTCGGTGAACCATCTCGGATGACGGATGAACAATAAATGGTGGTTTTCTTTTTCAACGATCGCGAGAGAGATTGCATTCGAGATTATTTTTATCAACATGAATTCATTCGCCGTACAAATTAAGTCCTGCCTCCATTTCGCTGTAAAATTGTTTATTTACGCGCGTTAGTCTTGCCGTGTGCTCGATAACGCAAACTGGAACTCGTTTCGCTTCTCTGCCTTCGCATTAACCCTTAACGACCGAAAGCCACCGCTACCGAGGATATAACATTTATAAGTTAATTTCATTTATATTTAGATTAACTAAATATATTTGAACTTATGCATAAATAAACCAGTTTAATATAATTTAATTATTGCAATAACAGAAGGTCGGTATACATTTTAATTTTCACTCAGAACTTACAACATTATTACAAAATTTAGCTTTCTAGCGAGAATATTTTCAATATCTTAAAAAATCTCCTCTCGCAAAGAGTTAAATGTTTATTTCAAGTTTTCATCATTATAAGCGCTTTAAAATTTCACCTAATTCTCCGTCGTTTTATGGACGAGTGCCACAAAAAAGCTCTCGGCCGCTAAGGATTAAGGATAGTTTTATTCTATTCTATTACAATGTATTGTTTGTAAGTGGTTTACAGTTTCCAAAGTTCTAATTCGTTGCTCTGTTTATCAATTTTCAAAAATATATTTAGAGATTTGAGAATAAACTAACAGAATTATATCCCACGTACCAGATATGTAAATATGAAACCAGAAATTTTTATACAGAATATTTTATTCGAAGTACTACCCATCGGTAGCTATACATTTTCCCATCTCTCTGACAATTTGTGGATGCAACGACAAAAAACTGTTCCTCTTTTAAGATTTTTCCACTAAAAATTGCCACACAATTATCCAAAAGAACCGTTAAATGTTTGTATTTTAGAAATCGATAAAAATATGAGTGTTCTATTCGCGAGAAGTAAAATATATACAATGTATTATACATCAAGGAATAAGTTGATTTTGGAATTAAAATTGCTTCGAATGCAAAGGGTTAGAAGCAAGAAAGCGTTCTCGAATGTTTCCCACACCTACCAACAAATGTAGAACATTTTTATTTCTCACAAAGATCCGCAATCTAGTCATCAGTGTTTGAGACATTTATCGTTACATTTTCGATCTACTCGTACCTTGCTTCGATTGCTCACTCAAACAGTGGTACATATGAAAGTGATAAATATTCTGCAGTGGAATCTGCAGAAGACCTTTGAAAACGTAGATTATTAAGATTAGAAAAGATACCAGGTATGTAACTATGAAACCGGAACCGTTGTACAGAAAATGCACGTTTATTCTATGAAAATTATACAAAATATTTCAGTCAAAGTATTGCCCCTCGACAGCTATGTATTTTTTCCGTCTTTCTGACAATTTGTAGATGCCATGCCAATGAAACTGTTCCTCTTTTGAGGAAAACCATTCATCGAGCCATTAGCGTACATTTTCGTAAGATGCTTCCTTTACTGCACTCCCTAGTGAAATTCAAATGTTATTGTCTTTGTACCTTAAGACAAGGTTTAAATGGCAGAAAATTAAGGCCAAGAATTTCTTCGTTCAACTTTTGCCTTCGCAATTTTGTATGAATCGTAAAATTGATTAACTATTTCGTGTACCAGGTATGTAAATATGGAACCGGAATTTTTATGTACAAAATACACTTTTATTCTATGACAATTATACAAAATATTTTATTCGAAGTATTGGCCATCGGTAACTATACATTTTTCCCATCTTTCTGAACATTTGTGGATGCCACGCCAAAGAAACTGTTAGTTTTTTTAAGCAAACCAGTCATCGCGCCATTTTCGTATATTTTTGTAAAATGTAAATCGCTGCTCAGCAAGTGTGGGTCCCATCGATGCAAATAAGAGATAATCGGATGGAACCAAGTCTGATAAGCAATCCGCATGCGAAAGTATTTCCCAACTAAATGCCTCATTCGTTTCCTTGAACGGTTTTGCTGTGTGCGATGGTGCGTTATCACGAAACAAAATCGTACTTCCTGCCTACCTTTTATTTATGCGTTAGAAATTCCCGAAGACAGGGTTAGGCACGTACACCGTTCGGTGTTGCCGTCGCAACACCCGGTATACGACAACGTGTATAATTTTCATTCGATGATCCTTTGTATCACAACGTAGAATAAACTAACGGCCGAAACATTCGAAATTCGCCGGAAGTCCGTAAACTCGCGGTAACAGTTCGTACAGCATATCGAACTGCATGCGGAAGAATCTTGGCCAGCCGAGCAAAGCGAAGACTCCACCTTGTGACCCTAATTCGGAATCGCAGCAGTTGCGGGATACAAAGTCAGCGCGAAACTGTTAGACGCTACTTCCGTTCGCTACGTGCTATTCAAATAAAGTTGTGCTCATCTCCGATTACAAGTTGCGGCAACATTGTCAGACTAATTTCGAAACTATCCGGCATCCGGGTTACTCGAATAGACATTACTCCGGACCCCGCGAACTTCCTGGTCCGCAACTGTTTCTTGGTTCAGCAGTTTCGCGTGGCTGTCTCGGCAACGTGTTCGGCACTTAGCCGCCGTCACGAGGTTTGTCACTGTCCACCGATGAAAAGTCGATCCGAGACACGTGTAACGAATGACTGGTAACAACAACGGAAGCGACTTAATCGCTCTTGCGCTCGGCGTACGCGAGCCGGCGCTCGACATTAATTATCCGCGTTACTTCTACCTGTGTGTACCTGTGTACCTATGCTGGGGACCTCGTTCCACCGGCAGCGAGCGAACGCTAATGACTGGTCTCGCGGATGTTCATGCAAATGCGTATCTTCATAGAGAGATAGAGAGAGAGAGAGAGAGAGAGAGAGAGAGAGAAGGAGAAAAAAAATAAATAAAAAGAAAGAGCACGGTGAAACGCACACGGGGGCAGAAATTTGTTTCGTCATTAGAGGTTTTGACGAGTCCTATATTTCGCATAGCTTTGCATAATGCATGCGTTCTGCGATACTTTTGTGGAAGAACGTATCGTGCACGCCGGCGTGCATTCGTCATAGAGTCTGCTTGGCAAAATTGATACTTGTTCGGCTCGTGTGTATTTAAATTCTTTAGTTACGAGACCACCAAACGCGTTGCGGCAATTCAGTCTTGTTACACCGGTCCACTGTAGTTGGAACGGCTATAGAATATTCTATAATAGAGATTTCGTTTCGACTCAAATGAAAAATGTAGGCGACTCTTACCAATTTTCCGTGGAAAGTGGTTTTCAGATTTATTTTCTCCTTTGGACCGATTCAATTATGCTATGTATATTTTATGGCGATTGCCACTTTTCAAACCTATTCCACAGGGCTCTAGGGATGGAAGAAAAATTTCGCCTCATCAGCGACAGATTTCTTTAAATTAAAAATAACATGGCTGCGTATTTTTCTTTCGCACGGACGCGGAAATTCATAAGGGACGGCTGTAATCTACGGAGTCGATCAATAAGCAAGCTGGCTTTTCTAGCCCCGTTTGCGAAAACGAACGGATAAGGTACACGCTTTATGGTTGCCAAGCAATTCTATACGCTTGAAACAGAAGTCCATTTTTATCATATTTTTAGATATTCGATCGTCGCACACCGTTCAGAAACAGATTACGTTAACGTTTTGTCGATCGAATAAGGTGAAACTTGACATTTTAATAGGAGCAAAATTTGTTACTCAATTTCAATCTCTTTTAACCCTCTATTCGCCGAATTTTTGTTTTTAATCCAAAAAAATTGGGGGAACGAAAAATCAGAAACTATAAACCTATATATGCAAATGAAAAAGTTATAGTAACACAATATACACCGTCTTGTGGTCATAAAAATTAATAGGTGCAACAGTTTATTAATCTGTATGATACAGTAAATTTTTCAAAATTGATCGCCTTGGCTGCGCAAACGTAACAAACAGTGATTATTGTTGGTTTTTCTTAAAATTAAAAATTTTTTATGTTAAAAATACGGCCACTGTCTCGTATTACCACGTATGTAAATATAAAACCGAAACTGTTGAACAGAAAATACACGTTTATTCTATAAAAATGATAAAAATTATTTTATTTGAAGTATTGCTCGTCGGTGGCTACACATTTTTCCCATTTCTCTGACAATTTGTGGATGCGACGCTGAAAAGCTGTTCCTTTTTTGAGGCAAACCATTCATCGCGCCATTTTCGTATATTTTTGTAAAATGTAAATCGCTGCTCCGAAAGTGTGAGTCCCATTGATGCAAATAAGAGATAATCGGATGGAACCAAGTCTGGTAAGCAATCCGCATGCGAAAGTATTTCCCAACTAAACGACTCAATTGTTTCCTTGACCGGTGCTGCTGCATGAGATGGTCCATTATCATGAAGCAAAATCACTTTGCGTTGCCTTTTAATCCCGTTTTCCTATCTTTAGATTTTTTCCATGACTTTCTAAAGTATGGAGACCGCTTCATGTATCACACTTAATTGATCCGCGAGTTTAAGCAACATCCTCATCCAACAATGCTTGCAATTCGCTGTTTTCAAGCTTTTTCGGTGGTCTTCCACGTCCTTCGTTTCTCACGTCAAAATCGTCACTTTTGAATTTTTTAAATCACTCAAAGCACTGTGATTTAACAAGAGCATTGCTCACCGTCAGCTTCGACAAGAATTCGATGCGATTCTGTAGCAGTTTTCTTCAAATGGCGATAGAAAATCAATACTGTACGCAAGTTATAGTTTCCAGGCACAACATTCAGCATGCTGAAAGCTATTAACCCTTTGTACCCGAATGGTGACTTTAAGGCTCCACTAAAAATAGCCATAGCACTGTTTAAAACAATTTTTACATCATTATGCCTCTGTCGATGAAATTCGTAAAAAATGAATTGTTCAAGGACGAGTAATAGTAAAAGAACTTCATATGCATAAGAGGAAATATATCGTATAGAATGAAAATATTCTAGGTCAGAACAAATGCTTTGGGTATAGTTAAAACAGTTTTAAGTGCGAAGGATTAGAAACTATGTTGTTGTATGAAATTTGTATGGTTGTGAGTGGAAAATCTTTGTCAGATGTCGAAACAAGAAAATGGCGTCAATGATGCGGTTTAACGATAACTACATTGATAGTTAACGCCACGTATAGGCAAATTCCGGTTTCATACCTACAGACGTTGTAGGCTGTCGAAATTGACAAAGTATCGTGTTTCCTGATACCTTAAATATGTTTTAATGTAAAGCATTACATATCGCGTAACATGATTCACGCAACAAGATGCGTTTATCCGTAACACGTTCCGTGCCAAACTATTTTTGCTCGACTTTTCATACAGGCCATTTAATGTGTGACTAATAATTTATATATCTTTGCAAACTTATTTGCTTTGTTTTATACTACATGTTTTATAATTAAAATTCTACATGTTGAACGCTATTAAAAACCATGTTGTTGTATGAAACTGGTATGGTTGTGAGTGGAAAATCTTTGTCAGATGTCGAAACAAGAAACTGGCGTCAATGATGCGGTTGGAACACGTATGGGCAAATTTCAGTGTCATGTTTACAGAAGTGGTAAATGCCGTTCAATATTAATGGAAATCCCTTAATAATAATTTTGCCACCCACCGTGATAACTCATAACGGCTAACTAACAATGATATACATTCTCTCCATGTTTTTGGGTAAATTAATCAGAGCGCGGCATTGTGCCAGCGTTACCCTGCGATGCAAGTTGAATATTCCTTTCGAAATGGAAGTTAGGGGATGGACGCAACTTACCAAGCGTATCTGGTAGTTAGAATTTCAGTTCAATATTGTTCGTGTCCGGTTGCCGATATACCCCGCGATCATATTGCCCGGAATTTCATCGGGCGTTGCAGCAGCTGGTCCGAGGACCCGAAAAATGGCAGCAGTTTTAAAAGAGGGCGACTTTTCGCGGCGTACGAGGAAGGGAACTTCCGGTCGGCGCGTTTTGCGCCCATTAAAGTAACTCAGTTTGCGAAGTTTACGGGCGAGGAGAGGCAAAGTTTCGAACGTGTCTGTTATTTCACCGTAGACGGCCCGGCGCTCGCACGCGTTCCATCACGCGTTAAGCGGATGCGTCCACCCAGAAATCTCCAAATTTTTATTTCTTGAATTACACGCAAAAAAGTCCAGCCGGAAAGTTCCAAGTTCATCAATTTATTTTCAGAACTTTGCCCACCTACTTTGGAGATAAAAATCTAGAGTCGACCGCTGGTACCTTCTTGCTCGCGAGCTTGGTTTTTTCGATACTTCAACTTTTAACTACCATCGATTCGCTGGAAATTCGTTTCTCGCAAATTCCGACCTTTTTTTGCTGTCGAATTACTTGATGTATCGTTTAAACACTCCCAAGTTATTTGTTTATTGCAAAATGCTCTGAAAAAGCTTGGCAAACAACCAATTACCAACCGAAATAAGTTTCAACGCTAAATTTCCGATAGCAGTGCATTTGCCGATATTCGCACTGCGATAAGTGTATTAAAAATCACAGTGCAACAATAAATCTCGGCACATTTTAAAGCTTGAAGTCTCTACATTTGCAGACCCTTGTTCATTCTTTCCCAAAACATTTTCTCATGCAATAGCAGGCTAAAAACCGAGAATGCGGTTTTTATCGTAGATTCTACAAATTGAATTTACTGCAACACCATTAAAGAACAGATTGGGAGCTTCTTCTTTAGAGCGACTGCTTAAAAGTCATCCTGCAATCTCTCTTAACTGTTTCCTAAAACAGACATGAGGAACACATACGATAATATATCATAGGCAGGGTGCCTCACCCTGTATAATCACGAAATGTAAATGGTGTACGTTGTTTCATAAAAATTCCAGAACTGGATTTATTTAGGTTTCCTGCAACTTTTGCATACGCTCGAACGAAGAAAATTCAATCATTTCTCTTCCTTCCGATGCGTAACACCGTATTTGGGGGTTTTCAAAATACGGCCAAATTGGGGTAATCCCAAGTTACCGTTAAGGCCTACAAAAATCATAGTTCGAACCGTCACTAAAACTCTTCCAAGGCCAACATGTGCAAATCGATTTTTCCTTTACCTGCTGACTACCCTTATACACCCTCCTTCTTCTTTTCATCTCTATATATTTTTCTCCACTTTCTTTGAAGCAGTTAGAAGCACAGTAACCGACACATCTAAAACATCGTAACCGTATCTCGCTGCTACTATTAAAATACATTGGTCGAACCTACAGCGATCCGTCATTAAGCTTACAGTCCACTTAACCCTTTGCACTCCAAGCAATTTTAATTCTTAACTCGAGACATTTTTCTGTCCTAGAATAATTTGTTAGTCGTACGGCAACCATTCAATTTTTACTATCTTCTTAATTACAAACATTTATAACGAACAAATTGTTTTGAATAATAGTCTGACAATTTTCAGTGTCGCCTCAGAGGAGTCCTAATGAAAAGGACTATCATTGTAGGTGTTTAAAAAAAGGTGGTTCCATTTAAAAAAGTCAAGATGACCTTTATATCTCTAAAAACATGACATAAAAACAACATTATTCTATATCATCGTGTCAGCCCCATTGAACCATTAAATTTTGTCCTTACCATATTTTACGTGTCTTTAGAAACAACAAAGATATTTGAGGTGCAAACGTTTGGTGACTCACCCTGTATACCAGATAGGATTTCTACACTCGAATTAAATAAAGTATAGTCTAACACCTGAACATCCGGTCAGCTATCATCAATAATACAGTCCACTCTTAATCTTTGAAGTGCGGGTTTCACTATATCAAGTAAATAGAAAATCGTGCACACAACAAAATTCCTCCACGTCGTTTGATCGTCGCTAACTTAATTGTCGACGCCACGACGTACATACAATTTCTAGCAGAGGCATTTTTGGAATTAGAAAAATTATAAAATAAAGAGTACTCGACTGTTCATTGACTTTCTAATGTAAGTAACCGTAAAGTGAGCCTGCCTATATACACGAAAAGTAAAGAACATTTTGCGGAGAAGGATATTCGATTTACCGGTGTATACACGGTACAGAGACTCAGAGTACACGTGTCTCTTTAACACGTGTTCCAAGCAGCAATCTTCAGTTTTAACTTTCGGCTGGCGAACGGAAATTCTTTTGTTCTTTTGGCGGGGCTGCTTTAGAAAAACACAAGACCGGTGTCATTTTCCGCGATGCTGAGGAACGCCCGGCAGATTTTGCCAGCGGGAAACCGTTCGACAGATCCGCTGATCCACGCTCGTAAAAACCGGACGAGCAAAGCCAGCTCCAGAGGGCTGCCCGAGAATTGATAAATGGATCGGCCACACGATCAATGAACGCTTCTTCGATCTACACACGGTAAGAAACGACTCTCGAGATTAATCTGAAATACAATTACACGGGAAAATGACCGCGGAAATGTAGCAGGCAACGTTTATACTCGGTGGACTCTTCGAATGCTGCAGTTACCTGTAATTGTACTCGCAGTAAGATTTAACAAATTACCTTTGTCTATTCAAAATAATATAAATTTATATAAAATATTCGTTACTTGACCTGCACGTTTCTCTCTTCATTTAGAATTATTATTGTTAGACTGCTGATTTTATACATTTTATACAATTGCAGATTTTACGTATTAGCAAAGTTAATAGATGCAATTTAACGAAACAACTTGTATATATTGTTGTACCATTTTCAATTTGTTAAACGTATTGACATTTTAACTGCAAAAACGAACAACCTGAGAAATGCCACAAAGTTAAAGTGATTTGTTTAATAAAGTAACAATTGGGAACTTAAAATATATGAGACATCGACATTCTTCAATTTTCTTTGCATTTTCCAGATGTCAATATTAATATTGAGTACGATATTAACGTACAAATTTCTATTTAAACATTAACAAATAACTCTGTCATCCATATATAAGTAACATGCCAGTCAAAGTATTAAGAAAGAAAATATATTTAGATTTCACTTCAGTTTGATGCAATGCAGATGGAATATTTTTATTTTGTATAGAACTACGAATAGATGAAGCATAACGAAGCATTTAAGAGTATCGATATTTTATTCGCAAAATGATTTACTTATCGATTACTAAAGCAATAAAGAATTTCTATTTGGCTCCTGCTTCTAGATACGCGGTTTATTTATTACATTTTCTAATGAATTATGACTTCGTGTTTTTCGTTCGTCTCGACCCAGACAAATTCAAGTAATTTATTTTCTGAGAAAAACAAATGACTAATAGTACCAATATTGCTCATATTACTTGCATTAGTCATTTGTTTTAGTCATTAAGTTGTTGGGATTGGCAGTGAAATGACTAATTTTGTTCGTGTGGTGAGACGCGCGTGTGTTAAGCAAGATTAAACGAGTCAATTAGATTACCGTGCGGTGAATACGAGTCTTCGAATTCCTTTACTTCTCTTACAGTTACAATCTAAACAAATTAATCTTGAAAAGCATACAGTTTCCAATTACAAAGATGCTCTAAATATCTACTTTATCGCGTGGAGTAATTTCATACTACATTTTCAGATTCTGGAAAAAAGTGAAGCGCACAGACCATACAAAATAGCCCACATAAACTACAAAATACGATACGTTATCGTATTATGAGTAAATATTTGTTTGAGCACTACAGCAGATCTCAAAATTGTTACAAATTGATTATATTTATCATTAGATTGAGAATTTTATGCATTTATAAGAAAACACGAAATAATAGAAAATTAATAAGGTAGAAATTAGTTTTCTATTAACCCTCCATGGGGCCGTGCAACTTTCAAGTCACATGTTAATATATCGACATTTTACCAAATGATTTTAGCTTTTTATAAGATGACGCATACGTCTAAATTATATAATGTCTCTAAAAGTAAATGCCTTGCAAGTTGTCTGCCGATAGAAACCAACGGAACCATCTTGTACAATTTACATTGTTTGTGCTTCTATCTATTCTATTACATTTTATCTATTAAACAAAACTCAGCAATTTATATAACTGGTGTTCCAATTAGAATTTTGTCTAGGGCCCGCTAAATGCTTAAACCTAATATTGCTTGGCATCTGTCGATGTAGTGGAATCGATGAAAATTGACTACAATGAAGACATGGACGAATCCAACCAATACTATTATAATGCATCTGTTCCTCGAGAATGACGAATAATATTGTACTTCTACATTCAAATAAAGAATAACGAGTAAATCGATTTAGTCAATTTGTGTTCAACAGTAATTAGGAGAATTTCTTCTCAATGCGAATTCCTCTTCTGTGAAAACCCAATGCGAATTAACCCTCCATGGAGCCGTGTAACTTTCAAGTCACATGTTAATAAAGTAAGACCCCGTTTAACGCTGCTCCGGTTAACGCTGTTTCAGTATTACGTGGTTGTATTGGGATTCCCCTAAATCGCACACTGTATTGATACTTCTATATGTGTGCAAATGAAACGACCATACACCATCCAAAAGCGGTGCACTATATAACGACGGTGTACACTATGCATCTTTTTCAACGCTCTTTTGTTAGTCTGTCCAGAATAAAGGTTCCAACTGTATTCCCCGAAGTAGCAGTCACAGTACGAATGCATCTTTCCTGCGTCACAGTTGATTTATTAGCTGTCATCAACGTTACTAGGTGTATAAAGATATAAACATAATATTTTACTTTATTGTGATAAATTAGACAATTTTTAGTTCTTACGATGGGTGATTGCAAAAAAAATGAATGTAAAGGGACAAGAAAAAGCATTTCACTGGAAACTAAAATGCAGGTGTTAAGACGATTAGATGCAGGCGAACGGCAATCTGATATCGGCACTGCATTAAATTTAACGACTTCAACAATACGGATAATTTTAAAAAATAAAGGAAAAATTGTGTCATTGGCAACTCCAACCACAACAACTTCTGCAACAAAAATTACCCGTTCTAGAAGCAATGCAATTGAGGAAATGGAAAAACGACTTTCCATCTGGATTGACGACGAAGTTGAACGCAATATGCCATTAAGTCAAGCAATTATAATGGAAAAAGCGAGAACAATTTTTAACTATATTCAGAATGAAAAGGTGACACCAGTGAAAATTTTGTCGCTAGTCGAGGGTGGTTCCATCGATTTAAAAATAGAAACAATCTTCATAACGTACACATTACTGAAGAAGCAGCAAATGGAGATACAAAAGCAGCTGCTGCATTTCCAGCGATATTAAAAGCAATCATTGAACGAGGGAATTATCCTTCTGAATTAGTTTTCAATTTTGATGAAACGGGCCTTTTTTGGAAGAGAATGCCAAAACGTACATTTTTATCCCGCGAAAAAAAGCGAGCACCAGGATTTAAAGCTGCAAAAGATCGTTTAACACTTCTACTGGGTGGTAACGCTAATGGAGACTTCAAATTAAAACCACTGCTTATCTATTATTCCAAAACCCCAAGAGCAATGAAGGGAATTTCAAAATCAACTTTACCAGTAATTTGAGAATCCAATAAAAAATCTCGTTTTATGAATAAAAATCGATATTAGCAATAAATAAGTCTATACTCAATGTATTAAAAAGTATTTAACAACAAATGTTACAAAATATATAAAACAAAAAGAGAACTGATAAATTTTCTTATGTGTTAAGTTGCCTCGTTTAACGCTGTTTCGTTTAGCGCTGGAACTTATTGAAACGTATTCCCCGCGTTAAGCGGGTTCTTACTGTATATCGACATTTTACCCAATGGTTTTAGTTTTTTATAAGATAGCATGTATGACTAAAATATATAATGTATCTGAGGTAACAAACAACAATATTGATAACGGTTGCCAGCACCGTCAATCTGAAATATCAAAATGCCTTTCAAGTTGTCTGTAGATAGAAACCAACGGAACCATCTTGTGCAATTTTCATTATTTGTGCTTCTATCTATTCTGTTACATTCTATCCATTGAACAAAACAAAGCGTATATAACAGCTTTGGGTTTGCATATTAAGAACGACTTATTTGTTTGCAATTTCAATAATCATTTCGTTACTATTTGTATATGATACACTTTTGTGACTTTCAGGTTACAATAGGCTATTATGATAGATTTTGGTATATTCAGGATAATGCTTGTGCTTTCTTCCATTTTCAGAGTTATATATCATATCCCCAAAATATGGATACATAATCGCATAAATGTAATACAGGAATTGGAATTAGACGCATTAACGGTAATAGATCCGAAGATTCTTTATTAGATTCTGAGTCCGATGAAGATCATCCAGTAGTATTT
Organism: Agapostemon virescens; assembly: GCA_028453745.1. Lineage (NCBI taxonomy): Eukaryota > Metazoa > Arthropoda > Insecta > Hymenoptera > Halictidae > Agapostemon > Agapostemon virescens. Next base: position 8,185,370 of record CM052094.1, read on the forward strand.
ATCCGACGACGCATAAATATTATTGACAGTGACGATGAATTTAGTATCGAATCATCATCGGATAAGAAAAATGTAGGACTACAAACAATTGTTTAGCAATCGGTATTCCAGACGAATAATAGTTGGCATTGCCCTTGGAAAGGAGATTGCCCAGAAGACCCCGAAGGACCCTATTTTCCTGTGATCCATTTTCGAAAACTATTTAACAGTGAAATTATAAGTGATATGGTTGACTATACCAATACATATGCACTGCAGTGTGATCCAACAAAAGGGTTACAAAAATAAAATGGAATGTACATCTATGTTCAACGTTAAGTGCAAACTGTTTTACAGAATTCCACGCTTAAGCTTTTATGTACAGAAGCGCAAATATCGTAAGCCGTTGTTATTACAAAGTTACAATGTTACAAATTATAATAAAATTGTTTAAACTGGTAAATTTCTTTTAATCTGCATATATTGGTTTTTAATAATTGATTTTCCGTTGCACTCATTTTATTATATTTAAGAAAAAAATTCTGCCAATAGAGGGTTAACTTCCTATCTTTGGCAATTGACGCTGAGAAATTTAATTTTGCAGAAAAATTTCAACTCTATTTATCAAATATAAAAATTGACGATGTTTTGAATGCTTCGTTTGAAAATAATGACATAACTTTATGGCGCCAGGAAGAAAGATTGTACCTTGCAATTAATTTTCACTGTTGTATGATAAAATAGTTAATTTTGCTTTAAAACCCATTCCATCATGGAGCAAGATTATTTACGACAGAGATGTCGCTAAATTAAGCAACTTTCATATTAACAAGTTCTTTCCATTTATGGTTTACCGGTTGTACGTATGCAATTAGTTGAAAGAATACACCCTGTATGAGAACGATGTCGTAAAGGGTTTCCGTGCGTTTCGTCCGAAGAGAAAATTATACGTGAGAAGTGGATGAGGTAGAAATGGGAACAGAAAAGCTTTTTGAAAATGGATGCCGTGAAAGAACGGTAGCTCGGGAAAGATAAAGGAACTCGGATACGGGAAGAGTTTGATATTTCACTGGTGAATTTAGTGTGCTCGATGCTATGTCGTTTAGGATAATGTTTTTTTACGGAAAACTGCTGCATGTATAAAGTAGAATTTAAAAGTTACTACAGAGCACCGTAGCAACATCGTAGGAGTCCATCCTTCGCTATCTGCATAATCTTCTAAATTTCAAACGCTCGGCGATAACAATCTCCTTTTTTTTTTTCGATCGCCGAGCAACGTTCCTTTCACCGGTATCGGTAAAGTACACATTATTTGTCTGCGACAACTTTAGTATTACGGATACAACGGCAAAATAAAGATACGTAAAATATAAAATATTTTCATGGATTTTCATTATTTCGTTTTGAAATAAATGTTCAACACCGAACCTAACGCAGCGAATCAAATTACTCTTTTCAGAGTTTTTGTTTCACAATTATCGAAGTTATAAAATTGCCTTCATAGGGATCAATGCATTAGATTTTTTTATTCGCAGAAGACAGTATACGCCAGTAAAAAATGCTCGATAAGCTGTGCGTCAAAGGATGTTCGAATACTTTCGTGGTTGTCGGTAACAGCTTAACAAAAATACCATTAAAAACAATAATCTTTCGTTACCTGTGTCCCCGATACAACACCATTGTAAAAGATCAAAGAATAGTTTTCGTACCAGACACAAACACCATTTCGGCTCCAAAGTTTTCACATATGTCGACAGGAGAATTGCTATAGTACTTCCAACTATTGGAAGATGCTTAGCAGCTATCGGTCGGGGATACTCGAAGACAATTTCGATCCAGTGATAAAAGGTACCGGGGAAACTACGAATCCGCGACACCCGTAAACCATACACAAGTTAACGTCGAAGGAGTCGGGCGGAAGGTACGGTAGCAGGTGTATTTAAATGGATCCTACTCGGCTCTGGAATCTGTTCTAACGGTCACGTTCCAGTATTTATGCGACTGCAACCCTCTTTCACACGGCGAAACCACGGGCAAGCATCGATCCGACGAAAGGCCAGGATCGTTTGAAGACCAAGGCAGGTTCGCCGAGGCACACGTTCCCAAACGCGCACCTCCATTTTGTCGAACTTACGGTCGCGGCCACTGGAACGTCGCAAAGCGCAGCGTACGATTTCTGCAATCTAGTTTTACCAAATTTGTTGCGTCCTAGAAACTAAAAACAGCACAGCTGATCGACACATTTTCAGATTTATTGTTCCACGTTAGGCGACAGAATTTTACAACCACATCCGTTTCCATTGCAACAACTTGCGGGCTTATTCCTACTCCTCCTCGATCTTCTCCATTCCCACTCCAACTGATTTAACATTTCCACCACTTTTTCTGATACGCCGTATAACCAATCGTATACAATTTTCCAAAGACCACACTCTACATTTTCGAAAACCGAATTTTTCTAATACGTTACGCGATTCCACCAAATTAGAACACGCTTGATATTCAAACACTATCGATCTTGGAACACTCGCGATACAGGAACATTAACGATATCATTTTAACACATTGCGTACGGCGTTCTGCGCGTTCAACGCGCTTCCCAGGGCCCGCACAGTTTTTAACGCTCCAGAAGCATGCTTAACAAGCAATACGATGTATATACAGTAAGACCCCGTTTAACGCTGCTCCGCTTAACGCTGTTTCATTATTACGCGGTTGTATTGGGATTCCCCTAAATCGCACACTGTATTGATACTTGTTGTATATGTGTGCAAATGAAACCACCATCCACCAACCAAAAGCGGTGCACTATATAACGACGGCGTATACTATGTACCTTTTTCAACGCTCTTTTGTTAGTCTGTCCAGAATAACGGTTCCAACTGTATTCCCCGAAGTAGCAGTCACAGTACGAACGCATCTTTCCTGCGTCACAGTTGATTTATTAGCTGTCATCAACGTTACTAGGTGTATAAAGATATAAATATAATATTTTATTTTATTGTGATAAATTATGCAATTTTTAGTTCTTGCGATGGGTGATTGTGGAAAAAGCATTTCGCTCGAAACTAAAATGCAGGTGTTAAGACGATTAGATGCAGGATATCGGCACTGCATTAAATTTTACGACTTCAACAATACGGACAATTTAAAAAAATGAAGAAAAAATCGTGTCATCGGCAACTACAACCACAACGACTTCTGCAACAAAAATTACCCGTTCTAGAAGCAATGCGATTGAGGAAATGGAAAAACGACTTTCCATCTGGATTAACGATGAAGTTGAACACAATATGCCATTAAGTCAAGCAATTATAATGGATAAAGCGAGAACAATTTTTAACTATCGATACTATCGAACTATATTATAGTCGCTAGTCGAGGGTGGTTCCATCGATTTAGAATAGAAACAATCTTCATAACATACAGATTACTGGAGAAGCGGCAAGTGGAGATACAAAAGCAGCAGCTGTATTTCCAGCGACATTAAAAGCAATCATTGAACGAGGGAATTATCCTCCTGAATTAGTTTTCATTTTTGATGAAATTTTTTTGGAAGAGAATGCCAAAACGTACATTTTTATCCCGCGAAGAAAAGCGAGCACCAGGATTTAAAGCTGCAAAAGATCGTTTAACACTTCTATTGGGTGGTAACGCTAATGGAGACTTTAAATTAAAACCACTGCTTATCTATCATTCAATAAAAAATCTTGGATCACTATGAAAATTTTCCAGAATTGGTTTACCGAACATTTTTGTCCGTCTGTTAAACGCTACTGCGAATTTAAAAACCTAGAACCGAAAGCTTTACTTTTGATTGATAATGCTCCGAGCCATCCAACGCATTTGTCCGACTTAACAACATGCATTCCAGTAGAAGTGGTTTTATTGCCGTCAAATACAACTTCGTTGATCCAACCAATGGATCAAGGCGTAATATCAAATTTTAAAGCTTATTATCTCTGGCGGACATTTCGACAACTGATTGATAAAACCGATTGAAAAGATAAACAATCTATTAGAGATTTTTAGAAAAACTACAATATCATGGATGCTGTAGACAACATCAATCTCTCCTGGAATGAGGTGACCGAGAAATGTTTGAAAGGAATATGGAATAATGTATAGCCAGAGCTAAGCAAAGATATTGACACAAGAGAATCCATTGTTGATGTCGACGAAATTGTCAAGTTAGTTGATGAAACAGGGTTGGATAATATAAATGTGCAGGATATTGAAGAATTACTGCAAGTTACAACTGGTGAAAGTCTTTCCAACGACGATCTTAAAGAATTCGTACAACAACAAGTGCACGAAGACGGCGAAGTTAGCGTTTTTGAAGATGAGGAGCAAAGGGAACTCTCAATGGATTTTCTAAAAAAAGTTTAGCCACTATAACGGAAATTATGGATCAGTTTGTACAAACGATTTAAATTTTGATAGAAGTTCAAAGGCAAGACGAAGTGTCATTGACGCGGTGTCTTGTTATCGAAAACTGCTTGCTGAACGAAACAGGAAAAGACAGACGACTTTAGATGACTTCGTGACAAACAAACAAAGAATATCAAATGAAGAAGAACCTTTCTCGTCATAAACATGACATCCTTATTCGAACTTTTTTTTATCTTCATGAATGTTTTATGAATAAAAATCGATATTAGCAATAAATAAGTCTATACTCAATGTATTAAAAAGTATTTAACAACAAATGTTACAAAATATATAAATCAAAAAAAGAACTGATAAATTTTCTTATTTTCTATTTTTTTTTCAGTGATCCCCATTACATATTTACATATGTACGTGTTAAATTGCCTCGTTTAACGCTGTTTCGTTTAGCGCTGTAACTTATTGGAACGTATCCCCCGCGTTAATTTGCATTTGGTATTACATTGACATAAAGTATTTTTAAATATTACTATATATTTCACACATCTATTTATTATATAAGATTTTTTACATTTTAATAATTATTTATTTCACAATCTTGAATAATGCTTTAAACTGTGATATCTGGTAAAAAAATTATCAGTAACAGATTGAAAGTGTAAATGATTTTTAAAAAGCTGTTTCCTTACAAATTAAAACACAAACTTTGAAATAACAAAACGTACAACAATAAAACACTTTATAAGGTACGGTAGACGATCGGCACAGATCTACCGATACACTGGCTATACTGATTGTTTTTACATGCTTGGAATGCCAAAATTCGGTTATTTTGTTTATCATTTGTTGATTTGTCTTATCAAAGTTGAGGGTCAAAACCATATTTTTTAAGATATTTCGGAAACCAAAGGTCGAAAAAATTTGATTTTTTCTTTAAATTGTGTGTTTTTCAATGGGAAATGTAATTGCACAAGAAAATTTTAACAAAAGCTTTTTGTTTAAACAATATAACTATAAGCTCCCATAAGTTTCATCAAAATCGGATTTTCGCATCTGAATATGTTCCCTTGTTAGTGCACCGAATAAACGAGTTTGTTTTCCAGAATTTGACTTTACAACAATTCTTCGTAAATCTCGTTGGATTCAAGTCCCTATTTCGACGTTATTAATTCGAACGCCATAAAATTAATTATGTCACCGTTTAGCGTGAACCTTTTAATTTAAGGAAACTTGTTTGCTCTACTAATATGTCTGCTATTATGTGTCTAAGATTGTTATCCTGGGCCTCAGTTCCTCGAATCGTAAGCTAAAGTGTGGGCCTGTCACTGCCACATCTGGCAAACATTGCCGGCCGATCCAAGGCACAGGGACTGCGCTTTCTGCGACTCAAAGCAACCCTTAGGCCACAAAAGTTCGAAGGCTGTCCAAATGGCGTTTCGGACTTCGCGGTTCGGGTTTTACCATACTTGGGGTAAAATTACAACCACATTTGGGTGCATTTCCCGGATCAGCAAATGAGGCTACGCCTCGAAATATCGTGAGTGTCCCCACTGTATCTGTATTCGATCGTCTCAGGTTGTACGGTTCCCAGCGTAGGGGGCATACTGTAGCATTCTTAGTTATCATTGCTCCTATGGCGTCGTAAATATTGCATTCTTAATTATGATTGCTCCTATGGCTTCGTAGACATGGCATTCTTAGTTATCATTGCTCATATGGGGTCATAAATATTCCATTCTTAATTATTATTAAGAATTATTTTTCGTGAACAATTCGAAAACGACGCGTCGAATCACGAATTGGAAAAGGAGAAAGATTCTCAGAATAGCCCCAGGTGTCTCCTCAATCGGAAAACTCGAAGATTATCGGGACACCCTGTGTGTATCGATAGAATCGGCGGCATGCGCTTGTGCACAAAGAATTCGCAATTCGGTTAACTACGAGCAAGCCTCCGGAGAACGTCCGCCGCCCTGCCGCTGCCACGTTAATTGGATCAGAGCGCCGCGATAATTAGTTTAAATCCTCCAATTAATATTCCGTGTTTTACTTTCGCGTTACGACCGTCACGAATATCTGCCGTTCCAGTTCCCCGACATCAAAGATCACGTTTCCCCATCTTGCAAACGCTTCCTGACAACATTCGACTTTATTTTGACTTTCTAGATTCCTCCTTGTCTCCTTCCGTTCGCTCGTGTACACGGAACTTGCGACGCAAAGGGTTCGCCCTTGTTCGCTTCTTTGTTCTTATTTAATGCGTTTGACGAACCGAGTATTTTGTACTGGGATCGGCATGCGAATTCCATCTGTGTCAATGTTAGCGACTGGAAAATACGGCGTGGATAGTAGCAACTGAAAACCAAGAGAAATTTTTAGTTTCGTTTTAGGCGTTTAGCAGTCGGATACTTTCGGGATCCCGCTCGCTTCCGTATGTAGCAACTCTGCCCGATCTCGCCCGACTTTACTCGACTCGATCCGAACCCGAAATGCGAACCCTCGCATCTATGACGACCAACGTGTTGTGTCTGTGATCCTGAATTACAAAAAAAAGGTACTTCTCCATTATCTGCTGCAAGTATTTCATATATTTTCTGAGAACGCTTCGGGAAGACCAGGTGTTGTTTGTTTTGAACTGTACTGTGTTCGCTCGTCGACTTTGACCATAGCGGGTGAAGAAGCTAAGTATTTATGAATCGATGATCTAATGAAATATTGTGCGACATTATGGTATACCAATCTTTAGTCGAAACATCAAATGGTCCGAACGACAAGTAGGGCAAAAGCGGCTTGGCACCCAACGCGTTCAAGTATAGGCATCGTATCTTTAAGAAAAATTACCATTTAGTTATTAAAAACTACATTCCAATGTGCTCGCGTGGAGAACAGCATTATCCGTCACATATTGCAGTGGTGTATCGTCTACGCGTAATTTGCTGTACACAGATGTTCAGCTTTAAAAACTATAGAAAATCTTGGCTGTCGACAAAGCCCATTATCTTTCGGCTGACACCATTTAGCTTACCGATTTCATTGGTCCGGTAAGCACATCGTACAATACACTCCATCGTAGCAAGCAATTCTCCGAAAAGCCATTTCTTCCCTTAGAATCTGAAGTACTTTATTCCTTTACGGTCCACAGCTGGTCACCAGACATCGAGTGACCATCAATAACTTATTGTTTTCGCCCGCTTTGTAAGACGAGGTGCTTTTCCGAGTTTATTACCTGCTACGGTTGATTCTCGAGATTCGTAGATTCCCCGCGCGTCATTCGCAAGGTACAATTTGCACCTTCGAGTTGACTTTGGTCTGACCGGTCACCTTACCCTCTCTCTGCAATGTTACAACCAATCAGCTAAGGTGATCGTTTCCCTCACCAACCCCGGAAAATGTAAAATCCATGAATCCGCGTGGATCGTGTCATATTCCCACCTACACCGAGGTTATTTGTAATCAAACAGTAACACTCGAATTCACTTCAAAACCGTTTCTCGAAGAGAATTACTTAAACACCTATCGACAAGACAGCTCACCTGTAATCGTTGCGAAGTTGTTCTGTTTATGTTTAAAACATAGAATTACGATTGTTGCGAGAATTCTCTAGTCATTTTTACAAAGTATCATCCCTATCATCTGAAAGGATAGTAGGGAATCGTTTCGAATTCGCGTTTTCAAGAAATTTGAGTCGAAGATTTACGACCTTCGGCGACGCCGATCCACCATCCGCGTCACGACGCGATACGAACGCACAGAGAAATGTTGGAATGCAATGAAATCATAGCGTCTCTGGCTGTAAGTGCTTAGGTTTAACACTAAAACTAGCGAGTAATAAACCCGACTGATGTATATTATTTGGTAATAATGACAAGACTGCATCTGCTCAGATCTCGTCCTATTTTTAATACAATGTCTGCTTCAATGAAGAAATTCATTCGCAGATTTCCAATGAAAATACTTTTATAATTTTTAGAATTGTGAAAGAAAAAATTACGAATCAGTCATTTTGATTGTTCCGGTAGTTCTAGTGTTAAGGGGTAGTTTTTCCCAAGGACAAAAGGACCAAGCGGGGGTGTAAAATTGAGACCGTTGTCTTAGCGTTATTATTTCAGCACACACTAATTACCGAAAACGTATCAGTCGCATAAAGTTATACCTACAATTTACTCTTGCACATTTATAGACATTCAAGATGGGTCACGCGGAATCCATTGTATTATTACTTTTAAACGACACTTTGTTGTACAATTAAAGTACATACAGTATACAAAGTATTATCATTTAGAAAATAGAGTACAATTTTCTAACAAGAAACAGCCCTGCGCACAAATTCAGCCGTACCTAAGAGGTTGGTAATTCAAACAAAGAAACAAGGAACTCGAACATTTTTAGGACACCCTGTATGTGGAAAATAGTCGACAACTGTTTGAAACTGACGATCGCGCGTAAAAGGATGGAGATGACAAATATTAACCCTTTGCACTCGAACGGTGACTCTCAGGCATCAATGAATATAGCTGCAGCACTGTTTAAAACAATCTTTACATCGCTATGCGTGTGTCAAAGAAATTCGTAAAAATTTAATCGTTGCAAGGACGAGTAGCAGTAAACAAATTTCGTATGCATAAGATGAAATATATCTTGTAAAATTAAAATATTCTAGGTCAGAGAAAATGCCTTGGGGTTGGTGTTAAAACAGTTTCGGGTGTATAGGGTTAAAAAATCATTCTTTCTTCAATGATGGAACGGAAACCGTAAACGGAAAATGAAATAAACACCGGGAATACAATTTCGTATAATTTGTTGGTAAATTTATACGGCGCAAATGGAGGGGGAAGCAATGACACCGGTGGTCGTCGGTTGGAAAAACTGGCCATGTCGTTTTCAATCAAAATCCTAAACGTCCCGCCGGTATATTCTTGTAGATCAGATGCCGAGCACTCAAACCGTTCTAATTACTCGAGGCTGCCTAGTCATTAGTATGAATAAGTAAGCGTCCCCTTGTGACCGTGAGGAATTAAAGTCTTTTAATTAAAGAGCCTTTTTACGGTGCATTTAAATTGCCTGATTTCCTGGAGGTACCTTCTAGGGCGCACTCCCACCCATGCAGACCCCTTTCGTCCCGCCCCGATCCTCCTGCCACAATTATGTATACAGAGAGTTGAGAAAAAGAGGTAGAACTTGCCCCCTCGAAAAAGTCTCACAATTTATTCGAAATAATCTTAGTAATCGGACCAGTTTCTCTTTAGCGACGCGACGACGTTTTACATAAAACAACAAAACTTTGCGACAATTAAACCGCTGAAAAGGTTTCCTTCTTCAAACGTCGAAAAACAATTTTGTTCGAGTATCTTCTGAATGATGAAGATTCAAAGAACTTTGCACCGTTGATGCTTCTTTCAAAACTTTGTTTGTTGGTAATCCTTCTTTGAATGCATTTCGCAAGGATGGAGATATAAGCTGCAAGGAATGCTTGATACTTTTTCCAAATGCTTTTTCAACTTTTTAAAGAGTATTGTGAGTTCTGGATCTCCGCATTAAATAAATGTCGGAGGCATGAGTGTGTGCAGAAGTTAATCCGCTATAAAATCGCGACGTCTAGTATCAGTGTGGCCAATTCCCTTTTTTTAACACTAAGCCTACCACAACGAGTCATATGACCATTTCAGATTTTTTAGTTTGCAAATATTGAAGATACCAAAATGCCTTCGAAGAAATCGATTTACCAGATTCCTTATTCATACAGAATCGAAATATATTATATGTTATAATCTTTACATTTAATCTAATAATTATATTTCTAATAATTAAATATAATGTTCTATTTAATTTAAAATAATCTTTATATTAACAGTGAACATACCACAGTGGGTCAAACGACCTTTTCAGATTTCTTAATTTACAATTATTGAAGTTATAAAATTGCTGAAGGAACCGATTTAATAGACTTTATTCAATCATATATTGTAATGAAATTTCGATAAAATCGAAATAAATTAAATCTTATAATTTTTATATTAATACTAAACTTACCACGATGGGTTAAATGACCCTTTTTAGATTTTCTACTGTACTATTAGTAAAATTTAGTGAAAGAATTAGTAAAAGTTATAAAACTGTCTTGATAGAAATAGATTCAATAGATATTATTCAATCATATATTGTAATGAAAACTTGCACAGAATTCAAATATATTAAATTTTATATTTTTTATATTGATTCTAAACCTACCATAGTGGGTCGTACGACCCTTTTTAAATTTTCTACTTTACTATTAGTAAAAGTTAGTAAAAGTATTGATAGAAGTTATAAAATTGCCTTCATAGGAATCGATTCAATATATCTGTTTGTTCAATTGTACTATGTAATGAAACTCGCAAATTATTGCGAAGTTATTAAAATAAATTAAATCTTATAATTTTTATATTAACACTAAACCTACCACGATGGGTCAAATGATTCTTTTTAGATTTTCTATGTTACTATTATTCAAGTTATGAAATTGCCTTGACAGGAATCGATTCAATGGATTTCTTTATTCAATCATATATTTTAATAAAAGTCGCAGAAATTGTGAATAAATTACATCTTGGCACTTTTAAAAGACAATCTACACCAGCCAATTTTAATACTCGGTGCATTTAGTGTTAAAAAGTCGTAAAAAATTGAAACGTTGCACGCACGAGTAATAGTGCTAAACTTCATATGCATGAAAGGAAATGACTCATATACGACGAAACTATTCTACATCGAATACTGTTCCGTTTTTCGAATTAAAATTGCTTGGAGCGCAAAGGGTAGAGCAGGAACAAACTAAAAGTCGCTAGTAGCTGAGCCATATGCAAATCCTACAGGTTCCAATAAAAAAGGTCTTAACTGGCAGCTTTTATATTATTTTCACTACGAATTGCAATCTTTTCAAAATCCTTTCTGCTCGTAATTTAGTACAGCGATGCTCCTAATTGCTAAAAAAAGAACTCAAGTCGTCGGTCCAATCTTAAAAAGTTTATTCTTATTTAAAGGGTGGTCGAATACGTCGGCGGCTCATAGTATTTCGTCGATTTCATTCGTGGGTGTGTGCTGTCCGTGATATATGTATGTTGGTGTGCTTACTTTGAACGCGTAATCGGTTTAATCTCGTGAGCTTTTTTCTGGATGATGAAATCGATAGACGGCCTGGACTCGTGAAAAAATATCGTCGATGGAGCATCGGTCAAAGTGAATCGGGTAATCCGTCGCTGGGAATCTGCAGCACCATTTGATTAAAACAAAATCATTTGGTCATGTACACATCGGATATTTACAACTCAAGAGACGAAGTTTCATAAATCGAGAGGAAAAACCAAATTCGATGGGTTGCCGTCAAAAATTGCAAGCGACAACGTGCCGGCCATGGAAATTTTAAGGAACATCTATAGAACTAGAAATCTTATTTGGTATTTTGACGTTAAACAAAAATTCCGTTTCTCTGGCATTAATATTCAAGCATTGAAGTAAATGTAAAAATATCGTAAAACATCAATTTTCTTCTACATCTTGGGATTTATTAGAGACAAAAATGTATTCGTTGTACATCCGACGAAAATCATTAACGCGTTAAAAGGATTAGGTTCGACAGATTTCGAAATTGAAAATTAATTAATAAACGTGCGACCGCTATGGCGATCATCATAGCAAAAATAGAAAAAGAGAACCACGTTCCTTTCACGAAAACTGGAAATATTTTAACAAATTGACTGCCATCATTTTCCATTTCGTGTAAGAGAAGTTAATTTAATGTTGCGCGCGTTGTTCAAAATTATAATAACGTTGTGTAATCAGATTATCAGTAATTTCAGAATATTCCGCACCAGTTGAGATGTTGATGCAACACAAAAATGTTCCGCATTTAATGCGAAAAACAGGAGCGATTTGAAAGATTTATTTTTTCTTTACTCATTTCAATAATTCGATAGTAACAGACCGATGCCGATAATACCTGCAATATTTTCACTCGTTCGAATAAGCACCAACTTATTCGTATTATTAATTTCGCAAAATCCGCACTCTATGTATCACTCGAACTCCGTTAATAATTTACGAAGAGCATATACACGGCTTATGGGTTGAAACACATATGAATAAATGACGGAAACTTAGAACCCAGTACTGCTAGATTCAGATGGATTTCCGAGCCCGAATAATCCGGGAATAGAACGCACTTCCCGCTATCACGAGTTGCGTATTGACAGTTACGAAATTAAACCTCTATTCACAGGAGGGAACGTAGCTAACTACAGTGTCAACTATGCCGGCACTATCTTTGCAGTTAGGTCAACTAAAGTAATAGCATTCCAAGTTGTTGAAACTGGATACGCGATTGCTATTGTAGCCGTATCTTTCACAGAGCAGAAGCGACTCTCCTCGGGGACGTTCGAGCGAGAGCTTAAATAATAAAACAGATCAGTGCGGGATTGATTCCTGAAACGTCGCGATATTCGTCGCAACTGCATCGCGCGTCAATGAACGCGTTCGCTATTTGATCCCCCGTGTGCGGTGGATGAAATGTTACGCTTCAAAGAAACTGCGACGTATACTCGATGAAATCGGGTTTGCAACCAATCTGAGTATGCTACTTGCTTCCGAACACTCGTACTGCTGTCCGGAACCAATTCGAAACGCGCAATGGGTCGAAAAAGGACTGGTACAATACGCAAAGTGTTTTCATATGATACAAATGTTGTAAATGTTCCTAATCTTTGCAAAATGTTCAACTATTTGCACTTCAAGCATTTTTAATTCTCAGCTCAAGAGATTTTTTTTATTTATTTGGTTGTCCGGAAAGTTCGTGACGATTTATTTTTATTTTTTAACACTTTACCGACCGGCGATTGTTTCAGAATTTTTTAAGCTCCACAGTCCCATGATCGAAAACTTTTTAACCGATCTTTCAACGTTGATAGGAATTTTGGTTGAGAATCTTCAAGGCATTTTCGGTAACATTGTTACGTCGTAACAACATTATATATAAGCGCATATGAATTTTGTGACACTGCACGAGTTGAGCACCCGGTATATTCCTACAAGCCAGCGCATTCGAAATCCCCAGCAATAACCCAATACAACAATTTATAATAATAAATTGGCTATTTAAATTGTAATTTTTTAGAAAAACAAAACATATTCTCAAATTTCAAGATGTTTCGAATATTTTGAGGCCATGGCGGAATAAAACAAGCAAATAAAAAATATAAATAATTTGAGATGAACTCATGCATCCCCGTATGCACCGGCTGAAACAGCTTACCAATTCGCTGGTCGATAAATTAAAATGTGACCTGAAAGTTACACGGGCTCATACAGGGTTAAGCTTCATTCTGTTAAGTGTAATTATTGAATGTCCTATTAATAGGCGACCAGTCGGTAAAGTGTTAATAAGTATATACCAAAACTTAAATGCGTTGCGTTTCAATCTTCCGTGAAAATTGGCAAGAACTTTCCGTACAATCCAATAGAAGAATTCCATTGTACATGATTTGCTTCCTTCCGCGCACATAAAATTTATTACTATTACTCGTACGTCGAAGAGGGACGAATATCTTGAACATTTTAAATGAAACAGAATCGATGCACGATTTTTGGCGTCCGCCAGAGACAGCTCTTAACGTCTCGGAGACGTCAAAGTGTACAGTGGCACATGAAATGGATGACGTCTAACATACGTCATTGTATGCCAAAGGGTTGAAATTGGCTGTATATATTATTTTATAAATCTATTGAGTCGATTCTGTAAAGACAATTTTATAGCTTCAGTATTTGTAAGAGAGAAAATCTGGAAAGGGTTACTTGACTAGTTGTGATATGTTTAGTGATGAAATATACTGCGATTGTATTATTAATTGTTAACCCTTAGCGCTCCAATGGCGTCTCTGAGGCGGCATTAAATATTTCCTTACTATTATTTAAAACTTTGGCTGCCAGGCCACCAACATAACAGTGATGGAATTATTTGTGCAATTTTTTAATGAATTTTCACATTAATATATTGGTTGCATCCAATTTGACGGTGGCCCAGAAAATGCAAGAAGGTCGGGAAACTACTTAGTAATAGATTTTATTTTTTCAATTTTTATTTCACTCGATAAGCTGCTCCGACTTTATGCAATTTTTTTGGCTGCTGGTTTGGCAGTCAATGTGTTAAAACAGCTTCTACATCGCTATGTTTATATTTAGGAAGTTGGTAAGAATTGAAAAGTTGCACGTACGAGAAATAGTAATAAACTTTCTATTAACGAAAGGAAATGAAGCATGTACAATGAAACTATTTTAGGTAAAAAAAATATTTAGATTCTGCAATTAAAATTGCTTGGAGTGCTAAAGGAAGTAAGTTATTAACCCCTTGCCATATTACTACGAAACAGACAGAGTGTTGTTCGACAAGCTAGTGTTATTTAGACGAAATCAAATGTTGTTCACTTATTATTAATATTTAAGCATTGAAATAGATGTAGCAGTTTAAAAGATATAAATTGCCTTTTCTCTTCTGTAACGTTTTTAGCGTTGAAGATGTTATAGTAACTTTAGTTACAAAGAAAATGGTATGGCAAGGGGTTAAAGTTAACGCGTTCCGAGCCACGTGGATCATCTATTGTACACGTTGAACTACCATAAATGATATGCGCAGACATATTTCTTTAACGCGCTGAAAACATATTTTATAACAAATTTAATTGTGTAAAATGTATTTCCACCAAAATAATGAGGCATTACAAAAAATGTAGTATAGAAGCTAAGTATTTACGAACCGATGATCTAATGAAATATTGTGCGACATTATGGCATACCAATCTTTAGTCGAAACATCAAATGGTCCGAACGACAAGTAGGGCAAAAGCGGCTTGGCGCGCAACGCGTTCAAGTATAAGCATCGTATCTTTAAGAAAAATTATTATTTAGTTATTAAAAACTACATTCCAATGTGCTCGCGTGGAGAACAGCATTATCCGTCACACATTGCAGTGCTGTATAAATACTTGTAGATACGGCTTGACTCGATCAGTCAAAACGTTTATTCGACGGTCAAACTTGTCTAACACTATCGACTCGTTAAACGTTTCTTCAACCAACCCGCCGCAAATACATCACAAAGAAATGTCCCTGGACGGAACAGAGAAGAAAGTAACACCACCGTGCTACCTTCGTATATGGTACAGTTACGTTCAAGAAACCTTTTTCTTTCTCCATGGAAAAAGGCTTTTGGCACCTGTCAGCTTTTTTCGCGAGAGAGATCCTCGATTATCGGAAAGCTAATGGTTGAACGAATTCAATCGCGTTCCTTCGTGCGACAATCGCAGAGGCTCGAAGTCGATGGGAGGATTGCGTTGCAGCGATCGCGGGGCTCGAAGTCGATTGGAAGGATTGCGTCCCAGCAATCGCGGTTACGGTATTTAAGTATGCCGAAGACGGTCGCCGGCGCTCGTTAATTTTGCGCGAGCCGGAGATGCGGCGAACCGGCAGGGAGCTGTTCGCGTCGAGAGGGAATACTCAGACTTCGCCGGACTTCGGATGCCTTAATATTGCATTCCTGGTTGCTTGGTTCCGCAAGCGGCGCCCGGTACCGGAAACCAGCAACGAGGGACGCGTAGGTGAGGCAGACGCGATGCCTCCGAAGAACCCGACCCTGATCCGACCAGCGGGAAATTGCACGGGCCAATTTTGTTTAGCCATGCGAAAGACACAACCGGATGCTTCTCGTTAGAAACGGAGATATGAGAATCGCCTTGCACCGCAGTGTTTATTGATATAGGCGCAGTTGCATCGGGTTGTTCGTAAAATTTGTGGGTGCTTCAACTATTGTGCAGAATAGAAATTTCGAATAACTTTTTAACGCTTGATCAGCTGTTTTAAGAATTACAAATTTATGATACTTGATTCTCTTATGTAGAAACTATTCTGTCTGTTTGTATAGACTAGTCTGTTCATTGTTTATAATGCGATGCAGACTCGTTTAATTTAATGAGACTATTGTAACGTAGTACTAAATTAAAGATTGATGAATTATGGCGGTAATTTTGTGTTATCCTTAATATTAAACCTACCGAGCAGTAAAATTGTATGGTGTACATTATTATCAAGTTGTTCAATTTGAACGAATGTGTTCAAGTTGCATGTACGAGCTGTGGTAAAAAAGAAACCGGACTTTGTCAGTTTCTTTGAGGAGGTACAACATAAAACTTGATGGACTTGGCAAAGCTAAGTCGAATAATATTACATATAGTATATAGTAAATAATCCTATTTATTTTAAAGTATACGTACAACTTCAAAAATAAAATATTTTATTTAATGCAAAACATACTTGAAACTTACATTTTATTTGAAAAGTATTGAAAATAGATTTCGTTTCGAGATATTTCAGTTCTTTTAATTTATTCTCTTTATTTTAAACATTCTTGAAAATAATAGTTCATATTCCATACATTTATAATGGTGATACATATTTTATGTTTATATTGTTATCAATAAATCGTAATAGGAATCTGCTGCGTACATCAGAAGGGTTCTATGCAGATCAATCATAAGTAATGCAGTTATTCAGAGTACTAACACTAAACCCACCGAGTATTAAAATTGACTAATGTACATTATCTTATAAAAATGACAAGATATAATTTATTTAGAAAGTCTGCGATTTTTATTACAATATATGATTTCTCGAAGAGAAATCGACTTCTTTGAAGAGAGTTTTATAACTTCAATAATAGAAAATCTAAAAAGTGTCATTGACCTACTATGGTAGGTTTAATATTGGAACAAGATGAAGTAAATAAACTAATTCTTTTTAGTAATTCTTTTTATCATATGTTTACACTTATTATAACCTATTTATCGACAATCTAACACGCTAGCGAATGTGTTAATAGTAAATAATAGTAAATGTATTAACATATTACCATCAGGACAGCAATACAAGCCGACAGTTCCTTTATCAAACTTGCAAAGCAATTCGTATCACAATCTATTAGATAAACTAAACTTGTTCAGAATTGCGAGTTATAATCTTGTGACAAAAGTGATTACTGTAACAAATCGTTTCCTTTATATTCTCTTATTATTGCATAAGTTACACTAATGTTGTGTGATATTTAGTATAAGTCTGTCAAATATAATATTGAATAATATATTTGCAGTTAATAACGATCAGATTCATGCTCGTTTCTCTCGAACGTTATTTGGGAGTAGAAAACTTAAACATTAAAGGCTGCGGAAACGTTAAGCAAACGACTCAAGTGAGTTAAAATTAACGAAGTCGATTAATTTGTGACATCCAGGTGGTCGCTCTTTTCATTTTTGCATCACAACTACTTGCTAAATATATAAAATTAATATTGCTAAATAAACACTCGTTTCGAGAAATGCCGCTGCATTTAAAATAGTTACAATTTCATTTACAGCATGAATCTTTCACTGTTTTAATATCCTTTTCATGGAGATAAGAAAAAAATCGATTGCAGAACTGGAAATGAAAGAAGAGCAAGCAATCCTGTATTAAATTATGTTTGTAGATCTTCCAATGGTTTTGTAAGTTCTAGATACTGAACTTCGGCTGCGTTTTAAGCCTAGAACTACCAAATCAATCATTTTGACTGGTCCCTAGTTTTCCTTTCGTAATGATTGAAGTTATAAAAACTTTTTCATCAGAAATTTTTTGCTGTACTTTGGATGTACGTTATTAAAATTACAAGTTACAATATGAATTATATGAAGTTTTAATAGACGCAGTCTCGTTATTATTACAAAGCAATGTATATCGTTGGATTTATTGATCGGTAGTCCTAGTGTTAAATAATACTAGTACCTATTAGATCATGCTACCATTCTCGAAGTCTAATCCTTCGCGATGTTCCCTGAGAATCTGTAGCGAATGTCGGAAGGAGATGAGCATCGAGAATGTCGCGACAGGTGAGACGCATCTGGCAGCTGACGAGAGACACGTTCTTCTTGTATCACAATATTACCCTCGGTAACGCTATGCAGCAAATTTCAAAATATTAAAAACGATTTTCTTGGTCGTGTCAACGATTTTGTTTAACCCTCTATGGGCCGAATTTTTGTTTTTAATCCAAAAAAATTGGGGGAACGAAAAATCAGAAATTATAAGCCTATATATGCAAATGAAAAAAAATTTTCCGTTTAAACAATTTTATTGAAATATATTCACTACGTGAATTTCAGGTAACAACAGCCTATAAAGTTTGCACTTTTGTGCACAAAAGCTTAAGCGTGAAATTCCATAAAACAATTTGCACTTGACATTAAACATTTTATTTTTGAAATCTCTTTGTTGGATCACATTGTAGTGCATACATATTGGTATAATCAACTATATTCCTTATAATTTACTTGTTAAATAGTTTTCGAAAATAGGTCACAGGAGAATGGGGTGCTTCGGGGACATTAGGGCAATCTCCTTTCCAAGGGCGATAACAACTATTATTATTCGTCTGGGATAGTAGTTGCCAAACAATTCTTTGTGGTCCTGCATCTTCCTAATCTGACGAGGATCGAGTTCTAAATTCTTCGTCACTGTCAGTGACATTTATCCGTCCTCGGGGGAAATACTATTGCATCTTCATCGGGCTTGGAATCTAATAAGGAATCATCGGATCTATTACCGCTAATGCGTCTAATTCTAATTCCTCTGTTATTTCTATCTGATTTTGTATTCATATTTTGGGTATATGATGTATAAATCTGAAAACAGGAGAAAGCATAAGCTTTATCGTAAATGTACCGAAATCTGCTATAACAGCCCACTGTAACCTCAAAGTTACAAAACTGTATCATAGAAAAACAGCAACAAATTGAAAATTGAAATGAAAACAAATAGGTTGTTATTGATATACGAACCCAGAGCTATTATGTGCACTATTTTTAGTTTGGTAATCACTGACAACAGCACAAATAATATCAATTGGATCAAATGGTTTCGCTTATTTTTACTGCAGACAGTTTGCACAGCATTTATTTTGTTATTTCAGGTCGATGAGCCTAGCAACGGTCATAAATATTAATATTGGTTGTCTTAGCAACGTTATAGAATTAAGATTTATGCGCCATCTCATGAAAAAAGCTATAATTATTTGGTAAAATGTCGATAAATTAAAATGTGACCTGAAAGTTACACGGGTCAATAGAGGGTTAATTGAACCACCGGTGGATGTTAGAGGTCTCGACGCTGCATGCCAAATCACGTTTTCTTCCGTGATGTATAAATGAACCAATTTGGGCATGTGGCGACATAAATTCTGCTGCGACTGTTATGAGTCGTGAACCAGTCTGAAGCTAAGACTTCATTAACCAGTTAGCTGTGTTTGATTATTGTACTTTATAGAGAAATGGCAGTATTTTGTGACATGACGAGTGTACGCGTATGCGTAAAATTTAGTTACCATTTAAATCGTAATTTTAGCGAAAACTAAAATATATTCTTAAATTTTAATATGTTTATAATATTTGACGGTCTAGTTGAAATAAAATATAAAAATCAAAAGTATAGATAGTTTAAGATTTGCCAAAGTTAACTGGTTTCTCCCGCTAAGTTGAATGAATCAATTCGAACACATTGCGCACTAAATTATGTAGTAAAATTTCATTATCTGGTAATGTGGATAAATTAAAAAGTGACCTGAAAGTTACACGGGCCCACAGAGGGTTAACGTCAAAGCCAACTCCGGCTTCTCGTGCCAAATTGTCGAAATTACAAAGACTGGGAAATGATCTACTACCCTATATAATAGTTACTAGTTTCGAACATACAGTTAAGAGCAAAACTGAACACACATACGGAATGTTTGCGTAAATAATATTTTTTTCATTGTTTGGGTGTAGAATACAAAAAAAAAAAACGAAATATACAGTATTGAGTACAATGTTTAAACTTCCCAAAAAATTTTCAACACATACGAATTGTTTCCGTGTGGTCGGTTTAGCAACGCGTTAGAACTGTTATTATATTTCGTTATATATGCGAGGGATAATATAATTTTCCAGTTAAAATCTGGCTTATCGACACGAAAAGTTGCTAGAAGGTTTGCTGTTAGTCAGGCAGTAGTGCATAAAATACGAAAACCATATTGCAATGACGTTCCTACATCTTTTGGAAGTCGTCCACAATTATCTTGTCAGGACAAGCGACGATCAACAAAGTATTACTTTACAAGTCGCGGCGACGGCATCAATGGCTGCAAAGCAGTTGGAAATCGACGTTGAAAAGAAAATAAGAAAATGGATTGCTCGAAAAGCACTAAAAGATGCTAATTTTTTATGAATAGAGAGAGAAAAGAAACCTGCTCTTTCAAAGAAGAATATAAAAGCCCGTTTGAGCTTTGCAAAAATATATATAAGGTGGAACATTGAACAATGGAAGAACGTAATCTTTTCAGATGAGTGTATAATTAATCGAATTTTGTCGCATGGTTGTTTCTGGTGTTGGAAAAGAAAAGGTGAATCGGTTAAACCACGTCATGTTAAACAGACAGTTAAATTTAACGATAGTTCACTTATGGTATGTGGTTTCACTACGGCGTATAGTGTAGGTCCACTGTATCGAATTGATAGTACGGTAAATCGGTACACTTACAAGAACATTTTAGAAAAAAATCTGCTAGAGATAATTGGCGATATACGAATACGAGAATGTGATGTCGTTTTCCAACATGACAATGCCACCGCACGTTCTGCGAGGAATGTGAAAAATTGGCTCGACAATCAATCATTTCAAACGATAGCATGGCCTGCTCAAAGCCCAGACGTAAATCCCATTGAGAAAGTCTGGGCATATTTAAAAATGAAACTAGCGAATGATTGTAATGCTCCGACAGCGACAATAAACGATTTGTAGGAAAGAGTGCAGGAACAATGGTACTCGATTACTCCACAATACTGCGAAAATATAGTTTTAAGTATGCTTAAATGCATTCAACAAAGCATCAAAGCCAAAGGTTTATGGACGAAGCATTAAATCTAGCTAAAACTAAAATGTTTATTTATAAATGCTTTAAGGTGCAAAACCGACTATACAAAAAAAATTTCCATGTACCAAAATAATAAGGATATTAAGATCGTTGAAAATTTTTTGGACAGTTAAAACATTGTACTTAATACTGTATATTTCGTTTCTTTTATATTGAACCTGCAAACATTGAATAAAATATTATTTACACAAAAATCCGTATGTGTGTTCAGTTTTGCTCTTAACTGTATTATTAGTACCGATCATTTGACCACGAGGACAAACTAACTTTCTTCAGTGACCACGAAAGAATAAAATTATAGTTGTGAATGGCACAACATGTACATTTGTTAAAATTTGTTGAAACTTTTCCACATGAGTCTGACTCGTTATAATCTGGCACGAGGAGTGAACTCACCTTAAAGCGAAATAGTATTGTTTGGCTTTTGTTAATGCCTATCTACTGAAGAAGCTACAGGAATACGGTAGTTATAAATTTTCCATTGATCATGTTCGATGATTCAAGTTAAAACAAATTGCAATATGGATTCGGAATATGAGGGAAATAAAAGTATTACATTTAGTAACAATAATTCTATTTGATTTTTATCGGAACCTGTTTACTTTAATATTACCTTGGAGCATAGAATTGTTATTATTGTGTACCGGTTTATTCTAGTTTTTAACAATTTATAAATATCTTTTGTATAAACATTTCTCATTGTGTGGTTGCAATGCTCACGGCAGGAACGTTGGGTTAACAAAAATAACAAAAACACGGTCGGTATTGAAACTGCTGCATGCCATAACTCGGTTCACAGAGTGCAATGCAGCATATGCGATTGAAACTATAAATTTCAAAATAAATAATTTCTCTTTTAGTGTTTCGCGTTTCGATATTGGTCAATTCTAAAAATACAATAAAACGTTCACAATGATTTTTATCATTTCGGCGCTGGATACGTTTCAAATGAAAATTCTAAATACATACCTCGATCATTCACAAATTTTGAAGAAACCTCTAAATCAATCATACCGCTGACATATATGCGATTTTTAAATTTCCATGCTTTAAATCGGCCCATAAATCACTTCCTCGAAGTCATAGGCATTGGACGTTACAAATGTCAATAATATACATGCTGCATCGAGCACGGAAACATCAACAGACTGCAGTCAAATGCAACAACGTGTATGCAAACTTCAGGATATTCCAGAAAATCTTTTTTTCAACGCGAATATTCAATTTAAAGAACGTCTGCCGAGCTGATGTGTACTAAAAAAATTTTTAAGCAGCTATTCGGTCGAATCTTACTGCGACACTGAATTGCGAAAATGTCAAAATGCAAAGACGTTAGAAGATTCCCATTCCTACTTATTAAAGCTATTACGAATTCAGGACAACAATGAAAATACCGAATTGAAATGACTTTAGAAAATATCCGTTCTTACTTATTAAGATTATTATGCATTCTGGACAACAAGAAAATACCGAAATGCAAAGATTTTAGAAAATATCCGTTCTTATTTATTAAGACAATTACTAAATATTCTAAGTACCAAATATTCTAAAAATAAATTACACTCAAAATGAATTTGTTAGTAGAACTACAAGCGTTACAAACTTCCATGACTTCCTAAGAGATTGCTGAGTAATTCTTCCAGCAATTAAGCCATTTTTCCACCGAATATGGAAAAGCCTCTGCTCGCGATGGAAAAACATAGCGATGTATCTCACTCACATATTAACCTCAGCTTCACTTGCTAATTGTTATAGTCGTTTGAAGTTAGAAATATATGAATTAATCACAGCACGGCCAAATTATTTCTAAAATCGGTTCCTACCATCGCTATATTTTCAAACAAATTGTACGGAATCGCATAATTTTAAGAACATTAAAAACGCGGAAAAACGGGAATGGTAAGAAAGAGATATACGACTGCAAAGAATTAATTGTTGGTAGAAAATTGATGAAATGAATTGTTAGTAGAACGACAAACGTTACAAACTTCCATGACGTCCTAAGAGATTGCTGAATAATTCTTCCAGCAATTAAGCCACTTTTCCACCGAATATGGAATAGCCTCTGCTCGCAGTGGAAAAACATGGCGATGTTCGGTCGAACTATCATTTTTCGCGAATTTGGTAATGAGGTGAAACGTAACTCGACCACGGGGCAGAGATTTTCAAGCGAGCAATCGTTACGACTTGTAATTAATGCCAACGGGGTTCATGGATACGGGGATCGTTGGATGGTTTCCCGATCGGTTCGGCGGGTGGCCGATGAAATATCTCGTAATTCAGAGAAAGTTTCTCGCCCACGTAAGTGTAAGAGAATGAGGCTGGCATGGCTGTAGAACGGGGGATGATTTATGAGGGAATAAAACAAGAGCTGGCCGAAGGAGCCGGAGCGCAGGTGAAATGAATCAACTTATGAATTTTAAACGCGCATTTCTCCGGCTATAGAAAAAAGGACGTCGTTGCCTATAAAACGTCCGTCCATCTTCAAGCTTGAGCATCGATTCTGGACCGACTCCAACCTGGAGTAAGACGGACACAAGGGGATGGTCCCTTTTTGCATTCTAATTGAAAAAAGAAAGGATTTACACGGTATTAACACCGAGCACTAAATGTAGCTAGTCTGTTCTGTCGTCTTACAGGAAAAGAACGATTGAATTTATTTTTAACGTTTGTGCCATTTTTATTTCAACATACGTTCGAATACGAAGCCTCTCTATAATTCCAACAATTGTGAAATAATAAATTTCAGACCGGTCATTTTGACCGGTGCTGTTAGGTATAACGTTCAGGCGATATGCTATGTTTCATCATGGCGGCTGTACCTTTTACACTCGCCACCAGATGGACAATTGGACGACTTTCTTGCTAGTACCTGATTCGTCTACGATTAGTATATACGGGATGAAGAAAAAACCAGCGACCTAGAAACTTGGCTGCTATTGGCGATAGAAAAACTGCCAAAATTATTTGGTATCGAGGGGTTGATCATCCAATGTTACTAGTTTTTTGATAGGTGAAGGCGTCAAGGAAATACGAAGATCACCTCTGTTCTTTTAAATAGAACAATATGTTTCTTATTTACATTCTGATAGAATATTTCAAAACGAATACATTGACCTATTGGAAAGGTCATTCGTGGTCTGGGTTAACCGAATTGTGATGGAAAATAATTTACTTTGAGAAAATGATCAAGCACTGTTGATTTATTTATCTAACTTCCTTCCTTTTCTACCCCCACTCTACCTTTTTCAGCCGCCGCTACACTACAATAATGTGAACTTTTCAATAAGTGAAAACTTAAGCTTCTTGTAATTATTATTCGCAAATCGTTATTTCATTCCATAAATGCTATTTCTATACGAAGCCTGTGTCGTAGTTAATTTCTGAGGATCTTAAGCATCGATCCTCTTACTAAATCATGAATACGTACAGATTTCTATAAAAAGGAACCAATTGGTACAACAAAGACTATCTAAACCTCGTCGATAAGCAATGATACCTAGTAACATTATGGCACGCATTTACAAGAATATATTCAGATGTATATCTTAGAATGTATCATTGTACAAAATTATCAAAGTTAATTATTAAAATTAGCAATATAAAAGTCGCTTTAAGCGGTCCGTAAACCTAGCGTTAAATTATGCTTTGACCTTGAATAAATGGTTATTTCCCTGGCAAAGGCCGAGGATTAATTTACACATCTGTAGAAATTTTTGAGGCTGTCCGTATTTACTCTACGGTTAAGAATTCATTAAATTCCGGGGATCGTGTATCGGCGTCGCGGTCGCGTTCTCGAACGATTAAAAAATATTTCACCGATCGGGACAGCACGGTTTGCGGACAAGGAATTTTGATCGAAATCGCTGCAGCACGCCCGACACGCATACGTACAAGCCGGCGCGGCGTGAAGTTGAAATTTACGAGGGACCAACAGCCGGGGACGAGTCGTGACAAGCCAGTCACAAACTGTCTGCAGATATCGTCCGTGAAGCTCATCTATCACCGCGGACGACAGTCGTATCGAGGAACGCGAACGATATCCGCGGTACACGCGTCATTAACATCCTTCACAATTAGATGACGATCGCCGCAGAGCACTGTCCCCGTTCGAACTTCCGTTTTCCATCGGCTGCCATTGCACTCGGCCGACGCTGTCCATTATTTCGCGGTGTTATCACCCGTGACGAGCTACGACCGTTAAGGTATTTATGATGGTGGTGATTATTTTCCATCGTTTTGCGGTTGCTAATTGTTTTTGGCCCATGAATTTCACTATCATTAGCGACGAATTAATCCATCGACACTGTACCGGATTAAAACTTGTAGAGGCCCTAAGCGCGTAAAACGTTTTCAGGTGTTATCGCCTATGACAATGTACGGCCGTTAATCTTCAATGGGGTTGTGCAACTTTCAAGTCACATGGTTAACACATTGCGTACGGCGTTCTGCGCGTTTGAACGCCCCAGAAGCATGCTTGGCAAGTTAAAACTGAAGATTGCTGCTTGGAATACGTGTTAAAGAGACACGTGTACTCTGAGTCTCTGTACCGTGTATACACCGGTAAATCGAATATCCTTCTCCGCAAAATGTTCTTTACTTTTCGTGTATATAGGCAGGCTCACTTTAAGGTTACTTACATTAGAGAGTCAATGAACAGTCGCGTACTCTTTATTTCATAATTTTTCTAATTCCAAAAATGCCTCTGTTAGAAATTGTATGTACGTCGCGGCGTCGACAATTAACTTAGCGACCATCAAACGACGTGGAGGAATTTTGTTGTGTCCACGATTTTCTATTACTTGAAATAGTGAAACCACTTCAAAGATTAAGAGTGGACTGTATTATTGATCATAGCTGACCAGATGTTCAGGTGTTAGACTATACTTTATTTAATTCGAGTGTAGAAATCCTATCTGATATACAGGGTGAGTCACCACACGTTTGCACCTCAAATATCTTTGTTCTTTCTAAAGATACGTAAAACACAATAAGTACAGAGTTGAATGGTACAATGGGGCTGATACGATGCTATAAAAAGATTTTGTTTTTATGTAATTTTTATAGAGATATCAAGGTTACCTTGACTTTTTTAAATGGAGCCACCCTTTTTTAAACAGCTACAATGATAGACCCTTTCATTAGGAATTCAGCGACTATATTATTCACAACAAGTCTCAACCGTGATAAACGTATTCTGCTTTCATATTTTAAATCTTCTGTTTTTTCTGTCCTTGACGTTGAATGACCTTGGAATAGTATAGTCACTGAATTCCTAATAAACGGGACGATTATTGTAGCTGTTTAAAAAAGGGTGGTTCCATTTCAAGTCAAGGTGACCTTGATATCTCTAAAAAAATGACATAAAAACAAAATTTTTTTATAGCATCGTGTCAGCCCCATTGTACCATTCAACTTTGTCCTTACCATATTTTACGTATCATTAGAAACAACAAAGATATTTGAGGTGCAAACGTTTGGTGACTCACCCTGTATAGTTATTTATACTTCGTTCTTACAAGAGTCTATCATTTAATGCGACCCCTCAACAATTTTTAATAACTTTTTTAAGATTTTTACTCGCTCGATACTTGTCCGCATCTTTCCACCATTCTTTCGTCCGTTCGATTCGTAGACACATGTACAGAAACACTAATTAATTTATTACTAGATCTTCGGTATGTCTCAAAAGCAAATAATAAAAATAGAATGATCAACCTAAAAAGTTTGAAAGTATGCAAGGCATGTTATCGATTTTGTTTGAGTATTTTATACAATAAATCCATTAATTAGAAACACTAATTAATTTATTACTAGATCTTCGGTATGTCTAAAAGCAAATAATAAAAATAGAATGATCAAACTAGAAAGTTTGGAACTATACAAGGCATGTTATCGAATTTGAGTATTTTATACAATAAATCCATTAATTAGAAACACTAATTAATTTATTACTAGATCTTCGGTATGTCTAAAAGCAAATAATAAAAATAGAATGATCAAACTAGAAAGTTTGGAACTATACAAGG
>CM052094.1:8212781-8230009 GCA_028453745.1 Agapostemon virescens
ATGTTATCGAATTTGTTTGAGTATTTTATACAATAAATCCAGAGTTATTGATCGTTCACCGTAGAATTACCATAGCCTCCCCCAACAATCTCGCGAAACTAGAACCACATGGCAACGAAAGGAAGCGTGAAATTTACAACGATGGAGAACGCCAGCCGCAAATTGGATTTGCAAATCCCTTTACGAAGTAACCGAGCTCGGGCGTCGTTTATTGTCGCGCAGCAACATTTCGCGGGGTTCGGATCAGAAATTTACCCTGTCGCGTCTTTTCCCACCGAACGTCGTTTACATGGAACCGCGTGTGCCGCAACGATCGCGCGCATAAACGCGATTCCAGAAAAACAGCAAGGTATTGCGTAAAAAGAAAGGGAAAGGAAGCATAAACATCCCCTTTCGAAATGTAATCAACCCCTCCTCGACAAAAATTAGAAAATTTTGTACACGTTACCGTTTTAATTAAACAAAACGCGCTCGCCGAATATACCGATGAATAAAAGCAAAGAATTCTGCGACATAAAATTTAGAGAAATTATAATATTGTTACGGTGGCTTGCCTAAAATCAGTCGCCGCAATATAAAGCTGCCCTGCGGTGAACAACCTCTGAGAAAATAATGGAAGATAAGGATTGCCGCGGTTCTGTTGCGCCGACAAACAATCGAGAAGTCGGTATCTGTTCCTGAGCGAGACAGACGGAAAATCGATGTATTGATTATAATTGTGCTTTCCCGTTTGTAATTGTAAGCTAATGTAAATAAAACGTTCTTATTAATGCGATGGGAGGAATTTGCGGAACTCACCACAATGTATTTGTTTATTAACTTTTATTTCAATCTTTTATGAATAACGTCTATGGACTGTGCTGACCTCAATGAGCGCTTCAAAATTAATTACACAAGCTCAGATTACTAAGCACGGCGCAAGCTCTCATCTATTAGTGCTTACTCTCTAGAAGTTGGATATAGTTATGAATAGACTCCGGATCTGTATGCATTTATGGCACATATAAATTTATGAAATGAAAAAATGCATTTATATTATTGTATATACACGTTTAATTAAATCTTTAGTTTAAATCTGTTGGTATTATGGAAGCTGCATAACTATCAATCAACCGAATCGATCGATGCTTTATTTTAAGTTGAATTAAACTAAGAACGTTTCTAAGAAGGCTTCTCATATCAAAATCGCTACTTTAAAATTCTTTAAACCATTCAAAGCATTATGATTTACCAAAAGCATACTCACTGTAAGCCTCGACAACCATTCGATGCGATTCTGCAGCAGTTTTCTTCAAATGGTAACTGAAAATCAATGCTGTCTGCAAATCGTAATTTACACAGCACAAAATTAGACATGTTCAACGATATTAAGAACTATATTGTTGCATGAAACTTGTACAGTTGTGAGTTGAAAATCTTGATCAGACGTCAAAACAAGAAAATGACGCGATTTGACGGTAAGTGCATTGACAGTTAGCACCATGTACAAATTCCGGTGTCATATTTACAGACCTGGTATATTCCTGTTGTTTGTGGAAAAATGTTTGTTGTCTCAATTTTAATTGTCTTTTGCGTTCGTAAACAAAACGTTACATAATTGGAAGGTTAAAAAATTCACCAAGTAATTATATTGCAGAAATCATCGATGACCAGATATTTATATTTATAGTGGATAATAAATTTTTAGAAAAATTGTATGATTTCAAAATAATTTCCCTGTCAGATATGATTTCCCCATTGATCCGTATTTCGTTTCATCGGCATAATTACTAGGTCGCGAATGTTTGCGAGCGGTCTCTCCACCTATGGCAGAATATTTCGCAAAAACAAAAATCAATGTGGAAACGCATTTCGCCAATTAAAGAATCTATCGAGTTAAAACTCCAATAAATATAACCGTGTGTGCCGTCAACGCGATGTATCCATAGTTTAAAAATAATTTATCGCTTTCGTTCATCGGGGTGCAGAATGTTCGAACTCTTAAGAATGTCGACAGAAGATTTGTAAACTTCTAAACTAATTCAACTTCTACCAAAGGTCTCAGGTGCATTTTTGAAAAGGCCAAGAAGGTCTATCGATTAATGAAAAAAATATGGCATTAAAAAAAAAATCGATCTCTGTTCATGAAATGAAAAACTACAACCATTTTTTTAAATTGCAATTCTTTGCCGTATCATTCCTGACCAACTATTGTTCGAAATATTTTTTTATCAGATTTTCGGAAATATTTCAAAAGTAAACGCGTTACGTTTCACGAAGTTATTCGATTCGAGCAAAAATGGGCAAATAAAATCAGTTGCTTTTATACAGAAAAATCAAAGAGTAACTTTTTTTAAAACTCGAATTATAGTTGATAAGCGTTCGACACGAAAAATTCTGACAAATTATTAATATTTCAAAAAAATGATTGCGACTTCTGAAAGACTTCGTATTAGTAAACATAACTATTAAAACACAAATTGATCGAATAGACGTTCGCCAAATGGCACACATTTCGGAAAATCTATCGAGTTTTATATTCGATATTATACATAGCGTAAAACTACGTTATGAGCCGTTTATTTTGAAAATGGCGTAAGTCCATTTGAAAAAAAATCGGGAAAGACCGAAAAAATTTAATAATTTCAAGTTATATCAAGGACTTAATGGATTTATTACATTATATACCACCTGCACGCCGCAGGTATGTTAAATCCTTCCTGCACACACAAACTGGAGAAGACGGAATAATAATTAACAAAACAATATTAATTTTAATGTAAAAATTATTTAACAAAGAATAAGAATTGAATATTTTTTAGATTTTACAACATAGAAGTGTATACATTTATTTTTATTTCAAGGGAAATTTACTTTTCCTATTGTGCTTTTTTAAGAATTGAAAACGTCATTTTATTGATTTTGAAACTAGTGTAAGTCCATTCATAGCCATCAAAAACGTATTATTTCTTAAATAATATTAATTATGCTAATTGGAATGATAAATTTGACACACTTAGAAACCCAAAAAAATTATTCTACTATATTTTCTGTTACCCACATTTTTAAATTTAATCCAACGCAAACCCTTCAATATCTCGATTCAAACATAAATGGACTTACGCCAATTTCAAAATAAACGGTTCTTATAGTACTAATGTTTAACAACAAAAGCTTGCTTAGAATTTATACATCGAAAACAAAACTATTTAACATTGTCGAGAACAAGCGAACAATGGACTGAAACAAATGGAAACAAACTGGGACGAGTTCTAATCGAGAGTGGAACGAACGACGTCGTTGAAAACTCACCCCCGAGATATTTTGATATCTGATCCCAACGGGAACGTCATCTTGATCTCAGAAAAGTACACGGAACCCCGAAACGTCCTAACTCGCTGCCTCTGATGTACATCCACGATAAGCCTGTCCTCCGAATTTTTTCCCGAAAACCCCGGGAAGCATATCGACAATGATCTCGAGAAATTTCCCTGAGGAGAATAGATTAAGAGGCCGGCGCCACGGGGTGTATTTTTCGGTTGTAGGAGATTCAGGATTCCGAAATCTTCGATCGGCCTGGCGGAAAATAAAGAGACACCGTTTTTTATAGCCGACGGCACTCGTAAACCGCACGATCGTGACGTATCTCGCCGCGTAAATTAGGCAAGGGTTGCTCACGTGGATCCTCTCACGGTGATTTTCAGTGCCCATGAAAGCGGAGTTGCGTCGGCGAACGTTTTCGAACACGACGTCGCTTTACGTTTATCTTCAAAGAGAAACGCGGATGCGATTCCACGACAGGACAGAGTTTTCGCCGAATTGCAAGTTAAGAGCGATGCTTAATAATTTACGGCTGCCACGCGGCAAAAAATTTGATCCTTTTTTTTATGGTTTTCCAAAAGGTATAGCTTACCCGAGAAAAATGCCGCATGGTTAATTTTCATATTCACAAAACTGCGAATTTGGCGGGGAGAAGGGTCGAACGGCATGTGACGACTCACTTCAGTTTCGATAGGCAGATTAATATTTAATGAACGCAACGATCGATAGCGAATACAAATTATGAATATACAATTTATCAGATTTTATGGGAGAAGCAACTTTGTCAATATATATTGATTTTTATAGGAGAAGTTTTAAGATGCTTAAACGAACGGAAGTTTCAGTAACGTGACTTGAAACATAAGCGTAACTACTTCTGCAAGATAAAAATCATGGGATTCTAGCGTGATTATTGAATATCGTTTTTAAGCAATGGCTGCGAAGCATACGTAAGTTTATGCAATTATTTAAGTGAACGATATTTAGCATTTTAGAACTTGAAATATGATTGCTTTGGTAAGAGATGCTAATGCAATTATGGAAACGTCATACTGTTCAATACAATTTTTTTAATTCTGTGGAACGATGCTTATAGACATGATAATATTGTTATTAGCAAACTGTGGATTTATATGTCAAAAATTAATAAGTTTGTGTTCAGGGTTAAAACCTATAGAAAATCTCGACTGTTGACAAAGCCCATTATCTTTCGGCTGACACCATTCAGCTTACCGATTTCATTAGTCCGATAAGCACATCGTACAATACACCCCGTCGTAACAAGTAATTCTCCGAAAAGCCATTTCTTCCCTTAGAAGCTTAAGTACTTTATTTCTTTACGGTCCACAGTTGGTCACCAGACATCGAGTGACCATCAATAACTTATTGTTTTCGCCCGCTTTGTAAGACGAGGTGCTTTTCCGAGTTTATTACCTGCTACGGTTGATTCTCGAGATTCGTAGATTCCCCACGCGTCATTCGCAAGGTACAATTTGCACCTTCGAGTTGACTTTGGTCTGACCGGTCACCTTACCCTCTCTCTGTAATGTTACAACCAATCAGCTAAGGTGATCGTTTCCCTCACCAACCCCGGAAAATGTAAAATCCATGAATCCGCGTGGATCGTGTCATATTCCCACCTACACCGAGGTTATTTGTAATCAAACAGTAACACTCGAATTCACTTCAAAACCGTTTCTCGAAGAGAATTACTTAAACACCTATCGACAAGACAGCTCACCTGTAATCGTTGCGAAGTTGTTCTGTTTATGTTTAAAACATAGAATTACGATTGTTGCGAGAACTCTCTAGTCATTTTTACAAAGTATCATCCCTATCATCTGAAAGGATAGTAGGGAATCGTTTCGAATTCGCGTTTTCAAGAAATTTGAGTCGAAGATTTACGACCTTCGGCGACGCCGATCCACCATCCGCGTCACGACGTGATACGAACGCACAGAGAAATGTTGGAATGCAATGAAATCATAGCGTCTCTGGCTGTAAGTGCTTAGGTTTAACACTAAAACTAGCGAGTAATAAACCCGACTGATGTATATTATTTGGTAATAATGACAAGACTGCATCTGCTCAGATCTCGTCCTATTTTTAATACAATGTCTGCTTCAATGAAGAAATTCATTCGCAGATTTCCAATGAAGATACTTTTATAATTTTTAGAATTGTGAAAGAAAAAGTTACGAATCAGTCATTTTGATTGTTCCGGTAGTTCTAGTGTTAAGGGGTAGTTTTTCCCAAGGACAAAAGGACCAAGCGGGGGTGTAAAATTGAGACCGTTGTCTTAGCGTTATTATTTCAGCACACACTAATTACCGAAACCGTATCAGTCGCATAAAGTTATACCTACAATTTACTCTTGCACATTTATAGACATTCAAGATGGGTCACGCGGAATCCATTGTATTATTACTTTTAAACGACACTTTGTTGTACAATTAAAGTACATACAGTATACAAAGTATTATCATTTAGAAAATAGAGTACAGCATAAAGACGATTTTCTAACAAGAAACAGCCCTGCGCACAAATTCAGCCGTACCTAAGAGGTTGGTAATTCATACAAAGAAACAAGGAACTCGAACATTTTTAGGACACCCTGTATGTGGAAAATAGTCGACAACTGTTTGAAACTGACGATCGCGCGTAAAAGGATGGAGACGACAAATATTAACCCTTTGCACTCGAACGGTGACTCTCAGGCATCAATGAATATAGCTGCAGCACTGTTTAAAACAATCTTTACATCGCTATGCTTGTGTCAAAGAAATTCGTAAAAATTTAATCGTTGCAAAGACGAGTAGCAGTAAACAAATTTCGTATGCATAAGATGAAATATATCTTGTAAAATTAAAATATTCTAGGTCAGAGAAAATGCCTTGGGGTTGGTGTTAAAACAGTTTCGAGTGTATAGGGTTAAAAAATCATTCTTTCTTCGATGATGGAACGGAAACCGAAACGGAAAGTGAAATAAACACTGGGAATACAATTTTGCATAATTTGTTGGTAAATTTGTACGGCGCAAATGGACGGGGAAGCAACGACACCGGTGGTCGTCGGTTGGAAAAACTGGCCATGTCGTTTTCAATCAAAATCCTAAACGTCCCGCCGGTATATTCTTGTAGATCAGATGTCGAGCACTCAAACCGTTCTAATTACTCAAGGCTGGCTAGTCATTAGTATGAATAAGTAAGCGCCCCTTGTGACCTATGGCTACTGTGGGCGCCTATGGTCGTTTAGAAATGTTGTATTTGTGACACTGAGAACGCCTATAGGCGCTTATCCCACTGTAGTCGCCAGAAACTGAGGGCGCCTAAAGGCACTTGACGCAGTTTTATTAATATAAATATGTATGTAATTCTGTATCAATACATAATAAATACGTAAATTTCATTTACGTTTAGTAAAACAAATTTTACACAAATAATGCTCAGCTATAGTATATGATTGTAAATCGAAAGACGGAAATCCTAATAATCAGGCTTTTCGCTTGACACAAAAGTATTTTCAGGGTATCGAAAACATAAAAAAAAAAAAATGATGCATTAAGAATGTAAGAAATGTGATGCAGGATTATGTATTTATCCATGAATCGAATTATATCACACTTTACTAGATTATTAGATATATTGTGAAAAAAGCTTTGTATTAATATTAAAATTTTCATATTTTTAGTAGTAATTCGGTTAGGAATACAAGTAAATAAATAAAATTGTTTTAATATAGTGAAATACAGTTGTTTGATTATTGAAATATGTTTTCACAAAAATGCTTCTCTACCCAAAATTTCGCCGTTTTCGGCGTATGTCGTAACTGAATTCCGTATGGTACGGCCGGTGCGTCTCAAAGTTTGCCGTAGTCAAGGGGTTAAGATGATTCGAAATGAAAATACAATTACGTTTAATTACGGTCAGTTTTGTTTTGTTCGTGGCCCTCGGTCAAGCTCTTAATTCATACTTTTAATAATAACTGCATAATAAGTTCAGCTCTCTTGTAATTTTGGAAACAAACCAGTCAACAATTTGGAGTTTGAGGAGAAATTGCTGAATAAGAGAAACAGGACGATATTGCAATTACGAAAATGTTCTACTATATTTATGAAAATTTGCAAGCGAGGCAAATGTCAGTAATTGTAATAGTAATACTGCAAGATAACAGGCACGTATAGTAATAGAACTAATGAAGATACTTTACGTCTGTCATATGAATGAAATTGTATCGTTGCTATGTTTCTCCGAGAGACATCCTGTACACCTTCCACTTGCATGCTGTTTTAAAGGTAGTGCATAATTTATGAAGGAAAAGTGCTCGTGAATTAGTCTTGCTGAAACGTTTGTCTGTGAAAATATCTTGTAGATTCTCATTTGCAACCAAATGTGACTGCAAGTATCTTCCTCTTTCTCCTGAGACGTTCATACTCGTCTATCTTATACATTTACCATAAGTGCGCGAATAAACAACCGTAAAAGCTTGCCATTATGTGTACAATGCAATTGAAATTTGCTTTGACTCGACAATTTATTATTTGTTCGCGTTGGTATACCGTGGATCTATCCAATTCATCAAATAGTTTATGGAATTGGAAATATCCAATAACCATTCCATTAATGGAGTCCGTTACACAATCCGACCATCGCAAAATACAAATTTCGAATACCATAGATCATTTCGTAAAAGAA
This sequence comes from Agapostemon virescens, assembly GCA_028453745.1. Taxonomy (NCBI): domain Eukaryota; kingdom Metazoa; phylum Arthropoda; class Insecta; order Hymenoptera; family Halictidae; genus Agapostemon; species Agapostemon virescens. Next base: position 8,220,776 of record CM052094.1, read on the forward strand.
AATTTGTTTTCACCATTACTTGTGACAAAAATAAAAAGTGGTTTACTAAAAATAACGAAAATTAGTAGTTCTACGGTTCCCATACAAATGTTCTATAAATTTAACGGCGACACAAACTGCTGCGAAAGAGATCATTACACTAGCTGATCCTCGCGGAATACAAATTTCGAATCCCATAGATCATTTCGTAAAAGAAAATTTATTTTTACCATTACTTGTGACAAAAATAAAAACTGGTTTACAAGAAATAATGAAAATTTGCAAGTCTACGGTTCGTATAAAAATATTATATAAATTCAAAGACGACAAACTGCTGCTGAAGAGTTCATTACACCATCTGACCCCTACGAAGATGCAAATTTTGAATCTCATACATGATTTTACAAAGCAAATTTGCTTTCACCATTACTTGTGATAAAAATGAAAGGCGCTCTCCTAAAAATAGTGAAAACTGACAGGTATACGGTTTACACATTCATATTCTATAAATTCAGAGACGACAAACTACTGGGAAAGAATTCATTACATCATCTCATACTTTGAAAATGCAAATTTCAAATCTCACACATGATTATACAAAAGAAAATATTTGTTCACTATTACTTGTGACAAAAATGAAAAGTGCTTTATTAGAAAAATTACAACTGGCGGATCTACGGTTCCCAAACAAATATTCTATCAATCCAAACTCGATACAAACTGCTGCTGAAGAGTTCATTACACCATTTGACCCCTACGAAGATGCAAATTTTGAATCTCATACATGATTTTACAAAGCAAATTTGCTTTCACCATTACTTGTGACTAAAATAAAAAGGATTGTACTAAAAATAATGAAAATTAGAGGGTCTACAGTTCCTAAACAAATATTCTATAAATTCTATTCTATAAATGAGAAGATTTTACTAAAATATTGAAGTCTACGGTTCCTATATAAATATTCTACAAATTCGAAGCCGTTGCAAACTGGTGCTGAAGAGCCGAGACCATTCCACGATCTGAACCTCCGAAAATGCAAATTTCGACCTCACTCAGAATTTTACAGAAGAAAATTTGTCGTCTGCATTACTTGCGGCAAAAACAAAAAAGAATTTACTAAAATAATGCAAACCGATGGGTTCACGGTTCCCATAAAAATGCTGAACAATTCAAAGGCGGCAAAAACTACTGTGCAAGAGTCGAGACCATTACACCATCTGACCCTCCGAAAATGCAAAATTCGAATGTCACACACGATTTTGTAAAAGAAAATTTGTCGTCAGCATCATTTGTGATAAACGCGAAGAAGATTTGACTAAAATATTGAAAACCGACGGGTCTACGTCCCTCATATAAATATTCCATATATTCAAAGGCGGCAGGAACTATTGTGAAAGAGTTCATTACACAAGCTGACCCTTCGAAAATACAATTTTCGAATCTCACACGTGATTATACAAAAGTAAATATTTTTTCACTATGACTTGTAACAAAAATGAAGTGTTTTACTAGAATAATGAAACCCGGTGGGTCTACGGTTGCCATATAAATATTCTATAAATTCGAAGCCGTTACAAACTGCTGCTGAAGAGTCGAGACCATTACACCGGCTGATCCTCGGAAAATGCATCCGGTGGCCCCTGCTTAAGGGATTAAGGGTGCGCTTCGCGGGTGTTTGGGTCTCGTCGATGCTAAGAGCGTGGAACAAACAATGGGAACGAGTGCCGGTGTTTGGCAAGATTAGAAGTAGCAGAGGGGTAGGATATCGCAGAAGCAGCGTGCCCTCAAAGTGGGAACAGCCGCGGGAAATAATTGGGTCGTAAATATTTGTCTCCGTTTGCCCGCGGCCCCGTAAATTCTACTTACGCGTCTCTTCACTTTCCCGTTGGTAAACGAAAATTCTTCTTTACGGGCGCGAGCGGCCGGTGGTTAAATAAAAAGAAAAAGAAAAAGCTTAAAAAGATGGCGGAACGGTGTTATTGCGGGGAGAACTTCGCCGGGGGGTCGTAACGCCGTACTCAAACATTCTTGTGCAAATTTCACCGTCTTTTGTCCCCGGTTTTTTTTAAACAATTAATAACCCTCATGAATTTGCACCATCGTGCGCAGCACGAAGGGGAAGAAGAAACGAAATAAAGTGGAATGCAAGAGTATATCTATGGGCATGTGCGCGTACGTATGCCGATGCTCTTGTGTGCGTTTGTGTGAATGTATATACAACGTAATAGGGTAACAGGTAGCAACGGTGAGAACACACCGGCAGGGCTCAGCGAGAGCTCAGGGCCGTAGAATATATCATGCGGTAATGGTCCCGTTGCGGCTACGGCGACAGCGGTACGCTGAAATATCTGCCAGGGCCCCGTTGCTCCTCTACACCGCGGCCTGACGTGGAAATAGTAGCCCTTCTGAATTAGGTTACGGCGGAACGCGACAGCCTTTTCGAATTCCTTATTAAACCCTATGTAACACCATTTCTTTCACAGATGATTAGAAACTGTGCGTTAATTATTGAACACTGAGAAGACCGTTCCCTGGTATCAAATTAAAAGCAATTCTTCTTTTCGTTGGTTAACACGTTCCGTGCCAGACCGTTTTTAACCCCTTCACTACTGCAGACTTTGATACGCATCGGCCGTATCATACGGCGGAAATTCAGTTACGATGTGCGCCGGGATCGGCGAACTTTTCGGTGGGAATGTATTTTTGTGAAAACATATTTCGATATGTCAAAAAAACTGAATTTCACTACATTAAAATAAATTATTTATTTCTTTGGACCGAGTGAGTATAAATATTAGGGGGACCGGAAAGTAATGTCGTCTTATCTTTTACATATTTTGTGTACTTTGAAGTATACAACGAGCTGATAAATGATGAAACGACATTACTTTCCGGTCCCCCTAATACAACCCCTTTCAAAGGTTCCATTTCGGAAGTTTTACAAAATATGTAAAAGAAAAGACGACATTACTTTCCGGTCCTCCTAATATTAGGAAGCCAAACTATGTCGAGCGCCTATAGGCGCCCTCAGTAGCCAAGGGGTTAAAGACTTTCCATTCAGACCGCGTGGACCTATACGACCTACACTTTTGCCATTAAATAAGTAGTAAAATCTCTGCTGTTTTGACAAAGCGCAGTCGAAAATGAATGATCGCTACGCCGTGTGAACGCGTCAGGTTATAAGAAATGCAGTATGAACGATATTAACACTATGCCCGTCCGGGGACACCACGTGGGTGTCGTGCAAAAACTATCGTGTAAAGGCCGTTGACACCACGTTGGTGCCGTGTGCAAAACTATCAATATTGAAAATATGCGAATCTTGGATAAATTTACCTGCTGCTGAAGAGAATTTGGAGGTCTCTACTACATCGCGTGCTTCCAAAATCGACAAATGAAAACGAAGGAAGTGCCATGCATGATCCAAAAACAAACAAAGAAGGACAACAAATTTAATGTGCAAGTCGCGTTACACCTCGAAGATTGATAGCTCAAAAATACCGCAACATTGAGGGCTGTTTTCACCTCTTCAAAGTGAATAGTTGCCGATAAAAAAGAACACGTGTCAAATATTTTTCAAGGATCTATAAGGTCCCATAAGTTTCATCAAAATCGGATTTTCGCATCTGAATATGTACTCGTGTAAGTACCCAAAAAAATATTAATAAATAAATATATGTGTAATACAAAAAAATGTTACATCTATTTATATATATATCCTCAAAATTTCATGAAAATGGCAGGACAGGATTGAAAACTAATGAGAGCTGACAATATTAACCCTCTATGGGTCCGTGTAACTTTCAGGTCACATTTTAATTTATCCATATTTTATCAAATAACTATAGCTTTTTTCATGAGATGGCGCATAAATCTTTATTCTATAACGTTGCCAAGACAACCAATATTAATATTTATGACCGTCGCTAGGTTCATCAACCTGAAATAACAGAATAAATGCTGTGCAAACTGTCTGCAGTAAAAACAAGCGAAACCATTTGATCCAATTGATATTATTTGTGCTTTTGTCAGTGATTACCAAACTAAAAATAGTGCACATAATAGCTCTGGGTTCGTATATCAATAACAACCTATTTGTTTGTATTTTAATTTTCAATTTGTTACTATTTTTTATGATACAGTTTGTAACTTTGAGGTTACAGTGGGCTATTATGGCAGATTTCGGTCCATTTAGGATAAAACTTGTGCTTTCCCTGTTTTCAGATTTATACATCGTATACCCAAAATATGAATACAAAATCAGATAGAAATAACAGAGGAATTAGAATTAGACGCATTAGCGGTAATAGATCCCATGATTCCTTATTAGATTCCGAGCCCGATTAAGATGCAATAGTATTTCCCTGACGACGGATAAATGTCATTGACAGTGACGAAGAATTTAGTACTCAATCCTCGTGAGATGAGGAAGATGCAGGACCACAAAGAATTGTTTGGCAACTACTATCCCAAACGAATAATAATAGTTGTTATCGCCCTTGGAAAGGAGATTGCCCTAATGTCCCCGAAGCACCCCATTCTCCTGTGACCTATTTTCGAAAACTACTTGACAAGGAAATTATAAGCAATATAGTTGACTATACCAATATGTATGCACTGCAATGTGATCCAACAAAGAGATTTCAAAAATAAAATGTTTAACGTCAAGTGGAAATTGTTTTATGGAATTTCACGCTTAAGCTTTTATGCATAGAAGTGCAAACTTTATAGGCCGTTGTTACCTGAAAGTCACGTAGTGAATATATTTCAATAAAATTGTTTAAACGGAAAATTTTTTTTCATTTGCATATATTGGTTTATAATTTCTGATTTTTCGTTCCCTCATTTTTGTTTTATTAAAAACAAAAATTCTGATGAAACGTACGGACGGTAAAGTGTTAAGATGTCTATATTTGGCTCTACAATTAATTTTTTAAAAATTCTTCGCTTTTCAATTAGAACTGCAAACGGCCTGAACGGAAAGTTCAGCGTGGGTCGTATACGCCCCACGTGGCACGGAACGTGTTAATCTTCCACGGATTAACCCTTCGTGCTCGAAGCTGTTTTAACACATTGGTGACCGGTGATGAGTTAACTCGTCTTTTTATGCCCAAACGTTGTTGATCGATGACGAGTTAACTCGTCATTGCACTTGCATTATTTATTTCAATTTAGGAAACCCAGGGCGACATAGAATATTGCAAAAGCTTCGCGCAATATTTTAAAAGTTATATAAAAAATATGTCCAAAGTTTAATTTCATTTTATTCAGTATAAATAAAATTTTTTGGAGTTAATTTAGAATGTTTTACTTTACTTTCCATATTCAATTACAAAATAATAGCCGGTGACATGGCATAGTTTCTGTATAAAATTGCCGGTCAGCAAAGTGTTAACTAGAAAACCAAAGCATTTCTTTGGACTTAGGGCATTTTCATTCTACATGAATTGTTTCATGTATATGGGAGTTTTTGTATTGTTACTCGTCTTCACGAACGTTAAATTTTCATCAATTTCTTAGATATAAAGATAGCGAGGTTAGAATTGTTTTAAATAATAGTATGGCAATTTTGTCGTGGCGCCTCAGCGTCGCCACTAGAGTGCTAAGGGTTGATGGTAATACTGGGGCGTAGAATTTTGGTGAAATTTTCTTCGGTACAAATTTAACAAGTTGCAACGTGGAAATACTGGATCAGGGTAAGATCTAGAAGTTTCACTTCCCAGAAGTCTGCTTATATTTGGAAAAGCATAAATAAAATATCGAATATAAAGAGAAATTTTACTCTATAAACATAGTAAACGGGTGAGATTGATCGTATCGCTTTATGCTGGCATCATCTTCACAGCATTCGAGTAAAGATCACGCCAGAAGTCCATGATATGAAACTTCATATCAGGTTATGAAAATCCTTATGAATCCCTGGAGACAAATATATGACATTTAATTATAGCGTATGACTCAATCTTCGTACACCATATTTCATCGTTACGTGCTTATAACGAAGCTTACGAGTACGAGTTATAATCTTCATTAAATTTATCGTTGCCATTACTCATGTAAGCAAGAAACTTAATTATGTCGTTTAGTAATGAAATATTGTATGTACTGGAAAGTATAATGAATTCGCTGAAATTGATTAAACCGCCGTTCATTCTATCGCAGCTCAAACGATTGTGCTGCGAGGACTCTATAGAAATTATACATTACATTAGACCTATCGCAATATTTCTGCATATTCGTAACTGGCAGCGTTACAAACACACCAGGGGCCACAGAAATTTGCCAAACTTTATCAAACAAGCTAAACAACCATCAGTTATCGGTGCATTTACGAGAAAAATGCATAGTAATCAGTATGAAATCTTCAAAGTGTTCAATTGTTCTAAACCTTAAGGTTGAATCTTCTTTCAGCAACGTTTTGATCTCTGTTGTTAACACCAGAACTACCGATTAATAAACGCGACTAATGTATATTGTCTGGTAATAATGACAAGACTGTATCTATTCAGACCTTGTCCCATTTTTATTCCAATGTCTGCTTCAATGAAGAAATTCATTCGAAGCTTTCCAATGAAGATACTTTTATATTTTCTGGAATTCTACAGTTAACAAACACAATATTCTACTTATATACAACAGTGTTTAATAATCTTTTGGTAATAAGCTTTTAATAAGCTCTTGGTGGAGATTATTAATAGAATGGTTCATAGAAAATAAATAAAACGGACAACATGTTATTACTAGACATTATTATTCAGTAATGCAATCTAGAAAGTACTATTCAAAAGAAAGTACGCATAATTGCATAAGATTCGCACTCTAATAATCACTGTACTTGCCAGAAATTACAATGATATTTTTAAATCTTTCTTGGGTGTCTTCTTTGTTAATTATAAAAATGTTTTATAATGTAGTAGACTTTGGTGGAGATTATTAATGAAATGGTTCATGGAAAATAAATAAAACAGACAAAATGGTATTACAAGACATTGTTATTCAATAATATAATCTAGAAAATATTATTCAACTGAAAGTACGCATAATTGCATAATATTTGCACTAAAATAACTACTGCACTTGCTAGATATTACTGTAATGTTTATAAATCCTTCTTGAGTTTCTTCTTTCTTAATTACACAATTTTTTTATAATGTAATAATCTTTGGTGGAGATTATTAATGGAATGGTTCGTAGAAAATAAGTAAGACAGACGAAATGTTATTACTAGACATTATTACTCAATAATGTAATTTCGAAAGTATTATTCAACTGAAAGTATGCATAACTGCCTAAGATTCTAATAATCACATGTACCTGCTAGAAATTACACTAGTGTTTACCAATCCTTCTTACGTTTCTCCTTTGTTAATTATAAAAATGTAAATACTATTTTCCTATTGTACAACTAAACGTTTTTAAACCACTTAAAAAACTAACTATCTTTATGCAATTTCAGCTTCGTTAAATGTTGAAAGAGACTAAACATAGACTTCTTCTGTATTGAATTTCAAACCAATGTAATTTGAGCCGTTTATTTTGAAAGTGGCTCAAGTCCATTTATGCTCGAATCGAGATATTGAAGGGTTTGCGTTGGATTAAATTTAAAAATATGGGTAACAGACAACATAATAGAATAATGTTTTTGAGTTTCTAAAGGTGTCAAATTTATCATCCCAATTAGCATAATTAACATTATTGAAGAAATAATATGTTTTTGATGACTATGAATGGACTTACGCCATTTTCAAAATCAATGAAACGACGTTTTCAATTCTTAAGAAAGCACAAGTCCATAAGAAAAGTAAATTTCCCTTGAAATTAAAATAAATGTGTACACTTTTATGTTATAAAATCAAAAAAATATTCAACTTTCGTTCTTTGTTAAATAATTTTTACATTAAAATTAATATAGTTTTATTAATTATTATTGAGTCTTCTCCAGTTTGTGTACGCGGGAAGGATTTAAAATAACTGTGGTGTGCAGGTGTTATATAATGTAATAAATTCATTAAGTCCTTATATTTTAGGTTTGTGAATGGTCTTTGTTTTTTGTATAGTGATGCCAATAATAGTGATGTTAATAATAGTGATGTTGATAATTCAACAGTTACTTTGATAATTAAACATAAAGCTGGGATCTTATAAAATTTTATTGCATAATTATTTTCCATATCCATTTGAAACTCTCACAATTGGACTTACGCCACTTTCAAAATAAACTTTTTCATCGCTTCATCAACCAGCAAATTTTCGTGTTACAAAATCTTAACGATTTTAAATATATTAGTAACAAGTTGCCTCAGAATGAAAAGCTCTTGTAACAATGTAACTATTATGGTAGCTGACTCGATTTTTCTTAAAATGGACTTACGTCACTTTCAAAATAAACGGCTCATTTGATAATACGAAAATGTTCTTTCACTTTGTTTCCGTTTGCTCGATCGTAAAAGAATAAACTAGAAAGGCTGCGACAATGGTGGGACAGTGGCGGTGCGACCTGTTAATAATCGAACACCGTTGTAACACAAGGAAAGCGCAACGCGTGGCTCATAAATAAAAAAATAAACGATGTCACCGTTTTCCCTAGGAACGTTCCTCCTAGATACGATCTATCGGAGAAGCGTGCTGCAAACACGACAGAAAATACCGAGGGCAACCGGCCGCACAAAACCGAGGTGCAAGGAATCCAGCGCACTGGGTCATAAACTGTTGGCCGAGCAAACTTACGATTTCCACAGCGCGGCGATGCCGTGCGAGACTCAGGGCGATAAGTATAAAATCGAAGACCGACTGCAGCGTAGCCAATCGAAAGTCAATTGCATCGAGCTCCCTCGTAGCTCGCCGCTAGAATTCTACCGACGAATAGCGCGCTTCCCTTCTTTGTATTTTCGAGCTGCATTCAGCGACTGCGTTTAACCGAAGTCTTTCCTTTATATTTTCATTACAGCCCTCGTGCGTTTGTAGGTAACGCTTGCGTGAAAGATCCTGGGCTAATACTTCAGCCATTTTTCTTGCACACTCGCCAGCCAATTAGGTTTCAATAACAACGTCACGTTTTGACCCTTGCATGATACGACTGTTGGAAACTAGGGGCTATTTAATCAAATACTCTGTAATACTTTTCAATAGAACAGTGGCTTTCTTTTAGAAGACCGAATAAGCCACGTTCTTCGAAAGAAAGGTCTAGAGTGGAAGTTGAAAGACGAACCATAGCCACCATAGGACTGTTGGAAACCAGGGGTTATTTAATCAAAC
>CM052094.1:8244291-8275151 GCA_028453745.1 Agapostemon virescens
ATCTACAAGTTGCAAACGGTTGCGTTCTGATTGGTCGATTCGTTGCAGAATAATTACTAGCCACGCATAAAAAAAAGCGATATGCATACTAAATGCTTTGAATATTCTCTCCTCCCTTTTAGAGTTTGTTCAATGAAACCGTTCTGCACGACAGCATTATACAAAATTTCATTTAGAGGATTCTCTCCGTCATTTGGAATTATAGAATCTCGAAATTAATGTGTTGGTACTTTTTTCTTTAAATCGACCGAAAAGACTAAACATTTTTTAGAAAAATGAGAGAATTACACGAAGAGCTAACAAACGCATTTTAAAACTTTATTATTTAAAATCGATTAACGTATACAACAGAACATGTCCAGAACGGTAAAAATCAGTTTTCACTGCTTTCCGTTAATTTGTGCATAAAATCCACAATTTTGTAGATCATTCAGTGCGTATCGTTTTTTTCTTTTTGCATCAATGAATTTAAATGAAATTTTAAGCACGAGTATAACAATGATTTACAAAACATGTCATGTAAATTTTGATTACGAGCTCGTATAAAAATATATAAATGTCCATTAAAACTACCGCACGACTGCATGATACAGAATTTCATTTAAAGGATTCTTTCCCTCATTCGTAATTATAGAATCTCGAAATGAATGTGTTGGTACTTGTCAAGTTTTAAAATCTGTTTATTGCTTTCTATTTGTAACCATTTGTCGTTGTATTTTGTGTTAGTTCATTGATATATTTTGTTATCAATCTGACGATTATAATTCTGCAGAGTGGATCGATAACCGATTGTTCGAGCATGGGTCAAGAATATTGATTAGAATAGTTTATTCGTCGTTTTATTACTGGCCTGCGGATTTGCATGCAAGCCAATAAACAAATACGACAAAGTTTCTGATTATACCGTTACAGAAAACGTTATCTAGAAGATGCAAACGGTTGCATTCTGATCGGTCGCCCTACCGGAAATACTTTAAAAATGCTGGCGAAACTTAACAAGTAAAGGACGTGTATTTTACATTATTCATATTAACATCGGTTAACGAAAATGATATCTATCTGCACGATTGGAAGCTGAGAAATTGACATTATTACACAATATTCGTATGATTCGTTTGAAGGTGTTCATCAACGGTAATGGTGATCGATCTATAAGGGTACAAGAATGAAAGTGCAATCTATTCTAATTATCAGGTTTCGGTCGTCAATGACACGCGATTTTCTCCGAAGAGTTGCCAATTAATTTCTCGGTGGCGGGGTAGGGAAGTGTTCCCGAGCTCGGCATTATCGAATTCAGCGTCATCGGAAAGCGGATAGATGTCTGGTTCGCAAACTTCCCACATACTGTGCTGTACTTTCGCGTAATTACCGAAGAGTCGGCCCGAGAAAAATCAGTGAATTGGCCCGGTTCAGCAACTTCTCCCGGAGGTATTTGAATTCGTATGGCACCACAGAAATTCGATTTGACACTCGACGTGAAACGTACATAACGAGTCTGAGAACTATCCGGGAAATGTGGTTGTGCAGCCTTCCCCACTTATACCGCGCGGAGAAGTCGAACTTCGCTTAATGGCGTAATTCGTCGAATAATTAGCGTTCGCTTGGAGGTTTACACAGAAATCGGATCGTTCAACTCCGTTTCAAGCTCGAAGGAAGCTGATTTACCTTTCTTGATGGTTTTTCACAGTGTTTCATTTCCATTCTACTCGATGCCAGGGCACGACCGTTGATGTAATTGAAAACTACTGCGCGGAGAAGAAGATTCGATGCCACCGAGACAAGAACGATATTACGTTTGAATTTCTTTTTTTCGTACTCGCGAAACTCAGCACGCTGCCATAAATTTGCTACTTGCTTTTCATCATCTTGCGTATGTATAATAGAATCACGATTGATATTATAAATGAATTCGTAACAGTTAATCGTCAAAGGATCGTTCTAAATGGAAATTAAATTCCGAAGACGGAATTAAACGTGGATTAGTTTTAATATATCAAAATGGATTTGTAAATCTACAATCAGAACTGCCATTAGTGTTATCGGTTTTACGATCTACGAGGTACTTCCCGGATGTCTTCTGTTTTAATATATTTAGACCGCATTGATAATAACTTAAGACTTAATTTATATTGCGAGGAATCGTGACTTTAGTGCTCGGAATCAGGGACGTATGTTGATTAACTTCCGAGAAAATAATTATGATTTCAAAAGCAAATAATTTTGACGTAATAGATAGTATTAGTCTTAACCTTGCTCTAAATAAATTGCGTATCGAAGAGTCAAATATATACATTAATTAAAATTCACTAGACATTTGTTTGATATACCGGAACATTAACCCTTTGCACTCGAACGGCGGCTCTGAGGCAACACTAAAAATTGGTACACCGTTACTCAAGTACGTTTACATTATAAAATTTGTATTTAATAAATTTGATATAAAAAGATGTTAACAGTACATTAAATATTATTTCATTCTCTTATCCATCAAACGCAAAGACTCTAGATCCGTAAAAGTATTTGATTCTGGAATTAAAATAGCTCCGAGTGCGAACGATTAAAATTAGTTAAGATAATACGTTATCTTCTAAAAATAACAAGATTTAATTATTTACTATATAATTAAATAACAAAATCATGCACGATTTCTATTACAACGCACTATCGAATAAAGAAATCCATTGAATCGATTCCACTTCGACAATTACGAAATAAAAAAAAACTCTGAAAACCGTCATTTCATCAACTGCGGTAGGTTCAGTGTAAAAAATTTCTCACGGTCACAGAGCGATAAAATTGCTCGGGCGATTATCGGCAAACACGTATCCGCTAAGGGTTAAGCGACAGTAATGATAAAAAAGGAACGCGTTTGTGTCCGAGTAGATTTATCCGGTTTTGCGAGTCCTCCGTTGCACCGACCTTGACCAGAAAGTTAAGTCCGTCGTAGACGAAAGCCAGTCGCTATCTGTGGGCGCAGGCGATAATATGCAAGCGCCAGCGATCAATGCCCTTTTGACGACGCGAAAAGGGTGAGTGGTTAGCCGATGCACCTGTTTGCACGATGCAAACAAACGGCGCAGACACACGCACGGAAAACAAGCGCGCGGGGGCGAGACAGACGCGGCTGGGTGTAGGAGGCTTTGATGAGAAACCTTCGGTGATTTAACGACACACATGGTCCGCACACCATCCGGAGGAATCTAATTTATTTCCTCCTTTGTGACCGGCCACGGGAAAGGAATGGGAGTCGCGGTTTTCAAAGCGAAAAAGCTTTCCAATCTTTCGAGGCAAAGGAGCTCGGGCGCCGAACAAGGGATTTACCACGATGGACGCCGATGGGAACGCGGATGGAATCGAACAGGGGACAGAGGTGACCGTCGGCCATGCTTGTTTTCGACTCGTACCCTCGTCTCGGAATCTCTTTGACCGGATCGTCGTATTTCGTTCGATGCCCTCCGTTTGATATGCGCAGACTTTCGTAGAATACGAGACACACCCGCAGGCTTCCATGGCCTTGACTAAATAATGGCACCCACATCTCGTCGCGCCATCCGTCACACCCGCCTGTCGTTCTCCATGAATTTCGGCCACATGCTTCGGCTTCATTATTTTTCGACGATCGAAAAATTTTTGATGGACTCCGGAATTCGGAAAATTTTTCCAGCGAAAACGCGCAATCGTGTCACGCCATAGAAAATTTTCAACCGAAGTGTTACAGCGAGCCACGAAAGCAATTTGAATGTGCTTTAATATTAATTAGGAACACGCGTCAATATGACGATTTCGAATATTTAGATTGTAAAAAATTACTTGACAAATTTATTTCTAAGGGAAAATTGTTCGAAGTTTGAATGGACATTTATATATTTTTATACGAGCTCGTAATCAAAATTTACATGACATGTTTTGTAAATCTTTGTTATACTAGTGCTTAAAATTTCATTTAAATTGATTGATGGAAAAAGAAAAAAACGATACGCACTGAAAGATCTACAAAATTGTGGATTTTATGCACACATTAACGGAAAGCAGTGAAAACTGATTTTTACCGTTCTGGACATGTTCTGTTGTATATGTTAATCGATTTTAAATAATAAAATTTTAAAATGCGTTTGTTAGTTCTTCGTGTAATTCTCTCATTTTTCTAATTGCTAAAAAATGTTTAGTCTTTTCGGTCGATTTAAAGAAAAAATAATTTTCTTTGCGAAACGTTTACGAATATATTGAAGACATTTTTGCGATTAAAAGGATACCGAACACAACACAACTTAGACTATATTGAGTGGTTTCATCCACTCTGCAGAATTATAATTGTCGGATTGATAACAAAACATATCAATGGATTTATACAAAATATAACGACAAATGGTTGCAAATAGAAAGCAAGAAACAGATTTTAAAACTTGACAAGTACCAACACATTTATTTCGAGATTCTATAATTCCGAATGACGGAGAGAATCCTCTAAACGAAATTTTGTATAATGCTGTCGTGCAGAACGGTTTCATTGAACAAACTCTAAAAGGGAGGAGAGAATATTCAAAGCATTTAGTATGCATATCTCTTTTTTTTATGCGTGGCTAGTAATTATTTTGCAACGAATCGACCAATCAGAACGCAACCGTTTGCAACTTGTAGATGACGTTTCCGTAGCAGCGTCGTTAGAAACTTTGTCGTATTTGTTTATTGGCTTGCATGCAAATCCGCAGTCCAGTAATAACTCGACGGATAAATTATTCTAATCAATATTTATGACCCATGCTCGAACAATCGGTTATCATCTGCTTCGGCAGTAAATGTAATCATTAACGGTGTAAGCCGTTTCCAAGTTCTACCAGATCTGTAAACATGAAACCAGAATTTGCCTATACGTGGCGACAGTTGTCAATTTAGTTACCATCAAACCGCGTGATTGACATCATTTTCTTGTTTGCACATCTGACAAAGATTTCCACCTCAGGACCATACAAGTCTCATACAACAGCATAGTTCTTAATAGTGTTGAACATGACGAATTTTGTGCCGGGAAACTACAATTTGCGGACAGCATTGATTTTCTGTTACCATTTGAAGTAAATCGCTGCGGAATCGCAACGAACATGCTGGTCGAAGATTACGAAAAGCATGCTCTTGATAAATTACAGTGCTTCGAGTGCTTTAAAATATTAAAAAATGGCGTTTTTGACGTGCGAAACGAAAAACTTGGAAGACCACCAAAAAAGTTTGAAGACAGCGAATTAGAAGCATCGTTGGATGAGGATGACGCTCGAACGCAACAACGACTCGCAGATCAATTAAATGTGACATGAAAAGCCGTCTCTATACGTTTGAAGTCATGGGAAAGATTTAAACGATTTTGAAGATTCAGAAGATCCAAAGTGATTTTGCTTCGTGATAATGCACCATCACACATTAAAACCGATCGTAAAAACGATCGAGGCGTTTAGTTGGGAAATACTTTCGCATGCGATTTGCTCACGAGACTTGGTTACATCCGATTATTATTTATTTGCATCGATGGAACATGCACTTGTGAGTAGCGTTTTGCATCTTACGAAAATGTATGAAAATGACTAGACGACTAGTGTGCCTCGAAAGAGGAACAGTTCTTTTGCCATGGTAGCCACAAATTGTCAGAGAGATAGGAAAAATGTATAGCTGCGGCTGAGCAATACTTGGAATAAAACAATTTGTACCATTTTCATACAATAAATGTATATTTTCTAATATAAAAATTCTGGTTTCATATTTACATAACTGGTATTCGAGCGAATCGAAACACGAAGCGTCCACGTGTAAGTCGGAAAAGAAAAAGCACGTGGCCGATCATGCTCCCAAGTGGGATCGTGACGTCCGATCGTTAGGGTCGCGTGGAAAATCGTTGTTTCCCTAGTGGTAAACGTGCAGTTAACCCGCGACGGGGTATTAAAGGTGCATTATCACTGGGCGAGTGGCCTGCATTAATGAAACCCGATGAAAAGGCAAGATTAATGCACATAAATATCTCAGTCTGACGGTATAAACGCGAGCTATTGGTACAGACGGGGGTTTCGAGGAGTGTACTTTACGCGGGTAATTATGTAAGAAATATGCACATAGATAGCACAGTCATTAGATTTCAGCGGCGAGAAACGCGCGGACGTGTGCGCGCGTTCGAACCATTTTCCTCACTTTCCCGCGATGCGAACAGTCGGCGAAACTCGTGGAAAGAAGGAGAAAGGAACAGAAACACACAGGGGAAAGAGTTCGGGTAATTAAGCTACTGCGAGACAGATAGACGTGGCTTTAACGTTCGAATTTAGTTACACAAATTAGTCTGCTTAGAATACGGTTCCTCAATCGATCCGCGCAATCATGGGTTCGAGGAACCAAAGCGTTTATCAGAGATCGAGATAAAAGTTGGTCATCAGAGCGTACAGCGATACAGTTTAACTTTAACAATTAGTCTGCACAGAAATTTTCTAATAATGACAAATCCGTATCTACTCAGACCTTCTACCATTTATTACAATGTCTGCTTCAACGAAGAAATTCGTTCAAAGCTTTCCGATGAAAATATTTTTATAATTTCAGGGTTTGAGAGAAAAAATAATTAGGAGTTACAATAGCTGAAGTTTTCGTAGCATGACCTTGGATAACCTTGCACCACGATTGGCGAGCCCATCGCACAGAACACTATCAGATCACATAGTGACAAAGACATAGAATTCCATTTTAACACGTTGAATGCGGTGCATTTTGCTTATCTTTCGTGTCACATTTTATTTACCTTTAATCCTTTAAGCCCTACCATTCGCTTTTGGCTATGAACCCATATAGGCGTTCTCACAAACTATTCGGTTTAGGTTATGAACCCATATGTGGGTTCTCACAAAACCATTTAATCTGGGAGAAAGGAATCTATGAACAGATATATGTGACTGGTGCTTGTAAGCCTATATAGATATAAAAAAGACAATAAGCGTTTAAATGTGCCTTTGTGCAATCGTTTATCACTATTGTTCATTAAATTTGTGTGCGTATTCATTGCGCATTAGTTAACATATCGCTACCAAAGACTTTAGAGGTTATCAGTACTGCTACTTTCTGAAAATCTGTTCTTTGCGTTTTAAAACTTCATTTTTAATTACCCCTAAAATGTCTAAGAATGAGCTTGAATACTTTAGTAAAAGTGGTAGCGACATGGGCTATGAATATGAAATTGAAACATTTGAAAGAAAAAGGATGCAGAATTCGTGTTCGGATTCCGAGAAGCTCTATAAGAAGACCAAGATATTAAAAATAAGCAGTGACGCAAGCGGTAAATATCAACGCAATAGGTTGGGCGTTAGAACAAACATAATCGAACCTTCTTTTGTAGCTTCGGAAACCGAAGAATCAGTTCCATTGTATGAGCAACGGAGAAGACGTCTTCGAACATTTAGCTCATCTTCTGAAGAAGATGAAGGTCTACAGGAAAATATTAATTCGACATCTAATGATACGGCAGAAAACAATTCATGGTCTAAGACAAATTTTGTACCAAAATTATATAATTTTGATGAATCAAATTCGGGGATAAGGGTACACTTATCGAAAATATCCACTCCTTTGGGTGCGTTTAAGGTATTTTTCCCGGAAGAATTAATTATTGGTATCTGCGAGAAAACAATTAATTTCCATAAAAATCTAGCGCAAACTAAAATACATGCAGTTCATTCACGCATAAATACCTGGACAGATACTTCACCTTCGGAAATATATTTATTTATTGCTATTACTATGCTAATGTCCAGAATGAAAAAAACATCTATAACAGAATATTGGTCTACCGATAAAGTTATAAAAACTGACATTTTTGCAAAACTAATGAGCAGAGTTAGATATGAAACATTGCTAAAAATGTTGCATTTTAATGATAACAATAATATGAGCTCGCACGATCCGTTGATAAAAATAATACCGGTGGTTACTGAACATAGAAACTCATTTTCTAAATCATTTTATCCATATGAATATTTATGCATAGACGAAAGTCTTTTACTTTATAAAGGAAGATTATTTTTTAAACAATATATTCCATCAAAAAGGAGTAGATTTGGCATTAAGTAATTTGTTATTTGCGATTGCAAAACCGCAACCGAAATAAATGGTTATTAAGGCTTTTGAGGTCACCACATAATTTATTTCAGTTACAATCAATATACCTTGCAATGAAAATTCAGTCTGCTCAACTTGCGCTCTTTCGTAAATGGTACGCAGTCCACGATAGGCTTTTTCGTACGGAGTAGGCGCACGCTTAACGTCGGACAACTCAGCGCTCAAAGGGATAAACGGAGGAAATAATGCAACTGAGCATAAGCAAAAGACTTTCTTAGCCCATTTGTGCTTTTCTGTTTTAATCGAATCTATTGAAATAGTGCGATTATTTTTTAATATTAAAGGAATTATCTATAACATATTAATTTGTAAATGTGATACCTTCAGTCCCCAGGGACTCACATAGCATTCAACGTGTTAAATAATTGTCCTTGGAATCACCTAGGACTCTTCGCAGAACGTCTTCCGTTGAAACGATTCTTCCGTACATCTATCCATTTCGGAGAAAATTCAACGCACTATGAAAATGACCTTGTGTACTTCGAAAGCCTATAATCGCGCGTGCGAAATCGCAGTCGACAGAGTCGAATAGTTCTGAAAAAACTGCCTAATCGTTTGAAAGTAGAATATTTCCTTGAAGAGAGCCGAGCGAAGGTAAACCGCGTTGACGAAGGTCGGCCGGAAACCAGTCGCGATAATGCACACCTCGGATAACAAAATTCAACGGCGATATTAATCGACTAATGGCTCTTTCGCGTGATACTTATATTTCGCGTCTCCAGCAGATAAGATTACCGACGGTCAAAACACGATTAACTGGTCAGGAAGAATTACGACGTTGTCCCCAATCGATCCTGCGTGTTGCATTATCCCAGGCCTCGATGATAATGAAGCGACGGTATCGAGAGGGGTTGCTCGAGTGCTTTGCACACTCATAAAGATGAGTGGAATCCTTTTTAACCCTCTGAACGGGGATGCTTTCGACGACCTCGTCGAAGACGGTGTCTACACGTATTTTAATCCCTTTTAGCAATTTTCGGGAAAATATTGCCTCGCGCTTTTGCGAGGCCCGCTTAAATCCCTTCCCTTGTGATTTATGTTATAGCTACAGGGATTAGCATTTCTTCGATGTTCATAATTTACTAGGCGACACTGAAAATTAATATGCACTGTATATCTCTAGTTTCTTTAACCCTTCCGACGTGGCAGACTTTTATGCGCGTCGTTTGTAACATACGGCAGGCGTTTAATCGACACTGAGAACGACGAAAATTTTCATCGACGTGCATTTCTCTAAAAGTATATTGAAATAATCAAAGCACTAAATCATATAGTATTAATCCCTTGCCATACTACCTCCTTTGTCACTACAGTTATTATAACGTGTTCTTCGCCAAATATATTACAGAAGAAAAAAGAAAATTTTGTTTTCTTGCCCGGCCACAGTTACTTCAATGTTAAAATATTAATTCAAAAAGAATAACATTGTATTTTGTAGAAAAAGAAAGGTATCGCATTTATATTTGTTTAAATACATTAATTTAATTAATATTAGGTAATAACGTCTTCTTCGCCAAAAATACTACAGAAGATAAAAGAAAATTTATATCTCTTGTATGGCTGCATTTACTTCAATGTTAAAATATTGGTTAAAAAAGAATAACATTGCATTTTGTCGAAAAAGAAGGGCACCAAATTTATATTTGTTTAAATATATTTAAGTATAGTAATTTGTTTAATTAGTATTGAGTAATAACGTCTTCTTCGCCAAAAATATTACAGAAGATAAAAGAAAATTTTGTTTTCTTGCCCGGCCGCATTTACTTCAATGCTGAAATATTGGTGAAAAAAGAATAACATTGCATTTTGTCGAAAAAGAAAGGTATCGCATTTATATTTGTTTAAATACATTAATTTAATTAATATTAGGTAATAACGTCTTCTTCGCCAAATATATTGCAGAAGAAAAAAGGAAATTTATATTTTTCGTACGATCGCATTTACTTGAATGCTAAAATATTGATTAAAGAAGAAGAACATTGCATTCTATCGAAAGAGAAAGGCATCGCATTTATATTTGTTAGACTACGTTTAAAATCTTCGGCGCGAGTCTGACTCGTCATGATATGGCAAGGGGTTAAGGAGATACCCTTCAAATTCTCAAAACAGCATCAAATTTAGTAAATTTTCTTTTGATGCAGCTGTGAAAAGAGTAGTTGTTTCTTTCCTATTTTTTATTCGGGTGTCCATCAAGGGATATAATACATAAATGTAAATGCAGGAATATTTAAAAATGGCCGCGTTACCAGTCGTTGCACGATGCTCCTACATCGTTACGCCTAAAGTAACTGTAGCGCTCAGTATTACTTGAAATTAGAACGTTTATGATTTCATTGATCACTGATTTTTCATTTCTAAGAACAAACCTATAAAATCGTTCCTTGCACTTAATAATAGATTCCGCTTAGCATCTTTGCTGCAAGTCTAATTTGATCTTACAAGTTGACCTTGAAGTAATAATTTTACCTTATAAGTTGAAATTTGACCCTATAATTTGACGTTTTGCCTATTATTTACTTTTTGGTAACAGTAACTAGATTTTCTTTATCCTCCGCGAAACGACAAAAAGAAAAGTCAAATTTGTAGTTACCGCAGCAATCGCATTGTATGCGATCAAAGATTAAGTAGAATGTTATTTCAGTTCAAAGAAAATTAAGGAAACACATGTTTAAAAGAGTCTGTTCAAAATCTTGATCACGAGTCTGACCCGTTGTTGTAGCGCAAGGGATTAATAAAGATATGGGATTCTAAAAAGATTTGGCATGAATAACCAATAATTTGACAATGAACGCACCACTCTATGGTAACCAGAGCCATTTAAATGACCGGTATGCAATGAAGAAAATAACTAAACATTGTTCAATGCATATTTAAATCTGACACATACTTTCTGTTTTCATTTTCAGTAATTTTACTTTACGCAGCTTGTTTGAATACAACGAATGATTATTTACGGACCAAGCGTAATCGTAAAACCCGGTTGCATCTACTTCCAAAGGAATTCCTCAGAGGTGCTTCGATCCTTTTGTTAGACCCGAAGGCGAGTTCTATCCCGCTAATGGCTTTCTCAATGTCCGTACAGTCAAAAAGTACTCAAGGGAAAACATCATGGCGGCCAGAAGAGTCAAGACTTCTTTTCTTTAAAAGCCAGAAGGTTCCCAGTTCCTACCGAAGCAACGTGTAATATCACACGCGCCAACATCTGGAGATTACACACTTGGTAACTCAACGAGTGACTTCGGATCTAAATTACTCGCGTGCGGACAAACTGTTAAATACAAAATATAGTTGATAGTGTATATTTTTACAACCCCCCTCAAGTGTTGACCTCACTTGAGCTTATTTTGCATGTAAAACGTCATTTCTTGCAGCGAAATACAGTGGCTCACGAAAGTATTCGGACACTCTTCAAACCTAAATAACTTTGTTAAAATTGCACCAAACGTCTTGACTTTTCTTGAGCAAGTAGTTGCATTGATTTAATAAATGATATGCAAAATGAATTTTGTAAATATTGGAATTGGTATGCATTACACGACCAATAAAGAAGAAACTTTTTAAATATTTTTTATTTGAACCACGTACAAAAAATTTTAAAGGCGCATCTCGTAGATCTATGATAGTTATACACATGCAGAAAAATTCATTGAATTCGATCGACATACACATGAGCTACATGCCATCGAAAATGGGGAAAATCGCAATTTTTCACGATTCTTGGTCAGTTTCTCCTTAACACGTTAAGCGCCACGCCGGTCCCTAGGGACTGGACTTTCCGTTCAGGCCTCGTCGGTCCCTACGGACCGGCGACAGATTTTTCGTTCTGCTATCGCGGCGCGCGTTACGTTACCCGACTGTTTATACTCTGATTCGTCTATCGGCGAGCGGCCCGGCAAGGTCCGCCTGACGACTAACCGTAGCTTGAACGAAACGGCACAGAAATTCGGCGTGGCGCTTAACGTGTTAAACTCCACGAATTATTACATCTTCCTACGCGTGTCATTTTTTTCCGCGTCAATCGATTTCGGTGAAATTTTCAGCATGTGTATTACTAACACAGTCCTGAAAAACGCATATTTTAAATTTTCATTACGAGTTGAAATAAAAATGTTTCAAAAAATGTCTTTTCTACTTTCCCGCGTAATTTCTACCGATTCGGATTACTTCAAAATTATTTTTTCATGTCATTTAGTAAATCAATGCTTCTAGTTGCTCCAGAAAAGTCCAAAAAGCTCCAAAAAGTTATTCAGATCTATAGAGTGTCCGAATGTATTTACATTGCGAAGTCAATAATACTTCTATTATGATATTTGGTTTGTTAGAACTGACGGAATGCTGGTAAACATGGCTCTAGTATTCTTGTCCACTTCATCACTCCATTCTACATTCTTGTTTTTCCTTTTGGTTTACTTTGATCTTTCAATTTTCTTGATATTTTGCTCTGATTTTGCTTTCGTACAAGTCTCAGTGTAGACTACTTCGAATAATTGACTTACTAGCATTTATGGCAACAGTGAATAGAAGAATTATCAATTAGAATTATTGCGAAATCACTGTTGTATATCATTTAGCAAATCGACGCTTCTAGTTGTTCCAGAAAAACTAAGTCGTTTGATTCAATTTTGAAAAAGTTATTTAGATTTAACACTTTGATTGCCCAATTAGTAACCTCCAATGCTGTATAAGGTCAAAGATATTTATTTAATGAAATAAAAATTGAAAAATTAAAATGAATGATATCGAGCACTCCTTCAACCTTCTTACTTGTTCCTGACCTTAAACAGATTTAGTACGACGAATACATTAGTATAAAAATTGATGTTTAAATCTGGACAAATAAGTGTGTCATCCATGTGCAGTCAAAATGTTAAAGAGTGTCCAAATATTAAAATAGGTAAATCGGAAAGTTCCGTCCGTTTTTTTGCAAAAAGTATAGCTTTATTCATGAAAGAAAATGAAAAAGTACGTTAATCAAAATATTGTCCATCGTTAGCGATGACTTTTTCCCATCTTTCGGGCAGCAAGCGAATTCCGCGTCGAAAGAATGATTCATCTTTGGAGGTTATCCAGGCGGAGATCCATTTTTCGAGATCTTCGTACGAATTAAATCGTTCTTCAGCAAGTGCGTGCGCCATTGACCGAAACAAGTGGTAGTCAGATGGGGCACAGTCTGGTGAATAAGCCGCATGTGGTAGCACTTCCCAGCGAAGTGCTTCTATCGTTTCCTTGACAATTTTTGAGACGTGAGGCCGAGCATTGTCATGCAGCAAAATCACCTTACGCTGTCTCGTTTCATATTGTGGTCGTTTTTCGTGCAATGCTCGACTCAAACGGATAATTTATTGTCGGTAGAGATCTCCTGTGACTGTTTGACCAGTTTTTAGCAGTTCATAGTATACCTTATACACCTTCCTGATCCCACCAAATGCAGAGTAAAGCCTTTTTTCCGTGGATATTCCGCTTTGGCGTCGATGTTGAGGGTTGGCCAGGATCACAAATGGTTTTTCGACGTTTAGGATTGTCAAAATAAATCCATTTTTCATCCCCAGTGATGAGACGATGGAGAAACCCCTTTCTTTGTTGCCTAGCAAGCAAAATTTCGCAGATGGTTTTCCGCCTTTCAATGTCTCTTGGCTTGAGTTCATACGGGACCCACTTTCCTTCCTTGTAGACCTTCCCTAAGGCTTTTAAACGGTTGGAAATGACAGATTGAGCACAATTTAAGGCTTCTGCAATTTGTTTTTGCGTTTGACATAGATCTTCATCCACCAATGTCTGCAATTCTTCGTCTTCGATTACTCGTGGCCGTCCAGAACGCTCTTTGTCCTCCAAAGAAAAATCACCATTTTTAAAACGTCGAAATCACTCTCTACATGTTTTATCGGAAACAGCATTATCGCCATAAACGTCTACAATCATTCGATGTGCTTCAGCTGCCGTTTTCTTCCAATTGAAACAAAAGACTAACACTTCGCGCAAATGACGCTTATTCGGCTCAAATTCCGACATCTTCAATGTAGAAAAAAAACGAAGTTATTGATGCAAGCGTAAATTATTGTGTACTGAGTTTTATTAACAGATATTCAAACTAAAAAGTTAGCCTTACTTTAGAGGTTATAGTTACCCACAGTTCGAGCTACGGCTACTCGACGCTAGATGGACAGAACTTTCCGATTGACCTAATACTTCTACGAGCTACTGTATACTAAATCCAGCAAGCGAGTCAAAATTTTTCAATTTTTCCCTTTTACGATTTTTAATCTTCTAACATTATGGTCGCGAGAAATATACTTATATAGTTTTGTATTAAATAGCTGTAGTGCTACGACATTAACGTACTCATTGAAAATTGTTTGAATAAAAGAATTACCAATTAGAATTATTCCGAAATCATTTTTGCATATCGGTTAGCTAATCGATACTTCTAGTTGCACCAGAAAAGTCAAGTTGTTTGGTTCAATTTTGAAAAGGTTATTTAGTTTTAAAGATTGTCCGAATACTTCTGCGAACCACTTTATACTAGATCGAGCAGGCGGGTAAAAATTACTTGTTTTCAAATTTCCTTTTCACGAATTTTAAACTTGCAACATTATACTCGCGAAAAATATACTTACATGGTTTTGTGTTAGATACGTCTAGTGCTACGACATTAACACTAGAACTACCGGACCAGTGAAAATGACTGGTTCGTAATTTTTTCTTTCAAAATTCTAGAAATTATAGAAGTATCTTCATTGTAAAGCTTCGTATGAATTTCTTCATTAAAGTAGACATTGTAATAAAAATGGGACGAGGTCAGAATAGATGCAGTCCCGTCATTATTACAAGACAATGTACATCAGTCGCGTTTATTACTCGGTAGTTCTGGTGTTAACATAATCGTTTGAAAATTGTCTAACAATGTTGCACGAATGCCACAGACAATGTAAGTAACGGGACTGAAAATGTGTCTAAATAAAGATATCTTAAATATCGAGGCTCTGCCTCTACAACGCAATCTTCCAAGCCAAACAGACTATAAAAATAGAGCAACGGCGAAGCTTGGAAACAATCCCTTTATCGTTCCGAACCGAAGAGCGGATATGCAAATAAGGATGTTCTGAAACGCGATGAATTTCGCTGGAAACACATCCATTTCAGCGAAGCGTTTCGAAAACGAGAAATACCCTGAGGAAACTACCTGCGGGACGATAATTAACTTACGATTCCGGCTTCAGTTGTGCAAGTCAAATATCGAGAGAATCGAAAGCCTGTGTTCGCATCGGCAAACAATTAAGGGAACGTCCCTGACGATTCGTCGAGTCCGTGTCAACATCAACTTCGCGGAAGCGTGTGTCTGCGGCTTCCGGTCTGGACGGTCACAGAAATCCCGTATCCTGTGTTTTTTCGTTTCCCGATCGCAAAGACGCCATCCAGGATAGGGTATGCGAAAATTTCAGTGGCTCGATAACAAATTGATCGGCAATCTAGGGCATAATGCCGGGGCAAAGTTGGCGCCTTTGCGTCAAGGGACTTAGACATTTATAATTAATAGCCCTAGTCGGCGAGCGCCTTCGTTCCCGTCACTAATTAAGCGAGGAAAACGATTATATCGATAGCCTGGTTTAGCGACGCTTTTACCCACTGACAGGAGCCAGTTGGGTTATCGATAACGTTATTAAATCATAATGAATTCTCCAGCACACTTCCTTTTTATCCTTTACGCCTGGTGCTTTATGCGCCGCAACAAAGCGCCGTGGCCGTGATAAAGGAAAACGGAGAGCAAAGGAATTTCTTTTGTACCGTCTGCCGGTATAATGATGCCAAATTGATCCAATTGTTACTTACGTTCACGGCGACGGAGAGTACTCTCGAATTGATGTAGGAACTTACCTGGAACAGAGAAAGAACAAGGGGGAATTAATTGAAAATTGAGAGCAATAACATCGTGGATTATGTACGATCAACGAAGACAGAGATTCGAGGATTTCGAAGATAATTAAGAGCACGATTCGTTTCGACGTAGCTACGTTTCTTCCGTAAATTATTGTGTCATTTTAAGAAGAAGCGGAGAGGGAAGTTCAGACACTTCAGTTCAGGTCTCCTTTAGACACGTCTTCAATAATAAACTTTATTTAACGTGATCAAATTTGATTATGCACTGGTCACACAGTCTTAAACGTTGTTTTACAACAGAGAACTGGATGGGATCTGTACGCTTTACATGATGCAACGATGCTCTTTGCATTGCCTAAGAGTACTTCATCGCCAAATTTTGAATACAAATTTTGTTGGGCATGATATAATGCCCAATATAACAGGATTACCAACTGTCCGAGTTTCAGTTTAAGCCTAGTTTTCATGACTTTTAACATTTCCATTTTGTTTCAAATTACCGTGAATAATTTCTGTGTTTGCTTAATAAATTTTATAAGACCTTAAGTGTAAATTATTGAAAATAATTTTGTTTTTCATTTAATTTGTTTTCTTATACTAATAATAACCGCAGAAACTGAAAATATATCGGTGTTCTAGTTTTAATTGGAGCCACTGTACAGTAAAACCCCGTTTAACGTTGCTCCGCTTAACGCTGTTTCAGTATTACGCGGTTGTATTGGGATTCCCCTAAATCGCACAATGTATTGATACTTGTATATGTGTGCAAATTAAACGGCCATCCAGCAACTAAAAGCGGTGCACTATATAACGACGGTGTACACTATGCATCTTTTTCAACGCTCTTTTGTTAGTCTGTCCAGAATAAAGGTTCCAACTGTATTCCCCAAAGTAGCAGTCACAGTACGAACGCATCTTTCCTGCGTCACAGTTGATTTATAAGCTGTCATCAACGTTACTAGGTGTATAAAGATATAAACATAATATTTTATTTTATTGTGATAAATTAGGCAATTTTTAGTTCTTACGATGGGTGATTGCAAAAACATGAACGTAAAGCGACAAGAAAAAGCATTTCGCTGGAAACTAAAATGCAGGTGTTAAGACGATTAGATGTAGGCTATCGGCAATCTGATATCGGCACTGCATTAAATTTGACGACTTCAGCAATACGGACAATTTTAAAAAATAAAGGAAAAATTGTGTCATTGGCAACTCCAACCACGACGACTTCTGCAACAAAAATTACCCGTTCTAGAA
Organism: Agapostemon virescens; assembly: GCA_028453745.1. NCBI lineage: Eukaryota > Metazoa > Arthropoda > Insecta > Hymenoptera > Halictidae > Agapostemon > Agapostemon virescens. The sequence goes on from CM052094.1 coordinate 8,261,566, forward strand.
GCAATGCGATTGAGGAAATGGAAAAACGACTTTCCATCTGGATTGACGATGAAGTTGAACGCAATATGCCATTAAGTCAAGCAATTATAATGGAAAAAGCGAGAACAATTTTTAACTATATTTAGAATGAAAAGGCGACACCAGTGAAAATTTTGTCGCTAGTCGAGGGTGGTTCCATCGATTTAAAAATAGAAACGATCTTCATATTATACAGATTACTGGAGAAGCGGCAAGTGGAGATACAAAAGCAGCTGCTGCATTTCCAGCGACATTAAAAGCAATCATTGAACGAGGGAATTATTCTTCTGAATTAGTTTTCAATTTTGATGAAACGGACCTTTTTGGAAGAGAATGCGAAAACGTACATTTTTGTCCCGCGAAGAAAAGCGAGCACCAGGATTTAAAGCTGCAAAAGATCGTTTAACACTTCTACTGGGTGGTAACGCTAATGAAGACTTCAAATTAAAACCACTGCTTATCTATCATTCCAAAACCCTAAGAGCAATGAAGGGAATTTCAAAATCAACTTTACCAGTAATTTGAGAATCCAATAAAAAATCTCGTTTTATGAATAAAAATCGATATTAGCAATAAATAAGTCTATACTCACTGTATTAAAAAGTATTTAACTACAAATGTTACAAAATATATAAAACAAAAACAGAACTGATAAATTTTCTTATTCTCTGTTCTTTTTTACTGATTCCCATTACATATTTACATATGTACGTGTTAAGTTGCCTCGTTTAACGCCATTTCGTTTAGCGCTGGAACTTATTGGAACGTATGCCCCGCGTGAAGCGGGGTCTTACTGTATAAGGTTCCGAAAAATCGCACAATATCAAAAGGACTAACGACACTTTCTTGTTCATCGCATGAAACGAAATTGTCCCACATCTGCAACCAGTCGAAAGTTCCAGCTCGATTTCAAAGAGTCCGCGCGCCGTCCAAGAAACAACGTTCATTATCTAGATTACGCAGTTATCCATTCGTCGAGAAATTACATAATCGCATCACGCGCAATAATAACGCTCGAACGACAAAAGCTTCTTAGGAGTTGGCGCGGGACTCTCGGTTTCAATTGTCGGCCGGTTTAGGGAGTGCTTAAACTTCCGGAAACAGAGCCAGCGCACGGGGCGCATATCCGTTAATACACCTGATAGCGTGCGCGAGGAGCGTCTCGGAGTCACGGGCGTCGGCGTCGGCGTAGCTCGTAATTGCGAACGTTGACGTCGCCTCTCGTTACAAGATAATTCGGAAAGTTCCCCCGGCGGCGAGCTGCGAAAGGATGCGAGAGCGTATGATGTCGAGCGAGGTTTCAGCGCGACGTAGACGCGTCGCGCGGACGGATAACCGGGGGGAGTACAGGGAGCGCGTCGACGCGGGGCTGGGTAGGGGTTAGAGGGGGAGAAATTTGCATCTACACGACGCAGCCCGTATAATGGAATTAAAACGAGGTGGTGCTGCAATTAGCTTCCTAACTAATTCTACAGGCGCGTCGCACATCGCGCGTGTCCGTCGACAGAACGAAAAAATGGTCCCAACCGGACTCACGGTTCACAAATCCGGTTTTTCTGAACTCGTCGAGCCCGCAGACGGGAATCTCTACCGTTTACATGACACAACGATGCTCGTTGCACCGCGTGGCAGTGTCCCGTCGCCAAATTTTGAATAACAAACTTTACATGACGCGATCAAATTCGATTATGCACTGCTCACAAAATCTTGAATATTGTGTTGCAGCAAAGAAACGGACGGGATTTGTACCGTTTGATTGCAGCGACGACGCTTGTTTAACTACGTGATAATCTTTCCTCGCAAAATTTTGAATAGAAAAATTTATATGGCATGATCCAATTCGATTATGAACTGGTCACAAAGTCATAAGTATTGTTTTACAGCAGGGAATTGGATCTGTACCCTTTACATGAATCAACGATGCTCGTTGCACTACCTAAGAGTACTTCATCGCCAAATTTTAAATACAAATTTCGTTGGACATGATCAGATTCGTTATGCACTGGTTGCAAAATGTTAATCGTTGTTTTACAACAAGAGAATGGACGGAATCTGTATCGTCGTCATGGCGCGACGATGCACGTTGCACTGCGTAACAGTACCTCATCGCCAAATGTTGAATTAAAATTTTGTTGAGCATGATCAAATTTGATTATGTACTGGTTATAAATTCTTAATCATTGCGTTGTAACAAAGAAGCGGACAGAATTTGTACCGTTTGATTGCAGCAACGACGCTTGTTTCACCGCGTGACGATCCCTCGTCGACAAATTTTGAATAGCAAACTTCATTATAAGTAATCAAATTCGATTATGAACTGGTCACAAAGTCATAAGCATTGTTTTATAGCGAGAAGGAGAATCTGTAAAAATTCTGTACCTCGCCAGAAGGTCTCAGTGTACCTTCTGCATTGTCAACATGATTTTGTATTTTGACGGCGGATGAGAAGGTTGGAAGGGAAAAAGAATGAAAGATGGAAGTGGAACGCTTCGTCCTGGGTGCGTTAGAGGACTTATCGGTAAGTCTGACTAGCAGACCCAGCCTTAGACGCTGGGATACTGGAAGGCGGTTAAGGACGGTATAGATATGAATCTGCAGGCGGATCAAGTACTAGCGAGAAACTCGTCCTACTGTCCCTCTGTCGGTGAGCGTAGGAGGTACAACCACCACAGTATCTTTCGCAAAAGTGTGAGAAGATGACATTAATCAACACTAAACTTAACAAGCATTAAAATTAACTAGCTTGTGTTGTCCTATAAAAATGCCAATGTATAATCTATTTAGATTATTTGCAATTTTCATTACAATGTATGATTGCACAAAGAGACATGCTGAATCGATTCCGACGAAGGCAATTTCATAACTTCAATGATCGTAAAATAAAAATTCTGAAAAGTCAATAGACCAGCTGTGGTAGGTTTAGTGTTAAAGTGCGCGTGAAATATTTGCGAAAGGCTGTACTGTTTCAAGAAACGCACAACTATACAGAAAAATAGAATCAATGAATATGAATATATGGAAACTCTGTACAGACTTCCATCTCCATAAATTATTGTAGCCAAATCCGAATAAATAAACAATTCAGTCGATTGATTACGAAGTTCCTCTCTGTAAAAGTACAACGAAAGTATCATTAAATATTTGCACGTTCACTCGCATTTAATAAATATCGAAACGCCACCGATGCATAAAGCATTGCTTGCAAGAGTAAGGTTTTACATTTCAGATAAGTGATCAACAACTTCAATGAACGCGGAAAGACTGACGCGGCAAGTGGCGTAACTGAAAGAAATTTCATCGAAGTACAAATTAAATCCAACTAAAGGGTGTCCCAAAATTAACGCAACATTTGAATTTGCCGCCATTTTTACAGTAAATTGTTGGCAACCCTGGAAAAAGAACAATTTGACAGTTGAGAGTTTAAGGTTAGTGAAAATGGAGCGTTATACGACACAACAACGTGTTTTTATTATTGAAAAATATTTCAAAAATAATGAAAGTTTGACGGCCGCAGTTCGAAAATTATATACAAAATATGGTCAAAATAGTGTTTTAACCTCGTCAACTGTGAAAAGATTAATTGAAAAATTTAGGGAGACTGGATCAGTTAGAGACGCTAAACACACTGGTCGTCCAAAAACAAGCCGTTCAAATGTCAATATCGAAGCAATGCGTGAAAGTGTTGATGAAAACCCAGGAACATCAATTCGGCGTCGTGGACAAGAATTGCAAATTTCAAGAAGCTCTCTACAGCGTATACTAGGTGTATGCATAAGTTTTTTCCGGTTTTTTGATAAAAAAGAACACGTAATTTTCAAGGGAAATTAATTTTTTTTTTATTCAAAATATTGGCCATCGGCTTCTACACATTTCGTCCATCTTTCAGGTAATTTATGAATACCATGCCAGAAAAACTGCTTGTCTTTTGCGGCAAACCATTCGTCGAGCCATTTTCCAACTTCCTCGAAATTGCTGAAGTGCTGCTCTGCGAGCGCGTGCCCCATTGACGCGAAGAGGTGATAGTCAGATGGTGCCAGGTCTGGGGAGTACGGCGGGTGTGGTAGGATGTCCCATCCAAGCGATTTCATAGTGTCTTTCACTTGTTTTGCTGTGTGAGGCGGCGCATTGTCGTGTAACAAAATCACTTTGCCATGTCTTTTGGCCCATTCCGGTCGTCTTTCAATTAATGCGTCGTTTAAATTAATCATTTGTTGGCGATAGCGTTGTGTATTAACAGTTTCTCCGGGTTTCAAAAGTTCATAATACACAATACCGGTCGGATCCCACCAGACACAGAGCATGGTCTTCTTGCCGAAGCGATTTGGTCTTGGTGTTGATGGACCGGCTTCGCCATGTGAAAGCCATGATTTTTTCCGCTTTGGGTTTTCAAAATAAATCCATTTTTCGTCACCCGTCACAATTCGATACAAAAAGGATTTCCTTTCGTAGCGTTGAAGCAGCATTTCACAAGTGACTTTGCGATTTTCCATTTGACGTTCATTCAAATTGTGTGGGACCCATTTACCGAGTTTGTTGATCTTTCCCATTGCTCGTAAACGTCTGCTGATTGTTTCTTGTGATACTTGTAATGCTTCTGCTAATTGCCGCTGAGTTTGAGTTGGGTCATCATCCAATAACTCCTGCAATTGCTCGTCTTCGCATTTTTGTGGTCTACCAGAGCGCTCACTGTCTTTCACATTGAAATCACCACTTTTAAATTGTCGAAACCATGTCTCACATGTTCTAATCGATGGAGCGTGTTCACCATATGTTTCTACCAACAAACGATGACTTTCGACAGCCTTTTTCTTTTGATGAAATAAGAAAAGCAATGCGTGCAGCAAATGTTCCTTTTCAGACACAAAACTCGACATGATTACTGAACGATAAAACAAAGACGCCAGTTCTTGGCAGACTCAACTTATGTGTGTTTGTAGTTTTATGTTAGACGAACAAAATGGTATATGTGTCAAATTAATACGCTGCGTACTTTTCACTGGCGCCACCTCTTAGTCAAACCGGAAAGAACTTATGCATACACCTGGTACTCCATGCTTACAAAATTCAATTAACGCAACAACTGAAGTCTAATGACCATGAACAGCGAAGAGAGTTCGTGGAATGGATTATTGCACATCAACAAGTGGATGCTGATTTTTCGAGCAAAATCATCTGAGGCGATGAAGCACATTTTCACCTTGATGGCTTTGTTAATCGCCAAAATTGCCGTGTTTGTGGTTCGGAGAACCTACATATGATTGTCGAACAACAAATGCACCCACAACGTGTCACTGTTTGGTGCGGATTTTGGGCTGAAGGCATCATTGGACCATACTTTCTTGAAAATAAGGCTGGTCAAGCAGTAACTGTTACTGGTGCTCGATATCGCGACACGATAACACAGTTCTTTCTGCCGAAATTGGATGCTATTGATGTGGCCAATATGTGGTTTCAACAAAACGGTGCCACATGCCATACAGCCAGTGAAACAATTCAATTACTGCATGAGACATTTCCTGGTCGTGTACTCTCTCGTTTCGGTGATCAGAATTGGCCCCCTAGATCGTGTGATTTAACACCATTAGATTTCTTCTTATGGGGTTATTTGAAGTCAAAGGTGTATGTCAACAAGCCCACAACCACCCGTGCATTACAAGAGGAAATTAAACGTTGTATCAATGAAATGCAGCCACAATTATACAGAAAGGTCATGAAAAATTTCGACAAAAGAGTGCGTATGTGCCAGCAAAGCCGTGGAGGCCATTTGCCCGATGTGTTATTCCATAAATAACCCTATCCTATGTACTTTATGATTCACTGAAAAAATAACAATCTAAAGACTAAAAACTGTGTTTTCTATTTAATTCAAATCTTGCGTTAATTTTGGGACACCCTTTATTTAAACAACCCAGTCGCCGCGGTGCGTTGCTTTCAATTCGAGCCGGATTAAATCTCGCCCTCTTTTTTTACCTCGTTAATATATTTTTTTCCGGGCGCATACAGGAAAGCGGATGCAAAAAGAAACAGGTAAGAGTGCACAATCGAATAACATTTTGTTGCCGCGATTTAATATATAAAGTTTAGCGACGAGGCAGGGTATAGTCGAAAGGAAGTTTCTCGTCGGCCCTTGAGAAATATTTTCCGCCGTCGACTAAATAAACGGATACGGATACACGCGCGCATGGCGAACCTAATGGCCGCTCCTCTCCCCTGCCCTCGACGTCGCAGAGTTAACTTCACCTCGGATAATGAACTAGTTAGGTGCACAAGCGACAAGGGGGATAGATGAATCGGCGTGGGCGGTGCAAGTTCAAGAAGGTTACGAAACGGAAGTAAAGTTAAAGGGGAAGGAACCGACCGACAAACTAGTGGACAAGCGGAACCCAGTTTCCTCCCACGCGAAACTTTGCCAGACAGTAGCGAATCACCGCTAAATTATTTACCTAAATATCGTACTAATCCTCCGAATAACCTGAATTTCCTATCTCCCACCCTCGATGAAACTTCTACCTCCTCGGTACAATAGATGCCAATTAAAATAAGTGGAACGGGATAAAAAGTGGCCTATCAGCAAATTAAAATATTAGGTTGGTGCATATGAAATGTCGGATCTTCTTTCAATGTGAACGTTCGTCCCCCTGTTTTCGTTATGCTTTTGTTTTCGGCATAACCTCGAAACGGCCGACATTGTTTCATATTCAGAGAATGGTGTTTTCCTTTAATGTTCGAGAGCTGGGAGAAGTGCTATTATCGTAGTCGTTCATTCTTGCGAACAGCGAACGGCGTACAGCGGGACGAAACGACTTGACGTTGATCGAAATCGTTATAACGTAAAATAGAAAGAAAGTTATGTTGCTTGGTAAAGAATTAATGGTATTGGAATATGGCGTGGGGGAGGCTGAGAAAGAGATGGTGAAGAGAGGAAAGGAAGGAAGCATTTCGTCCTGGGCCTGATAGAGGGAAAGGGGAGGAAGCCTCTCTAGCAGGCCCTGCCTTAGACGTTCGGATATCGGAAGGCGGTTAAACAAACTTAATTAGAATAATCATAAAAGCAAATAATAACGTAATCGATATATTAAGTTGGCGCATATGAAATATTAGATTTTCTTTACATTTGAACGTTTGTCTCCCTGTTTTCGTTATGCTTTTGTTTTTGGCATAATCTCGTTTATAGTCGTATTGCCCATTGCCAGAGTCACATTTCGACAAAGAAGATTTTTTCAAAAGTGTTCCATTTTGTAATTTGTTTTGAATTTCGTAAGGGTATGGATTCAACCGATATACGTGTAATTTTTTTATTTGAGTATAAGCTTGGCAATAATGCTGCAAAAGCTGCACGCAATATAATCCAGGCGTTTGGGGGAATACTGTTAACGATCGAAAAGTGCAGCGTTGGTTTGAACAATTTCGATCTGCTGATTTTTCCTTACAAAATGAACCGCATGGAAAACCTAAAACATCTGTGAAAAATGATGCTCTGAAAGCATTGGTGTAAACGAATTATACTGTATCTACAAGGGAACTTACTATCAGAATGAAAGTGGGTAGACAATTACAGCCGAAAAATACTGCCAGTAGATTGATGAAATGCATGAAAAATTGAAAATTATACGCTCCTCACTTGTTAATCAGCATAGCCCAATAATTTACGACAACGCTCAACTCCTGAAATGGTAAAAAAATTTAGTTTCTCCGATTCGTTTCTAACGCTGGTTACAAGTAACTGGACACGTAGGCAGTGTGTATACCAAATTTCAGCTCGATCGGAATGAAATTGCGGCCATGATTCGATTTTGAAAATTTCGAGGCGTTCAAAATTGCGAAAATGGGCAAAATGGGGTTGATAAAATGAAGCTTCCTAGAGTCTCCTGAAACGCTAGCCTCGAAATGCGCCGTATGTTTAAAGAGAAAGGTTTTGGAAAGTTTCTAGCGTTTGAACCATGTCGATAGCACTGATAGTCTGGCCGGGACACGTTCGCAAATACTGGCTAATTTTGTACTGACGCAACAACAACGCTGATGCAAAACAGGCACATCGATCATGAGTTAACTCGTGGCCGTTCAAGAATGCGTTAAACTTGATTACAAGGTTTAGGTTTCCGGAGAAAATATTTCCAATATATTAAAAAATCCTCGTCCGCGAAGGATTAAATAATTTTCATAATTACCGGCCATGGTTATGATGTGTAGTCAGAGTTCGAGCACTTTGATTCCATTATCCCTAGTGTTCCGCAGAGCATAACCTTAAAATTTAGGGCATATTATCCATTCGCAACAGGCGGAGCATGAGTCTACGATGGTGATAGATCGCCGCGGGGATATTAACGTATCATTACAGGTTCACGGGTCTCTAACGGAAAATCTGGTGAGGAGTCTCGGGATGTAGAGAGGGCAAGAGGTGTCAGGGCACGAAGATGGAGGATTGGTAGTTACAGTGGCCACCAGCTAGTTGGCTTGTCGCTGTTCCCCAGAATACACAGCGGCCTAGACGATGTGCATTGTAATTATACGGAAACAGGCTCTCGTGCCTCATCCTTTGTCCCTGCCCCCCCCCCCCCCTAGCCTCGTCCTTCTCCGTCTCTTACGAGCGACACGCGTTGCATCTTTCTCCGTCATGCGAATCCTTTCAACCGTTTGTAGTCATCGATGTACCGGCCTGCCTGACTGTTTGCACAGGCCGGGAAACGCAAACTGTGCAAAATCTCTGGACAACCAGTGATCTGGGCTCCGTCGCGCCGCGTACGCGTGGGCATACAGAAACGTTAACGAGATCGTTTGTTGCGCGATCGAAAATCAGGGGCCACCGTGTAATTCATCGACGATCGTTTATAATCCCGAAGGTTTTTCACCCTGGCAGGAACCTCCGGAAAAGAAAAATTCGTTCGTGCTTCGCTTTAGATGCTGGAAAATTTGTTGTTTCTCTGTCATTTTCGATCTTTTATATGCATCGTTTTTAAATGTGAGATTAACACGTTGAATGCCATGGTGCTCATGGGTGACCGGCAATATTGCGTCGTTTAACACGTTGAGCGCCACGCGCGATGCTTAGTATTGCGGAACTTTATTCGATACAGATGTGTAAATATATTAGGACCATTGTTTTTTTATCACAGTAAAAAATATTTAAGTTTAGGATGAAATGTTTATAGACATTCATTCAACGCGTTATTCGCCAAGTCTATTTTGTTTGTCGTTCGGCTCGCTGGATAAGATTTCATTAAAATCGGCCTTTGAACTATTATTCAATATTACAGATCTAAATAGTTACATTTTATATAAAAATATTAAAATTACTGAATTCCGGAAAAAAGATTAGTAGTACACCTTACAAGTTGAGCTGAGAAGAAGACAAATCCATCTGGCAGTATCACAACAATTTCTAAAAAACAACGACATAAACTGCAAAAAAAAAACCTGGAAAAGTCTCTGCAATGCGAAAATACTGTAAATCATGTTACGGAAAAAAATGTGACACAATATGGTCAATAAAATGACTAAACGAGTTGTCACATTTTGTGATACCTGCGAAGGTCAACCATTTTTATGTTGTAATCATGTAGAATCTTGAGGAATTTAGACAATAATGTCAATATTTAAACCAGATAGAATAAGATGATAATATTTAAGACACGGTGCTCGATGTAGGTAACCTAACGTTGAAATTATTGTCTATACTGAACCCATATGTAACACTTCGGAATGTAATCCCACAAGTTGTTGGCTGTTATGCAGATGCGACAATAAATAAACAGTTTAAAAAGAAACGATTGATAAAATTTTGTTTTATTCTGTTATTGTTGTTTCTCCATGCAAGCGTTATTATTCGAAAATATTAGATCAGAGATAAAACAGAATTGGGGGAATTAGAGTGTAAAATGAAAGTTGGTGGACGAGTATGATTTAATCGGATGATTAAGAAACTTGCGAGCTATTTTGTTGGAGCGTGTAAAACTTAAATGTTGACGAGCCTTGTAAATTTTGTACAGAGAATTCTGTGATTTTAAGGTTTATAAAGCATTAAGTTTACACCATATAAAATTATAAAAATATAAAAGTAATTTAAAACAAAACGAGCCTGGTAAAAGTCTCCGCTCGGCACAAGAACTCTCACAGTTTTGGAAAACTCACCAGTGGTGTAGTGAAAGCATAGTAATTGCAATAAAAATCGAACGAAATCTAAATAAATTAAACCTTTGCAGTCGAAGCAATTTAAATTCCAAAATTAGGGCATCTCTTTCAACATTAAACATTCTTATTCTGTGGAACCTGTTTTGTTGTTCAACCATTGAATTTTTAATTATTTTTTCGTTTTAAACAATTTTCATTCATAGAAAACAATTTTCGTTTACAGAAATGATCAGTGTTATTAAAGAAAATTGTTAGTAACTGTATAATGAAGTTCCCACCTCGTACTACGATCTGGTTAACTTCCACGATAATAAATCGATATTCAATGCCATAAATTTAATGATAAACATTCTTAAACAACGCAATGGCGCCGGTCACTGATGACCGCCATGGTACTCGACGTGTTAACCCTTAGCACTCCAATGGCTCCTTTGAGGCGACGCTGAAAATTATCAGTCAACTATTTAAAACAATTTATACATTACAAATGTTTGTAATTAAGAAGTTTCTTTTTTTTTTAAATATGCTTTATCGTAAGATACTTCGCACATAGGATTGAAACGTAGATGTCTTCCATCGGTATTGATGGCATAAAGTATGTTTATTAACCCTTTGCCGTACAGTTTTCTTTGTAACTACAGTTATTACAATGTCTTCGTTATTAAATATGTTGCGGAAAATAAAAGACAATTTATATCTTTTATACTGCTACATTTACTTCAATGCTTAAGTATTGCAGTTAAATTTGCAGCTTAAATCTTTGTAGTTTTAGTAAATATTTACGAGAGGGGGATCCAACATTTTCGTAAGAAACTTTCAGGATGACTTAAGCGAAGATTGCTTCTTCCAAACAATCGAATTCGAGTGAAATCTTTTTAAACAATTAGTGTGTCGTGTTATACAGAAACTTATCGCTTAATCCTTAGACTATTATTCAAAACAATTTGTACATTACAAATGTTTGTAATTAAGAAGTTAGTAAAAATTGAAGTGTTGCCATACGATCAACAGTAACAAATTGAATATGCACGAAGGGAAATGAACCAAGTGCAATGGAATTATTCTAGGACAGAAAAATATCTCGAGTCAGGAATTAAAATTGTTTGGAGTGCAAAGGGTTAAAGTTATCGCTTAAAACCACTAAAAATTTTTCGTTTCACGATTTTTGAAATTACACAGGTGCTTCCACTGGAAACTGTTAAATGTATTTCTTTATGCAAGCATATATTACTATCGAAATTGTGTACATATTAAATTAATTGAACCGTTTCATTTTCATAAGGCAACATAGATAAGCTACATTTAGTGAATTTATTGTTTGAATACAGCTGACTTAACACTTTGACTGCCAAACTAGAGATCACAAAAGTTCTATAAAATCGAAACGAGATATCGAATGAAATTAAAATTGAAAAAATAAAATGTACAATGCAACTCGTCCTACCTTCTTGCACTTTTTGCATCACCGTCAACTTTGGTAGAATGAATATATCAACGCGAAAATTCATTTAGCAACCGAACAAATAATTCCGTCACCCACGTATAGGTGACTTGGCAATCAAAGTGTTACACAAGTTTCCTTCTGAATTTCTAGAAATGGCATTTTTTAAATATTGATTCTATAAACTATAAATTAAACATGGGTGCTTCGTTGCGTCGTGATTAAAGATGTGAGAAAAGTTCACAGAATTCTTATTACTTTTGGAGAGAGCTTCATGTATCAAGATGAAACAGGAACAAGAATTGAAACAATAAACCGATGATTAGATAGAGAGCGAGTTGGGGGTGGTATCGACAGATGATCGAGTGTGTATTCCTGATTCTTTTCCAAACAAAACGGATATTGCGTGCGAAGTGCCGGTTCTCCTAGCGAGATATCGTTTCATCTCGAGTTAGGAATAAAAATTGCTTGGAGTGCGAAGGGTTAAAGAATGCAAACGAATCTGGTAAAATAAATACTGCTTCGAAAAATGGTGTCGCAATGTTTACCGGTGCCCCGAAGTGGCCATTCGAGTGCAGAGTTAAATCCAGCCACTTTCCACAAAAGCACTACGCTCTAATCGATTTTTAATGCTCGAAAGGTTTAGTGTTAAATATCCCCGGAGGCAATGGATTGCGCGAATAAGGTAATTCCACGGCAACGATAAAAATTCAAGAACGCTTCCGACCGAAAATGAAAGAACGTTTTCGCGGGCGATCGGACGAGATCGGGTTCGAAATTGAATTTTAAGTTGGAAAATGAATTGCCGGCTGAGAAAAGAGAGCCCCCTGTCGCATTCGCCGGGGGCGTAAACCGGGTCACAATAATAGAACGAGGAAGACTGTCGTCGGAGAGGAATCGCGCAATCCGGATAAGATTAATTCGATTCAATAAGAGGTAACATTCTCCGCCGGAGAAAGAAAGGCGGTCCGAGAGCGTCAGGGAATCGGATCGCGGGAAATGCCAGCAGCCTGCTGTCAGCAATGGCAGCGTCGAGGATATTACCTGCTATTAGCGTGAACGGGGCAGCAGGTGATCTATTATCAGGCGTTGCGTGTAATCAACCGAGGCTCTGCTAGGCAGACGTAAACATACACGAGCGTAGATGGGAGATGATCGCCGATTAATCTCGTACGTAAGGAACTCGGATGGAAGTTCTACCGTAATTCAACGCCGCAGGAAACGTTCGAATACTCTTCTAAAGCGGAACGAGCGAACAACGTTGCGTTTAGAAATTCTTTCTCGGCAATTCCTCGCGAGATACGCGGTTTTACGATGCGTCACGTTAGAAGATAGTCACCCTTTCGAATACGCTAGAACCTTCGTTATACGAACACGTCCGGATACGAGATCGTTCCGATGACAGAGACTCGGTTAATGCTGGGATTACGGGAGGCGTTGAAGTAGAATATAACAGTGTATACCAGACTGTGTCACATTATACTAAAATATACTAAAATATACAAGATTATACTAGAATATACGAGAATATATTACAATATACTAAAATATATAAGAATATATTATAATATAAAAGAATATACAAGAATATAATAGAATATACTAGAATATACTAAAATATGCAAAAATATACAAGAATATACAAGTATATACCAGAATCTACTAAAATATGCAAGGATATACAAGAATATACTAGTATATACCAGAATCTACTAAAATATGCAAGAATATACAAGAATATACTAAAATATGCAAGAATATACAAGAATATACTAAAATATACAAGAATGTACTAAGATATTCAAGAATATTCTAGAATATACTAGAATATACAAGAATATACTAGAATATACTAAAATATACTAAAATATACAAGAATATACAAGAATATATTAGAATATACTAAAATATACAAGAATATACTAAAATATAAAAGAATATACAAGAATATACTAAAATATGCAAGAATATACAAGAATATACTAAAATATACAAGAAT
>CM052094.1:8275161-8290741 GCA_028453745.1 Agapostemon virescens
ATACGAAGATATACTAAAATATAAAATGATACAAGAATATGGTAGAATTTAAAAGAATAAAACAGAGTGAACTAGAATAAATCACAGTAAAGTAAAATATAATGGAATATGTTAGAATATATTATAATGTATTGTAGTATACCAGAACATATTTGAAAATAGTATAATATACTAAAGTATACAAAAACATATACTAGAACATACTAGAATATATAAGTATATACCATAATATACTAGAATATATTAGAATATAGAAAAATAAACAAGAATTTCCTAAAATACACAAGAATATACAAGGATATACTAGAATAGCCTAGAATTTGCTGGAATATACTAAAATATAAAATAATATATTACAATATACTGTAATTTAAAAAAAAATAAACCAGGGAGAACTAGAATAAACCACAGTAAAGTAAAATATAATGGAATATGTTAGAATATATTATAATATATTGTAGTATACCAGAACATATTTGAAAATAGTATAATATACTAATGTATACAAAAATATACTAAAACATACTAGAATATTTTAGTACATTCCATAATATATTAGAATGTTCCAGAATATACTAGAATTTATTAGAATATACCATAACATACTAGAATGTACCAGAATGTACTAGAATACGTATACTACAATATACCATAATATACTAAAATGTACCAGCATGTACTAGAATATACTGGAATGACTAATATTTTTGATTTGCAAATATTGAGATTGTGAAAATGCTTCTATGAAAAATTATTCAACAAACAGATTTATGTTTTATACAGTTTCGTAATTAGTAAGGACTAGTACCTTAATAAAAAAATTCTTATTAAAACGTGAAGCTTCTTAATTTATAAACAAAAGATGGAGAAGTGAAAAATATCCGATTCACTCCACAATGTGCGACGAAAATGTATAACCAAAAAATCGAAAAAAATTGCCTGACATGCATTCAAGTATGTACCATGCGTAAAAGTCTTTTTTAGAATTTTTGCCAACGAATAAATGGGAAGTATAAAATGAATAGTGATAATGGGAGTTTTTTAAGTAACTGTGGTTCAGATAAAACGTGGAAACCGAGTGTAATATCTTTTTTCTTAGCAAAATTATGGAATGGTGCGTCGCCGGTTTAATCTGGTTCAAAGGCACTTTTGACCTTCTTTCAGGGAATAGAAATTATTAACACTGGTTACTTCTTCCCCGTTAAACTGCAACTGACTCCATATCTCATAGAAGGCGCTTTGTTCCAACAGAAAAACCGCTTCTGTGAAGATACGTTTTTACGCGACAGTAAATGCGGCTTCTACCATAGTGACACGAAAGATCATGAAAAGTCAAGATTGTTTTATCACTGCGGAAACTAAAAGTCGCCTTATCATCGTTGCAAAAGTCATGACTTTTAGTGGCACGTGTACGGGGATCTTTATGTGCATCTAACTACGTGTTTATATCACACGCAACGTTACATAACATGCTTAACATATTATATTATGTACGAATTCTGAAACTTTCTATAAATGAACGATAACAAACTCGTACGCCAGCAATGTAGTTCGTGTTACAATCGAAATATGCGTTCGTAATTTTCCAATACTTACTATTGTTAATCTTCCATCGGAAAAATAAACTTATTGGCAGTAATATAATATTTACACTCAATGATTCTTGACAGCAAAACACTAATATGCAACAATAGCGATATGAATTCATCGAATTAACCGTCTATGAGACTGTCTAACTTTCAAGTCACATGTAAATATATCGACAATTTACAAAATGATTTTAGTTATTTATAAAATAACGTATATGTCTACATTATGTAATGTTTCTGAGATAACAAATAAGAATATCGATAACGGTTGGCAGCACCGTCAATCTAAAATACCAAAGTAAATGCCTTGCAAGTTGTCTGTAGTTAGAAACCAACGGAACCATTTTGTGCAGTTTACATTATTTGTGCTTCTATCTATTCTATCATACCCTATCAATTAAACAAAACTAAGCGTACGTAATAGCTTTGGGTTTGCATATCAATAACAACTTATTTGTTTGCAATTTCAATAATCATTTTGTTACTATTTGTATATGATACAGTTTTGTGACATTCAGGTTACAGTAGGGCATTATGATAGATTTTGGTATATTTAGGATAATGCTTCTGCTTTCTTCTATTTTCAGAGTAATTTGTCACATACGCAAAATATGGATACATAATCGCATAAAAGTAACAGAAGAATTAGAATTAGACGCATTAGCGGTAATAGATCCGAAGATTCTTTATTAGATTCAGAGTCCGATGAAGATCATCCAGTAATATTTACCCGACGACGCATAAATATTACTGACAGTGACGATGAATTTAGTACCGAATCATCATCGAATAAGGAAAATTCAGGACTACAAAAAATTGTTTAGCAAACAGTATCTCAGACGAATAATAGTTTCACCGCCCTTAAAAAGGAGATTGCTCTGTAGACCCCGAAGGACCCTACTCTTCTGTGACACATTTGCGAAAACTGTTTGACAATGAAATTGTGTGATATAATTGACTATACCAATACATATGCACTGCAGTGTGATCCAAAAAAGGGGTTTGAAAAATAAAATTTTCCAAATGCAACGTACATGCATGTTTAACGTCAAGTGCAAACGGTTTTATGGAATTTCACGCTTAAGCTTTTATGGACGGAAGTGCAAACATCGTAAACCGCTGTTTCTGCAATGTTACAAAGTTACAAATTATAATAAAATTGTTGAAACTGGTAAATATCTTTTAATCTGCATATATAGGTTTGTAAGCGTTGATTTTCCGTAACATACATTTTTTATATTGAAGAAAAAAATTCAGCCTATAGATGGTTAATGAAAACGAATGCATACGAACAATTTTTCCGTCGGTAATATTCGTGTACTTCGTCGCCGACGGGTCTTTTGCAATTCAAGTGAAAAATATCTGAACAGCAACTCTACGTTTACGTAAAATAACAAATACTGTGGCTTGTGTAATCCGAATTATATTAAAACTTTCTTGGAACGTCTCCGCGGCGGTCACGTCCACCGAAAGTTTTTCTTATTTAACTTTCATGTATGCAAGTCTCGTGTGACGTAATTGAAATTTTTCAAAGCCATTTCTCTTTCTCTAGTCGTTAAATAGAATTGGTAACACAGGGAACGGAACGAAAAAACATTGCAAGCGACAATAAAATCAGCGAACTACGCAGGACATCCGTGGCAGACTAAACAGTTTCAGTGTTGCTATACTCGACACACGTTCGGTACTTAATCAGGCATTGCAGGCTTTTACGGGCCGATATCGTAAACTATTTCATTGTCGATCATTTTCAAGCGGAACTTTCACTAACGTATTCGCGAAATTATTCGAATTGAAATTAGACCAAACTTGGCACAATTGGAATCGTATAAAACACATATTCGGTGATAATTTTATTGGTTCGAATAATACTACTAAATCGTCGATTAAACGAACAAAATGGGATTATGCAGTACTTGACAATTCTGGTCCGTTACAACGGAGTGATTGTATTCGGTCCAATTGAATATTCTGGGACCGTCGAGTGTCCCAGCCTAACACAGCCGATCGTGCCTAATTCTCACGTTCGGTCAACTTAGGACGAAACGGTTACCACAGTATTCTCTCTGAAATTGTCGAAAATATCTCCACCGCAACTGTCAACATATTAGCCTCGCGAATGGGAGGATCCACCTTGGAACCAGTCAAGCCATAAACACGTATGAAGATTAAGCCAGCGAACGATTGAATATCGATGAGATTCGCGCTAATACATTATCAAGCAAATGATAGCAACTTTTCTAATTTTCGATTTCTTTTGTAAAACATTTACTGTCGTATTCGTCTCATTTTCATAATTAACGTGGCATCAAATACGAGACTCGTACGATTATAGGCACTCGTCGAATAAACGATTAAAATTGCAAATAAATAGAAAAGAAAATCTGTCTTTTAACGCCAAACCAATCACTGACGGTTAAATTGCTTGTTCCGAATTTTTTATTTCATGATTATTAAACTTCGAAAAATATATCCATAGAGAATGCAAAATTTTGTGGTTTATCGTATGTTTCATGGAATACGTTAAATTAAGCATAACAGAAAATGAAAGTTTTCGTTTGAAAATGTATTTTGAGAGGTTATTCAAGTAATTACGATATACTGTAGATCTATAAGGAATTATATAAACGCTTAAATTTAATATTTTGAATTAAAATTGCTTGGAGTGCAAAGTATTAATAGAAAATAGAAAGGGTTAATATATGAATATAAAATGTATGGTTGTGAGTTGAAAATCTTGATCAGATATGAAAAAAAGAAAATGTCATAAATAACGCGATTTGGCGATAACTGTATTGACAGCTAGCGCCACGTATGGACAAATTACGATTTCATATCTACAGATTTGATAAACGTTGCTTTGAATAATAGTACGGTGAATTTTAATGTCGCCTCGGAAGGGCCATCGGAGTTCCAAGGGTTGTGCGATCTAATTCGAGGTTTCGATTCGAGAGAAGCGATTCTCCGACGTGTTAAAATCGCGAGACAAGGCGCGGCGAGATGCCAGCGGCATGTTTGATCTCACGCTGCCTCCTCGATCCGCCTAAGTACCGTAGTTTCTTTTATGCAAAAGGGTCGAAGAGAGGAACGGTCGCGTTCTTTCGCGTAGTTCCGCCCATTGCGACGAGTTACTTGAATAATAGAGATAAAACGAGAAAAGATAGGGACAGGTGCGGGGGCGATAGAGAACTGCGAACCGAGGGAGAGAAGATGGAACTGCGGGTCGGTGAGGCAGAGTGAAAGGAAAGCGACTTCTCATGGGATGTTAACTCGCGTGCCGGCACTCTATGCCAGGGAATTGCGATGGGACCGTCTATGTCGCGAGTGCCACCAAGATTCCACGGTGTATGCCGAATATTCTCCGAATATCACGGAAAAGTAACACTCGCGAGTGTAATCACATTTTTAGAGAATGCTTTCAGCTCTCTATGGGCACCATCGTAAATCGAGCCCTTTCTACCGTCCGCTTTAACTAATTCTATTCAAAGTGCGATGTAACAAAGTGCACGGTTGATTGAAGGGTTAAAGGGGAACAGCGACAACCTCGGAAATGCAGATATTTTATCGTCCGTTTTGTGGTTACGATAAAATATTATAAATATATGAAAATAATTGAATAATTGCAATGTCGATACTACATTTTCAACCTTTTGCACTTGAACGGCGACTCTGGGGCACCAGTAAAAATTGCCACACTATTGTTTAAAAGAATTTCTTCATCACTATGCTTGTATCAAAGAAATTTGTAAAAATGTGACTATTTCAAGGACGACGAATAGTAAAATTAACCATGTCTGTAACATGAAATCAATCATGTGAAATGAAAATATCCTACGTCAGAAAAATGCATAGGTTTTCGGGTACCAAAGCAACTTCGAGCGCAAAGGGTTAACTCTGTCTATTTTCATTGATGCCGTACATGGTCACAATAATTCACTTAATCTTCTACGCTTTCAAAAAATTAAAAAAAACACTTCTGAAAGAGAATTAATGTTGGATCCCTATAAAAATTATTATTTCGTTCTTTAAAATACTAACTTAAATAATTAACACATGAATATACAACAAATAAATAAATATTTACTTATAATAATATAATAAACAATATTATAGGGGACTTCAGGAAGCTACCTTTTATCAACCCCATTTTCGCGATTTTCACCAGCCCCAAAATTTCAAAGTCGCGCCACTGCCGCAATTCGCTTCCAATGGGTCCGGGAATTGAAATACATTCTTACTATGCGTCCAGTTACTTGTAGCCAGACTCACAAAAGAATCTGGGAACCTAAGTTTTTCGACCGATGTTTTATCCCCCTCAGAAAGTGGCAGTTTGGGGGTTGTCGGATTTCACCGATCTGTATATTTTCCGTAATGTCAATCCGATCGAGTTACGATTTCATTCCGATTGTGTTTAATAATATTTTATGTTTTTATATTTTTTTCCTGCAATAAGTTAAAGATTTGCGAATGAAAAAAAGAAAAAGAAAAGAAATAATATTTATGAATGAAAAAAAGTAAAATAAGAGTAAATGGAAAAAGAAGTTATGGCTGCGGAGAATCGAACCGACGTTTGCCGCGTGTGAGTCTAGCACGCTGCCACCATGCGAAGCACTTCATTTCATGAATAATTGTAATAGAACTTCATTTAAGAGCTCTCAATCTTTATTCATGAATATTTAAAAAGCTATTGGGTGTTGGCGGGTATAACCATATATATTCTTAATGAGAAGAACATACTTTACTAATGTACAAAGTTTCAACTGAATCGGTGACCCGAGAACCTTACACTCTCCTTGTCAGATTAACAAAAATATACGAGAAGAATCGCGAGTATATTTCGCGTTGCGTACAGCGATGCAACATGGATGACAGTAGAACGAGACAATTGAAAGCATCGCGTGAATCGGTCATTTAATTTGTATAAGGCGATACAGATCAGCTGCATTTAGTACTCGTTAGATTTAAGGTTGAGTATTAGGAAAACGATAGATTATGCTTTCACTTTTCCCACTCGAATAAAGTAGTCGACAGTCGCGTCTCTCAGATTAACAAAAGTATACGGAAAGAGTTTTGAAATTGTTCAACCCGTCACACCGATGGTTCCCCCCTAAACGCCATGACTATCCGCGAGTATCTTTCGCGCTGCGTGCAGCGATGCAGCAGGGAGGACAGTAGAACGAAGGAGAATGCAGGCCGGTGCATTCACGAGCATCGAGGCGCGAGGCTCGTTCCCCATGCACTTTACATCCGTGGTGCATAATTTGTACTGTCCGAGGGACCATCCTTCTGTTCCCCATCGATCGATGGACATCATCGGCCACGTCAGCCACGTTCCCCTTTTCAAATACACAAAGCACCGTACGTGCAGGTTGCTCCACGCATCAATTAAACGTCCCCGTGTCGATCTGTTAGGCGTGTATGCACCGTCGAGCCAAGAGATTCGCGATATGAAAATGTTTGATCAAACCGATTCTTTATTTCAGGCGAGAACGCCGGATTCCAGAAGGGAGTACTTGCCAATGGGGTGGAGTCTATTGTCAATCTGTTAGCCCCGGAACTGCGGTTAATTCGCTAGCATTGTTTGATATTTTTTCGACATTTTTTCCGTCTTCTATTTACGCGCATGTACGTGCATCTCAATTCGCTCGAATCGTATCGGCAATTTTTACGCATCCGCATGGTACACGCGAATGTTTTGGACGCGATTACAAACGAACTTTAATATTGATATTGGTTTACTCCGCTGTCTATTTAGCGCGTCATCATGGACGAAACAAATATTTATTTGATTCCGGATTATGGAAATTGATTTACGGAAAGTCGAGTTTATGCGAATATTTACGGTTTAATTAAAATGTTTACGTAACGACGATTCGCTAATAACACGTTTTATAGGTCGCGTTTTACCAACTCTGGATTTTACGTACCCGTAATAAAAACAGATACGAGAAATTTCAGTAAAATAATGTGAAAATATTGAAAGAATGTGGGAACATCGATACATTATTTCCATCTTACTGGAATTATTAAAGAAAGACATGTTTATTCGACTTCCATTAATAGCAAGTATTACAAAAGCTTTTAGTTGAAACGACAATCCGCGTAATGAATACGCAAACATTTGGTTAACCCTGTGACAGCAGGATTGGGGATCGTTTTGTCCCGGATTATCAAAATCGTTACTTTATAAATCGATTTGTGTCGATTAACCCTTAGCGGCCGATTTTTAAATCGTCGTAGAAGTCGGTGTCCCCCGTAGCGGGAACCTTAAAAAGTCGCAACAATGACAAAACACTATGGTCCCCTATGCCTCATGATTCAAATGTTTCGGTCGGTTTACGAGATAACAATGTATGATTGTTCAAAGAAAAGGTATAGCCGGATAAGGTAATAAAAAATGTTCTTCAACCTAATTTTTTGACTGATGCGTCAGTCGATAGGGCATCAAGAAAAACCATACTGGGTAAAATCTTAACCCTGTACCTCAATCGGGAGGGTAGTTATGATTATTTTCCTTAGATACCGATGATTAAAAATCGTAATAAAAATCTAGTATGTGTAAAAAACCTAAACACATACTCTGCAATTTTTTAAGATTTTTAAACTGAAAAACCTGCATGCAAAAAATCAAAAACGTCAATGAATCGAAAAAATACAGATTTCACATGTAATTTGTGTAGTGATAATTTTTATATTTTTACAGTACCTGCATATGGTCACAATAGTTGTCCATGAATTTTATCATCCTTTTATCTGATGGGCGCTATTGTTAAAAAAAATAAAAACTCATTTTTTCCACGTTTTTTCTGAGAAAAACTAATTTAACCTTAAAATTATTACATTCTATTGATCAAGTTTCTTCATTGTTTAATAATTTCTGTGAAATGCTAAAGATTTATCAGTACCTAATACGCTTATCGAATAAACGAGTTTTTATTTTATTAACAACGGCGCCCGTCAGATAAAAATATGAAAAAATTCATGCACTAATATTTTAACCATATGAGCCGTTTGTTATGAAAGTGGCCTAAGTCCAATTGTCAATTATTTCCGGTTGCCCGTGGTTACATGTACAACTTCAAGTTATCTATCAATAAAGCATTTAAGGTTACTTATATTCCGAGTAAATACGATAATTCTGGACACACAAGTTTTCAGAGTTAGGTCAATAATTGAGCCGTTTATTTTGAGAGTGGCCTAAGTCCATTTATACTTAAATTAAGATATTTATCATTGATAATATCTGAAGGCAATGATGAAGGTAATTTTAATTAAGTAGTATTTAACAAGTTAACCTCAATTTTTGAACAATTGCATTAGTTGAATAATCAGTACGTTTAATTAATACAGTTAAACAAAATTTACGCAATATACATATTATGTACTTACAATTAAATATAAAACTTAAAATTTAATATTAAATTTTACAAATTATTTCACCCATGGGGAAGAACAAAACGACAAGACCATTTAGTTCAGATAGTGAAGAAGAATTAGTAACAAATGATTTCAAAGAAAATCGAAAAATAAAGAGAATTATAGAACAATATTCGTCTGCAGGGGATGAAGATACAGATAACAATGAAGAAAAAATTGATAAAACATACATCCAAAAAGTGCGAAAGATTAAATGGAATTCAGGAAGAAGATATTGTACTCAAACCAGAAATATTGTACCTCCAAAGGTTTTCCAAAACAAAGATTTTTAAAAGGGTAAAGAATTCTAACGGAGAATAAATAAACTGGTTAAAAATATGTTGGATGCGTTTTGTCAGAAATGAACCGTATAAAATTTTCTATAAGACATCAATGAATGAGAACGAAAATTTGAAAGTCCTGAATTTATTACCACGTCGGGGTAGACCAAGAAAGTTCGAAAATATTGTATTGACACCACTGTATAAAAATATCAGACAAATTACGACAGCAAAATTCAAGGACATAATTGACCTATTACGATATATACCACCAGAACATCATGATTTATTCAAATCCCTTTCACACACACAAAATGTAGATGAGTAGTAAATTGTTTTGTAATTTATGTTTGTAAAAAATGGTTTGAATCGCATAAGTTATGTGTTTGAAGTAATGTAAAGATATGTAAAATAAAATCGTTAAAAGAACTCGAATGATAATTCAATACTGACAACGGAATTATGTAATTTTTCAGGTTACAAGTAATCAGCGATTGAATGCTTCGATCGACCGCCGGGTGAATGACTGAAAATGGCAAGAAAGAAAAAAAATGTGTCTCTTGACGAACCGAGGCGGCTTTGATTGGCAGACTATCGATTATTGACGACGGCTGTACGAAACAGCAGATCGAATCCGCGGTTTCGAAATTATACTGGCCAACGATCGGGATCGAGATCGATGGAACGTTGGAAATATGATCGAGCGGAGGCGCAGCTGGTCTTGTTAATTCGGCTGCATTCACCGAGGGAAATGGTACGTTAGTGCGACGACTTTCCGTCGGATAGACGTGATTCCATGGCTGACCGATTCGCTATCGTAAAAATTGCGTACCGAATGGCGAATTCAAATTGTCCCGGATCAAAATAGACGACGATATCTCTTCCGCAGAGCAATCTTGCTCCGTGACATTTGTACCATCCGCTTAACTGCGCTGCCGGATCAGAAATTAATCCAAGATGGCGCAAAATTGCGACGGAATACTGCAGTACGGTTTAACTTTAATTTTCTATATTTTTAAATACATCCATCCGATTCTTTATAAAGGTCAGCAGATATAAATGTGTTTTATCAATTGCAGGAAATGAAAATTTTCCGTAATTATAATAACTGTAATAAAGTGAAAATGATATGTTGACGTTCTCGAATAGTTTCAATTTTTACTGATTTTAAAATCTAGAGTGTACTCATTACATCTTTGCTTCGTTCCATTTTGTGCTAGGAATAATTTATTGTAGAGCCTTTGCATAATTCTGATGACTCTATATTATTCCATGTAATCCTCCTTTCTATAATTATGGGTTGCTCAAAAATGAAATAATTTAGGGTTCGAAAAAGGTAATGATTATCCAGATAATTTTCGTGTAACATCACGGTCACGTTTGAATAAGTAATGCCTACTAGGTAGACATATCAATGCATAAATTCGGTGTACGTTGCATATTTTCGATACATATTGTAATCACAATATGTTCGTCATATACTCAATCACTTTTAACAAACACCAAATTTCAAATATTTAAATAAAATATTTTGTTAAGTGAATTTTATTAACTCAGGTAATTTGTTTGGTTTTAACACATACACGGTGATTGTTTGAAAATATTGTTAACGTTGCGTCAACGTTCATTTATGCTTTATTGCAAGCACCTTAATATATTTTATTAAAAAAAAATGTTGATCTATATATGTTAAAAAATCAATAATTGTTTTTAGGAAATAATAACGTTCATGGTAATGCCATAGTGATTATATCTGCAAACAAGTTTCAATGCGTTCATTCACATCACGACGCTATCTGAATCGATAAAATAACAACTGTCGTACATTTTATAATGCCTCTGGTGATATTATCTTGATTATACACTACACATGTATCGGAACTACAATACTAACTCAGTGACACACTTTTTTGTTTCCGATGACTTCTTTATGAATCACATACCTGACACTGACATATTCGTCACACTTTTCTGATTGAAATGACACCATGCATGACACAGTTTGAATCAGATGTACATTGTTTAATTTACTATATAATAAAACTACGATTATTCAAATTAATAATTAAATTGTTAACCCTTAGCGCTCCAATACAGCCTCTGAGATTACGCGAAAAATTGCCATACTATTATTCGAAACAATTTTTATATCATTACGTTTGCATTTAAGTAATCGGTAAAAACGGAAGTTCCGCAAGGTAGGAGTAATAGTGATAAACATTGTATGCACAAAAGGAAATAAACCACATGAAATGGAACTGTTCTTCCTCCGAGGGAAAGGACGTCGCGAGCGCGTTATTGCATTATTATACCTTCTTAAATGTTCTTGTGCGGTGTGAACAATGGATTGGAGAAAATGTGGAAAAACATATATATATAATGAATATATAAATGTGTCTTAAATATTATGAAATAAGTGATGGTATCGGTGTTTAGTGATAGTGCAATGAAAGTGAACATTGGAATAGCCTGCCATCGTTCGTTACCTGCGTTCATTGCCATGGAATAGGAATAAACATGGAATAGGAATCAGCTGATGAGTTCACCGTACACTGTAAGGGGTCAACGCCCTGTCCTACTGTCCTGCTGTCCAGATTTACAACCATGCAATGGATTTACAACTGAGTGGACGAGTTTACTGTTAAAGACATTCTTTAACAATTCTTAAACGCACATATCTATTATTAAATTAGTTTTGGACACAGAATTATTTAAATTAAAATATCGTTTACGTATTTCGACGGGGTTACTTATTGTTTATCTTCACAGTACGTATCGTATAAAAATTTCATGTGGTACGCGTGAGATGTCATGCATACCAGAAAATTCAAACGGCTGACACGGCTAAATTGTTTATTATTTCGCATCTGAAAAATTCGTGATTATTCTTTAGACATTCTGAAATAAGAATCAACAGCGTTTTTCTTAAAATTATTATCGTCGCGTAGTAAAAAAAATTTGAAAAGTTCACGCTTTCTGACTTCTACTCACGCGCCTGGCCGGCGGACGGTCGAACGCTCTCGTTCGAGCACGTGCTAGTTCGCGCGCTTCGCTCTCATTGGCCAGTCATTTTTCGATCATAACTTGTTAACAAAGCCGCAGATTGAATTTTCGCTAAGGAAAAAGTTGCTTCAAATGACCTCAGGAACCCCTCATTTCTCGCTGTCACGATACTTTTGGGATACCCTGTATATCGACATTTTACAAAATGATTTTAGTTTTTTATAATATAACGTATACGTCTAAATTATGTAATGTTTCTGAGATAACAAATAAGAATATCGGTAACGGTTGGCAGCACCGTCAATCTAAAATAGCAAAGTAAACACCTTGCAAGTTGTCTACAGATAGAAACCAACGGAACCATTTTGTGCAGTTTACATTATTTGTGCTTCTATCTATTCTATCATATCCTATCTATTAAACAAAACGAAGCGTACATAATAGCTTTGTTAATCGAGATTCCACTAAATCGTAAATTTAACAAACAAACATGCTCCGAAGTGTATCATATTTGCACCCGTTTTAATTAGAAAAATGTCACAAATACACTCAACGTTTCCTACAGAAAATAATTAAATACAAAAATGTTTTATCATTGTTACACTTCTCTTGAGACATTCCAAAAATTTTCGAATTCCTTTCAATGGAGAATTTCTGATGTTATTCTAAGATATATTTTCCTTTGCGAAAATATTCTATGTAGCTTCGTTGTCGAGTTATTACCAAAATACACGGATCAAACGGAACTGGGCGTGGCGACGCCATTTCCCGAGCCAAAAGTCGTCGCCGTGCTTCGATTGGTTCACGTTTTTCCCACATTTCTACGAAACTTCGTGCATATACAGACGTCTCTGACTAACCGCATAACAAATTAAACTCTAACAAGAGGAAAACGATAAATCATTAAGGTGACAAGCATATCCGGTTCACACTAGAACTACCGAACGATGAATCCAACGATAAACATTGCTTTGTAATAATAACGAGACTGCTACTATTAAAACTTTATACAATTCGTATTGTAAGGTATACGTCATTAGAGAAGTACAGCCGAAAATTTCGGATGAAAACATTTTTATATCTTTAATAATTGAGCCGTTTATTTTAAAAGTGATTTAAGTCCCATTGTGAGAGTTTCAAATGGATATGGAAAATGATTATGCAATAAAATTTTATGAGATCCCAGCTTTATGTTTAATTATCAAAGTAACAGTTGAATTATCAATGTGCAATGACTTTGTTTCAAACAACGGGACTGTGCCTGTCCACAGAAAATGCGATTTTTAAAAGGCTAGAAAATACTGACGGTAAAAGAGTAAATTGGTTTAAAGTATGTTGGATGGAATTTTTGAGAATCGATTCATATAAGTTATTCTATGAAACGACAAGGAACGAGGATGCACAATTCAAAACATTGGATTTACTACCGTAACTGGGAAGACCGAAAAACTTTAATAATATCCAGTTGACATCACTATACAAAAAACCGAGACCACTCACAAACCTAAAATATAAGGACTTAATGGATTTATTACATTATATACCACCTGAACACCACAGTTATTTTAAATCCCTCCCGCGTACGCAAACTGGAAAAGACTGAATAATAATTAATAAAACTATATTAATTTTAATGTAAAAATTATTTAACAAAGAATGAAAGTTGAATATTTTTTTGATTTTATACATAAAAGTGTATACATTTATTTTAATTTCAAGGGAAATTTACTTTTCCTATGGACTTGTGCTTTCTTAAGAATTAAAAACGTCGTTTCATTGATTTTGAAAATGGCGTAAATCCATTCATAGCCATCAAAAACATATTATTTCTTCAATAATGTTATTTATGCTAATTGGGATGATAAATTTGATACCTTTAGAAAGCCAAAAACATTATTCTATTATGTTATCTGTTACCCATATTTTTAAATTTAATCCAACGCAAACCCTTCAATGTCTCGATTCGAGCACAAATGGACTTAAGCCAATTTGAAAATAAACGGCTCAATTGCGAAAGTCAAAATGACTGGTTTGGTAGTTCTGGTATTAAAAAGATGCTCGGCAATTTTTCCACTCAGCCATCTTCCATACAGAGACGAGTCATCGATTGTTTTGCATGTGTTGCAATCGCGCGTACGCGAAACAGGTAAATATCGATGCCGCTTTGGTAATCGACGGTGACATATGTAATGTCCACACGACAAAAGATGGCAGGTTCTCGGGAAATATCGGAGCGAGCGACGTCATCGATAAATCTTTTCTTTCTAGTTTACGAGTAAGAGCGGCTGCGGCACGCATTGTTATCGGTCGGTAATATTTATCGCCGCGAACGGGAGCCGTACGTCTCGATGGAAATGGTTACAAGGATTTTCCGTGCGACGCTGTGTTTTTAGCAATAAAGCAACTGATTCGCAGCGAGCGCCGACTTCGAAGCGAGAATAAACGTGGAAGGAGTCCGCGCGCGTCCAATGAAACCGGGTTCGTTTGCGATGCAACGCGTTTTATATTGCCATTTCGAAATATTAGAAACCATGGAAAAGTGACCTATATTCCCCGGGACAAACCTGATAAAAAGACCATATGACGAATGGTACTCGTTGCTGAAGGAAATTCTTTTCCCCTGCGAAACCTTTGTAGTCGGGATTTTTTATCCCGCGGATCGTGCGGACGATAACGTCTGTTCGATACGGCCGACAAAGTTTCATATTCAGAGAATGGCGTTTTCCTTTAATGGTCAAGAGCTAGGAGAAGTGCTTCTATCAATCGTGGGGATACTTTCAGCTTCGCTATTCGTCGTAGTCGTTCATTCTTGCGAACAGCGAACGACGTACAGCGGGACGAAACGACTTGACGTTGATCGAAATCGTTATAACGTAAATTAGAAAAAAAGTTACGTTGCTTGGTAGAGAATTAATGGCATTGAAATATGGCATGGCGGAGGCTGAGAAAGTGATGGTGGAGAGAGGAAAGGACGGAAGCGTTTCGTCCTGGGCTTGCTAGAAGAGGAAGAGAGGAAACCTACCGAGCAGCCGTTGCCTTAGACGCTCGGATATTGGAAGGCGATTAAATAAAATTAATTGGAATAATCATAAAAGCAAATTGCTTGTTCGTAAATGGATAATAAACGGAAAAAAGAAACGCGAATTAATTTTTACACCTAATATACAGGGTGGTTGGTAACTGGTGGTACAAGCGAAAAGGGGGTGATTCTACATGAAAAAATAAGTCGAAAATATAGAATAAAAATTTTTCGTTTGAGGCTTTGTTTTCGAGAAAATCGACTTTGAATTT
>CM052094.1:8305741-8326646 GCA_028453745.1 Agapostemon virescens
TAAATGTAAAGGAGGAGCCACAAGATATTAAGCATTAAATGTCATTCGTTGATTTATTGTTATACATAATTTGAAGTTAAATGTGCTATCATTTTGTCCTACTATATTTCCTTAAAAGTTCTTTTTTTTTATAAAATTGTATAGATTGGCGAAATTCAATTCAATTTCATTTGTGCATGTTTAGAGAGGTATTTTTCAAGAATGAATAAAAACAAAACCTTGGTTGTAATGTTCAATAAATAAAAATTACGTTAATTTTAAAGTTTGCTAACTTTTTGTCCCAGAGTGTACATTACAATGTTTGTATTTAAGAAGTTAGTAAAAATTGAAGTGTTGCGCGTACAATTAATAGTAACAAATTTGATATGCACAAAGGGAAATGAACCACGTATAATGGAATTTTTCTGGGACAAAGAAATGCCTCGAACTTAGGAATTCCAATTGCTTCGAGTGCAAAGGGTTAAATTTCTGTTCAATCCCCGAACAACAATATATAACAATCACCCTAGTCGAGATATTTACACATTTTTACCGCCATAAACCGCCGAAACCTCCCCAACGAGCAACACCTCAAGACCAGGCGCGACAACAACTTTCAGCGGCTACCTCAGACCGCGCCACTCCACAAAAGCACAATCGACACTGATTGGTGCGCAGCCGTACCCAAAAACTGTATAAATACTGCACACTTTTTCACCTCATTCTCATTCCAAATAGAAACATCAACGACCCTGTAACTAATCGCCGTCGCTTTGTAAAATAACCGCCGAGTCACCTTGCTCATAAGCGCCAACAATACATTCTGTCACGAAACACTCTTCGTTGAACAATAAATTAAAGTTAATTATTGTTTCGCCATTTAATTAATCATTAAATTAATTATTGCGGTTATTTATTATGTTATGCGTTCGCGGCCTTGACGCAACAGTTTCTTTAAAACAAAACGAAATTTAATTTTATTCCGTCAAATTATAAACCCGTTGCACTCGAAGCAATTCCTTTCCAAAATCGGAATAATATTTTTGCCTATAATAGCTCCATTGTATATAGTTTATTTCCTTTCCTGCATACGCAATTAATTATTATTACTCGTACTTACAATACTTAAATTTTTATCGATTTCTTAAGTTTATTTATCGAGTTGCTTAACACGATGAATGTCACGGGGGTCACCGGTGACCGGTACCGTTACATCGTTTAAGAACGGTTATCAATAAATTAACAGCATTGAACATTAACGCAGTACTGCCAAAATTAACCGGATTATAGTACGAGATGAAAACTTCAGTTTTTAGTAACTAACAATTTTGTTCAGTAACGCTGATCATTTCTATAAATGAAATAAATTAAACTTGTTCGAAGCATGCAAAATTTGCGTGGCATTCAACTTGTTAAATAATATTGTGTCAATTTTTAACGGCGCCTTAGAAGCGCCATTCGAATGATAAGGGTTAATAAAATCAATTGTAACATTTTATTTGGTTGCAGTTAATGTACAGCCATCGGGGAACAAATAGGCAGGCAATAGATATATTTATTTTATTTTTTTCTTCTACCACAAAAATATTAAGTCGAATGAAGTTTTAATCGCTACAGTCGCGAAATAAATCGTTTACATCCCCTTATACGGGGATAAATTTTCTACACACATCGCACACATCGAGACATTAGTTGTACCATCTTTCAGGCGTATTGTTGAAGCTAGAGGACCTTATAGCGCGGCACTGTTATTCGCCAAGCGAAAAGAGGAGTCGATTCAGCGTGTCATGTCGCGTCGTTCGGAAAAACGGCGCCTCCACCCGGAAAATAAATTCGTGAAACGAATTTCGCGATGTCTAGCTGCGGGCACGGAATATGATCCCGGTTTGGGTCGAGGTTGCGGAATACTAGGTCCACGATAAAGGCAGTCGAGATTCATTAGAGGAGCTCCGTGTTCTTTCCGTGCGGCATTACCGATGTCGTTATTATATACCGACGTCGACGCTATTAGAATTTCTCCGAGGTTTCGACTGGAATCGATAGGCAACGAACCATCGTCGACCCGAAGGATAGAAATGAAAAGTATTCAATGTATATACATATATATGTATATACATATGTATATCTGTGTTATAGAGGAAAAAAAAATCTCGAGATCCGCCGAGGATCGAGGACGGTTGAAGGGCGACGAGAACGGAAGAGACCATTAACGCCGATCCAAAAGATGCCTGAGCGACGTGATATTGGAAATCCTCCCTTTTACACGAGTTCTTATCCCACGGGAACCCCAAGCCACTCGATTTTTACGTGCCGCCCGCCCCCGTAGGCTCTAACACCGTTCCCAACTTCGTCACCACCGAACGCCTATTCTCCTCGATTTCGTAGTAACTACCGTCGAATGCGAGTTTCCGGCAGATATATTTCGTGAACCCGTTTCACGCGCGATCTTCTTCTGCTAGGTGTAAACGTCGTAAATCGAATGTCGAAGAGAGCCTAGTAAAGGAAGTGCGATTGGGTGTGTGATGTTCCGTTGCAATCGGGATCAATGGAATTTCAGGACCAAAATCGTATTCCTGGCTCCTATACTGTAACGCGTTCTCGTAGTCGAGGAAGCATGACACTGTTGTATGCACGATAGGTGTAACCTATGCGTATATATCTACCAGAAAATTATTAGAACCACTTGTCGGCGTATACCAGGTCTGTAAATATGACACCGGAACTTGCCCATACGTGGCGATAGCTGTCAATGTAGTCACCGTCAAATCGCATCATTGTTTTTGTTTGTTTTGACATCTGACAAAGATTTTTTACTCGCCACCATACAAGTTTCATACAACAGCATGGTTTTTAATAGCGTTCAACATGTGGAATTTTAATAATAAAACATGTAGTATAGAACAAAGCAAATACGTTTGTAAAGATATGTAAGTTATTAGTCACACATTAAATGGCCTGTATGAAAAGTCGAGCAAAAATAACTTGGCACAGGACGTGTTACGGATAAACTTCATCTTGTTGCGTGAATCATGTTACGCGATATATAATGCTTTACATTAAAACATATTTAAGGTATCAGGAAACATGATACTTTGTCAATTTCGACAGCCTACAACGTCTGTAGATATGAAACCGGAATTTGCCCATACGTGGCGTTGACTATCAATGTAGTTACCGTCAAACCGCATTATTGACGCCATTTTCTTGTTTCAATAACTTATAAAGATTTTCATTTCACAACAATACAAGTTTCATACATCAGCTTAGTTTTTAATAGCGTTGAACATGTCGACATAGCCAGCGACTGGTAATACTTTGAATAACATATTTTGACAAATTGTGGCAAAGTGTTAAGAGATGTTCGCATACTTTTGTAGCCTGTCATATGTGCAGAAATCATTTAAAAGTTGATGAGGTTTTTATAAAAATGTTAATTTAATATAAATAATGAATGCGGTTCATCCATACCTAAAAGTCTACATAGAACTTCATTGGAATCATTCTATAAAGCACGAATCTGAGATAAGTTACCGATAGATAGATAGATAGACAGTTACCGTCAAACCGCATCATTGACGCCATTTTCTTGTTTTGTCATCTGATAAAGATTTTTCACTCACAACCATAAAAGTTTCATACAACAACATAGTTTCTAACCCTTTGCACTTAAAGCTGTTTTAACTATACCCAAAGCATTTGTTCTGACCTAGAATATTTTGTTTCTACACAATATATTTCATCTTATGCATATGAAGTTCTTTTACTATTACTCGTCCTTGAACAATTCATTTTTTACGAATTTCTTCGACAGAGGTATAATGATGTAAAAATGATTTTAAACAGTGCTACGGCTATTTTTAGTGGTGCCTTAAAGTCGCCATTCGAGTGCACAGGGTTAATAGCCTTCAGCATGCCGAATGTTGTGCCTGGAAACTATGACTTGCGTACAGTATTGATTTTCTATCGCCATTTGAAGAAAACTGCTACAGAATCGCATCGAATTCTTGTCGAAGCTGACAGTGAGCATACTCTTGTTAAATTACAGTGCTTTGAGTGATTTAAAAAATTCAAAAGTGGCGATTTTGACGTGAGAAACGAAGAACGTGGAAGACCACCGAAAAAGTTTGAAGACAACGAATTGCAAGCATTGTTGATCAAGGATGACGCTCGAACGTAACAACGCGCGGATCAATTAAATGTGATACGAGAAACCGTCTCCATACATTTGAAAACCATGAGGATCCAGAAGATAGTAAATGAGATTAAATTAAGTTGATTTCCCAAGTGATATGCGAAAAGGATTTTGAAAAAGTTGCAGTTGGTGTGAATTAGAAACATTGTAAAACCAACCTGTATACCAAAGATCATAGGCTTCCTTGTGAACGTAAATGGGATTAACGATTTCGAGATTGATCTCAAAATCAGGTTCGTTCAGATTGATAAAATTGCGGAAATAATATGTAGCACTGTTTGAATGAGCAATCGAGGCAAAATATGAGTGGATAGAAAATATAGCAATACATGTCTCAAACGTTGATGAGTAGATTGCGGATCTTTGTGAGAAATAAAAATGTTCTACGTTTGTTGCTAGGTGTGGGAGTCATTTGAAAACGCTGCCTTGCTTTTAAGCCGTTGCTTTCGAAGCAATTTTAATTCCAAAATCAACTTATTCCTTGATTTATAATACATTTTATATGTTTTATTTCTCGCAGTTAGAACGTTCACATTTTTATCGATTTCTAAAATACAAACATAATGATTGACAAGTTATTTTGGATAATAGTGTGGTAATTTTTAGTGGGACAGTTTCAAAAAAGGAACAATTTTCTTGGCGTGGCATTCATAAATTGTCAGAGAGATGAGAAGAATGTATAGCTACCGATGAGCAATACTTCGGGTAAAATATTTTGTAGAATTTTCATGCATTAAACGCGTATTTTCTATACAAAAATTCTGGTTTTATATTTACATACTCGGTATGTACGTTAAATGATTAGAACCGCTTGTCGACGTATATTTGCAATTTTCAATCTTCGTTGTTTCGCACAAAAATTATGGGCATTGATTATGTCTTCTAAGTGTACTTAGAGAATTATTTCCTCATTCTTTTAAAGTATTTGCAAGTTGAAATTAATGAACATCTTGTAGTTGGACATTTATTTGAAAATAGATTGTTCCTGCGGAAAACTATTGGGAAATGGGAATTGAAACACACTCTGCTTTATAACTTTAATCAAACTTGACTTATTAATATGGCAGATGTATCCTCTGTAATTTCCCTCTCGATAATGTTGCGGAGAACGACATAGCTGATCTAAAACTGATCTCGTCGTATAGTCGGAAGTTTCATCCAGACCCCTTATACTTATCGGCTGTAACCTAAACATTCATTCTAAGAACCGTGGCATCACCCGATATGATTTTTCTATACGCACATAAACACACGAGATTAATATTTTGTTTGTGAATAAGCAGGAACTTTCAACAAAAACAATTACTTTTAACTTGCTACTAATTTAAAAAAATGAAGGGATAATACTTAAAATATACTTAGAAAATTTTTAATTTGCCGAAAGCGCCGTAGCGTAGTTATAAGGAATTTTTAATCATAATTAAGCTTAAGTCCCTTAAGGTTTGCTTTAATCATGCCAGGTGTCTCAAAACGCAGCTGCAAATTTGATGAGCAGCAACTAAGAAAGTTAGCAATTTCTTCATAAGGTTTGCCCTATAATCGGCGCAGTGAGCAATAGTATTCCGTGATTAAAAACTGAACAATGCAACAGAATTTGTGAAAAGGATAATGAAACTCGATGGTCAGTGTGTCAGTAAAATTTCGGGAATTTAGAGAAACATTAAGGGCACGCACCTGGATCGGACAGATTCTAGTGTACCTATTTTTAGTTGTCTCTTAAATTATTCGTTTTTTTAATATCCCGACGAGGATTCCATTGGAAACCGTATGACAGTACGATTTACAGTGAAATGACGCGTAAAAAGTGAACGAAATTGACCGTCCCGTCGAGACAAAACGGGAAGAGTTATTGAACGCGCCGGCAGCCGCGCGATAACCCGAAATCGACCAGATATCAATTTAAATCAACCCCGATACGTAATATTCGCTCTTCGTTCCGCGACGAAAAATATTATCCGCCGATTGTAAGCATTCACCCGTGAACACGGCGGCAATCCACTATTTATAATCCGACGGTTCGACAGTCAATTTTCGGAAACTATCGCCGATACTAATCTCGACGGACACAACCGGCGCACCTATAAATTGTTTTCGCCCGAAAGAGAACACAGGAGAAACGCGATTGCCGCATCGTCTTCATATTTCATGATTACCTGTCTGCATCTCAGATAATGCCAGAGTTACGAAACAACAGATTTTCAATAAAACTTTGTGAATAACATGATGTCCTATTTTTGTCTGATGACATTGTTCCTATAAACACATTGATTCAAGGAGCAATGGCTCTGCTCAAATTAATTAGGATAACCATGGCAATTTGATACCTGTCTGCACCTCATATAATCTCACATTTATGAAACAGATTTCTATAAACTCTGTCAATAAAATGATGTCTTATTTTGATCTTATAATATTATTCTTATAAACACGTTGATTTAATGAGAAATGGCCGTGCTCAAATTAATTAGAACAATTCTGGCAATTTAACACCTATCTGCATCTCATATAATGTCTAATTATGAAACAATAGATTTCAATAAAACCTTGTGAATGAAATGATATTCCATTTTTATGTAATGACATTGTTCCTATGAATACAATGATTTAAGGAGCAATGGCTGTGCTCAAATTAACCCTTTGCATTCGAATGGTCGCCCTCAGACACCATTAAAATAGCTGCAGCATTATTTAAAACAATCTTTACATCGCTCTGTTTATGTCAAAGAAATTCGTAAAAATTTAATCGTTGCAAGAACGAGTAATAGTAAACAAATTTCCTACGCATAAAATGAAATATATTGTGTAGAATGAAAATATTCTAAATCAGAAAAAATACTTTGGGGTTGGAGTTAAAACAGCTTCGAGTGCAAAGGGTTAATCAGGATAACCCTGGTAATTTGATACTTGTCTGCATCTTATATATAATGTCATTTACGAAACAACAGATTTCCATAAAACTTCGTGGACGAAATGATGATTTTCATCTGATAATTGTGTTTCCATAAACACATTGATTCAAGGAGGCTATGCTCAAGTTAATCAGGTCAACATTATGTTACTTAATCCTTTGACTGCTAAACGCGTATATATACGTTTTCACAAGTCAATCAATACATACGAAAGACATAAATATAAGTCCACATGTATCCATCAATATATACGAAAGTCGTAAATTTACACCCTCTGCATTTTTTTTACTATACACTTTTTATTGTCTTACCAATTGATTCGACATAGAATTTAACACTCTGTGGAACATAGCAACCAGGTATCGGCAATTGTTTCAATATTTTTCTCTCTCGTACGTACGCTCTCGCATCGTGCACTGATTCGTGCAAACCTATATCTTTACTGCATATGTAAGTGTTTATTTATTTAATTTTGTGTTTAATTTTTGTTTTTATCCATTCGATAATTTTTCAAATAATATAGTACACCCATAAAGTGTTTGGCCAGAAGAAAAGAAAACGTTTATACAGAAATGCTAGTACAGAGAAGGAAATGGAGTTTCTCGATAAATCATTCTCCTCGTCTGAAGAAGAGAATTTAATTCGACGAAAAAGAAAACGCGTTTTTCACTTATTAAGTTCTGACTAAGAATCAGAAACTGAGGAACAAGATGTTCTACAATCGCAAGAAATAAATGGGAATGAATTTACATCGGCCGTGCCGTTTGAGGATATCAGTTGGTCGTACCAAAATTTAAATCCAAAAGTACACAATTTTAATGAAACAGATTCTGGATGCAAAGTAGCCCTGGACAAGACGTCAAAACCACTAAATCATTTTCAATTATTTTTTCCAGAATCTTTAGTAAATGTCATTGTAAAAAAAACAAATAACTACCATAATTATTGGAAAACAACGCGTAATTGAAAGACTAGTTCGCGAATAAGGTCATGGCACAATACTAACACAGATGAAACGTACTGCTTTTTAGGTACCGTAATATTAATGTCACGAGTAAAAAGTTTCTTACTCGGAATATTGGTCAAATGACAAATTTATAAAAATTGACATTTTTCGTCACATTAAATCTCCGGGTACTTTTTTTGTCACTAGTCAGTGGACGACCAATCGCAGCGACTGATATGTGATGATCGCGTGTGACACCACCATAAAACACAAAACCCCGAAAACGCGAATCATCGACACACTACTGACTCACTTACAAACAGACCACTTATAACAAACTCTGATGCACACCAACCCTAACGACCTTCGTCCTCAGCGCCTCACTATAGCGTTAGTCATCTTATTTTGAACATTCTATCTCTTCCACCCATTGTGACAACCCTATAAGTAGAACTCCAAAACACAAAAATAAAGAGTCTATTTTCAACACCGAAAGACGCCTAATCTCTGTCCATCACCTTCCCGCCAACAAGTATGGTTTCGTGCAGTGCATATCAGCCAGAAAACGCGTCCTGCCAGGATTCACGACTCCGAATTCATCGGTTCGGGTAAAAGTGTAGTGAAGTCCCGTCACACGCGCCCTATATATTGATGGATTCCTCCAAAAACGCGTCGCAGTCAAAGGGTTAATTAATTGTATGTTATAATAATATAATAATATATGAGTAATGTTATTCTATTTAAATGTGAGCGTACAGTTGCCTTCTACAGATTTTCAATTTACAACAAATCTAGAACAACCAAACTGCTCAACCGGTGCACCAACACTCCTACACGCCACTGTACACTATTCCCCGAAATCCACAAAACTAAAAAGACCTCTATCAAATCTGAAAAGCGCAAAAAGAAATTCAAGTTCGCCGAACCGTGTTTCAGGCATTCCCTCAAGCCAAAACTTCGGCTCCCCGAGCGTTCAGCGTTTCACCCAGCATTTATTCCCTTTTCTTCGGATTTCAGGAGCCGTCCCATCGGCAGCCTGTATCCGTTCTCCCGTGGTTTCTTTCGGAAGCGAGTTTCGCTATTCGACGTGCGTCGGACGTATCCGTCGCATCTCGTTCGCAGGAATCGCGGCGGCGGTCGCTCGAAGATTCCGACAGTTCGCAACTTTGCCGGATAGTTTCTGGAGCGTAGGCGTGACAGAAGCGAAGGGATAGGGACGAGGCGGAGGGCTGAGAAGGTGGAAAACGTCGCGCGTTTGAGCGCAGATATCGAGCTTTGGAGTTTGCATCACGAGCCTTTCAACTCGCGCGTCTATATATGCATACATACATTTCAGTGTGTGCGCGCGTGTGCATGTGTGTGTGTGTGTGCACGCGCGCACTGCATATTCGGTTTTTTAAAAGCTCCGAAACCGAGCGGCGTTCGCTTCCTGTTTCCCACAGCTCCGCCGGTGGAAAACCTCTTTTGCCGGCTTTTCCGTTCCGGCGGGATCGGTGTAATTCGGCACGAAAAAAAATGCGTGCACGGTCTATCACGCTCTCTCAGGCCCGTGGATGCGTTAAAACATCAAACGTCAGGCCGAGTCGGGCCGGGTCGGGCCGTCGGGACAAAGATCCCGCTCGAACGGAAACGAGACCGACACGGCAGACTGAGAGACGCGTAAACAACGGGCAAAAGCTGCGCGAGTGAACCGACGGCCGAAACGTAAACACGCACGGAACGAAGAGAAGAGGCGGAACGGAAGAGAAAGCGCGAAGAGAGGAACTAGAAGTGTCGGCGGGCAAGTCGACTTCAGCTCGCTTTGCATCTCTATCCGCCGACACTCTCTTTTCTCTCTCTTTCTACTTTCTCTCTCTCTCTCTCCTTTCTTCTCTTCGGTCCGTTTTCTAACTCTGCGCGCGCGGTTGCACGAGGGCGAAGGAGCGCGTTTGCAAATTAAGCGCAGTCTGAGGCGACTTAGGGACTTTCAGAGTTTTAATTACTCTGCGCGAGAGCCGCCATTCCCTTTCTCCCTTTGCGGCGCGTTCGTGTTCCCTCGCTCGCTTCTGCTCTCCTCTACGTAGCTATTTCACCGCGTACTATTCCAATCCAGCGAAAGAGTGCCGCGCGCGTGCTTTAATGGAAAAGGGAACCCTAATCCACGACTGTAGCTGGTCTGATGCATCGTTTCGACGCTCCTATTGCCGACTGCCCACGCGATCCACTCCTCACCAGCCAGTCTCGCTTAACCCATTCTCGATCCACGTTACATTGATCTAAGAATAGTGCAAGGATTCGCAGAATCTCGAAAGGAAACCGACGCGAATCGTTGGAGCCTCGTTCGTTCGAGGGGTTTGCAAACAAGTCTGATTTATCGCCGGTCCTGCGTGCTGCGGGTGCGAACGTTAGCACTGGTTTCTTCGAAGCTATGCTTGATATTCATAATCCTGTACGATTTCGATAAGAACGTCGATAGCATTCTTACTTTCGGGGTCGCTGAAATTTCTTGCACCTATTGGGGGCATTTTTGTAAACGCGTTGCTCAACACGCGCTGCAACGTTCCGTTCCATGCGGTATTAAGCCGTATTACACGCTGTATTAAGTGGCTCGCAAAAGTATTCGTACAGTCGTTAAATCTAAATAACTTTTTCTAAATTGAACCAAACAACTTGACTTTTCTGGAGCAACTAGAAGCGTCGATTTGCTAAATGATATGCAAAAGTGATATTGAAATAAATCTAATTGATAATTCTTTTATTCAAACAATTTTCAACGAGTACGTTAATGTCGTAGCACTACAGCTACCCAACACAAAATTATATAAGTATGTTTCTCGCGACCATAATGTTAGAAGTTTAAAAATCGTAAAAGGGAAAAATTGAAAAATTTTGACTCGCTTTATGGATCTAGTATACAGTAGATCGCAAAAGTATTCGGGCACTCTTTAACATTTTATTTGTCCAGATTTATACAACAATTTTTATACTAATGTATTTGTTGTACCAAATCTGTTTAAGGGGAGGAAGAAGTAAGAAGCTTGAAGGAGTGCTCGATATCATTCATTTTAATTTTTCAATTTTTATTTCATTAAATAAGTATCTTTGACCTTATCCAACATTGGAGGTCACTAATTTGGCAATGAAAGTGTTAAATCTAAATAACTTTTTTAAAATTGAATCAAACGACTTAGTTTGTCTGGAGCAAGTAGAAGCGTCGATTTGCTAAATGATATGCAAAAGTGATTTCGAAATAATTCTAATTGACAATTCTTCTATTCACTGTTGCCATAAATGCTTGAAAGTCAATTATTCGAAGCAGTCTACACTGAGACTTGTGCGAAAGCAAAATCAGAGCAAAATATCAAGAAAATTGAAAGATCAAAGTAAACCAAAAGGGAAAACAAGAATGTAGAATGAAGTGATGAAGTGGACAAGAATACTAGAGCCATGTTTACCTGCATTCCTTCAGTTCTAACAAACCAAATATCGTAATAGAAGTATTATTGACTTCGCAATGTAAATACATTCGGACACTCTATAGATCTGAATAACTTTTTCAAAATTGAACCAAACGACTTGACTTTTCTGGAGCAATTAGAAACATTGATTCACTATATGATATGCAAAAATAATTTTGAAATAATTCTAATTGGTAGAAATCACGTGGAAAAGTAGAAAAGATATTTTTTAAAACATATGTACTTCGACTCGTAATGAAAATTTAAACTATGCATTTATCAGATTTGTGTTAGTTATATACATTTTGAAGATTTCACCGAAATCGATTGACGCGGGAAAAAATGACACGCGTAGAAAGATGTAAGAATTTGTAGAGTTTAAGCAGAAACTGTCCAGGAATCGTAAAAAATTGCGACTTTAACCAT
Organism: Agapostemon virescens; assembly: GCA_028453745.1. NCBI lineage: Eukaryota > Metazoa > Arthropoda > Insecta > Hymenoptera > Halictidae > Agapostemon > Agapostemon virescens. Next base: position 8,317,631 of record CM052094.1, read on the forward strand.
TTTTGATGGCATGTAGCTCATGTGTATGTCGATCAATTTCAATGAATTCGATCTTCAACAATACCGTCGGCCAAATTAATATTGGACGCCTAGTTCAATGTTTTCCGGCGGACCGTGTTACAGGGCACGAAAAGTTAGGAAGATTTCGCGACGATCGATCTTTAGCAGAACGTAAGATACATTCCGAAACGATGGTGTATTTCGCGAGATTCTAAATTCGACTCGAACGTTAGTCGAATTTGTTTGTCTTATGACCCGAACGGTGGTCAAAGATTCCAGTCTTGATCAACTCGCACGATAGTTGATCGAGTCGAAATGATTCGATGTGGTTGACTTGGTAGTCAAATTGATTCTGGTCGACTCGATAGCTAAAACGATTCTGATCACTTTTTCCGAAGTCCGTTTCCTCTTCCCTTCGTGTCGTCCGTGTGACAACACGTGGATGTGGCCGATACGATGCACACAGCACCTCGTTCATTAATTTTCAGCTGACAGGGGAGGATCTTCTTCGAACTGTTATGCCGTGGAGGAGGAAAGGATGAAAAGTCTCTCGAGAAAATATCCTTCTTCTTCTTCTTCTTGACAAAAGTGGAGTTTATTGAAATAGGTCACCAACAGAATATACGAAAAACGTTTTCACCAGTTTTACGCTTCCGAACACGGCTGATGCAGATTCGGAAGTGTCGTGTTTTTGGGTTTCGGCTCCCTTCATAGGTTTCTATTTGATGGACTTGGACCTTGTTGTCGCATTGGTCGTAGGCCACGCAAGTCTATGACCAATAGACCAAATGTTGGGATTTGGGCAAAACAGGGCTGATTCACCCTTGTAAATCAGGGATTGATTCTTGTTGCGTTGCGTTCTATCCGTCGTGACCTCAGTTTTGTCGTAATTGGTTGAGGGTAGTTTGAGGCAGAGGAATGTAGCGTTTTTTAATTGGTTGTAGAAATAATGGAAGAACTGTGCTTGAAAGCGTGTACCTGGAGGAGTATACCTGAAGAAGTGGGAAACGGTCAATGACGGATTATCGTGATTTATTGCAGGGTTGTCTGGTTTTCGTGTCTTCGAGTACGTCGCAAGTGGTGTCCGTTCGTCGGAGTAAAACTGTCCGCATGCAACGCGCGAATTTCGTACATTCGTACCTGCTTTTTATTTATGCATTACAAATTTCCGAAGACGGGGTTAGGCACGTACAACCTTCGGTGTTACCGTCGCAACATACCCTTGGTATCGCCGGCCACACTTTCGGGTATGCTATGACGCACCTCGCCAGCTCATCTTCAAGACTCATTATCTCAATAGTAAACCATAGACCCAAATCATGACACATATTTTCGGCTACATCACAACTAAACTTCAAAACAACACCACGTCACACACGAATCATCCCTAGAAGAGATAACCCCATCCCGTAGGCAAAGCGGCCTTATAAATACCGGTCTTCTTAAAAAATAAAGCATTAACCATTTTCTTCTGAAACCAGGCGTACCGTTACTCTACCCGATTTTTCGCTAAATTCAGTAAGAACAGTCCCTTTCGCTAATTTCTGAGAAAAATGCCTAGAATTTATGTCTTGATAAAACATCTCCGAAATAAGAATCGACTCGCAGTGCTTTATAAATTGTTGTGAAACGTGGATAAATAGGTACGACGAAAGAATTCCTCTATCGGAACGTTTCCATAGATCGCGAAAAGTTGGTTAACACGATCGAAAATATAAAAATGTTCGATAAAAATCTCTGGCCCGTTCGAAATTAGGTTACGCGCGATAAGAGTATAGGAAGTCGCAATACAGTGGCTGATTTTCATAAGTTCAACCTGCCCCCTTTCAACATTAACCGAGACACATAAATCAACAGTTTGCGCAATAAGGCAAGAGCATGGAAAAATAAATGTACAGTTTCCTTTCTGACGGACGATCTTAATATGACCGTGTCACGAAGGTACAGCTGACAGTGCGATAAAAGCGGTATATTTTCTGCATCTACGATAACCACAGGTGAATAAACTACAAACCCGAAGAAACTTTGCGAAACATTTACTACACTCGCCTCGCGATAAACTGCACAAGACCATCTGCTTCTTCCGGTTCCTTCGGAGAACTTGAAATCCGCGTAAGCATTCGCAGTCTAATTACAAAGTCCTACAAATTAAAACTTTTTTTCATATTTTACAATATCCACCGGATGATTCTTATAGAGCTTATCATTCTGTTCCATCGTGAAACATGACTGGTTAATAAAGCAAAAGTTTGAGCTGCAGTACAACTAAGTTATTTTATAACCACCGAAGCAACTTGTCGCACTCTGACCTTCGCATAATGCGACTCGGGCCCAGGGTGACTATGAAAAGCGAGAGCCCTGTCACGTGACTCGCGTCTGCACGATTCCTTCGCTATTAGCCTAACGGAGGAATGGAAAGGATGTAGTTTGCTGAGGATTTTTGGGGCATGAGAAACGGCGGGAGAAATTTCGCTTTAATAGCAACCCTCTTCGGGCCCAACCATGCGACCCTTCTGTTACGTAGTAACAACATTGTATATAAGCGCATATGAATTTTGCGACACTGCACAAGTTGAACACCTTGTATATTCCTACAAGCCGGCGTTTTGGAAATCCCCAGCAATAAACCACCCCTACGTCCAACGTCTTGCGACCAGGCGCAACGGCCAAACCGAACGATTACCTGCGATCGCGCTGCTTGACCAAGCAACCATCGACTCTGATTGGTGCGCTTACATGAACCATTTTTTGTATAAATACTGCACACTTTTCGCACTTTAGTCGATCTACATTTCAAACGTCACTGAAACAACTTAAACTCAACTAAACCGCTCGTTTGTAAATCCGTATTATTTTCGTAAGAAAACCAGTACGTCGGAATTATTAAACTCAGTTTTGCGTACTAAGAAGTCGTGTGTCTTCGTAATATTATTTGCACCACCCCTAAATATCGAGCCTTGTTAAATTAAGCGCTCGAAGCGCAAGAATAAATATAAAACGTTCTTACAAAATGATTTACTATTCGTGCGCTCAAAACAATACTCTTTGCACCGTGTAAGTGTACCTCATCGCCAAATTTTCAATACAAATTTCGTTGCACATAATCAAATTCGTTATGCACTGGTTGTAAAATGTTAATCGTTGTTTTACAACAAGGAAATGGACGGAATCTGTATCGTCGTCATGACGCGACGATGCACGTTGCACTGCGTAACAGTATCTCATCGCCAAATGTTGAATTAAAATTTTGTTGGGCATAATCAAATTTGATTATGTACTGGTTACAAATTCTTAAACATCGCGTTGTAGCAAAGAAGCGGGCAGAATTTGTACCGTTTGATTGCAGCAACGACGCTTGTTTCACTGCGTGACGATCCCTCGTCGACAAATTTAGAATAGCAAACTTCATTATACGTGATCAAATTCGATTATGAACTGGTCACAAAGTCATAAGCATTGTTTTATAGCGAGGACGAGAATCTGTAAAAATTCTGTACTTCGCCAGAAGGTCTCAGTGTGCCTTCTGCATTGCCAACATGATTTTGTATTTTGGCGGCGGATGAGAAGGTGGGAAGAGAAAAAGAATGAAAGATGGAAGTGGAACGCTTCGTCCTAGGTCCGTTAGAGGACTTATCGGTAAGTCTGACTAGCAGACCCAGCCTTAGACGCTGGGATACTGGAAGGCGGTTAAGGACGGTATAGATATGAATCTGCAGACGGATCAAGTACTAGCGGGAAACTCGTCCTACTATCCCTCTGTCGGTGAGCGCAGGAGGTACAACCACCACAGAATCTTTCGCAAAAGTGTGAGAAGATGACATTAATTAACATTAAACTTAACAAGCATTAAAATTAACTAGCTTGTGTTGTCCTATAAAAATGCCAAGATATACAGTCCGCGACAATAGAATAGCACACCCCGTAAAATTTGTTAATTCTTATTTATTAAAGTATAAAAATATAATTTTGAATATGTAGACAGGTACACATAAGTGTTGAACACCAAATAGCGCTAAATTTCTATATACAAGGATGGTCCTTTTTGTTTCATCTGCAAAAATGTATATATTTTGATAAACCGGTGCGACAAAATAATAGCACATTATTGCAATTAATTAACATTTATGCATACATACGAAGGGAACTCAATATTTAATATTTTGTAGATCCTCCAGAGTTTTTTATAACCGAAATTATTCGCTTTGGAATCGACTTGAATAATTTTTTAATCCTTTTCTGCTTCATTCGTTCCCATTTGAGTGCAATGCACTCTTTTAATTCGTTTACGTTATTAAACTGTTTCCCTTTAGCATAAACTGCTCTAGCAAGGTCTCCCCAACAGTTTTCTATAATATTCAAGTCAGGGGAACGAGCTGGCCATTGCAAGATTTGAATATATTCCGTCTCGAAGAATGCTTTCACAACCTTTGCGGTGTGAACCGCTGCATTATCCTGCTGGAATATGTGTTTTTCCCCGGAAATTCTGGTTGCGTGTGTGGTTATTTGTTCACGGATTAACATTAGATATTTCACGCTGTTCATTTTTCCACTGATAAAATTAATATCCATCTTTCCGTGGTAGCCGATACCGGCCCACACCATGACTCCTCCGCCACCCATCTGGCGACGGATCAAAAACATTTTTTCTTTACGTAAATCGTGGTAATAATAACTCCACCCGTCAGGTCCATCGAGATTAAACTTCTTTTCGTCGGTGAACATGATTTTTCTCCACTTCTTCTTCCAGTGAGCATGCTGCTCTGCGAACTGCAGCCTTGCCTTCTTATGCGCTTCGGTTAGAGGCGGTTTTTTTTAAAGCTTCCTTCGCTGCAGGTGCTTAGATCTTTGCAGGACACATTGCACATTTCTGACGTTTGTTTGTACGCCTGCTGCTTCAGCAATCTGCCTGGTAGTCATTGGTGCATTCGATGCTGCCCTTAGAATAGCACGTTTCTCTCGTGCTGATAGTGCCGCAGGTCGTCCAGGACGTTTTGTATTACCGTATTTCTCGTGGTTTTTCAAATAATTCATGACAATGTTTCATAATGTGTCATAATTGTTTTCATTTCACTATCTGTTAACTTCTTTCCACGACTCATTTTTTTAGAAGTTTTCCGCAATAATTCACCACACTATATATCAAATACATAGCCACCTTCCTTTGCTCGTGTTCAACTGAGAAGTGAGAGTGTAGTAGCATGTGTGCTATTATTTTGTCGGATTACGTTTCCATGAAATCTACCAAAACAACGATTCTAAGAATTTAGGGGCAGTGTTTACGTGTCAAAGTCACTAAGATGGATATATAAGAAGTAACTCAAGAAGCATATGGATTGAACGCTCTCATTTCTGTTGTATTTTTAAAATACTACGAAATTTAGAAGGTGTGCTATTCTATTGTCGCGGACTGTAATCTATTTAGATTATTTGCAATTTTCATTACAATGTATGATTGTACAGAGAGATCTACTGAATCAATACCGACGAAGGCAATTTTACAACTTCATTGTCGTTTCATACAATAACTTATATGAATCGCTTCTCAAAAATCTCGTCGAACATACTTTAAACCAATTTACTCTTTCACCGTCAGTATTTTGTAGCCTTTTAAAAATCGCATTTTCTGTAGACAGGCACTGTTCCATTGTTTAAGAATGAATAACGTGTCAAATAAAAACAGATCTGTTAAAATATTTTTTACTCGAGCGACGTACTAAAATCTTAAAGACGCATCTTGCAGATCTATGGTGGTTATACGCATGTAAAAAAATGCAACGAAATCGATCGACGCACACCACGACCTACGTGCTATCGCAATTTTTCACTATTCTTGGTCAGTTCCTGTTTAAATTCTACAAATTTGCACATCTTTCTACGCGTGTCGTTTTTTTTTTCGCGTCAATCGATTTCGATGGAATTTTCAGCATGCGTATAACTAACGCAGGCCTGCTAAACGCATATTTTAAATTTTTATTATAAATAAAAATAAAAATGTTGTAATAGTGGAAGCTGCAGATTTTCGGGTACACGTGTGAACGAATAAACTAATTTTAATAAAATCATCACCGTTCATATAATTGACCTAGATCTACGAAACGCATTGAGTAAAGTTTGATTACAGGCATAGACAGAAAAATTGAAGAAACTAACTTGAAACTAACGTGAAAGCTTTGAAAGAAAGTAGAAGCTGCAGATTTTCAGACACGCATGCGAACAAACAACTAATATCAAGAAAATTATCATCGTTTGTAGAATTAACGTAGATCTACAAGACGCATTGATTAAAGTTTGATTACAGCCACAGACAGAAAAGTTGTGTAAACTACCTTCTATTACATTGGTTACGAATTGAACCAGTAGTAAATCTTTTAAAATTTTGCATACCCCTTATTCAGTAACCTGGTTCGTCTAATAAGTGTGAAAATCTCAACACATTTGATTCAACATTAAAATATGATTCGTACACCTTTCGCAACGGATCGTACAGTATCATTGGCCGGCGAAAGGAACGAGCCAAGAAGCGTACCCACTGGTCGCTGTAATTACATTTCCGGTCCCAGCAATTATGCAGTACGTGCACACTTCAAAAAGACATGTTAAACTTCTTTAATTAATATACATATTTCCATCTATCTTAATTGCGGTTGTAGCAAAGAAGTCCGACAGCGAACGTTAATTCCTGGTCTCTATCGCAGAGTAAACACACACGCCTTCTAAACCCCGCTATAGCGTTCGTTAGCATAGCAATGCCACCACCACCGTAGAGTAATATTTGCAGGGCTAGCGATCAGCGTATAATTCAACGGGAGAGGCATGATTCGAGCGGAAGCTCGAACCCTCTTACGATCAGAATTTTAATAGTGTACGCCTCGCGAGATTAGCGAACAATGCTATACAGATTTTTCTGTCCGGGCGATTATGGCGAGCGCCGTTTTAATCGATCGTTACGTTTCGCTACGTTTCGATCTTCGTTTTTCTCGTCTGCTTCCTCTCGTTTACGAGCAAAGCGTAATCCGCTCTACCTTTTATTCCTTTCGTTCGCTATTCTACGGTCGCGCGTGACTTAACATGCGCGCGGCTCGTTAAACAACTAATACGCGACACACATTTTTTTACGGGTCACGTTCTACCCGTCCGGCGTTGTCCCACTCGTAACGTGGCCCATTAGAGAGAGAAAAAAAATCGTTGAGGCACTTACAAGCACGCTTCTATCCTCTCCCGCTGTGCTATAGTAACACGCCCACACCCCATGGATCGTGATAAATCCGAAAAAAGAGGAAAATCAGGAACAACGAACTTTGGCGCAAATAAGAATTTTCTTACGGTCGCGATAGCGTAACACGCAACGAACGTGATCGCGAATGTGCCGCACAACCCTCGCGTTGATAGGAATGTTCGCAATAATCTGCAGAAACCGTTTAACCCTTTGACTGCGGCGCGTTTTTGAAGGAATCCATTAATATATACGGCGCGTGTAACGGGACTTCACTATACTTTTACCCGAACCGATGAATTCGGAGTCGTGAATCCTGGCAGGACGCGTTTTCTGGCCGATATGCACTGCACAAAATCGTACTAGTTGGCGGGAAGGTGATGTACAGAGATTAGGCGTCTTTCGGTGTTGAAAATAGACTCTTTATTTTTGTGTTTTGGAGTTCTACTTATAGGGTCGTCACAATGGGTGGAAGAGATGAAATATTCAAAACAAGATGACTAACGCTATGGTGAGGCGCAGAGGACGAAGGTCGCTAAGGTTGGTGTGCATCAGAGTTAGTTATGAGTGGTCTGTTTGTAAGTGAGTCAGTAGTGTGTCGATGATTCGTGTTTTCGGGGTTTTGTGTTTTATGGTGATGTTACACGCGATCATCACATGCCAGTCGCTGCGATTGGTCGTCCACTGACTAGTGACAAAAAAAGTACCCGGAGATTTAATGTGACGAAAAATGTCAATTTTTATAAATTTGTCATTTGACCAATATTCCGAGTAAGAAACTTTTTACTCGTGACATTAACATTACGGTACCTAAAAAGCAGTACGTTTCATTGGTTTTTTCAACGCGCGGAGACCATGCGGCAACGTAATTACGGTCTGAATTACTATATGCGTGGCTGCAATTACGTTTAAAACAAGTGTGCATTGCCAGATTTAATTTATAGTACTTCAGATCGCAATTACGTGCTGTACGGTAGCCGCGCGTTGAAAATGTGTATGCACTCAATGGGCCTTAACATCAGTCTGGGAATCTCGAGTGCCAATGAGGATTCGACTAGAGATGATCATCACCTAATGAGACTTTCTCAGATCTCAGTTTTTGCAATAATATTATTTAAACAGCTATCGTCACATTCAATGGGGGAAAACAGCCCCCAAAATTTGGTACACAAACCATATTTGGTCGAATATCTTGGGAACTATTAAAGCTAGAACGGTCATTCAAATGACAACGTTATTGGTAGAAATTACGTGAGAAAGTAGAAAAGACATTTTTTAAAACATTTTTAATTCAACTCGTAATGAAAATTTAAACTATTTTAACTATATACCTATAATAACTATACAGTAAGACCCCGCTTAACGCGGGAGATACGTCCCAATAAGTTCCAGCGCTAAACGAAATGGCGTTAAACGAGGCAACTTAACACGTACATATGTAAATATGTAATGGGGATCAGTGAAAAAGAACAGAGAATAAGAAAATTTATAAGTTCTTTTTTTGTTTTATATATTTTGTAACATTTGTAGTTAAATACTTTTTAATACATTGAGTATAGATTTATTTATTGCTAATATCGATTTTTATTCGTAAAACGAGATTTTTTATTGGATTCTCAAATTACTGGTAAAGTTGATTTTGAAATTCCCTTCATTGCTCTTGGGGTTTTGGAATTATAGATAAGCAGTGGTTTTAATTTAAAATCTCCATTAGCGTTACCACCCAGTAGAAGTGTTAAACGATCTTTTGCAGCTTTAAACCCTGGTGCTCGCTTTTCTTCGCGGGACAAAAATGTACGTTTT
>CM052094.1:8337548-8382736 GCA_028453745.1 Agapostemon virescens
ATCTAAAAAGGATATTCAACTCGCAACCATACAAGTTTCATACAACAGCATAGTTTGTAATAGCGTTGACCGTGTCGAATTTTGTGCCTGGAAACTACGATTTGCGGAGAGCATTGATTTTCCATTATCATTTGAAGAAAATTCCTGCTGAATCGCATCGAATGATTGTCGAGGCTAGCTCTTGGTAAATCGTAGTGGCAATGTTGATTTGAGAAACAAAAAACGAGGAAGATCGCCAAAAACGTTTGAAAACAGCGAATTGCTGAGAAAATTCATTGTGGAAAGAACAAAAACTAACTATGACAACGGGGTTTATAATAGCATTATATTAATATTATTACGCTAAAAACGTTCAAATTTTGACTGAACGACAGTGAATTGGCACTTATTTGATGATATCGTTAAAATTAATAGAGATTTCTTACAAATTTAATAAGTTGGTTTTAAATAAGTAAATAAGAGAGAATTGTAAATAGAATTATAACTTCTGCGTACATCTAATATATTCGTTGAACTTATAGAAAATAAAAGGACAATACTTATAATGATACTGTGACTGTTAATTGTAGTGATTTTACAGAGACCAAGTAACACAAATACGGTGTAATACGTCACTGCGTTAACAGTAACCCTACCGAGCATGAAAATTAACTGGATTAAGAATAACTAACATTGTCTTATAAAAATTACGTGATATAATTTATTCGGAATTTTTGTAATATTTATTACAATATATAATTGACTAAAGGAATCCATTGAATCGATTCCTATGGAGATAATTTTATAGCTTCAGTGATAGTAAAATGGAAAATCTAAAAATGGTCATTTCACTCACAGTAGTAGCTTTAATGTTAACGTATCGTTTAGCACTGTGAACGAACCGAGCTATCGCTCAATTTGTAATTTTCTTCCAATTTGAAATAATTGTGTTTCTGTAAACAATTTCTTTACATTCAGACCGATCGATACGCAATTAATCAGGCACCTTTTGAAATTTCACAAAATCTTCCTATGATCCCAAACCTAATTAAATCAATTCATCGAGGAAATAAGTGTCTACTAGTTGTCGACCATACAAAATTCACGAATGCGATCTTGTCGTACACATACTGCCATCCAATCAGGATAACAACGATGAAACGCGTAAATGGGTGTGTTTTAAATGTCGTTACGATTAAAATTAACCCTGATCGAACGATCGACGTTCGATGAGAATCGACTGGCAAGGATCCACTCTGGCGGCGGTGTTGCCATCGTAACATCTAATTAATCTCTCTAATTAACAATTTCATGTCGACGGCGTCCAGATAGCCGGGGCAAATACTAATGGAAATAATTACCGATGGGATCGACCCAATTTCTCACGAGCGTGTACGAGTGCGCGAGAGATCGGTGGTCTGGAAATCGGAAATAGCCGTGGACACGATTAATTTTCGCTGCGGGCAGGCCGTCGAGCCCCCTCGATATTTTACCTGGCGAAGAACGCGAGCAAGTCGAGAGAAGCCCGGTTTCCTTGCAGAAATCCGACATCACGGACAAACGAGCCGGACGACGACGTCTTGACGAATCGATCATTGAAATCGGTAGCCTTATCGTCCAGAGGGTGACGTACCTCTAGCATGGTCGCACGGGGTTTCGATTACTCTTCGTTCTAACTGGACAAAATTATTCTTCACGATTTTCAACTTGTTCCGGATTTTATGCGATAGTTTGCATCTGAGAAAACTGCATTGCGTTGCATTGTTACTTTGCATTGTAGCTTATCATTTCATTCAAATCGTTAACACTGGAACTACCAAACCAGTCATTTTGACTGGTCCCTAGTTTTTTCTTTCGCAATTATTTAAATTATAAAAATGTTTACATCAGAAATTTTCAGATTTACTTCTTTAATAACGTATAACTTACAATAAGTATTGTATGAAGGGATACAGTCTCGTTATTATAACAAAGCAATGTGTATCGTTGGATTTATTGTTCAGAAGTTCTAGTGTTAATAATAAACGGCGATATGTGAAAAATGCAGGTCTACTCTTTCTAAAGAATAACTTTTTCCTGTAAACAGATCTTCCAGCTGTAATAGTTTCCATGATATTAGATAAATATCTCTTTCAGTTAGGTTTCTTTAAACATTAATCTAGACCCGATTTGATACGCTTTGCAGGTTCAGAGGATGATTGAACGAAAGTAAATATCAGCCTTTCATATATTTAACTTTTTCATGGATAAACTTTTACTAAAGTTAGCTAACTAACTGATTTATAAAAATATAAAAAAACTATCGATAGTTTAGAGCTATTACAATTATTAAAAGATTCTATATTTATCGTGAATGTAAGATTTAAATCTATCTTATTAAATTTGTAAGAAATCTCTATTAATTATAACGATATCATCAGATAAGTGCCAATTCACTGTCGTTCAGGCAAAATTTCAACATTTTTAACGTAATAATATCAATATAATGCTATTATAAACCCCGTTGTCATAGTTAGTTTTTCTTCTTTCCACGATGAATTTTCTCAGTAATTCGCTGTATTCAAACGTTTTTGGCGAACTTCCTCGTTTTTCGTTTCTACAATCAACATCCCTACTCTAAAATTTTTTAAACCATTCAAAGCATTACGATTTACCAAGAGCTAGCCTCGACAATCATTCGATGCGATTCTGCAGGAATTTTCTTCAAATGATAATGGAAAATCAATGCTCTCCGCAAATCGTAGTTTCCAGGCACAAAATTCGACGCGTTCAACGCTATTACAAACTATGCTGTTGAATGAAACTTGTATGGTTGCGAGTTGAATATCCTTTTTAGATGTCAAAACAAGAGAATGGCATCAATGACCCAATTTGACGATAACTACTCATTGGTAAGTGGGACGTATAGGAAAATTCCGGTTTCATATTTACATACCTGGTAACTTTTGTTTCGTTTATAAATTGAGTGCAAGATAAATACAGATGAATATAGACAAACATAGATGAATATAGACAAACATAGAGGAATATAGAGAAACATAGAGGAATATAGACAAACATAGAGGAATACAGACAAATATAGACAAATATAGACAAACGTAGAGGAATATATAGAAACGTAGTCAAATATAGACAACGTAGACGAATATGGACAAATATAGACGAATATAGACAAACATAGATGACTGTATACAAACATAGATGATTATAGACAAACTGGATTATAAACAATCGTAGATGAATATAGACAAACGTAGAGGAATATAGACAAACGTAAAGGAATATATACAAACGTAGTCAACTAGTCCCACTTATGAAATAATTGCAGTTTCATTTTTGCAATCTGATAGACACATTCTCATTATTCTTACAAAGTAGTATGAATTATCATTATTCTTTCAAAGTAGTGTCAAATAGTCGTGTTTTGTGCTCTTGAAATCTAGTGTGACGAACAAAGAATGAGAGTTTGTTAGAGAGAGAAGTGTGAGAGTTATAGTAGGGCACAAGGGGTTAGATTCGAGGTAATTGCATATGTTTATTGATAAATCAGGATGTTACGGAAACCGACGGTAAAACGGGTCCGACGATGACGTATCGACGAATCGATCATCGAAATCGGTTGCCTTATCGAAGGAAGGGTGACTCATCCCTGGCTTTATGGTCGCATGTTCGCGAAACTTGAAGGTGAAAAGTCGACCGGCGATCCCTCGCGTGAGATTTCGGTTCTCAGCGAAACTCAGGGGTGTGGAGGACTGAGCGTCGGTAGAGAAAAAGGGCGAATGCGATACGGGCCGGATGAAGGGAGGAAATACAGCGTGAAAGTAGAAATAAAAAATGGCGGTAGTCCGGTCTGGATTGAAATGTGATGAGAACGCGTTGGAAAGGGCTACCCCCACGGATCTGAAATACGGGATCAGCGCTTTGGTGACCGATGATGGTGACCCCTGGCTTCCAGGAAAATTAATTGACCACTTACGAGCACTTTACTGACTCTGAATTATGCAAAGGACTTCCGCGCATTTTTATACCCGGCTTAACTCTATGTTTCAACGGCCGAGAGCATACGCTTGCATGTTCGCGGGAAGACGCTGGCGACTGAGGGGTGAGCTGACTGGAAATTATGGGGAAGATAATTTTGTAATGACCTTGAACGGGCAATTGATTGAACTAATTATAGTTGTTGTTGTTGTTGTTAATGGATAATGGTGATTGTTTGCAACAGACTTGCAACGCATTTATTTTTCTTCTTGTTAATGGCTCTCGCGTCGATGCACAGTTCGTTGATCTCCGATCCTCGATCGAGTGGCTCTGGATGCGAATTTTGTACTTGTACTTATTTCATCTACCACTTTGTTGCTCGTCAAGGACTATTATTTGTAATAGATTTACAATACGGTCTCTCTTTTTGTCTATTACGTTTCAATTTTCCTTTTATTAATTACTTCTGAGTTGATGGAAAATTTATTGATCTTCACCCTTCGAATGAGAGGAGACCGTTTTATATACATTTCTGAACTTATTCTGACTATCACTGTTTAAGTTAAATAATATATGAACTTTGATAACGTTTTACATTATTTCATTTTTCTTTTCACTTGTAAGAACGATTAAAGTGCGTCAAGAGGCTCAATAAATTTAATTTAGAGTCAATCTCTTTAAGTTCCTCGATAAAATTTATTTTTGTACAAACTTCCACAGCCTAGCAATTATATTAGTGAATACTTTAGTACATATTGTTCTTTACTTTCTAATAACAATTCATTTCTTCTGCGAAGTAGGTAAAATTCATTGAGTATAAGTAAAGCTAGATTCTGTGTACGATAAAATTTCATATTGTTTGTTTCTATTATCTATTTGATTGATTGTTGTTGGGTAATTACTACTCCATTTCTTGCTGTAGTTCAAAGTACGCGGCAGTAAACGAGATATAAAAATGAAAATATTGTATTTTACTACATACAATTTATTATTCATATATTCTAGAACACTTTTTTCATAAATTAATACGTAACTTAATCGTAGCAGTTATTTTCATTTATCTCACGGTTTAACAACTCGGAGCTTTCAGCCGCATAATACGTTCTATATAAAGCGACTACCTAGGACGTTCAATAAAAAAAAAGTGAAACTTCATTAAAATTTGTTGGCCATTCACCACAGTCCGCAAAAATTTGATCGGTATCTATCCGGGGAACATTTAAATCGAAAGCACATGCGATAGCGTCCGCAAAAGGCACTAACACCATCGTTGAACTCGATCAGGGAGTGGTTAAATTGTTGGTAACAATAGAATTCGCTGCTCAACCGATAACCACGGGATCGATTAAAAATATAAAAAAAAGCCGATTACGGAGAATTACGATTTGAAATACCAAACAGTTAGATTCTGTCGAGGCTTCGGAACGATACGTACGCATAATGACAAAAGTACTGACTCTGTACGCTATGGGGCACCGTGCGGAAATTTAAATGGGAATCGGGAAAAAATAAAAAAATTTATATAGTCACCTAACATTTTCATCTGAAAATATCTCTTTTGGGTTTAGTGACATTAGCAAATCTATAAAGAAGATATATTATTGTTATGACAAGAATTATTGTAATAGACTTTACCTCAAGATTACGTTTTTCAAATTTTAAAGACATTGTTTTTTTTTCTAAGTGGACGACACATTTAGAATTACAAAAATTATTGTACTAGAAATAATTTTTCTTTCAAAGTTATGTTTTCCAAATTCTAAGGTCATCATTGATTTTTCAAATGGACTACAGATTCTGAAATAAAAATTATTGTAACAGAGACGATCTGTTCCTCAAGAGTACGTTTCCCAAATTTGAAGGACATTGTTGATTTTTTAAGTGAGCGACACATTTTTAAATAAGAAGAACTATTGTAATAAGAATGATCTTTTTCTCAAGGTCACGTTTTCCAAATTGTAAGGTCATTGTTGATTTTTCAAGTGGACGACACATTTAAAAATAAAAATTATTGCAATACAAATGATCTTTTCCTCAAGATTACGTTTTCTATATTTGAAGGACATCGTTAATGTTTTAAGTGAACGACGTGTTTTGATCGACACGATGTTACAGTTACTAACAAAGTTTATTAATAAGGAAGCCATCTCCATATTTTATTGATGAAAAATTTATAAGATAATAAAATTATTCGGAAAAATTAACAGTAGCACGGAACAACAACTTTGTTTTTCCACTTTAATGTGTCGCAAAGTGTGGCGACTCTTTTTCCCTGCAGTGAAAATACCATATCACGTTGATGAGGTCATAATTCTCAACGATTCCGGGTCAGGAAAAGCATACGAGATCAGACAATAAAGTTCGTGAACTCGTCGCGGTAGAATTGCTAAGTACCTCGTCACTGAATATACCTTCAGTCATCTTTAAAACACACTGCTTGAAAAGTTTCGCCGATGCGAACGTATTAATTCGCTTTACAAAATAATTTTCGAAATGATTCAGTCAAGTAGACCCAGATACGCATATTATTGATGTTATCAATCAGCATGCGGACTTTTATACGAAATTGAAATTATTCCCATCGGTTGTAAGACTTGAAAAACGAACAAAAATTTCTTATGCAATTTCGTTCAAACAGCAGAGTTCAGATTCATTTGTTAACCTTTTGCACTCGAAGCTATTTTAACTCCAATCCCAAGGGATTCTTTCTGACCTAGAATATTTTCATTCTACACGATACATTTCATCTTATGCATACGAAATTTATTTACTGTTATTCGTCCTTGCAACGATTACATTTTTATGAATTTCTTCGACACAAGCATAGCGATGTAAAGATTATTTTAAACAGCGCTGTAGCTATTTTCAGTGGTGCCTGAAAATCACCGCTCGAGTGCAGAGGGTTAATTCCTTCTTGTTGAACTAATTAATTATTTATAGACAATTAAAGAATATTCTAATCTCTAAAACAAACTCCATCACTGTCTATGCAATTTATTCCAAAGTAATTACTACAATTATTGAAATGCTGGAATTCAGAATAAAGTTACAATCGATTAATTACGAGAGCCTATAAATAAAAATAATTTGTACAACTAATACAAGGACGTCGTAATAATATTTACGAAAAAAGTTAACTTGAGCAGAAAATGAATAACTGTAACATCTTGTACGTATGTGCGAGTGTGTTGTGATTTCATGTATTTGTTTAAACCGCAAGGTCGCGAATAAAATCGGTTGAACTAACCCTTTACAGTCGAAGGAATTTTAATTTCAAAATCGAGATATTCTTTTCAGCTAGAATAGTTAAATCGTAAATGGTTCAATTACTTCCGTGCATATAAAATTTATTACTGTTATTCGTACGCGCAACACTTCAATTTCTACCGATTTCTTAATTGCAAACACAATGATGTGAAAGTTGTTCTGACTAATAGTGTGGCAATTTTTAGTGTTGCCTGAGAGAAGCCATTGGAGTGCTAAGGGTTAAAATGTAATATACAAATGTGCAGAAACCGTAGTAAAACTTTTCGCATAACTATTTTTGCAAAGCGTACGAGGTTTTAACAGTTGTTACAAAACGTTGCAAATAATAGTTAGTTTGTATTCCGCTTCGTAAGCGATTTAAGCTTATAGGCAGATGTACACTCCGCAGTTTCGCTGTGGCGAGTTCATGAACTTTATTGCCGAACCTTGTATAAATAATTATACTTGCGTCGCGCCGCGAGACGAGACAGAGAATGAGAGAGGAAAAGAGGAAAATAGAGAGAAGAGAGAGAGAGAGGGGGGGGAGAGAAAGAGAAAGAGAGAAGCATGATTTTTCGCGACAGTGACGCGAGGCGTGCTCGGTTTGCGTTTACCAGCAGAAATTTTGCAAATGGAAGAGAGGCAGCGGCTGGAACTTAAACCCGCCCGTGGCTGTGAAATGCTAACAATTTCGAAAGTTGCTACGCGGCCGGGCGAGCCTCGGAATACGATGAAATTAGAATGAAATTTATGCCTGGTGGGGAAAGTGAACAATATTGTAGACGAGCGAACAAAGTTCTCACGCGTCGAGTGTGAGTGACGAGCGCTTTAGGATACCGGCGAGATGCGCTGTGTACGGTGCACGTATGATTTATGAACGGGCAAGCTTTTGTGGTTTATGGTTAATCGTTTGATACTCGGAGAAGTTGTTGCTGCTTATTAAACAGCGAATGTTTATAGAAATTTCGATTATTTTCGACGCGTTTTGCGACCGCAAACATTAAAAAGGTACACGCTGTTTGCGGTGTCTCTTTGTAATCCTCGTTGAAAGGTTCAACCCTTAAATAAAGTCTGAATATGCACTTAAACGATGTTGCACTTAAATGGGTTGTTCTAATGGGTTGTTTAAATGGGAAAGTAATAATGATCAAACATTTTATTAAATTATATATTGGCCAATCTGGTCCAATACCTTTTGCCATCTTTCTGGTAACAACATGATTCCACGCTCATAAAATTTTTGGTTTTTGCTGGCAAAAAACTGATCGAGGTGGTTTTTCACATCCTCATTTGAAGTGAAGGGTTTACCGTCTAAAAAATTTTATAGTGATCGGAAGAAATAATAATCCGAAGGTGCCAGATCTGGAGAATATGGTGGGTGTGGCATTGTATCCCGTTCAAGCTGTAAACGATTTTGGCGAGTGACCAAACTTGTATGAGGTCTCGCATTATCTTGGTGGAACGCTACACCTTTTCTGTGGAAGTACATCATTCAGTTTGTCCAGCTGATGACAGTAGACATCCGCATTAATTGTAGAGTTATTCGGTAAAAGCTCAAAAAAAAACGATTCTTTCTGGCTTGAACAGCATTTTTACCTTTTCAACCCAACAGATCAGAACAACCCAATAGATCAGGTAGCAACGGAAATGTCGTCAAATTATTTATTTGTCCATCTGGTGGTGAAAGTAGGAAATAGCTGCCTTGCAGATCTTGCTTTAGGCGCTTGGATACGAAAATACTTGGATACATATAGAAAGGAATAGAATAGAATTTTTTAAATTGCACTGATTTACTTGAATTTTTTTGGGCGGTGATAGAAAGACTAGTTTACTTGACAATATGCGAGAAAGCTTTTTGTACAAATTTCAATTGTTTGGAATGACGAAAGGCGTAAAAAAGTAATGCGTTCACACTTGTTTGTCTTCGTTCGTAGTTAAAACGTAATCATTGCGTTTTTGCAGATCTTAGTAATTTCTGTGTATGCTGCTAAATTTCATTAAAAAAATCGGTTATCATCGTTACGAGTTGCAAACAATTAACTCGTTAAATGTTATGTCAGCCCCTGGGAACTGACGGTATCAAATTTACATAATAATGTGTTATATATAATTTATATGTTATTAAGAAATATTCACACTATTTTCATAGATTTTATTTGAACAGGAAAGCACAAATGGGGTCAGCGAGTCTTTATAATTTATTAGGTTGTTCGGATAATAATTTCGTTTCGATCGAAAGTAGTTTTTGACGAGATTTGTGGTTAAATCTACGGCGTTTCAAATGATCGTGAACGGTCGACTTCGATAAATTTAATCTCTCAGTGATCTCAGGAGTTTTTATTCGCCGGTTTGCATCAATCAATGCCTTTATTTTTGTTTTCATCATCTTCGAATGGCCTTCCAGAAGTTTTATTGCATCTACTTGCATCTGTCATCTTATTGCAATTATTATTGCATCTTCAACATCAAATTTGCCGGAACGAAATTTTGCAAACTAGTTTTGGCACTGGCGTTCTATCAATAAATCATCTCCATACACATCGGATATGTTTTTTCTTGCTTGAACAGCATTTTCACCTTTTTGGTAGTAAAAAAGTAAAATGCTGAAAATCTCTCCATATTTAAAAGGACACCAACCAAAAACTACTGCGTAGAATCAATTGGACTTTTTCACAAACAAGCTTTGCTATATCAGCTCTCAAAACATATAATGATTATGCGGCTTAAGTGTGAAGTTGGGTGCAAAAAAATACAATTAAATCCTCTGTCGGGAAAAAACGAAATTACTTTCCGAACAACCCAATAATAATGCGGTTAATATATTTAATATTCATCACTCGCGACTTTGTAAATTACTGGACTTTGTAAAGAAACTGGTGATTCTACATGAAAAAATAAGTCGAAAATATAGAATAAAAATTTTTCGTTTGAGGCTTTGTTTTCGAGAAAATCGACTTTGAATTAAAAATTTGTTGACTTTAAAACAATCTAATACGTTAGAAAGTGCTCATAGAAATTTAATTAGAAGAGCAGAAGCACGTGTTCGGCAGAATGGGCAACATTTTCAGCAATTTTTGTAATAATAAACTTTGTGATTGCTTCATAATTTACGTGTCCCATTGAGACAACGATCTACAGTGAGATCCGTTATAACGAGACATGATCAAGTGCACGCGTATTTTGCGAAAATTCAAAGTAATAATTTACAATAATTTGTTTATTTTACAATAAACTCACAATAATTTTTAAATTTGATATCATCAATCCCCAAGGACTGACATAGCGTTTAGCGCATTAAAGTACACATTAACCCCTTAACGCACAGTTTTTTTTTTTTAACCGGTAAAAAAAATCAATGTTTTCTTATGTAAGAAAACACAAAAATAATCAAAATTTTTATTTTAATTTTAGATTTTGATCCACATTGCAGAAAAGCATATTTTATTCTTGAATAAATAAGTGTTATAGCTTACAATCCCATATAAATGATAAATATCAATAAAACGATTGTTTTTCTTTGCTTTCACATTGTTATTTTCAATTCTCGATTATATTCGAGTGTGGAAAATTATAGCAGCATAAAATACAACGCCGCTCGAATTAACTCGAGCGTACAAGTTAAGGGGTTAATATAAAAGTGTTACAAAATTTGAATAAACGCAAACCTAGTCAATATTATAAAACAGTGTATATTAGTCTCGATTAGTGCTCGATAGTTCTAGCGTTGAAGCAAGAATCCATCGTTTCATGTTTATTTGTACGCGAATAATCTATCATCGGAATCGGCTAGTATAACTATCGAACGCTTAACCACAAGATTCGTTGCGATTTGGCAGTCAGTATCGAGACCTCCCTGGATCGAGGCTAAATGCAAATTAATCGATATCGCGTGCTCAAAACGTGGAAGAGAAGCGGTAACAATGGCACGATGAACGATAAATCACCGGAGATGAGGATCGAACACGGATCGAAAAGGTTCAAAAACAGCTAGGGAACGGGACGGTAAATGATCGTGTGGCTCTTGACTGACCAGCATACCACGATTTCCCAACGAAGGGGAAGCTTTTTATCGGGAGCGCTTGCCATAATTAATCACCGGTTAATTAACGTGGAAAATCGAAACGGAGAGAAAAGAAGTGGCGAGGCGGTGGAAGAAGGTTCTTGTGCTCGGCTAATCCAAACGTATGCTCCCCCGTCGTGAGTCCAACGAACGGTATTCTGGATTTCGAAAAATGGCGACCTCTTTCTATTCCTTTTTTCTTCAGCTTTTTTCCCTGATCCACCCTCGTTCGCGTACGCTTTTCGTTTTATTCTGTTTTCATTTTCTTTTTCCTTTCCCTCTCTCTCTCTCTCTCTCTCTCTCTTTCTCTCTCTCTCCTTTTCTTTCGTTCCCCCTTTCGATGCCTTTCGTTAACGACTACGGTTCAGGCTGGGAATCGAGGATTAGGCGAGTCGAACGAGGTAGAAATAGTGATCGCCATTATAGAAATGCGGATTATTTCGATGCTCGCGGAGTGTTCGCAAATTGAAAGGAAATTCGGAAGATGTTCGGATTTACATCGATCGCTGGTCCTGTGCGGAGCATTCCTTTTCGGATTGCGTGAAAAATTAAAGATTCGCGATTACCGAACGGGCAACGGGCGCTCTCTTTTTTTCCCTTCTTTCAGCGAGAGTACTCGATTGTTTGGCATTGAAAGATCAGGAGTAACGCCCTGCTAGTAATGCGAAGCATTAACCCAATTAGAGTGGCCACTTAACAACGACCTCGTTTTTATCTTGATTTCCAATATCGGAATTTCTACGCCAGACGGTAGAGCTTTCCTGAGCCTACGTTGCCAACCGAATGAAATCAATTGGCTCGCTCGACGTTTGATCGTCTATACCTGAATTGCTGATGAATGTTCGCCGATTCGATGAACGCGTGCTACAGGTGATAGCAAAACCGAGACTATTTTCATACGAGACACAATAATTAATGTTACTCTGCTAAATATACTGCAACGTTGTACGATTGCTTAAAATAGCAATGCCGTAGTCGCGAATGGTTCGCGATCCAATAGAATTATCGCGGACTTATCTTTTGCAGCTGATAAGATACCGAGACCGTGGCGTCTGGAATGCGAAAGTCGAAGAGGAAACGATTTAATCGATGAAATCGGAGAGCTGAAACTTTCGTGAGACCGAAATACCGAAGCAAACACCTGTCTAAACTACTAGTTTACAGAAATAACATTCGTCCGTAACGTTAGACGTTTCGACAAGCAGACTACAAAATACAAGCAGTATTTTTAATTCTAGCAGTCGAAAACGCGGCGGATCTTGCAGAAAAGATTTTGCTTTTGTCTAGGTATTTCTCAACGGACTAGCGTCAGTGTCGTTCGAGCGCTCGAACCGTCGTTCTTCTCGTGCGTTGTGTTGCTTTTTCCTTTCGCCGTGTCTACGTGAATTTTAATAAAAATGTTGGAGTAACGACGCGAATAACGGTATGAAAACACGGTGAGTAACACAGAATGTCCAGTGTACTAGGAAAGTATATATATATGAGCCGTTTATTTTGAAAGTGGCGTAAGTTCATTTAAATAAAAATCGAGTCAACTCCAATAATAGTTACATTTTTACAAGATCTTTTCATTCTGAGACAACTTGTTACTAATATAATAACTGTCAGGTCACATTTTAATTTATCGACATTTTACCAAATAATTATAGCTTTTTTCATGAGATAGCGCATAAATCTTAATTCTATGTATAACGTTGCCAAGACCGCCAATATTAATATTTATAACCGGTGCCTCGGTTCATCAACCTGAAATAACAAAATAAATGCTGTGCAAACTGTTTGCAGTAAAAATATGCGAAACTAATTGATCCAATTGATATTATTTGTGCTTTTGTCAGTGATTACCAATCTAGATGCAGAACCACAAAGAATTGTTTAGCAACCACTATCCCAGACGAATAATAATAGTTATTATCGCCCTTGGAAAGGTGATTGCCGTAATGTCCCCGAAGCACTCCATTCTCCTGTGACTTATTTTCGAAAACTATTTGACAAGGAAATTATAAGCAATATAGTAGACCATACCAATATGTATGCACTGCAATATGATCCCAACAAAGAGATTTCAAAAATAAAATGTTTAACGTCAAGTGCAAATTGTTTTATGGAATTTCACGCTTAAGCCTTTATGCACAGAAGTGCAAACTTTATAGGCCGTTGTTACCTGAAAGTCACACAATGAATATATCGCAATAAAATTGTTTAAACGGAAAAATTTTTTTTCATTTGCATATATAGGTTTATAATTTCTGATTTTTCGTTCTCCCAATTTTTTGGATTAAAAACAAAAATTCGGCGCATAGAGGGTTAAGAGACACAAATATGGGACCACCGATACATCTTTTGCAAATACCCAAAGCTGTCTCTTTCGCGTCCCGTCGAGGAGAAGGGGATGAGCCTTTCGAGACTCGGCGGTGTTCGTTCGCAAACAAGGACGGGGAAAATGGTGGAAAAGGTGAGGTTCCGAGGTCTCGTCCCGGTTCATATGACAGCCCATTAAACGCAGCCCGCTAATTCGATCAACTCCGATCGCGTAGCATTTGCGGCCGGGGAAAACGTATCGCGGACGCGGTCTCGCGCGCTGTTCCCAACAACGGAGTTGCATTCGCGCGTAGCCGCAGAAGTTTGCGCGGCTCGCGAAACATTGTTGGCATAGCTCGATACGTGACCCGCGTTTACGCGCGGATATTTCATGCGAGAGACCGGTCGCGGTACGCCGCAGCGAGCCCAAAGAGAGAGAAAGAGTAACAGAGAGTCCAAAGTGGTGCAAATCCGACTGGCGTGACTCGAAGGTGCAACGTCGACTCGATGCACGCGATTAACGCTGGGTTCACGGGAGCACTGCAAGCGTCTATTTCATATTACTTCATAAAATTAACGAGTACGTGCCAATTTGAATTTTTAATCAGTTTCTTTTTTTTGTCGTAATATTCTTGCGTAGGCGAGCGCGGAATCGTTAAATGGACACTATCTCGTATTATAAATAAAAGTTATAATCTGTTGCGATGGTAACGCTTATGGTTGAACAGTTAGCTCGGCGTGTTCTTAACAAATTAGTTGGTATATTCAAAAGGGATGCAAGACACGCCATTTAGTAAATCGGCTTCGACGGAGGCGATCATTTTACAAGCATCGTACGAGGACAGTTTTTACCCCGACAGATCAATATCGGGAATGAAACGACAAACAGACAATCAACAATAGATCACGGTATTTCTTCATTGACAGTTTCCCACTTCTTTAGGGGTATTCTTTCTAGCACTTCTACAACTAATTCAAAATCGCTATATTCCTTCATCTCAAACTACCTTTAAGCAATCACGACACAACCGAGGTGACGACGCCAAAACACAAGATTCGGACAGAAATTCAGCCATAGAAGTACCGGGCACGAAACGAGATTAATGTAGAGTACTTTGTAATAATGACAAGGTTGCATTTGGAAGGAAAGATTCTTCTAATTTCAGTAACCGTGAAAAAACACATTAGTAAGTAGTCATTTTGACCATTCCGGTAGTTCTAGTGTTAGGATCATCCGACAGCGCGAACATCCGAAACATTGAAGATCACTGAAATCACGAACAATCTAAAAGAAATCAAGCATCATATCAATGTATAAACAACTAGAAGAATTAGATTATAGAAATTACGAACAACCAAGATGTTGAATATTACAGAAATCGTGAACAACCAAACCAGACGTTGAAGATCCCTGAAATCGCGAATAACTCAAAAGAAGTCAAACATTGTACCAAAGCGCAAACAACTAGAAGAATTCGACCACAGAAATCGCGAACAACCAAGACATTGAATATCACAGAATTCACAAAGAAACAAACCAGACGTTGAAGACCTCTGAAATCGAGAACAACCCCACAGAAATCAAACATCATACCGAAGCGTAAACAACTAGAAGAATTAGATTATAGAAATCACGAAGAACCAAGGCGTTGAATATTACAGAATTCGTGAACAACCAAACCAGACGTTGAAAACGTCTGAAATCGCGAGCAACCCAAAAGAAATCAGAGTGGCGACACTGAGGCGCCACGAACAATTGGCAAACTATTATTTAACACAATTTTAACATCACCATCTTTATATCCAAGGAATTGATAAAAATGTAATGATTGTAACGACGAGTAACAATAAAAAAAACTCCATATACATAAACATGAAATAATTCATGTTCAGTGGCTCAAAGTAAAACTCGGACACCTATATTTTTCACTTTCTGAAGTTATTATTAGCATAAGAAAACAAATTAAATGAAAAACAGAATTATTTTCAATAATTTACACTTAAGATCATATAAAATTTATTATGCAAAGACAAAAATTATTCACCATAATTCAAAACAAAATGTAAATGTTAAAAGTCATGAAAACTAGCCTCAAACTGAAACTCGGACAGTTGATAATTCTGTGGGAAAAACAAATGAAACGCGGGGAATTCCAATTTATTTTTTCATACTTTCATTTCATGTAGGTTTTAGTTGACGTAAGTCGTTAGTTTCTGTGAAGTTTTGTTTTAATTTCTCAAAATGGCTAGACAATGTGGAGAAACATCGTTAGAACTCCGAGAACTTGTTATAAGTCAATTTAGAGACGGTTTGTCTGTACGAAATATTGCATCGATAGTGAAACGCAGCCACTCTACAGTTCATGATATTATAAAACGCTTTAGATCCAGAAATAATGTAGAAATTGAACCAAAACTCTCTACGTTGATCTACATTCCTCTACGTTTCTGTATATTCATCTACGATTGTCTGTATTCGTCTATGTTTCCCTATATTCGTCTATGTTTGTCCATATTCGTTTATGTTCGTCTACGTTCATCAATGTTTGTCTATATTCGTCCATGGCTGTCTATATTCGTCTATGTTTATCTACATTAATGTTATGTCTACATTCATTATATGTGTCACTCTACAGTTCATGATATTATAAAACGCTTTAGATCCAGAAATAATGTGGAAAATAAACCAAATCTAAGTAAACGGAAGATTTGCACAGAATCCGAGGAGCGTTGGCTCGTAAGACAAATTAAAAAAATCCACAATTAAGTGCCCCGAAGTTAGCTACTGAAGCTAAAATACATTTAGGAAAAGAAGCTAATCCAGAAACAGTGAGGATTATATTAAGAAAAAATAATTCTAATGGGAGAGTTGCTAGGAACAAACAATTTGTGAGCAAAAGAAATCGTTCAAAAAGATTGCAATTCGCGAAATTGTACAAAAATAAAGATTTTTCATTTTGGAGGACAGTTTTATATACAGGTGAGAGTAAATTTAATATTTTTCGATCCGATGGACAAACTTATATTTGGAGAAAACTTAATGAGGAGTACAAGGAAAAAAATTTACGACCTACTGTTAAACATGGGGAAGGTTCAATAATGGTGTGGGGATGCATGTCAACTGCTGGACCAGGAAATCTCCACATTATTGACGGGATCATGAATCAGACAAAATATCTACAGATTTTGAAGAACAATTTAAAGGATAGTGTAGAAAAGTTAGGTATTTCCGATTCTTACAGTTTCTACCAGGACAATAATGCAACGCATCGGGCTCATTAATTCGTCTATGGTTACTTTATAATTGCCCACATGTAATCCAAAATCCTGCTCAATCGCCTGATTTGAATGTAATCGAACGTCCATGGGCGTACTTAGATGAAAAATTGAAAAGCCACATTATTTCTAATGCTAAAGATTTAAAGAAAGCATTAAAAGAGGAATGGGCAAATATTGATCCTTCGTATTGCGAAAAACTAGTACGGTCCATGCCGAATCGATTAAAAGCTGCAAGAGCAAATAAAAGACTACCAACAAAATATTAATATCAAATAAAAATAGCATAAAACATACATATCTACAAGAAAATTGTCTACTGTCCGAGTTTTATTTTGAGGTGAAATTCCATTACTTTTTAAACTTCCTTTTTTTATGACTTAATGTAAATAAATTTTGTTCTTATTTTTAGTGAATTTATATAACCTCGAATAAAGCTTACTAAAAATAGCTTTATTTTTTGTTTATATTCTTTTCTTACCCTACCAATCGCTTCAGAAGGCCCAAAAATGTCAGTGTCCGAGTTTTACTTTGAGCGACTGTAGAATAAAAATATCCTACCTCGCAAGAAATGCTTTGGTTTTCTAGTTAACCCCTTGCCATATTATAACGAGTCAGACTCGTGACGAAGATCTTAAACAAATTCTAACAAATATAAATATCGTGCCTCTCGTTTTCGACGATATTAAATTTTATTCTCTTCTAATCAATAAACTACCTAACCCAGACCCTTAGCACTCCAATGGCTCCTCTGAGGCGACACTGAAAATTGTCAGACTATTATTCAAAACAATTTGTACATTGCAAATGTTTGTAATTAACCCCTTGACATACAATGACGCCTGTTAGATGTCATCCATTTCATGTGCCATTGTAGACTTTCACGTCTTCGAGACGTCAAGAGCTATCTCTGGCAGACGCCGAAAAGCGTGCATCGATTTCGATTCTATTCGAGTACCAAGGGATGTAAAAAAATATTCTTTTATATGCTTGATATAGCTGTTTACAATGCTTATGTTACTGTAATGTAAATTTCGAAATAAAATGTTTCGTTTCCGAGCGTGCATATAACTGTTCGGTTGAGCCAGTTAATTAGTATTCTTTGGACGCGTCAAATTCCATTTTATTTGCACGTCAAGAAATTAAAAAGTTAGTAAAAATTGATGCGTTGCCGTACGATTAACAATAAAAAAATGTTATATGCACGAAAGAAAATGAATCACTTGCAATGGAATTATTCTAGGCCAGAGAGATGTCTCAAGTAAGGAATTAAAATTGCTTGGAGTGCAAAGGGTTAAAGTACACGTAGCAACGTAAAAGATATAAATTGTCTGTTCTCCTCTGTAACATTTTTAACGATGAATATGTTGCAGTAACTTGCAGTCACAAAGAAAATGGTAGGTTAAAACAGCTTCGAATGCAAATGGTTAAAATTCGTCAATTTTATAAGACAACACACACCAAGCGAATTTGAATGCCGGTTACATTTACCGTTGAAAATAATCACCACGAACCTACAAACGCTTCGTATTATCCATAACAAAAACAATTTCTCTATTTGAACAGTGACGAGCCTAACCAAAAATTCCAAATAAAAAAAAAAAAAAGACTATACGATACTTTCGTCCCGCCAGATCGCAGAGACACGTTGTACATCACAAGGCGGCAAAAGACCGACTGAAAAGCACGCGAGGGAGGGTAGTCCACTTGTCCCGGTGGGGAGAGAGCAAGTGAGAAAGAGAACCGTTCCTCCGACGAATCAAAAGGAGAGAGAGATGTATCACGAGAAAAGGTGGGGGGATCGTGGTAGCGAGGAGGGGGCACTCGTGTCGCGCGATAACCAACGTCGAGGTGCAAACCAGCCGCGAATTCGAAAGGCGGCCAGTTGCTGTTCGCGCGTCGTCAGCGTCGCGTCGCGAGTACACTCGATCGTACCACGGAGGTAAATCTTCATCGTCATCGTACATCAAAAGTGATCTATCCTTTATCCTATACCCGCTACGCAGAATTTTCTCGGTACCCCTCAGTGTTCGGTTATAGAACCTACCTCTAGAACAATAAAACCCAAAAAAGAAAAGGAAACTCCTCAAGGATTCGAGATAGTGGCACAGAGACATAATATCGATAGAGTCGCTAGAAACGTTCACCGGTGGATCGCGCGATCCAAAGGTCGCGCAAACGATTTAGCCTAACCGCGTTCCGCGACTGTGAAACGATCCTAGGCATCTATCTCGCGATTTCGAGACTAGAGTCGCAACGACACCCACAAAATTTAGACGATCTTTCAAACGGCAGAGGTGTTTTAACGACAGGGAGCCGAGAGGACTCGCCGGTAGGGCGTAGTCGCGGTCGCAAAACGTAGTATTTTCGAGCTGCTGTGCCGAGGCATGGTTGAACGTCCCTGCTCCAGGATGTTGAACGCTGGAGAACGCCTGACCTTCGATCAACGGGCCAGGGAAGATCCTCGAGGGGATCTCGTTGCATAAGCGGTCGCGGCTGCGATTCGTTCGCGGAATGCCGACGGATCTGTTCCGTCGCTGACGCAAACAGTGAGTGTGCACGCGAGAGAGCCACGATCGCTATTGAAAGAGGCCTGTTATCCAGGACCACCGACGTCGCGAGAACGAGCCGGGGATCGCGCGATACACCGCGATACACCGCGATACACCGTGATACACGGCAGTCCGGTCGATCGGTGTAGGATAGGATACTTAGGATAGTATTCGGTGGTAACGCATGATTTCCCACGTGGCACGAAGAGCTGCGTGCACAGGCTGGCCGCGTGCGTGCCGCGCTGTCAACCGGACAAGCTCGTCCTCTAGAAACCTGCCCGTTGAAGAAGCGTCAATTAAATTAGCTGCACCTTTGCCCGGCCCCTTCTCGGTGTCTCTCGTGTTGCGTCACGTTTCACCGACGATTGTTCCCCGTCGACGAAACAGCAGCCAACGGGAACACCGTCGACGCACCCGGCGAGTCGTTCGCACCAGATGCGTCGACCGACACCGCAGCTGTCGATCCTCCCCGGACCTGCTCCGCTAACAATTTTTCTCTCCCGCAGCCTGCAGGTTTTTCTCTGTTTATCTTTCGATTCGTCCACCGAGAATCGTCTTCCGCGTCGATGCGCTTTCACACGACTTTTCTCTTTCTCGTACTTACCGCCCCGACGTTCGGGCTCGTTGAAAAGCGTCGGCCCGTTAAATCGTCGACGATTGCGCGCGGAATCGTTGCTGCGAGAACGCGATTTCGCGAAGTCGATCGAACGCGGACGGTGTATCTTTCCTCGGATTTTTAGGCAACAATTGGACCGAATGGAGAATCTATTTCCGGCGGGGGCGCTATGCGAACGATCCGCAATTAGAGTAGATACCGGGGGACAATATAATCGTTGGCAACCGCTTATCGCGGACTAATGCGCTCGGGACGAGCGAGTCAGAGAGCATGTTCATTGGGATCGGTCGGAGAATCGATCTCGTACGTTTCGACGATAGCTTAGGCTGGTTTCAGTGTCATTGTCATCCCGCGATAACGCTGTCCCGATAATGACACGGAGCTATCTTTTGCAGTCAGGAAAGTAGGCCAGATGAACTAATTCTCCGAGAGAATTCTATTATTGATAGACACGCTCTTCAACGCTGAGAATTCATCGCGCGCATCGCGATGGTATCTCTGTCAAACTTGCCTCGCTCGATCTTATCCGAAAACGGAGTCGATTAACCAGTTAACTGTGGCGATCTCTTTTCAAAGCGCGCATCTATGTGTGTCGCGAAAATCAAGAGTTCTAACCAGAGCGTACAGAGATGCATGAATTTACGTGAAATTATTTATAATTTTCATTTGTTTGTTTCATTTCGTCTTGACCTCTAAACATTTTAAACATATTCAAATTTACGAATATAATTTAGTTTTCGCCAGAATTACAATTTAAATATCAAATTCTAACAAAATATTACGTATGACGGATATAATCGGCATGACACAAAATTCTGCCACATCTCCGTGACGGATATAGTCGTCAAACACACTTAACTGGTTAAAAAGCAACGAACTGTTCCGCGGTGCCACGCGTGTTGAACCATTGGCGAACCTCTTATCTCTGTTCGGCGGATGACAGCGAAGAGATCGGACATCCGGAGAGGGAAGCTTTTTCGGAATAACAGCGCCAACGGTTTCTTATTACGATCCCCGGGTAAAGGGTCTCAAAATCCCATTTTTCGGAACGGGTCACAGACTCGGCAGGTCGTTTCTATACATAATTCAGGATCCTCCGTCAGCCCCTTCAAAACGATAGAATCTCGACGAGCGTCTCTCACCCTCGCGTTCACCCCGAAGAATCGACTCCCGAGAGCAGCGGGAATCTCTCGATAAGGGTTTTTTCTCGAAACGATTAACCAACCTCCGATGTATCGGAAACAAAAGCTCGGCCGTGATTGCGGGATTAAGCGTTGTCCCGCGAAGCTAACGGGCCGAGTCCTAGATATCCGATCTTAATCCTCTCCCGCACGTCGAACTTTCAACCCACCCTCCCCCCTATCCCGGTCGATCGAAGCTCTCTCGTTTACCCTTATCGCTGTCTGGAAATTACAATCGCTCTCCATTCGCAGAAATCGCGGCGGTAACCATAGCACCGAGATAAGAAGTCGCGAAATAAAGTCGAACGCCGGGGGTTGGCGGCGTCGAGAAACGGCGAGGTCTTGGAATCGTTTAAATCTGCTGCGGTATAACAGAGATTCTCGCGCGACACCCAAGCGCGAAAACCTGTTTAGTCTACCGTAGATGCCGGGGCAAAATGTTTATTTCAATATGAAAAGACCGAGTGGTGCGAAATATAGTTGACGCTTTTTGAATTGCCAACAGAGAAACTGCTGGCTCGGGAAATTCGAAAATTATTTCGAAATCGTGTAGATGCTATTCTGAAGAAAAAGACTGTTCGAAGTACCGATAGAACCGAATAGATTAACCCCTAGCACTCCAATGGCTCCTCTGAGGCGACACTGAAAATTGTCCGACTACTATTCAAAACAATTTATACACTATAATGTTCGTATTTAACCAGTTAAATTTAAACTGTGGCGATCTCTTTTCAAAGCGCGCATCTATGTGTGTCGCGAAAATCGAGAGCTCTAACCACAGCGTACAGAGATGCATGAATCTATGTCAAATTATTTATAATTTTCATTTGTTTGTTTCATTTCGTCTTGACCTCTAAACATTTTAAACATATTCAAATTTACGAATATAATTTAGTTTTCGCCAGAATTACAATTCAAATATCAAATTCTAACAAAATTTTACGCATGACGGATGTAATCGTCACGACACAAAATTCTGTCACATCTCCATGACGGATATAGCCGTCAAACACAATTAACTGGTTAAGAAGTTACTAAAAATTCAAGTGTTTGCACGTACGATTGATAGTAACGAATCAAGTCCAATGGAATGATTCTAGGACAAAAAGATGTCTCGAGTTAGGAATTAAAATAGCTTGGAGTGCAAAGGGTTAAAATCCGTCTCCGAAAAGCAATCGCGTAAAACTATTTTGCATCCCCTGCGCGAAACCTTCGTTGCACTTGGTCGAGCAGCGTACCCAAATCCGTGATGCGCTCGCGTGTCAAAGCAATCCTAAAATTATGCAATTAATGTATCATAATTAGCAGCGTAATTATGGAAAGCGTTACGTAAACTCATTACGCAACGGCCGTTTACAAATTTATCACAGGCCGGTTCGTTTAAAAAGCCCGATCGATTTAGCGCCGCGAATTATACGAATTTCCAAGAGGACCGTTCGCCGAATCGCGGAAGGATTAACCCTTTGCACTCCGAGCAATTTTAATTCCAAAATCGTGATACTTTTCAATGTACAATAATTCCATTGTACATGCTTTATTTCCTTTCGTGCACAGAAAGTTTACTACTATAACTCGTACGTGCGACACTTGAATTTTCACCGACTTCTTAAACGCAAATATAGTGATAGAAAAGCTGTTTCGAGTAATAGTATGGCAAGTTTTAACACTTTAACTGGCACAACAACAACCTCAAAAATTCCACAAAATCAAAGTAATTTATTTGATGAAAGAACAATTAAAAATTTTTAATGTAAGACGCATAGTTATCCTTCAACCTTCTCGTATTCTCCAGATTTCAACAAAATGTAGTGCAACGATTATATTAATGTACAAATTTATTTTAAAAAATTGACAAATTACTCTGTCACCCATGTGTAGGTGACATGGCAGTCATCGGAGTGTTAAGGGTTAACTATGGCCCAAAATGGGATTGGCGAATCTGACCGGAAGTTAGGCGCGCGCGTCGCCTGTACACCCGGATGACAAAGTGTTCGGACAAGAAAGGGTGCGAGGAACCGGTAGTCGCGTAATAGGAAGCGATTTGCTCGCGCATCTGCTCGTCATCGCGTGTCGCCGAAGAGAATCACGGAATATCGGCCGCGACTGTGAATCCGAATATATGAATATCATTAACCGGACGCGAATCAACCGTGGCGAAATGTTTAATCAATCGACCGGGACTACCGATCGCTGGCAGACACGGTCGAATAATTCGGGTATGTTTCCTGTGTTCCTCGTTTCTTCTCTGTCTTGTCCGCCGGCGTAGCGCCATGCCGTTTTCTTTCTTTCTTTTCTCCTTTTTCTCCCGAGTCGCGATTGTACCGTCCACTGATTCCGGCCCCGGGTTTCCTCGTTACGTATGTACGTTAGTTGTCACCGATTTCGCTGATGCCCGAGTCACGGTTCGTTTGTTCGTTAGTTGTTCCGGCCGTGTGTTGCTCAGAAACCAATGCCGATGCGCGCCGGTGGCCAATTAATCGCTCACGCTCGGTCGCGTTTGTGCTCGATGTGTTGATCGGCTCCCGGGGAAAAATTGAGACCCCAGCCATCGGGGAACGAGCAAGGAAGCTCATCGATTCGGAAAACAGAACCAATCCACACACACACGCGCGCGCGCGCCCTCCTAAACACCCCGACCGATTTCCTGAAATTGAAGCTACACGATTTGACTCGGCGTTGTTTTCCCGAACGGGTCGCTTCAAGTGCTACGCTTGCGATTCAAGCGACTCTGATAGAGGATTAGGACTTATCGGAGGTAGAACGAATCTGACGGAACAACCCTAACTCTCTAGGAATATCAGGAATTGATATCGATTCGCGAAAGTCTCCGTAAACGAGCTCGTTTTAATCTTCCGATATGCTTGGATTCGGTTGTCGCACGATTTTCATGCGCCGATGCGATTCGAGACACTTGGAATTGTTTCGAATCTCAGACAGAATGTTCGGATACTTCGATTCGGAAGTTGAAACTACGGAAATCTCTGCAGATCTTGAAAGACTTGTCCGTCTGGTCAGTTTTGGCTGTAAATTACCGCCATCGGTCAAGCGGCTACGTAGATTGCTTATTTTACAATTATCGAAGTTATAAACATGATTAAACTAATGTATTTAATGGAACGCGTATCACGATAAAAGCAACCCACAGAGTCTAAATAAAGTAGTTTTCCTCGCTTTCGTAGTTCGGTGGAATTAGTATGTAACCCTTTGCACTCCGAGCAATTTTAATTCCAAAATCGTGATACTTTTCAATGTACAATAGTTCCATTGTACATGGTTTATTTCCTGTTGTGCACAGAAAGTTTACTACTATAACTCGTACGTGCAACACTTGAATTTTCACCGACTTCTTAAACGCAAATATAGTGATAGAAAAGCTGTTTCGAATAATAGTAAAGCAATTTTTAACACTTTAACTGCCAGAACAACAACCTCAAAAATTCCATAAAATCAAAGTAATTTATTTGATGAAAGAACAATTTAAAATTTTTAATGTAAGACGCATAGTTATCCTTCGACCTTCTCGTATTCTCCAGATTTCAACAAAATGTAGTGCAACGATTATATTAATGTACAAATTTATTTTAAAAAATTGACAAATTACTCTGTCACCCATATGTGGGTGACATGGCAGTCAAAGTGTTAAATTGTTTTTAAAGTCTCGATAGTCTTGAATCGTGCACCGTAGACATCGACATATGACAACGACACGCACCGACACCGGTAGCCTCGTATCTATGTTGGTCGATACCATGAGGACAAAACATCCAATAACAAGTCTTCCAAGACTATTGAAACTATTGAAGCTACGAAGGCGACAAACCCTTCAAAACTTGCAAGAAGACAAGCAAGACTGAAGAGCTATTCCGACTTTCAAGAATTCGATACAAATCCGAAGCGATTCGAAACGTCTCAAATCTCATCACTACTTCCCGGAGACTTCATCCGACTTGTTCGGATTGATCAAGTTAAGTCGATAGTCGTCGAGTATAGATTTAGTCAATATTGACAGCTCTTCGAGAAGTATCTCGGAAGATCGTCTGCTACAAAACGTTAGGGGCAAGATCTCAACGAGGAACGTCACTAGCTTGTTGAATAGCGTCCTCTCTAAATTGACTCTCTATCCCTCTAAATCGGAGCATTCACGATTCTTCTAGCAGCAAGGAATGGTTTTGAGCATTCTGGTAGGCAACATAGATCACCTGAACTCAACTAGCAGAACTAATTATTAAATCAATAAGTACCTTTCCAAAACTGTTTCCTAGTTACGGGAACACTTCCAAACAGTCCCTGGTCGCTGGAATGCGTAGAACCAAACAAATCTGGTTAAAACAAACTTCACTAGCCCGTTGAATGGCTTTGAATTGAAATCTCTAAATTGACTCTCTACATCTCCATAATCGTTGCCTTCACAATTTTTCCTGCAGCAAGGAAAGTTTCAATTTTCGACATTCTATTAGTCAACATAGATCGCTTGAATTCATCTAGTAGAAATAATTAACAGATCAACGAATACCTTTGCAAATGTAGTCCTGGTTACAGGAACACTTGCACACAGTTCCTAGGCACGTAAACGTATAAAACCAAACAAATCTGGTTAAAGTGAACGATACTAGCCTGGTAAATGACGTTCTCTCTAAATTGACTCTGCGCATCTCTAAAACGTTGCCTTCACAATTCTCCCAACAACAAGGAAAGCTTTAATTTTGAATATTCTATTATCCAGAATAGATTGCCTGAATTCACCTAGCTATTTCCTGATTGCAGGAACATTTCCAAATAATCCCTAGCCGCATGAACGTGTAGAACCAAACAAATCTGGTTAAAGTGAACAATACTAGCCTGGTAAATGACGTTCTCTCTAAGTTGACTCTGTACATCTCTAAATCGTTGCCTTTGCGATTTGTCCAGCAGCAAGGAAAGTTTCAATGTTGGACATTGTATTAGTCAACATCGCTTTAATTCATCTAGTAGATGTAATTAACAGATCAACGAATGCCTTTGCAAAGCTATTCCCTGGTTGCAGAAACGTTTCCAAACAGTCCCTAGCCGCGTGATCGTGTAAACCGATGAAATCTGGTTAAAGCGAACGACTCAAGGAGGAACGAAACAGAAATTCGAACGTGTCTTGCGTCGGCGACGCGTCTGCGTGTCCTGTCCGACAGGTCTCCGACGC
Source organism: Agapostemon virescens (assembly GCA_028453745.1). Taxonomy (NCBI): domain Eukaryota; kingdom Metazoa; phylum Arthropoda; class Insecta; order Hymenoptera; family Halictidae; genus Agapostemon; species Agapostemon virescens. Next base: position 8,363,911 of record CM052094.1, read on the forward strand.
GCCTCGACGCGTAAGCATAATTACGTTTATTAGCGCCGGTGACAGGGGCTAACGAAGATCTTGTCGGCCGGGGTAATGACGCGTTAAAGTCTTTTAATTCGTCGAAGAGACACACTCACGACCCGCTCGCGCGCTGCTCGTTAGATTAATCAACGGGTCACTGTTCCCGTCCCCTCTCTCTCTCTCTCTCTCTCTCGCTCTTTTTTGATATCGCCGAAAGCGACAGGGCCCGATGTTAGGGCTCATAGGCAGGGAGGACGAGAGACGGGTCGCAGGGAAAAAAGGACCGGAAGGAATTAAGAGCGTGACGAAAAATCCTCTTCCCGGCCCCGGGTCCCTCGAATTGGGCGGACTTTCATTCGCGTCGTCGCTCCTTTCACGAGCATCGACGCGCTTTTTCTCCTCGACGACCCCGTTCGTCTCGCCGAAAGGAAACTCGATTCATTAAAAACGACGGGCGGCGTCTCGTCGGGGACGTTCCTTTGTCGTTCGTCCCGTCGAATCATCCTCGGCATTCTCCAGCTTCCTGGCCCGTTTCGTCTCGAACAACCGACGCGCTCGACGGAATTATAATCTGTTTCTCGAAAGAGAACCAACGTACACCAACTGACATAATAGCCGTCCGTCACGATCAGACTGCGAATCTGCATTTGTGGCGAGTGCCATCGAAGTCTGTCCAGATGAAAATTCTCGCGAGTTCGAGTTTCGGCTTCGTCCTTTCGGAAACACGCGCACGGGTCGCGTCTTTTTAACACTTGATTTCTCTCGTAACACATACAGTCCTCCTGGTCATATTAACACTTTACCGACCGGAAGTCTATTAATAGGACTTTCAATAATTGACATATATTGACAATAATTGATAATAATAATGTTACCGAGAGTGCCCAGTTGAAGAATTCTAGAATAATGACTGCTCGGTAAAGTGTTAACGCGGTTACTTAAAAAAACTGCTTCAAAACTGATATGTAAAATCAGTGGAAAATAGTAAAATTTGAAATAAATATTTGGTTACGCATCAAGGGATATAAAGTGTGCGTAAATTGATAGAGGAGCTAAGTTCGACTTCGATCTCTGTAAATCGAGAACAATTAATTTCCGTTGAAGATCATCGTGTTCGGATGCATCGTGAACAGTGTCGGTGATTTCCGATTTCCGGTTGTCCAGAGGACAGACAAGGCGGCGAGGAACCATTTTTCTCGGCTTTCCATGGGATTTTCGCAGGAGGAAAGTGTGTTGTCTAAAAGCGGCCCTTGTAAATCGATGCTGGCCTCGGTGTCGCCGCGGCAAAGAACCGGTGGCAGCGGCTTTTTTTACTCGGACGCGCGTTGGTTAAACACTGCAATATTTAAAGGCGACCACATTGTCGGACACGCGACCGCTGTAAAAACGGTCGGCGACACGTGCGTTCGCGCGACCCACCGCCGAGAATGCCGCGAAATTGCGGTTTAATGAACGGAGTACGGTTCACAAGGGTGCCAAAGAAAAGGGCTGCTGCCCAGGCGTTTCCGCTGCGGCCGCTGTCGATGACGCGCGGCGGCCTTGCACATTGCGGAAGAGAGAAACGCAGCTACGTTCTCGGTCGATCTCGAAGCGTGGGTGTCAACGAACGACTGGAGCTTGTCCGATCGAACGGCTCGGAAAAATTCCTTCTTCTACGTAAACGAACCACAGTCAAGGTCAACGAATTTCAATCGTTACGATCGTTTCCAACCGGGATTAAAAGTTGGACGAAACTCGGCGAGAGCGTAAAAACGGAACGAGGTCCATCCGAGTTCCGGATCGTTCGCGAAATACTTGTGCCTAGTTAGACGTTCAAGCCCGAGCATAATTAATGGGATTCGACCGGCATAATCTCTCGAGCTTTCCGCGAATCCTCTAAAATTGTACACATCCAGTACTTCGGCGGTCGAGCCGCGCTCATAACTAGTCCCGCGAAATTTCTGACGAGCTAAAAACTGAAAAGTTCCGATCAATCCGGCGAGTTGCGCGTTAATTTGGAATCAAATTTCGTTCCAACTCTCTGGCGGCCTTAACCGGAACGGAGTCAACTGTAGAGGCACTCTCGATGTTCGCGAATTCGTGACAGTTTGATCTTTCTAATTACGCAACGGTCGGCCGATGGCAATTAAACAGGAGCCGGAGGCGACGCACCGGCTCGCGTTTCGACGCACGCATACGTAGATTTCGAAAATCCTTGTCGAAGGGAGAGTCCGCGTTCACAGGGGCAGCAAACAATGCGATTCTGTACGCTTCGGGCGGTGCGGGTATCGCGAACGGGAATCGTGGAACCCGATTCCCTCGGGAGACCAAGTGTTTAACTTTGCGAATTCTATCGGACAGCCCCGGGAACACGAAGAAACCCGTGTTTCGACTCGGAAGAATAAACGCGGGCTCGAATGCAGATCGCTCGCGAGCGGGATTCGATAAAAGCATCCCCCTCACGCTTTCAGCGGACCGTGTAACCTGCACCACGGAGAATTAACCGAAGCCATGAATGGACGCGTCGACTAAGTGATCGAAAAGAACTGAAACCTTCCGAACAAATAGCGTGGATACCCCGGAATTACTTCCCGGTGATTAGTTTTTGAAAGGGTCGGGTCCTTGGCTCCCGCCGTGACCAACACTTCACGTTTTATCTACCGGTTATTCAATACTCTCTCTAAGATCGATGACTAATTCTTCGAATATCTCGATAGGAGTAGCTGGATCTGATCTGGACGATTTTAAATTAAACTTCGTGTCTGGGAACGTTTGCAAAATAACAGTGTATGGAATATCGTTTCAAATAACGCGTTGCATTATAATCATTTCAAATAATTACAAAATTGTTCCTGAAAGTGATGCTCTGTGACCAGATTAATCTAAACTGTCACTTTTCCTTGAACACTATTTTCAAAGTTATTTCTTCCGTCAAATTTGAAATAACGTATCAATTGAAATTATAAAATTCATACAACACTTTACTTTATTTTATAATTAACTTCGTGCCTGTGAATATTTGCAAAATAACAGTGTATGGAATATCGTTTCAAATAACGTGTTGCATTATCTTATAATTATTTAAGATAATTATAAAATTGTTCCTGAAAGTGATGCTTTGTTACCAGATTAATCTGAACTGTCACTTTTGCTTGAACACTATTTTCAACATTACTCCTTTCGTCAAACTCGAGACAACGCACCAACATAAACACCATATTAATCAAAATTGCTATTGTTTCAAATGAGCCAATTTTATCTAGATTTTCAAATAACGATGTATTTGTTTCTTTTCATTTTGAATCAAATTTTGCCAGATCCGAACTGGACTTTCGCATCGCGCGTTTATCGCGAGGCATCCATTTTCTTTAACCCTTTGCACTGCAAGCAATTTGAATTCCTAACTCGAGACATTTTTTTGTCCTAGAATAATTCCATTATACGTGGTTCATTTCCTTTCGTGCATAGCAAATTTGTTACTACTAATCGTTTTTGCAACACAGAAATTTTTACTTGTTTCTTAAATACAAACATTGTGATGTAAAAATTCTTTTGAACAATATTCTGTCAATTTTTAATGGCGCCTCAGAGAAGCCATTGGAGTGGTAAAGGTTAACACGATTTTTGTAAGACAAGATTTTGTAATTTCTGCAAGGGGGGCACGTTTTTACACGTGTATAGATTTCGAAGATCGTGACGAGTAAGCCAGAGATGTTGACAGTATGTTTATCTCTATTATATTCTCTTTAGCGCGTTCACAGTTCGTTTGAACGCTTAGTGGAGAAGCAATTTAGCAGAAGGCAGTTAGAAATTCCTCGAATATTCAGCTGTGTTCTACACCTCGAAATAACAAAATCAATAAAATTGATCTTTAATTAAACGGCGGAATCGCGGTCAGTGGCAACGAGTACGTTAACATTGATTTATACTATCTGCAGCGACGCGGAATCTACTCGTTCGGCACCGATCAGACATTCTTCGACACTTACCGTACCGCGACCGGTCTAATGACGGGTTCCGCATATTTTACTCGATAATTATCGATTCGACTTCCATCAGAAACGCTTTAAAAGCGAAGTTCGACTTCTTAAATTCGAATTCTTAAATTCTTCGACCACCGTACTGTTACAAAATAAAAGGAACATCGGTCTCGTAATTTTGTCTCGTGCTCGGTACGGATTAGGCTCGACGCATTCGAATCTAGGTGTTCGTACGAATCGTATTGTCTGGAACACGTGGAAGAGAAACGCTACAGAAATCGTATTGTCTATAAGAAGAAAAAAGAATATTATCCAACCGTGCATTGTGTGCAAATAAATTGCGACGATTCTGGCCGCGTGTGCAACACAAAAAGATAATATACAGATATCTCGTAAGAAATGAATGCGGTAATTCGAGCGAGAATTTGAGAAAACGGTAGTGAATAGAACGATCGTCGTCGGTTGTGTCCTGGTTCCGATAAAGCCGCGGGCGGCGACAACGTCGTCTGATAACAGCGGAACGTAGCGAGACGTTCATAATTAGTCATGCGAGGGTACACAGAGCAGAAGGAGCGCCATTGTCGCGCGAGATTACAGGGTTGTCGTCGGAACGAGATCACGAGGATTTTCCATCGGGCCAGTGATTCACAGTCGCGGGTAGCGATAGAACGGTCGTCGTGGCCTCTCATCGAATAAAAATCGAAAACCCGTGACGAAAGTTAGGGGGTGAGTTTCGGGGGCTCGAAAAATAAAACGAAAGGAAGAAAAGAAGGAAGGACACGAGTGAAAGAGAGAGAGAAAGAGATAGAAGCGGGGGGCTACGTTCGCCGATTACGTATGGAGGAGATACATTACGGAACGATAACGACGTCGGGACGTAGCGGATCGATTTATCAAACCGGGCCCTGGCTCGACGAAAAATCTCCTCGGCCCCGAGGAGGATCTCGCGCGCGCGTGAAAAAGGAGAAAGCCGGCAGAGAAAAAGGAAATCGTTAGAATCCTGCTTTTCGGGACGCGCGCGAGGGTGTCGCGGGAATGGCTCTCGACGAATCTGACCATTTTTCTGTCGTTGTGTTCCAGCTGGTCCGGCGTCGGTGCGAGGAAATAGAAATCCGGCGAGGGTAGTCGGGATGTTGAACGCCGCCGCGAGACACACCATGGACGCGATTGGATGCTCCGACACGAACGCCGTGAAATAACGAGGATGCCGTCGTAGTGGGGACCGAAGAGGCGGAGGTTTTTGCTCGCGAACTCGGCTCGGATGACAGCCGGGTGCATATTCGGAGGTTCGACCGTGAAAGTGTTGGTGATCCTGATGGCAAAATGACCGACAGGATCACGTAGTGTGCTGTGCGACGACGCGTCCCGCGACAGGATACGACCCGTTTTCTCTTAGAGCGAAGTGCGCCAGGTGAAGGAATCGGTGCACGGAATCGTGTTTCGACGCACAGAGGATCACGCGCGTGGTGAGGTTCGCGAACGCAAAAATACACAGACGCGCGCGCGCGTGCATACGCGCACACACACAGTGGTGATATCGAATTCGCCGGGAATGCAAGCCGCAGACATACCGGGACAACGTGGTCCCGGTCGGCTCGGCGTAGAATCAGCTGGTGCGAACGTCGACTCGGTGTGAACGTGACCGGGGGTTAGGGGGTTGAGAAAAACAGAGAAAGTAACTCGAAGACGAAGGAGAGGGCGGTGAACGAGTGCGAGGCGCAAAATGGGATCAGCCTGGCGGGAATTCGTGCTGGGAAGCGTGATCCTTGGACTATTTTCAAGCAGCCTGCTGAAGGGTGTTCTGACCAACTCGACGAACAGGTGCGACTATCCGCCGTGCAACTGCGACCATCATGGCCGGCTGACCTGCGACTGTAAAAACGAGGGAGAGGTAGGTTCCACAACCATAAACCTAACTAACGAAAAAAAAAAAAAAATAATAATAATAACAAAAAGAAAACGCTTTCTATCCCACGACTCGATCGATTTCGAAGGCGAACGAGAAGCTGCCTTTTGCCGGGGCAACTACGAAACAAATAAAACGTGTCCGGGGGGAAAAAAAAACGAAAAAATTTATAGGGGTTAGTTTAACCATGGAGGTAGGCTGTTCTAAATCTCGTCGTACACCCTGCGCCCTCCGGGGCCAGGGAAACTTGTAGCCCTGGTTGGTCGAGCGCGAAATAGCCCATCGCGTTTAACTCGGTTCCTTTCGTTTCGTCGATTTCATTTCTTGCCGGTGGCCCAGGAGAGCCATCCTCTCCTCGGGCCAATCGCCGTCTCGAATCTTTCCCCCGGCTGTGTTTCTCTCCTGCAGGATCCGTCCGGCGAGCTATTCTCTCGACCGGCACGTCCCTCTCGCCTTCCCCTCCTTCTTTCCCACGAATTCATTGAGAAACCGCGACCCGTCGTCCCTATCTCCCGAAAAATCGCGGACAATGCGACACCAGGGTCCGGCCCGGAGCTCTCTCCTTTGTTCCATGCCGGGGCGCTCTTCCATCTCCGAATTATCGGGGAAAGATAACGCGAGAAAGAGAGATAGAGAAAGAGCAAGAGAACGGATCCAGTCCGCGGTCGGACCACGTACCACCGGGCACACCGTCACGATTTCCAACCGGGATAACCAAACCGCCGAGGTAACCGTCGGAAAGAATGATCGTGTCTCGTGCGGGTCCGCCGCCTGTCCAATCGGCCGTTCCATCATCGCGCCGATTAACTGTGGCCGGACGTGCGCGAAGAAATAGAGAGCCGCAAGTAGAGGTTGTCAAAATAAAAGCGGAAGACAAGGGAGAAGCTTAATCTCGCAGGGAACGCGCACGCAGAGGCTTTCCTGCGTAAATTGCAAGGGCGGTGCGAGCCGGCCTCGCATCGTACGGATACCGGCCGAAGGGAGAGGGAAAAGGGTAAAGCCTCCATAAATTAGAGCGTGTTTACGCAAATCGCAGGCCAGACACGGTCTGGCAGGTAGGTAAGGTGTTAGGCCGCCTGTCCGCCTCTCTACCCGCCTAGCCTCCTCCACCGACCCGACACAGAAACTCCCTTCGTCCTGTTCTCGGATATTTATTACAGTAGACCCGCGGTACCGGTACACCCAGACCCGCCCGAGGAAAAATACCGTGCGTCGAGAAAAATGGAAGCAACCCCTGACGGATCGCGGTCACGTGAACACGAACATCCGTTTTTCCTCCTCCTCCGAATTTTCCCGACCTTTCTCTATAGGCTACCCGATGTTCCCGCATCCCGGGAACGTCCCGGGAACATCGCCGAAGTTACCATATTCTACGTAGACGCTGTGGTCACCAATGACGGCAACTTCCCATTTGTTTGCTCGGAAGATGATTTCTTAGATCGCGAAAAGAATATCGAACGGCTGGTATATGCTCGAGCAGCGATTCAGAGTTTGTCTTGTTAACGATCGCAGAGAATAAACTGGAGAATGCATGATCGAGGACACAGCTCGAACGGTGCTCTTTGGCGTTCTCCGATAGGCTCGAGCACGGAGAACCGTGAAGATTAAACAGTGATCGGTAAATCGAGTAATTGAAAAGCTGTGCAGCCGTGTGAAAATGTACTCGGCGTCCGATAGGGTTCTCGAGGAACCCGTCGCGCGGATCGATCGGTCACGATGCTCGAGAACGCGTAAGGATAGAAAGAGATCGATTCGAAAACGAGGTTCGACGTGCTCGGAATTAATCGGCTCGATCGTCAAACGTAAACGTCGAAGAGTTTCCTGTGCCGATCCTAGACTCTGATCGCGTATGCGAGATGGACTGGTTTTGCTGGGAGAGAGAGAAAGAGGACTCAGCAGATTTAACGAATTCGCGCTTATAGGGAGCGGGCGTGTAATCGAACAGCTTCCACGGCAGGATTGCCCGGGTCAGCGTAGTTTGAACTTGATCGAAAGTGGCTCTGATTTCGGGCGGGGATCGCGTCCGTTACGGTAGCCGGTGAATTTGTCGGTGGACATTTATCGGCTGGCCTTGGAGGTGCGTTAACACGGTTACGAGTCGAGATAAAACGTTCTTTGTCCCGGTAGACACACGGATCCGCGTTCCGCGTGTACGGCCGCGCAATGCCATAAACTCGATCCGTAAAACTGCCGGCTCCGTGACGAAATGACCGCGGGAAGTAAGCGCGAGTAGCGGTTACGTCTTGGAAACCAATCGGCGCGGTCGAATCCCGTCGTTTCCTGGTGCGCGCCATCTTGTCAGCATGATCGGGGCAAAGAGCCCTGAGACGAGCATAGACGACCGAGAAAGATAAACATTCGAAGATCGTATCTTGGATCGGTGGTCGCGGCAGAATCACCGACAGAGTTCTTGAGAGCCGTGCATCGATCGGGAATTACGCAACCCTCTCCGAACAACCCGGCATAAATCGCCGCCGCCTGGTATTTACGGACAGGTTTCCGCGGGTCGACGGCTCGTTTATTTTCGTCGGGCTAGCGCAGAAGGTCGCTCATCGAGCGAAATTTACGTTTCCTGTCCGACGGGCGAGAAATCCATTCGAAACCACCGCGATACCACCGCGTAGGCGCCGGGGCTTGTGTCGCGTGCGCGGATAACGGAAGTGGTCGCCGGCTCGCCGGTTGGATAACTTACGGATCGAATGGCGTATCGATGATCGCGGCTCCTGGATTCTGCGAAACTGTAACCGAGTTGACAACAACGGGTCCAAGGTCGCCGGTCCGATTCTTTCGACCATTCATCGGATCATAACCCTTTTAGTGCCAGGTATTTTACGGAATACGCGCTTATATAAATAGCTTTATAAGGAACAATATTCGGATTTCTTGGAGGAAAATTTTACTATTTATTCTTCTGAAACTTAAAGAATATGGAATATAATGTCGTGCAGCAACATTTTTTGTTATAAAATTGTTATGTACTTGTGTGTATATAGATTATATAAACTTTGAACTTAACAAGCAACATAATATTTTATAAGCGAATCATCACTATTGGATAATGCATTGCCATTGTCAAAATGTGATGGCACCAAACTTTCTGCAGTATCTTTTTGAACTTGCTCTGCCATTATTGGCCGAGGTATTATTTCAAAATAATATATGAACTGATTAAAACCATATATTGGAATAGAAGAAATCAGGAAAACGCTTCGACTTTCACTAACTGACGCTAGAGAAAGACTGAAGAAAAACCAAATGAACCGAAGCATGGTTTGGTGTATACTATTGGCATCAGAGATAAGGACTATGTGTAAGCGAATGCCACTTGACACACTGACAAACAACGATCTGAACGTAAACAAGCGAGGCCCTTCAAACGAAGCTGAGAAAAAGTTCCTCGGTACGTAAACTCGCCACAACGCAAGGGCCAACGATACATTGGCCCGCTGGCACTGAAAGGGTTAAGGATGTCGTCGGAATTGCAATTTCGAGGGAAGTGTTCAGCGTTATAACCGGGTCTCGACTATCGACAGAGCGCGTGTGGATGCGGTTCTCCAAGGGGCCATGTCCTATGGTAGTGTCATGGGGTTCTCGTGCGTTTTTTCGCTGGCGTCTTTTGTTTTTGCGAGCGGGCGTTGGCTTGGCGTCCGCGTGGCATTTCAGTACAGTTCGTCTAGTCGAGAGGTAGGTGATAGTCGTGTCATCAGATTTTCCAAACACTTTATTAATTTACAAAGTATCATCCCTATTATTTAAAAGGATAGTAGGGAATCGCTTCGGAACGCGTTTTCAATAAATTTAGTCGAAGATTTACGACTAAATCCTATCCGCGTCGTAACGCGAAACGACCAAACAGGAAGAACTTGAAACGTCGAAGACACCTCGACTTCTTCGGCAACCTCCCCCCGAGGGATTTTCTTCTCGGACGACTTCTTTGACGAACCGTTGAACCCGCCTAGCCCGAAGCCTAACGCGATACTAATAGCTAATTGCCAATTACGGGCGAGGGATTCAAGGCGACGGCTGAATAATGAATAAAGACGCAAGTTTTCGCGACGCCTATCTAGTTCGGAAGCGGGGACACGGAGAAGTGGAGGAAGAAGAAGAAGAATAAGAAGAAGACGAAGGGAAAACGATGCTCGAAGAAAGGCACAATATATTTCGCGAAAACTCGTTTCTGGAAAACCTTAGCCAGCATCCAAGAAGAAAGATAGGAAGGGGCGGAAGCAAGAGAAAGAGGCGGGAAGTTCTATAATGCATAGCGGGCTCGTGCGAGTTCTATCGTGGATTTCGCATAATAGAGCCGGCGTTTCACGAACACGCTCAGCCAATTTGTCGCGCCGTCAACTCGTGACTGCGAATATATCGAGAGAGTGGACGTCTCTCTCTCTCTCTCTCTCTCTCTCTCTCTCTCTCTCTCTCTCTTTCCTCGTCTCTGTCTTCCATTTTCTACGCCACTTTTCCATTTCCTCGCCTCGGAGCTACTTGCTCGGACCCATTATCCCGGACGCGACATCTTCAGCGATGAAAGACACGTAAAATCATTACGACCGCTCGTAATCTCTCTGTGGAACTGCGAGCAAAGCGATCGAGCCGGAGAATCGTCGCGAACGGAAGAACGTTCGCGAACGGTCGGCGTTTTGCTCGCGATTAGAAGCGCACAGTGTCGCGCGAGCGAGGAAGAAAGAGGAAAAGCCACGGACAGTTTGATGTCGCGCGACCAGAGTTGTCGAGCGTTCCGACACGGCTGCTGAATAATTGACTGGCCGGTAAATAATTAAAGCCGGCCTTTTAGCGAACACCGAGGCTTAAACTCGTTCGTTATCCCCGTAACGAGGCGGGACAAGAGGTGAGACGCGAAAGGAGGAAATAAAAGTAACGGCTGTAAGCACCGAGAGAGGGTAAAAGACTCGTCGTTCGCCGAAGAGGAGAGTCGCCGGTTATGAAAATACTCGAGGAAAATGGAAACTCGATGCCGGAAACCGACGCGTCCCGGGTACCTACGTGGCCGTAGAACGGAACGACCGTTTTGCAACCGGGAAACACTGATTCCTCGGGACAACGAGCCGTTTTGGCAGCATCCCGCCGAGAGCCAATGAAACCGGAAGACTGCGGGACCGCAAATGGATTCATCGTTACAATCAAATGCGACGAGCAGCGACTCTCACGCCCATTCTATTGTCTTCCGCTTCGTTACGAGCGCGGTTCCGGCTGAATTCGATTGTAGCAACCGTTGTTTGCTTTAACGTCGTTGCGCAATGGAAAGATTTGTTCGCAAAAATTAATTAATACCCGGTCTGCCAACGGGAGCGTACGCGCAAAATCGACAGGAATTTCCATTCAGAATGAAAGAGCTCGAATAAAAAATGCAAGAGCCCAAGCAGTCGACAGGGGGAGGAGGGCGAGACAATGCCGAGGAACGGAGTTTCCCTCGCGAAGGAAATTGTTTCGCATAAATCCTTTATAGACCGTAAAAGAGTCTGGCTGCTGCTTCTCCCTCGTCCTCCCCCCTGCCCCATCCCAATAGGATCGCAGGACCGCCGCTTAATCCGCCATTACGTCGATTACATTTTCATTTTCATTTCGGGAAACAGCTCGAGTAATTATTCTCCTGGCAGCCGTCAACGATTCGACGTTTCCCAGACTTCGGGGCGGGAACGAACCGATCGAAGAAGAAAATAATAATTTTAACCACACCCGCTTGTAGAAGGAGAACGGTGAGCCTGCACTCGATCCCGCGAGGGATCACCGTCGATCCGAGTAATCAAGAAACGATCCCCAGACGCGCAGGAGTCGCGCACGCATTTCCTTCTTCCTTCAGGATACCGCGAGAACGGCGCCAGAAGAATACACCACCGGGCGTCGCACGCTCCGCAGAGTTACACGGAGAACTGTGCCTGACCTAAAGGTTCGTTCACATCCGTACGACTGCTTGACGAACGTTCGACAAGGATCGCACGAGATGGAATTTTAGCCGACTTTTTCCATTGGGAATCGAGGAGAATCGAAACGCTTTGAACGCGATCGAGATCTTTCATTAGAGATCGCTAGAAAAGTGTCCGGCACCTACAGCTTCTACCGTGAACGCAATCATAAAAATGCACTTTGCGGCTTTAACGCTTTAACTGGCAGAACAAGAACCTCAACAATTCCACAAAATCAAAGCAATTTATTTGATGAAACAATAATTTAAAATTTTAAATGTACGACACATAGTTATCCTTCGACCTTCTCGTATCCTCCAGATTTCAACTAAATTGTAGTGCAACGATTATATTAACCCCTTGGCCTATGACTTATTTTAAAATGACTGTGACTAGATTTTCTTTGTCCTCCGCAAAACGACAAAAAGAAAAGACAAAATTGTAGTTGCTACGTGCCTAGCTATTCTCCAATGACCGTACACGATCAACAATTAAATAAAATGTTATTTCCGCTTAAAGAAAATCTTGATCACGAGTCTGACTCATTGTTGTATGGCAAGAGGTTAATGTAAAAATTTATTTTAAAAAATGGACAAATTACTTTGTCACCCATATGTGGGTGACATGGCAGTCAAAGTGTGAATCAGGAATGTTCCAGTGGTCGGTTCCAATGGTCAGCTAATTGTGCTGGGTCTAATAAGAAAATCAACGTCGATCTCGCAGAAGTAGGTCTCGCTGCTTGAAAGGGATCTAGCCGTAGCTGTCGCAAAACCGTCGAAAGCGTCCGCTTTACGAAGGTTCAACTATGATATTGCGATGGAATGATAAAACGAGACTGGAACGTTTGCTTCCACGCACGCGTCTGCTAACAAGAGATCGGATAACGCGTCTAACGCACAATTAAAGTTTCCTGTATCGCTGGCCGACGACGTTTTGGCCTTTGGCCAGCACTTTTCACGAGCATTTCACCCACGTTTCCAGCAAATGACAAAGATTCCCTCGTTCCACATAATTGCTCCACTTACAAATGGAGCACTCTCCGATTACAATTACACGTCGAAAATTCAGAAATGAGATTGCACCCGCGGGTGGTTATCGAGCGTCTCTAATATTATCATACGGATCAATGAAAATTTCGTTTCGGCGAACGTGTTTCTAGTATGAATCGACCTTTAGCCGGTGCACACGGAAGGTTACGCGGGGGCCGAATAAAAGCAAGCCGTTAAAACGGAATATCGCGTCCTCGTTGTTTTCTCTCGGCCCAGCCAGGCCCTCGGCTGTCAGTCCGCTTTTCCCGCTTGTCCCCGAGGACTGCCAGGCGAGGCTGTCGAGAAATAAAATTCAGATTCCCGTAGCTCGCACGCGTTCGCCGGTCCCCCCGGCGTGTCCCGGAATCGCGTTTGCGAATATTCCGATATTACGTTCGTCGAACTTTAATAAAGTTCCGCCGTGAAGGGGGCAGAAACGCTTACGCGGCGATGATTGTTCACGGTCCCACGTGAAAAACAAGTCGCAGCAGCCGCGCGCCATTACACCGAACAACCGCGTTTCGGACGTACATATAATCCGCTCTCCTCTTCCTCTCTCTTTATCTATCTATCTACCTATCTCTCTCTCTCTCTCTCTCTCTCTCTCTGTGTGTGTCCCGGGGATTGTGTGTCGGGAATTGGTCAAGAACAATGAGCCGCGAACAAAGGTGGAACGCTGGGAACGAACCGAGGCAGGGTAGGCAGATCGCGAGACGGTGAAACGCGTGGGTACCTGAGAAAAAGGGCCAACCGAGAGACGACGCCCTTTATTTTCGGTCCGTTTCCTCTTTCACCTATTCAGAAACTTCGGACCCTCTGTCCGCGATTACTCAACGCTAATGTTCCTGTTCGAACCGCCGGGTAACGAACGCTAATCGCGACCGCCTTCGGGAGCCTCTCTCTGGTGCCCTTCTTTTTCAACTTGTCGAAATCCGAAAAAATCATCCCGCCAGGATGTACTACTGCGTTTTGCGTGCGGGTCAGCACAAAAGGTTTTGTTGGAATTTATTTCATAAATTTACAACAAAATGATGTATTATTTTTGTAAAAGGAAGGATCGAGTAAATCGGCTGTTTACCTATAGGGTGGTCCACGCAATTGTTTCAAGTTATAACTCCGTTATTATTACGTTTACAAAGAAATGCCAAAGGAGAAATATAAATGGTTCGAAGAGCACTACATCTGTAGGACTCAAAATTTTTGTTAGATGCAGTAGTGCATGTGCAATTAACAATTGTATCATTTCTTTAAATATAAATGCATATTTTTTTTACACAGATCGATTCTTCTGTTTATTCTACATAAAAAATTATTAGAGTACCATAGCAAAAAAATTATTAGATCTCGAGACATTTTCAAAAAATGTCTTTATTGAAGAAGATACTCAAACACTTCATGACTATGTTGTAAAGGTAACCACCCTTTCGACATTGTTATCATAACAGAAACTGATTTGTACGAGTAAGCATTTCATCGTTCAGTAGCAATCCACGTATCGTAACTCGAGTACGAAAACTAAGAATTTGAAAAAGTGTAACTGTATTTCACTAAATACAAGAAAATGTATTTTACTAGCAGTGAGGAACAGGAAATGTACGACACTTTTGTGTTGTGTGACAAAAATATGAATGCCGTCGCAAGACTGTACCAGGAAAAATATCCAAACCGTCGACAACCATTGCGACAATTGTTTTTCAAATTGAATAACAGTTTGCAACACTATGGTGTATTCACCAAACCCAAAAGAGAAGTTCCAAAACCAGTAGTAGGAAATGAAAACAACAGAGAGAACATACTCGCTTATTTACAGTGGAAACCACAAGCATCTACACGAGAAATATCAAGAGAATGCAATGTAAGCCTCGATAGTGTGAAACGAATTTTAAAATCAGAGAAGCTTCATCCGTATCGATTTAGTGTTGCACATGCCTTACATGCTGGAGATTCAATAAGACGTATGCAATTTTGTTAATTTGTTTTAAACCAAATTCAGATGAACGAAGAGTTCCCGCGAGAGATTTTGTGGACGGATGAATGTACATTCACCAACAACGGCATTTTTAATCGTCATAATGAACATACATGGGCAAGAAGAAATCCATTCCTTAGGAGGAACATACATCACCAAATAAAGTACACTATTAATGTATGATGTAGGATTTTAAATACCAATATTATTGGTCCATAGTTCATCGATGGTGCCCTAAACGGAGAAAAATATCGGCACTTTTTCGAATTTGAATTGTCATCTCTTCTCGACGACATTCCTCTCCGAGACAGGCTAAATTGTAAATACTTTCAACAAGATGGTGCACCGGCACACAACTCACAAGTGGCCATGCGGTTTCTAAAAAATAAGTTTTGCCATAACGTTATCGCAACAAATACATCAATAAGTTGGTCAGCCCGTTCACCTGATTTAAGTCCCCTTGACTTTTTTCTGTGGGTTTATTTGAAAGATAGAATTTATTCAAATCCCGTAGATTCTGAAGAGAATCTGAGAGAAAGAATCATACTGGAATGTACAGCAATAACTGCAGATAATTTAAACGCAGTTATGCAAACAATAAAAAAAACGTTATCAGAAATGTTTAGAATGTAATGGAGAAGCGTTTGAGCATCTCCTTCAATAAAGACACTTTTTGAAAATATCTCGAGATCTAATAATTTTTTTGCCATGGCACTCTAATCATTTTTTACGTAGAGTGAACAGAAGAATCGATCTGTGTAAAAAAAATATGCATTTTTATTTAAAGAAATGATGCAATTGTTAATTGCACATGCACTGCTGCATCTAAAAAACTTTTTAGGGCCTACAGATGTAGTGCTCTTCGAACCATTTATATTTCTCCTTTGGCATTTTTTCGTAAATGCAATAATAACGGAGTTATGACTTGAAACAATTGCGTGGACCACCCTGTATATGCATACATTGTATGTTGTCCCTCGATCCTCAATTGTTTATATTTGACCGTTCCTTCTCAGTATCGATCTCTTGTGTCTGTTAGTAGTAACGTTTCTTTCAAAGAGTAAAGACGTGTCTCACTGCTGCTAGAGAAGTTATTAAAATATATAAATTTTACTTCATATTTAATAGCACAGTGAGTTTTATTATATACCCATATTCCAATAGGTTTCGTTCGCGAAACGCGTGTCGCTCCCTTCTCGCCTCCGTTCCGGGATTCGAAACGAATTTTCGAACAAGCTCGCTCCCAGATTTGATTTCCGCGACGCGTCCTCGTTCTCGCCGCGTGCGGCGCGTTTCGGACGATACGAGCGACGCAAGGGGCGACGAGAACGTTGTTAGAACAACGTTGAACCGAGGATTTTTGCAACCCGTTCCTCCTATTTTCCGAATGCCGGCATTGTTATTCATTTATTCATAGGTTGGACCCTTCGAATCGTTACGCGCGCGACGGTCTAGCCCCAGAAAGAACGTCGGCTAGGATAAAAGTCAAAGACACGGGGGGTAAACGTAAAATGCTCGTTAGAGCGGGAAACCGAGTATCGAAACTGGGGGTTTCATCGATCTCTTTGCCGGCGTTGTTCTTGAAACGCGAACAAAGGCTCGCGCGATATTAATGTTGGACTAGAAGATAGTTGATAACAAAGTTCGAGCGATCTCAGATAACGGCGTACCCGTGGAATAGAAATCGATTAACGGGTCCCTCTCGAATGGAACGCGAATGCGACGCAATTTCCTAGATTATTTCGAACGAAATTGCAATGAAGCAATTAAAAGGTAGACTCCGAGTATCGGAAGACATTCCGAGCTCCCTTTTCATTTTCCTCGGCCGACCGAGCGAGTCGTGATCGTCATACCGAGCATACCGAGCAATTTAGAAAGTTCGGAAAAAAACGGCCGATGGATTGAATTACGATCCCAGAATTGACAACTTGAATTGACAAATTATTCGTTCGAAGGATACGTTAATATTCCTAGCTAACTCAGATTGTTCACGAACCGCTATTTATTTCGCGCTCGCGAGACATCCATACTTTTTCCGTTTACCTTGCTCATAAAAGTGTAGCATGAAAACCGGAGTAACTAATATTTAGTATACGAGCTGTTAAAGTTATAGCGCAATGAAAGAGCGTTAATTGCTACAGCAAGAAGCTAATTTTATCAGCGATAACGCGCGTGCTCGCCTTTTGAAAGCGGGGTAAGGTGCGAAACCTCTGTTGGTCGAACAGTTACGCGATAAAACGTGTGTCGTAGATACGGTTGAGTTCGGTGATCGACGAAATCAAGGCGATACCGATTACCGAGAAGCGACTCGCTGTTGGCAACAGAGTCGCGCGATAATCTTGCGTGTGCGAGCGAATATCTGCAGGAAGTCGACGGGACAGTCATCGATTGTTTAACAAAGAAGGAGAGCTCGAACCGCCGTCGAGCATTCGAACGAACGAGCGGCTAGCAAAGTAGCGCATCCGTATTCGAGTTAACACTTTGACACCCGCATATGGGTGACAGAGCAATTCGTCCATTTTTTAAAATAAATTTATACATTAATATAATCGTTGCACTACATTTTATTGAAATCTGGAGAATACGAGAAGGTCGAAGGTGAAGGCGATCTCGGGGACTTGCGAATACGATCGAAGCTCGAGAAATCGTAAGGATCGACGCGTGATCGAAGCACTTACCGTATTTGCATTCTCGAAACCGGTAAACCGCGATCGCGGGGCTCTCGGAACACGTGTCGAGGAACGCTCGAAAATAGTATGGTTGGTTATCAACGAGGCGATACCGTCAGGAAAAAGTGGCAACTACGAAACTTCGTGACTGGGCCTCGTTAACAGCGCGGGATTTTCCGCGGACGGTTCCAGATGGAACTAGGAAGTGCCGGCCGTGGAATAGTTTCGCCAGTGGTCGAGATAACAGTATTGACCTGGTTAATTGGCGATACCGCGCGGCCCCATAGCAATTTTTATCAATTTTATTAATGTCGCGATGCTGGCGCAGCGAGGACTATTTTTCAACGGAACTGGTCCGCCGCGGTAGCACCGAGGTGTCGGGCCAATGCTCGGCAAACGCGCGGAAACGCGACGCGGTTCAATCGAATTCGTTAGCTCCGTTGCCAGGACATTTTGCTTTCGAACGGTTTCCGAGTCGTCACGGATTATCCGGGAACAAGTGTTCCCGTAGTTTACGTTAGAGGATAATGCCTCTGCCTGGCACGAATCCCTAAAGGTGAAGCCGGGCTTATTCTTATTAAAGGACTGCCGCCGCGCTGCCGCAGCAATTCGATTATAAACGAGAGCGAACGGAAAGTTTCCAGCAAACAGACGAGCACAGTACTCTTGAAAATACTCGCGGGACTCGACACGCTTCCGTTGGAAACTCATATTGAACTTGTTTACATGCCGGCAATGCCTGTCCTCCGGTTCCTTCCGCGTCTTCGAATCGTTGCCTTCCGGCATAAATTCAATTCCCAGCAATAGGAAAAGTTAGGAGGATGTTTGAGCACAGATTATAATTTCCTAGGGCCGAACTAACTTCCTTTCCTTTCCAAAACATTCCCGAAACGCGGCGCGACAGATAATTTTAAGCCTGATGGAACTCTGCATAATCGGCTGGTCGCGCCGACGGGGCCACCGGTCGCCATTTTACACGCGCGACAACAATAAGTGCAATTCTCGGAATACTAGCCATCGAAGAGATTCGAGAAATCGGCTAGTTGCACCGGCAGTGCCGTCGTTCGCGATTTTACACGCGCGAGAACAGTGTAACTTACGAAATGGTAACATTTGAAATTTTAATTGAAGCTATTGGAAATTTTATTCGTTCATAAACATTAGCTATTCGATTATCCGTTAATGCGTTAGCAGTTAATTTATTATCTTGATTAGGATTGTCTTGAGAAATGACCATCGAAGAGATTCGAGAAATCGGCTAGTTGCACCGACAGTGCCGTCGTTCGCGATTTTACACGCGCGAGAACAGTATAACTTACGAAATGGTAACATTTGTAATTTTAATTGAAGCTATTGGAAATTTTATTT
>CM052094.1:8382746-8406238 GCA_028453745.1 Agapostemon virescens
GTTCATAAACATTAGCTATTCGATTATCCGTTAATGCGTTAGCAGGTAATTTATTATCGTGATTAGGATCATCTTGAGAAATGACCATCGAAGAGATTCGAGAAATCGGCTAGTTGCACCGGCAGTGCCGTCGTTCGCGATTTTACACGCGCGAGAACAGTATAACTTACGAAATGGTAACATTTGTAATTTTAATTGAAGCTATTGAAAATTTTATTCGTTCATAAACATTAGCTATTCGATTATCCGTTAATGCGTTAGCAGGTAATTTATTATCTTGATTAGGATCATCTTTAGAAATGACCATCGAAGAGATTTGAGAAGTTAACCCGTTGACGTACAAATAAAATGGAATTTGACGCGTCCGAAGAATACTATTTAATTGTCTCGACTGAACAGTTATACGCACGCTCGGAAACGGAACGCATTTTATTTCGAAATATACATTGCATTAGCGTAAGCATTATAAACAGCTTTGTCAAGCAGATGAAAGAACATTTTTGTTCTATCCCTTGGTACTCGAATCGAATCGAAATCGATGCACGATTATCGGCGTCCGCCAGAGACAGCTGTTGACATCTCGGCGACATGAAAGCCTACAATGGCGCGTGAAACGGATGACGTCTAACGGACATGATCGTATGCCAAGGGGTTACTATAAATTCTTAAATTTCTTGCATTTTTAACCCCTTGCCCTACAACAACGAGTCAGACTGGTTATCAAGATTTCGAACCGAATCTTCTAAACACGTATTTCCTTAATTTTCTTTAAACGGAAGTAACATTTTATTTAATTGTTGATCGTGTACGGTGATTGGAGAATAGCTAGGCACGCGGTAACTACAAATTCGTCTTTTCTTCTTGTCTTTCCGCGAAGGACAAAGAAAATCGAGTCACCGTTATTGTAAAATAAGTCGTAGACCAAGGTGTTAAATAAACGACCTGAATAAATACGAAAAAACGAAAATAAATAGAACTGAAGTGTTGAATTGTTGCATAAACGAAATAGTAATACAACGACTGAGAGAATTGGTTTGATTGCAGGAGCTGGTGTTGACGACGGAGGGGGACAGAAGGTTGAGTCCGCACACGAGCAGGATAGTGGTGAGCAACTGCTCGTCCGTGATCCTGACGAACTCGAGCCTAGCTTCGATGACCGGTCTGCGTTCGGTGGATCTGGTGAACGTGGCGAACCTGAGCCTGGTGAGGCAGAGCTTCGAGCTTTCGTCGCACAGCACCCGTACAAGAATCACGGTGAGGAACAGCAGCATCGACACGATGCCGAGCTTCGTGTTCCGCGGGGACGTGGAGGCGATCAGTTTCGAGAACGTGAGGATCGGTCAGCTGAGCGCGTTCTCGTTTGTGAACTTGGTTCAAACGGACACGCTGCGACTGGAGAACTGTCAGATCGAGAACATGGAGGCTCAAGCGTTCAAGAAGTTCGACGTGGGCTACCTGCACGTGATCGGGGGCAGTTTCGGCGATCAGGTGCCCAGCAGGACGATGAACGACATCGAGGTCTACCACAAGTTCATGCTGGACGGTGTGAGAATGGGCACGGTGAGAAGTGACGCGTTTATCGTGCGAAGCCCGCGAACGGTGGCCATTCAGAACTGCTTGGTAGAGAGTCTCGAGAGCGAAGCTTTCGACGTGACCGCGCGCGGTGCGGTGATACTGAAGAACAACACGTTCGGCAGTCTATCGATCGGAGCGTTCCTAGGTATACGAGCCGATCCGGAAGCGAGATCGCCGCCTGGCTCGCTTCCGGTCAGTCTGCACGATCTAATCTTCAAGAACAACAGCGTGGTGAATTTCGACGAGGGCTCGATGATGTTCGACCGAGCCAGTTTCCGCATCGAGCTCGACAACCTGCTGGTCGACCAGCCGTGCGACTGTCAGATGCTACCCGTTTGGAAGAACAACATTCTCAATTACACGAACGTTTACTCGAGGTTCTACACCAGACAGAACTCCGTGTTGCCACCCACGTTCTCGAGTCAGGACTCGATCGGCGAGACACCGGAAACGTTTCTGTGCACGGACGGCGAGATCGACGGTGTTCCGACCAGTTTCGTCGACTACGAGACTCGGCATTGTTCTCTGGGAGGATCGGTGATGATGCTCGCGGTAGGGATCGCGGGTCTGCTAGTCCTACTGATCCTGATCACCTGTCTGATCGTCTGGTGTTGCCGAAGGCGTCGTCGGAACAGCAGGAAGAAATGGATCAGCGTGCCGACGAACGCGCCCGACGTTGTGTCGAAGAAGAACGGGGTGATCGGCAGAGAAACCTCCGCGCCGAACGCGCCGGTTGACAGTCGGATAACCATGGTGGTGCCCGATGGCAGGTTGTACAGGGAGACCGAGTTTCATGTGATCGTCGAGAAGGCAGAACCGTTGACTACCGAGTTGTAACGAGAGCCGTCGCGCGGCTCGATCGCAGCCGCGGCTCCACGGGTCGACGAAGAACTCGAGTGGATGGACAGACCGAGCCGATTCCGCGTGTACAAGCTATGAACAACCTTCGAACAAGCTTTGAACACGCTCCGAACACGCTCGGGACACGGTGTTTATCGGTGGTCGAGAAAACAAGCGACGAGCAGCACGCTGCGAGAACTGTTTCAACAGCCTGCGCGATCTCTCCTCGATCCGAGGGAAACGGAACTAGTACCCCCGACGGTGGTTCCTCAACATTTTTTCACGTACTATTTTAACGATAAGTCGCGTCCTTCGGGGACGAATAGAGCAGCGAGAGATCTTGGAATCCTATTGTTTTCGATTTAACCGACTAATCCTTTAGTACAAGCCAGTTCGTAAGCTTCCATTCACATATCAGACACGAGCACCGATTATCCCAACGCGGACCTACCTACGCGAATCCGTCTGCCGCGCGTGGTCCGGTTCCGTTGCTCTTCACGATTTCAGAGCGATCCCCTAAACGGAAGCGTTTCACGGATAATCGGCTCGCGTTCTTAGTTAAGTTTATCGTTTAAGTAGCTTTCAAAGAACGGCCAGTGCGTCCGTTCGAGAGGATTGGACTGAACGCATCCGGACGATGCCTGCGGCGACGCGGAGAAGAATCCAAGACGCACCGGAGGATCTTGAAACGCGTGAATTCGCGTGGGACGTGTGGTCGGACTCGACGATGGCGATTCGACCCCGTTAATTTTCTGCGCGTCGACGAACCTGGAAACTTAGAGCGTGTCTACGGTTCGATCGAAGTTAACGAGGGAGACGCCTCGTGGAGAATGTTGACTTCGTGTGTCGGAAAAGCAGTGCCATTCCTAATAGAAACGCGCGGTTCGTGTATGCTCGATTCGGAAAAAGACCGTTCGACCTCGGAAACCACGAGAATCATTGTAACACCCTCTCGAATTGATTGCGTTTCTCACTGTGCTTGTAACACAATAAAAATATTACCTGACATTCCTTGACAATACGGATATGAATCGACGAGACGTTCGAAGAGAAGAAGAAGAGAAGCTGTAGTTGCTAAGAACCGAGCGGAGAAGAGATCAAAAAATCCCCGAGCGTGAATCTTCGGGAAATCGCGCGAGTTCGAGAATCCGTTCGCCCGGCGAGAGAAAAGCTGGCGCGACAAACCCTTTGCGCGAAAACCAGCGTTTTCCCGAAGGCCATCTCAACCCTATCCGCGCGGGGCCGATTGATTCGCTGTATCGTTTCCGTTACCGCGACGCATTTATTTACGAGCTCGCGCGAGACATCGAGCCAATAAATTGTTGTTATTGTTATCAGTTGCTGCGATCGGTATCTTTAATTTCGACGAACGCCGGGGCGGGACCATCGCGGACGTTATCGGCTCGGAAAGAGACCCTCGACGAAGCGAGCGTGAATTTCCTCCGACGTTCTAGGAGCACGCGTTTTATTACGAGCTCGACCGACCGACTCAAGGTTCCGAGATGATTAACGAGCTCCCAAGCGATCCGCGAGGAAGTATTCCAGCTGCCCGGTGCAACGGGGATGAGGAATTTCCCGCGGGGAATTCGAAGAAGAGCCACGGAAACAGCTGATCCATCGGAACCGTGCATTATTCAAAAGCGGAATGCGAACGAACGAACGACCCGACCGCTGCTCTCTGTCCCCGGCGTGTGCAGCTATCTCGCGCACGTGTGTAAGCGATGCATTATTGATGCGGACGCGCGGCGTTGTTTCGTTTCGCGTGCATACAGCCCGGAGATGCAGGAATCGTTCTCTCGGAGCCTTTTTCAGGTTGTCCGACGACCTTCGAGAGCCAGTAGCCTCGAGAGGCGTCGAGGCGCGACCGATTAACGGTGGCCCACGAGAAGAAACTCGGTCCCGCGAGCATGTACGCGCTCGCAATTATCACGGTCCGCGCGGCGCGAATTTAATTTTCTAAGGATGGTTTAATTGTAATTATCGTGAGACTGTGATATAACGACAGCCGACTGTATACTTTGCTCTACGTCGCTCGGGTCGCGATGATCGTCGCCCACCAGAACCAGAGAGAAAGAGAAAACGCGAACGTGAGAGAGTGAGAGACAGGTGCGATGCAGAGAGAATGTGTGAACGAGAGTGAAAGAGAGAGAAAGAGAGAGAAGACGGAAAATAAAGAAGCTGATGCGCATAGAACGACACGATACTCTCGATCCATAATTTACCCTACTTCCTCCTCTTTTGTTTGTGCAACAGGCGAATAAAGTATAAGTGCGTCCGAAGTGGACACTGTTGTGCAGACAACAATTTTAGATCGCTGGAACCACAGAATGGCGATCGTTCGATCGGCACGATTATGCCTACAGGTTGACGCATACATCGAGGATACTCGTGTAAGTGAAGCATGGGTACAGATGGCCCCGTGGGGCAGTACCTGGCTCCGACAAGATTCAGAGATATACAACCGCGATTACTCAGGATAGCCGGAATGAAAGGTCTTTCGGTCTTTCGTCTGATGATCTTATTGCGTAATATTGAAATCGTGAAATTGATTAGAAGAGGCTGCAGGCGTTGAGTCGTTTAAACCCTCCTGTGTGTACTAATTGCCTTTCTTAACTGATTAAATGTAGAGTCATCTCCTTATGGAGATCGCGAAATTGATTGGAAGAGTAGAATGTTGGCTCGTTTGAATCAACCGGTATTTATGTGTACTCTAGAATTCTAGAGAAGGCTCTAGAGATTGTGTTAATTATTTCAAGCTATCCTCCAGCAACATCCAATCGTTTCAAGAGAAGGTGTTAAGCGCTTCAACTCACGCCGATTCACGGCCGCATTTTGTGAAACGGAATGTACACCGTGATATAAATCGCTTTTCAATAACTCGGTTATATAACTGGTGAGCAGAGGCAATTCGTTTCTAACCAGCTATTTGACCCGATCATAAGAGTTCCAATGAAAGTGGCTCTAAAAAGAGACGGAAAGTTCAGTTGATGTTATTTAAGAAGCTTCTGTTCGTTAAATAAAAGATACATTAGAAAGGATTGGTATGTTTTTTTTTTTTTAAATTTGAATAATGTTGTGATCAATGTCCTCCAACCCTTTTTAGATCCACTTCTTTACCGACGATCGGTTCCGCGGAAGCAAGCCAGACAAAATTTGGTACTCACCTGAATGGAAGAACGCCGTCGAGAGCCTGGGTGACGGTAGGGGCTGACGACAGGGCAAATCCTCGTCCAAGCAACGTTGAATGCGCCGAGAAAATCCTCTCCGCGGTTTCTTGCATCGACTCCGAGTCCTCTTCCACTTCTTCGTCTGAAAAGATATAAACGATCGTTTGAAATACGTTTTTATAATAAACGATTCATATGGCGGACATAATCGATCGGTTTATATTATAACAAAAATATGTCATGATAAAAGGTGTCGATGTAATGTAATTGCAACAATCGATATATCGTCAAAGAGAAAATTGTAAAGATGTACCCATTCGACAAATTTATTTCTATGGATTCATATTAAAATATGATTATTTTGGATGGACACACTGTCGTTAGTTTTATAAAGTAATGTAAAATAGTCGCTTTTAATGCTTCGTAAACCTAACGTTAACAGACACTTTAGGTGCCTCAGCTTGAAAAATCGCGATTAGTCCCGGATGTGGACCGTATAGGTAGATACGTACTAGACACAGGTGGCAACGAAAGGTTTTTCTTCATAAGACTCGCGGCGCAAGCTCCACCAAGGAATGATAATTCAGTTTCTAGATTTTTCAACCCATTTCTGGATGATATCCAGTCATATCCAATAACCAGACATTTAAACCCGTACGTAATTGCTCCCACGTTCTTCATATAGTCCGATGCAGTTTCCAGTGAGAATATCATTTCACTCCCTAAAATAGTAAATCCATTTATTTGTATAAACATCTATTACGTTTATAAGTTTTCACAATATCACGAATATTGAATAGTCACATTTTCTAGTTTGGATCTTCTTATACTAATTAAACCCAGACCACTTTTATGTATTCAATATTTATAAAAATAAAAATCCAAAATGAAGAGAATTAACAACAATTGTAGTTACCTGGTAGTACGACCGCGTTTCGAGGCCACTGACTTTGTATGTTGCTCATTTTATGCAATACTGGCCATGGTGAAGGTGGATCATCTGTTACTGTGTCCGTGTGTATTCTAAAAAAGTACAAACAATGATATATTAATGTATCTGTGTTCAAATATCTTGATATAACATAAGCCAATTCTATTTACCCTGGCAAAGTGTTTGGGATTAAGTTTGGAATGTACAGTTGCAAATAATCCTCCGGCTGAGCGGTGCCACATTCTGGTGTAAACTCAATAGACATCCATTTGACTGTATCCGGGAAAGAAACTCTGTAATGGGATACTGTGGCGGGTTTATAGGGATGATCGCTTTCCAACCACGTGTAATGATGACTAGTAGTAATGGGCGGAGATATGTGGGAGTGAACTTCACTTTCTTGAGATACTTGAGACGATCCCATAGAGGATAACAAATTTAATGCAGCAACATGAGGAAGCATTTCCTGTATTAGACTAAGAACTTGTACTCCGCTCTAGAACAGAAACATTGGTTATGCAAGTGATACATTTATAAAATTATAGGATCATTGCAACAAGCCACGTATTTTAACCTTCATCCGTTCCTCGCGTCAAATTGACACACGATACTTTATCCTAAATTAACGAATTTAACTATATGAACAACTGTGTGAATTTGGCGTGAGGGGCACATTAAGTAACGAAAATGAGAAACGAATGAAGATGAAATTAGAATTTAAAAATTCAACTTAATCTATGTTTTCATCGAAATAGACAGAAATTGCAAAATTGAATTATCTCCACATCATATAATGTTTCTATAAAAATCCTTGGCATCAAAGAACAAAAAAAAATCGCGTTGGCGTTGAATGACCCATATAAACAACAATACTAAAACACAAAAATCTTTACTCTAGGATCCGATGTAGCTAATGGACTGATATGCGCCATGACCAGGGGTAACAGAGTTGTTACAAACGTGGCATTCCCTAAAACTTCAGTGGCTACCACTTCTTCCGCCTTCTCTCTTGCCAGTGCAAAAATTTCATTGGATCGTTGAATAATTGTTGCTGTCATAGAAAGAGTACACTTTCTAGCCTGTACTTCAGCCATCGCCTTGCTCATGTACTGTCCGTCGGAATCTTGAGGGTTCGAATAATACAATATATGTGGAATTTGGCCTCTTGTTTGAGTTGTACCTGCGTGGATAAAACATATTAGCATTAGTATTTACAAGTATTTTCTTTAAATCTTAAAAACATATTTTATTATAATAATAGTACGTACCATTAAAACTCAAGGAACAAGCTGTAAAAGTAAAAGTTGTTCCATCTGAACCTTTAACGACGCTTAGGCCGCCGTCACCATTACTTGTTCGCCCACCATGGTTCCTCAGTCTAATGGCGTACTTCACATTTTCTTTTATGGGTACAGGTTTATCAAACTTTAAGTCTACTATATCGTTCACACAATCATCCGGACCGAACGAACCGCGTGTACAATCCAAACTACTCCAACGTTGAGTATGAGATGGATCATTACCTGTGTTATTTTGCTATACAACAGAAATTGATTATCAAATTAATGATTTCAATTAATTTATATCTATTAGAAATGATTTAACAAAGGACGATCCACATGTGCCATCTCCAAATTTGAATGAAATTTTGGGAGGACATAATTTTTATAGAAATATTAGAATTAAAGGTGTTACTTCAGGATCGTCCCATGTATAAAAATAATAACACGTACATCGTCGAGCAACTCTAATTCATAATCGTATACACCAACACCGCCATAGATGCCCACACCAGCGATAACAATTCCAGGCTGATCAACGGAAAAACAAATTGCGTCTGGAGAACCATTGCCAGTGTTCCAAGATCTTGTCTGTACTACTCGTGTGAACCTCGAGGGTGTAGTATACATTATTCTGCCGCAGGCAACTTGAAGTTTATCCTCGTTCCCACTGGACTGCGCGGCCAATTCAGCAATTACTCTTTCTAATAAATAACAACAATGAAGAACCAATTCTGGTAGTGACTGAGTCTTTTTTCTGCACAGACTTTTCTTCACGGGAATTAGAATCAGATCTAGCAATCTGTCAAGAACATCGCGGAAAGTCCAGTTTAATGTTTCCTTTCCGGAATTTTCCATCTGCGATTTGTAACTAATTTGTTCGACTAGAATTGGGTACTGATGATTCTCAGTTGAGTTTATCATTAACAAGCCAGTATTGTCTGATGGGCTCAGCTGATATTTGATACTATCACTGCTCTCCATAATATTATTCAAAAGCGGAAATGTACATCGGAGACGTATGGTGGGATTGCATAGAGAAGCCAGAACTGCGGATAACAATCTGTCCTTCGAAGTTTTTCCTTGTTCCTGTCAAATATAGAAAATGTTAAATTGTTCATTAATAACTCTATTTATGTAACGATTAGATTTACTTACTCTATCAATTTCAGATAGCAATTCATATAAACAGGTCCACTTTAAATATGCTGTAGGATAAAATGCATGGTAACATGCGACAAATGTTTTGTGACATTCATCCAGGATGGTGTTAGTTACTTTATCAATTACGGTACCAGAACCTATATTTAATATCATTTATATTTCACAATGAAAAGACAAAATCCGCATTAAAATCAAATATAAAAACATACCTTTACTTGTTCGTGTTTTTCCTTTACTTTTGGCACCAGATGGCACAGTATCAGACAAAATTTGATGCAACAGAGCACGCACTTCGCCTATGCATTCTGCTAGACGCACCGATTCGGTTGGAGTTTTCTTGCTGACTGTGAAGTATTGATGTTGAATTAATTATGCATTAACGTGGACAATAAAATAGATTACGTACTTTGGTTCGGATAAATCTCATTGGTGTACGTTCTAAGTAATCTCAAACTAGCTTGACTAATATAAACTAAACGCTCCATTTCCAACATTGCATGCAATGAAGATGTAGTATAAGTCATTGTATCGTTTAATGACGCTTTTAATGTATTCCAACTCCACTGGAGTAATGATATTAATGACTGAAAACATTCCTGAAAAGAAAAGTATACAATCAATATCATTTCATGGTTTCCACATTAAAGAAAGTAGAGACATACTTTGGTGACTGTTCGACTAAAATGTCTTTTTAACACGTAAACTGGTTCAATTTGATATCTTTGTCTATTGGGTGTTTGGTTTTCAGGCGTAACAACTCGATACAATAATTGAGGTATTTGTCCGGCGTTCACATCTGTTCCATTATTAGATCTTTTGGAAGATTTAAAGTAAAACATAACTCTGAAAAAAGTACAAAGATAATGCTATTCCGTTGACTTTTCTTATTTATTTGCAATCATACTCACTGATCTTCAGCTGTAACCATTCCTTGACCACCGGATCCACAATCACTGGCAGGACCACTGACTTTAGCCCAAGCGACGTACCATCTATTTGCTTGTAAGGAAATTGGATCATCGAACAAAATAAAACATTTCTGTCTCGGTCTACATTCGTATGGCACTTCCTCGGATTCTGCTAAAAGTTCACCGTCATTTTCCTGATCCCCTCCGCCCATTCCAATATCAAAAAGCTAAAATCATTTGTAATATTAGTTAACTTTTGAAAATCAGATTGTACATACGTAATACTTACCCTTATTTTTGCCGTGTAATCTCCCCGACCACCAAACAAACTGTAACCACCAAGTAAAATATCGGTATCAGGCATAAATCTGATAGCTTCTACAGAATGAGGGGTATAGCCCCAGCCACCACCCAGACCTAGAAACGTATAGAAATATTTTACTGATAAATATAACAAAAGAAAATGAAAACTTTTTAATGCTTTAAATACGCACTTTCAAATCTGTTAACCGTAACAAAATCTTCGCGACTGTATACTTTGCCTTGCGTCGTTTGATTGCATTCGTTTTCTTCGATTATAGACAAATTTTTATCTTGAGCCTGTGTCAAGGTGTCCAAACATCCCAACAAATGTATCGCAGCTTGAGATCGTGTTACGAAACAATTCGATACAACGGGCAACGTTAAACCTGGACTTAAAATAGAATCTTTCAAACCAGGAATCAATCTAGCTTCCGCTGATATGATATTGTATAAACTGATTTCATTGTTTGTCGGATCGAAAGTCCAAATGACGTTATACAAAGGATCTAAACACGTTGCACAACTACTAAAGTCGACTTGATCCAATCCGCTGTAACTATTGCAAGTGCCGTCCCTTTTGCTTATGACTAAACATTTGAACGAATTTGCATGATCGTTTTGATGTGGAATTAAAACTGAAACAATTTTGTTTGTTATTAGTAAATATACTTGCAATGCGGTAATGGCGGAGCAGCAATTTACAAAAGAAGGACATACTTATACAGTTTTTATTTGCCATAACAGTACTCCTTGTTAAACTAATAGAATTTATTTCATCAATTTTGACATATGTCTGATCTCCAGTAGCACCGACCCATGTTGCTCGCCTGCCCCAACGTGGACCGATATTTGCAACTAAATTTGGGAAACTATGCCATGACTGTGTTCTATCGGATCGATGATTAGCCGGTGTAGTATTTGCAGATTCGTTTTGCCCGTTCCACCAATTCATGTTCAATTGTCCTTTCTGTATTTAACAAAGAAATATATAAAAATATCATAAATTATAATTGAATTAAAGATACGCGAAAACCCTAAAATATTGAGCATGGATGAATTGAAAACTTTATCCGGAACGGGTTTGCGAAAGTTTTTGTAATTCTTGAATGTATTTCCTGACTATATACGAGTTTTCGATTGTTTTTGAATCCTCAAAAATGTTTAGTATTATTCTCGAAAATGTTAGGGACTTTCAAATATTTTAGGGTTTTCAAATATTTTCGGGAATGCCGAAATAATCATGAATTTTGAAATTTTCCAGAATCAGACAAACAATGAACTTCTGACATTTCCAGAGTCTCATACATCATTAAATTAAATCAGTTAAAGTAAATTAAACGTTAAGAATAATACAAACTTGATAAGCTCCAAATGTGTACACTTCGCCTTTTGATGTAAGTACAACAGTATGATTGCTTCCGGCAGCCACCTGAGTAGCTATCCCTGGTATTTTAACTTGAACTGGTTCTGCATGAGGCACTAAATCTCCCACGCCTAACTGGCCATATACATTGCTTCCAAATGTATAAACTTCTCCATTTTGTAAGAGGATGACTATGTAATTGATTAAAACAACAATAATATTCTGTATTAAATTTGTTGAACATAAAAATATTTATATGCATTACCTGTATGATGTAATCCGCATGATACTTGAACCACAGGACTCTCGTTGGGTATGGGAACTCTAGCTGGTGGAATACTTGCGATTCTTGTGACATCGCCACGTTCCACATCGCTTCCTCCAACACCTTCTTCTGTCATTAAGTTACTAGTAAATCCAAGTATAATTTCGCCAAAACTACTTTTCAGTGCTGCACTTGGTCCTGCTAATTTGTAAAAAATTTATTATTATATTAAATATTGTACAACTACACTTAGCGTGACACATGCATGTGTAGACTATACACCTATCGTACAAACACATATATTAGATGTGTGCAAGAACCTCGTGTCGAAGCGATAATAATTTCTTGGAAATCCCGATATATTCGAGAAACTCGAAATTTTCAAAAAAATTGTCCCGATTCCGAATAAAATTCTTGGCCCGTCACGAACTGACATATTCAGGTTGTCGCACACCTCTAATACATATACATCTATTCAATCTTTAAATATTCGGACCTTTCATCTTTATCCCATACTTTGCAGAGCTCGGTCCTGCCGTAGTCCTATGTTTTTGCTTAATTTCTTCCAGTCGCTTTTGCAAGAATTCCCGAAAGTTTAATCTTGTGTTACCTGAAGAAATCACATATTTGTCATTTAAGAATATCCAATTAGTTAGTAAGTACAATATTGAAAATGTCTCCTTCTGTTCATTATTGTGGGATTTTGCTGAACCTTATGTATTTTAACTCAACGCGTTGGACAGATAGATGGTGTCACGCAACGCACCACGCTACTGTATTATTAACGGTAGCCCTTTATTGACGGATTCACACAGGATCGCACTCACAAAGAACGCAACAAGTATACCATACAAGATAACTACACAGGACAACCATAAATGAGTACCAAATGAGAATGAGGATGAGCGAAGTCTCCTGGGGACTTCCCTATATCCTAAATCACACAACCAACACACACACACACACACACCACTCATTCCCAATCGCACAGGTGGCTTCAAATGCACCGCGTCTCAATCACACAACGCGGATGCTTGACCGTTTGTCGCGCGCCACTTTCATGCAATGTTTCTCTCTCTCTCTCTCTCTCTCTTCCACCCTCCCTCCCGCCTTCTCTCTCGCTTCACATGCACGTTTCTCACATCCTACATTATGAAGATATTTGAATTGCTAAACTCATTCCAAAACTTGCAGAATTGAAAATTTTAAAAATGTGAAGTACAGAATTCCAAAGAAATGCAATAAAATTTGACAAAATAATTAAACTCTTTAGAGATTAAATGTTTACCGCTATAGCAGTTTTTCTTTGCACAAATGCGACAACATCCACATTCGGCGCAGCCACTTTCGCCTACACCGCATCCACATTCCCTGAAACCATATAGTTACAATTTTCTGCAATATGTGATACTCCCTTTATACGAACACTTACTGGCCAGGATTTCGATCAGGACGTGTAATACTCGAACACGATATACTGTAGCCGGTACACTCTCGACATACCGTGCAAACCATGCAAACACCACGTCTCCATTGATGTTGCCCTGGTAAACACATTCTTTTCGTTTCTTTCCACTCTTCTGTAGGCTCCACAGCATCTATTTATAGTAATATTATTACATTTTGATATTACAAAACAATTAAACATTGATGCATAAATAACTACCTTCTTCAGTTGTTAAAATTTCATCCTCTACTGCCCCCATATCCATAGCAACCACTGTAGTGTTTTTATTAATTGTATGAACTGTCGTGAAACCTCTACCACATTGTCCTTTATTGTTGATTCCAAATGTGTACAAATGACCTTTATTAGTCAAGGCCGCAGCATGAGCTTTCCCTAAAGAAACATGCACGACACAGACGTCTCTGAGATCAGTAACTAATCCGGATTCTGGATCACTATGTAAAGTATCTTTGCCAAACATCAATAGAGAACCCTCCTTTGTGACTAACGCCGTCGATCCATTATTACACGCAGCAGTTACAATAAACTGCCCTTCTACTTTTGCTATTTTTTTTGGTTTAACTGGCTTAGATTGTCGACGAACTTTGCCTGAAATATAAAATATGTTTCAAAATATTCTATAACATACAACCAGTCTTAGTTCCATTGAACTGAAGCAGTTTCCTCAGAACATATTCACAGATTTTATTGGCGAACCTCTATTTAAACTACTTACTGCTATCACCGTCTTCTCCGCGTCTAGCTGTACCCGCAAACAAGACTGAACCATCTTCTAGAATCATGACAACATGCTGGCC
Organism: Agapostemon virescens; assembly: GCA_028453745.1. NCBI lineage: Eukaryota > Metazoa > Arthropoda > Insecta > Hymenoptera > Halictidae > Agapostemon > Agapostemon virescens. The sequence goes on from CM052094.1 coordinate 8,396,808, forward strand.
ATCATGCCCGACTGCAAAATTTACAAGTCGCGGTCCTTTCCCAAGAGTGAGTTCTACCCATCTATTAGGCCTTGTGTTGCTCTTCATGCCGAAACTGGTTCCTTTCCCAGTATATAATACCTTTGAAGTGTAAAATGAATATCATCAAGTCATCATACTCTTAAAAAATTTGTTTATGTTTATTAGTGCTTACTTTCCCAGATATAGTTTTCAATAAACCAAACTCCTGGCCTGCTACAATTGTTGCAATTTCATCGTCACAACCTGGATTTAATGTATGAACCACCTGTTCTTCGTCGAAAGCAGCGTAACCGAAGACGTCTACGCATTTCCTTGCCAGCTTTAATGGCAATTCTGTCGCAACTGTTACTGGATTACTTAGCATGTTTATTGTTCTAACTACAAAACCATCCTGCGAAAATAAATGAAATTCAATTTCTATTGTATATATTACATATTTTTAATATTTATAATATTACATATTTTAACCATGCAGTCTAATATAAATCACTAACGTCTTTTCCAGCTGTTATCATTCCTACGCATTCACCATCAGAGAACATAACAGAAGATGACCAATCACGACCCTCTAAAACAGCAATTCCTGTGACTACCAATGTTTCTGCATCAATAATTAATAATTCAGTCTGTTTTCTGGGTGTGCATTTAAAATATAGAGTATTCTGAAAAATATAAATGTAATATTAGAAGCTGGAACTTCTATTAACACGTAAAACGCCAGCATTTTTTCGTTGTATCTTCCAAACGCTTATAGAAATTGAAATACGAAAATAGCGGTATTTATTTCAGTTTTGATATTCATACATTGCGGTACCGACATTGCAATGAACCGACATTGAACTTACGTTTGCATAACCAAGCCAACCCGTCTCAGTTGGATGAAAATCTTTTTTCTGAAGATACAGATGACCCCAAACAGTTCCACCGTGGCCACTACCAATTTTTAATAACCCTCCACTTGTATGCAAATACAGGTACTTTCCGTCACTCACAAAACTTCTTCCATTCAACACTACATTATTTATTTCATTTGGTAACTTAAGCATAGAACTAAAAATCCTAGAACATTTAGGAACTCCATACGTAATCCAATCTGGTCGTGTGAGCTTTCCCAGTAAAACAGCTTGTACACTCCTTTGTAAGGACATTAATACACATGGCATCTACAATGTATATATTAGTTAGAAATATTAAAATGACATAACAAAATATGTCGTTATTAAATGGAAAAGAAATATACTTGGATATTTTGGACAGCTAATGCTCTAGGACACATGAGTAAAGCAGCTATTGCTGTCAACAGACGACCAGTATCACCTCTAACTACTACAAGACTTAATAAACAGGCACAAGCAACTGCCGTCAAATGACTACCATCATTGGCAGCAGCTGATTCTGGGCCATGCGAAGTGGCAAAGTCTAATAATAAATCAAAAAGGGGATCTGTAAAAGAACAAAAGACAGGTTTGTAATATAAGGCATCATTAGAAGTTATATACCAATTATAATCTTATATAGTTACCAATAACATCATCTTGTTCAGATTTGAGGCCTTCAGGAAGTTGTCCTTGCAATATATCCAATAAAGCAGACAATGCTTTTGTACATAAAAGAGGTTCGATTGTTCTACTCTCCCGCATTAGAGTGAAAACACTTCTTAAACCAATACCTACAATCTGTAGATTAATGGTTTAAATTATAACATCTGTGTTTATATTTACAGTATACTTTAGTATTACCTTTGGTAAGTTTTGTATAGTGGATATCCTATCGTCATCATCGCTTTCTGTATCAACAGTCTCGCCAAGCTCTGGTGGTGTTGGAAAATTGCAATTTAACGCCCTACAAACTTCACTTGTTGTCCTAGCATGTCTTTCCAAAATAGTACTTCTAACACTAGCAAATACAGCAAATGCAGAAGCATTGCAAGATAGTTGAATTTCTGGTGGATGATTATAATTCAAATCTCCGCTTAAATCAATCTAAAAATATCAGAAGTATGAATCGAAATGTGTATAGACATATGCACCTATCAAAACAATCAGTGATACCTTCTTTTTGTCTCTTTTCCGTATAGATTTACTTTTTTTACATTTCCTCCATTCTTCTTTTTGTCTGAAAATCAAACCCAATAGTCTAATAAATAATATAATTATAATAAACAAATATTTTTAAAAGCATTATTTAACTTAACAAATACGTTTTAAACTATTATAAATGGTATAATAAAAATAAAAATTTGTTGCATTTATAAATAAATATTATTTTACTTCTATTAGCATCTAAGGTAAATATCTACATTAAAAAATTTGTATTCGTCTCTATACGAAATAATCATGAAGAATTTGAAATATTTAATAAAATCTGTAAAGACAGACAGTGGTTGTTCTATTTACGTCAGTACTGTCAAACTGACAGCCCTGTGGCTTAGATTAATTACAATAAACAAACTAAGCATTTTAGGTTACTTTAAAAACTTGAGACGCCTAGCAAGTGTTTGTACAATTTTACAATGTTGATCAACATATTAAATAATAATAAGTAAAAGAATCATGATTTTTTTTATCATAATCATCGAGTTTGATAAATGACAAGTGATGTCACCGCCGAAAGCAGTAAGTAAACAAAGCATGAGGGAGGTTATATAGGTTTTGCACCTTTGTGCTTCGGTGATGCTTTTGAAAAGATCATAAAAGCATTTCGCAAAGTTCTCCGGTTCGGGCAGCAACTTTTCGTGGTCCCCAGACTCCATGTTGTACACAAAATTTTAACGTACGAATCACCAATTCATTTTCGTAATACTATTGATCGTTGACATTCTCCTGCCTTCCCCATGTGATTCCATCGCACGGGTTAAAAAAAAGAGCCATTCCACGAATTCTATCAAAGTATTTATTTGTTTGACCTGCGATTTAAAATTCAGAAGCAACATACAACTTAACAGCGTATTATTTTTATAACATTCGAAAACAGGCAAAGATCCGCCTCCAATGTATGTTAAGAAATTTGTCTTGAAAGTACACCGGCGGTCAAAATAGTAATGTACCCCACTCCGACGTTTCAAACACACTAGTCCAAACGAGAGTTCTATCTTATGCCATAATATTCAATGGCCGATTCGCAGCGCCTTTATTGAGATGTGAAATGGGGTTGTTGAGAAAATAACAGAGTGTAGCAGAGACTACTCATGCCTGAGATTTCGGTGTTCCCAAGTATAGTGCTACCCTCTAGTTTCACATTTAGCCTCAATCAAATCCAACATTTAGTCAAGATCAGAGTCCTTATCTACTTTCATATAAACTACAATCATCATTTATTACTTCCCAGGATGGCTCACGTGAAAGTTCGTGTCGATTAATTTTTATATTTAATAAATATATACCAAAACGAATCGATAAATAATCGATTCCCGATGAGTAAATCGGCACGAACTTTCTGGCCAACCAAATATTTCATGCGCGAACCCCTTCAGAAAGAATGCTAACAGTCACTGATTAGACCTAAGAAAAGAATGTTACAGGAATGTAGATGTACAGGATTTGTAAATAAATAAATGTTTATTACTCTAACACGTGATAGTGACTTGCCTACGCGCAATGGACACCTATATTACCGTCCACGGTGGAAGGTAACTCTGTTACCGGCAGTGGCCACAGGATAATATTGTCAGGAAGATTCGTTTCATGCATGCAAGTGCCAGGTACGTTGGTCAAACAGGCACGAAATTCACCCGATTGTACTTTTCAGGGAAAACACCAACCACCTGATGACAAATTGCTCGTCTATATCGTTAAGCGCTGCATTGTTCGACGTTAAGCGTGCGCCGTGGACTGCCCACTCTTTACGAATAAGCACATCGTGGGCTACGTATTTATACGTTCATAGCCTAAATTGAATGGTTATGTGAGAACGCATATACGCGTTCATAGCCTAAATTGAATGGTTCTGTGAGAACGCATATATGCATTCATAGTGCTCGAAGGGTTAAGAAATGAATTAATTCTCTTGTGTTAAAAGTTACTCTGTTTCTCGAACAGTTAAACTGGTAAAAACAACGAATTCATTAGAAATCACTATTGCGACGATCGAGATTTACTGAATGTAGTTGGGGAGGGGGAAATTGTACATGGCTGCGCAAAGCGCGGACCTGAGCGCGGCAAACACGTAGGAGCGGTTGGGATCCGGGATAAGTGTAATGTTGGGATTCTTTGAGATTGATCAGTGATTCTTTTGACCTACCAACTTAGGTTCTTCACTACTATTGTCTATCTTCAACTAGCTTTGCATTAACTAGAGCTTCCCGCCACTATTATTGCGCATCTTGGTCTACCTTTAGCTAGTTTAGGGTAGACCAAAAGTTATTTAAAATTTCCTGCGCCGACTTTAAGCTAAATTGGGGTGGGCCAAGGTTTCTGCAATGCTTTCTCCGTTTACCTTGGCCCACCTGCAGCAGCTTTTTACAATTACTAAAGTATAATAATAATAATAATAATAATAATAATAATAATAAATAGTTAGAAATAGAATAGAAATAGAAATAGTTTCAGAGCTCATGTACATGCAACGGACGTTATCAATTTTTATTTTTTGGATTTATAACTGGAATTACCTCCGAAACTTCCGAAAGTTCCTTTCATGGGATCCGTTGGTATCTGGCCGTTGGTACATCATTATTATTTCCACAAGACGCATTTACCAATTAGTCTAGGGTCCACCTTTGTCCATTTCCAATGTCAGTGAATAACACAGAGAGACTGGGACAGTCTTTAAGAGTTAATAAATACCTTGCTGTTGACTCAGATAAGGTACAGTAGACCTATTACCCTATGTATTTTTTATTCTCACGTCCAAGGGGTCCCCTTTACACTGCAGATTGTCAACCCTTAATCCTATTCAACGACGTCAAAGTACAATAGATCCGAGACCGCTTAGTAAATACGTTCCATAATTTAAAATTTCAACATCGATCAAAGTACCGCGCCCTCTACCCTGAATATAACATTCTCTTATGAACTACGTAAGATTGCGTCCAATGGTGTAGGTAATTGGGTTTAATACCATAGGTAATAAATAGGTGTAGATTGTCCACCATGGCACCGGAAAATTATTGCTATTTCTATATAACAGTATCTTTTCTTTGTCAATATCAATGTTAAAAAATAATATAGGTTTCAATCCGTGAAAAAGTTGTAAAATCTGATCCAGGCTAAAGGTGACGTTGGTTCTAATCCAAGCTAAAGCGAGAGTAGGTGGCAGCACTGTAGTGGCAACCGAAATCTTAGACAAGAGCATTCTCTATTCCTCTTTATTCCGGACATGTGCATTCTCACTCTTTGTCTGGTAAGAGCAACAATAAATTAGATAGAGTATCCATAAAAGAATGGCTAAGAAAGATGAATTATGGAAGCAATTAAAAGATCGCAATAATTCAATTAGATCTTTCTCATAACATTTTGCTTCCTTTTTATAAAAACAACTGTTCCCTTTCTTAATTGAAACTTCATCCCGCATTGTGTAATTGGAATAAGCTCCTGCACTGCGGACACGAGAATATGATACAGGTTTACCCATCTTGAGTGATCGCGTAGTCTATGGTGATACGATGTCTGAACAGTTGGGTCAATAGGAAATATGGCGGCATTGCGCCGAGTACGAAGGTGAGTCGGTGGTAAACCACGTTTGTTTGCGAGGGACATTCGGTCAGACAGAAAAGTCAACATAGTAATGAAAGTGTGGTATGACCTGTGATAAGATGTGCAGTGTTTTGTGACGAAAATAACAGCCCGTTGCGGCTGATTCGGATTTTGGCGTTAACTTGTCGTCGAACAAGACGCATAATTGGCAGTGCCCTCGAAGTGGCAGGTATGCAATACACGAAAATACCCTTTAAAAACATTGGAACATATTTTTCGTGCGTCCGTCGTATTGTTATTTACAAATAGAGATACTATGAATAGACACTTCTGCCCACAAACCGTGTTATCGACCTGCCGTGTTATTATCGCGCAGCATCAGTGAATCGTTTACGATTCGAATCGGGTGTGTTCCCTGTTGTCATCAACAGGACATTGACTCCTAGGATATTGTACTGTTCCGACCTTCCCCCATCGTTTTTTTTAGTCAAAATAGAACACAACGAATTTCTGATTTTTCTTTCTACTCGGATTTAACGCGCATCGCACGCTACTGTATGCGGGTTGCAATTTCAGATAGGACAATGAAACGGTTTGAATTACTTTAAATCGGACATTTTAAATAATCAGATAATAGATTACTTGGAATTTGTACTCGCTCAAGTGGTAACGAATATTATCTTCTATTACTCGAATAAAACAATCGTTGCCGTGTTGTTGACCTAAGTTAAAACATTTGCTGTTGAGCCAGTTATTTAAAGCCACTTCTCTTTGGCAATGGCCGTGAATGTGCACTTCTGTTTTTATTATTCAGAACGGACATTTTATTATCGCTTTAGGTTATCTTGTTTAATATTCGCGTTTGCGTAAAGATCCATTGCTGCGTAATTATACGCGACATTCATCCGAATGTCTTTGTCCATTCTGGATTTATAGAAATAATTGTTGTGTTTACTAGCGACTCCGGAATTCCTTTTAATTCAAGAATTGTGAATGACTCGGTACTGTTTTCTTCCGGGTTAAATTCAACGATGAATCCTGATAATTTTAAAAGTAAAAGCGGTAGACAAGGCTTATAGAGCTTCTGAAGGATGTGAAACCCTTTATTGTTGGTACTTCTGGGCAGATGGGATAGAACGCCAGTCATACACGTGTACGCATGCTGGGTACGTTAGTGATATATAGGTCAAGCGTTCCTCAACATTGAGGTCATTGCCCCGGGATCTGCTCCGTCGGTAAAACAGCACGTTAATTGACTAAAGTCATATTGCCTGCGTGTATTTTGACGATAGAGGTCACCATTAGAAGTGTTTACGGACATTTCTACCGTCTTTCTATTTCATAACGTTTCGAGTCTATCGAGAAAGGAAATGATTAGTTATTTTTAACACGACGAGTACGTTAGCATTACAGTAAAACAAAGTTTCAACGAGCCGGAATCCATCGGAACTGCATCCCTGTAGCATGATTTGAGAAAAGTATAACAATTTTTAAATATACACACGTCGTTCATGCGTCGATCGAAGTTAGCGAACGTTTCAATATTTCAATTAAATGTAACAGACATTTTGGAATCGAACACGGTGACCTTGAACTCCAGAATTGTATTAACCGTCACTGTCGTTTCACAGGTGCCGTCGTTTCGGTGTGTCAGACGCATCGACAAAGTATTTTTATCGTTTTAAAATAACTAAATATCCTTGGGAACTTGCAGTGGTTAATAATAAATCGAAAACCGAAGAACTGTTACAAATAATATAATTAGATCGCAACTGATCATTCAGAATTTGACGATGTACACGACGTCGATAATGTCACGTATTTATATATAATTTCGTTCTATAAATTTATACAACTTTGTCGATGCATCAATGAGTTCTAAATGTTCTAACAACATTCCCAAAATGAAACTCCTTGTTGTTATTTATAATATATAAACTTCCTTTTGATCGCTGCGATATAAATTAATTATTATAAATAAAAAAATCATTATAACTTTTCATCTATTATTTTTTTCTTTCTAGGAAGATATTAAAGACATTCGCATAATTCTAAGAGTTACGTGATATCGTGTTAATTATTTAGAAAAAAATCATTTCTATAAATATTAATATTAAAAAAATATTAAATTATTATTAACAAATTATCAGACTTGATTTTTTTATAATTAATTGATAGTTCAATTGAAAAAACATTGATAATTAATTTCATTTCTATTGTAATATTTTTGGGAAATTGATAATTAATTGACAATTTAATTTAAATAAATCGTCTACAACAAATTTAATTTCTATTTTAATATTTCTTTGATAATTAATTGGTAATTTATTTTAAATAAAACACTGATACATAAATTTATTTTGATCTTAATTTTTTTTTTATAATTTATTTCTGTTTTAATCTTTTTTTAATAATTGATTGACGATTAATTGATAATTCAATTTAAATAAAATATTGATAATTAATTTCATTTCTGTTTTAACATTAATATTTTGAATATCAATAGCTTTACATTTTCTAGCTAATCCGTATAGACGTAGAAACAGGAAATCTCAATGAATTCCATCAGCAGACGAACATGTTCTCAACAACAAAATTAATAGTAACCTTTAAAATGTTTCTCCGATGTAGTATAACTTGGCAACGCCTAAAATCGTGGCGTAAAAACGTACAAAATAAAGCATTAACAGGGTCCGTTGAGTTTATGGTCGCGCGCGATTCATTAACAGCACGTTTCTTTGTTCTAACTCTGTTTATACGTATTCAAGGTCACTTCTCAGGCAACTTCCTTCTAACAACACGAACGTGAGAGTTGACATTAGCATTCAATCGACCATAGTCGGCGCATTCGTGAAATGATCGTGATAAGTCGTCGGGTGTTATTAATTTATCAAGAATCTCTGTCAAACAAAGTAACAGAAACGAGAAAAAGTCAGATCTCACATTAATTTTGATATCTAGATAAAAGATACATGCGCACGATCAACTTTTGACTATAATTTTTTTAGACAGCTCATAATTCATACTCTTGTTGCAATTATATTGTACGTACAACATGTTTTCAATTGCTAGGTAGAAAGATCGATATCGTTTTAATAAGCAATTAAAAACAGGAATGCTGAAAAGCTAATTAAAATTGTGTTAGGTAATATCGAAGTGCGAAAGAGTTACACAAGTAGCCTCTGTAGAGAGGAAAATTCAATCTATAATAAAGTTTGTTTTATACTGTTACAGAATTCAATTTGTAGCATTTTTAATTAAAAACGGATTCTCAGGGTTCACCTGCTGTGAACTGAATTACGGCCTGCGGGAGTAGAGGCTTTGAGTTTCGAAATTAATCCATATTGATTATTGTATTATTTATTTTTAACTATATTATTGTGGTTGAAAATCGAAAATTATTCAAGGATCAGAAACTTAGTATTCAAATATATTTTTGACCCACTGAATATGTGTCGGCTTCGTTAGACCATTGTTAATATTTAAAAAAAATCAGAATATGTATAATTCCTACCTCGTAAAAGTAATATTCTACCTCGTAGAATAAATACTCCATCGTCCGTAGTTGGAGATGTCCAATGGCACTCGTCGAGCAAGGGTTAACCCTTTGCACTCCATTGGCGCCACTGAGGCGACATCCATAATTAGCTATCTAACAGCCACACTAGCAATGATACTTTTATTTACATTAGCATGGAATAAACGAATAATATAAATTCACGAACGTTTTTAATTTTCTCATAACATTTTCAGCCCTTAGCACTCCCAGCAATTTTA
>CM052094.1:8411238-8432343 GCA_028453745.1 Agapostemon virescens
GCCTTATGAAGCGATTGGTAGGGTAAGAAAAGAATATAAATAAAAAATAAAGCTATTTTTAGTCAGCTTTATTCAAGTGTTATATAAATTCACTAAAAACAAACACAAAATTTATTTACATTAGTCATAAAAAAATGAAGTTTAAAAAGTAATGGAATTTTACCTCAAAATAAAACTCGGACAGTAAACAATTTTCTTGTAGATATGTATGTTTTATGCTATTTTTATTTGATATTAATATTTTGTTGGTTATTTTTTATTTGCTCTTGCAGCTTTTAATCGATTCGGCATGGACCGTACTAGTTTTTCGCAATACGAAGGATCAATATTTGCCCATTCTTCTTTTAATGCTTTCTTTAAATCTTTAGCATTAGAAATAATGTGGCTTTTCAATTTTTCTTCTAAGTACGCCCATAGATGTTCGATTACATTCAAATCAGATGATTGAGCGGGAGTTTCGATTACATGTGGACAATTATAAAGTAGACGAACATTATGAGCCGGAACATTTTCCTGGTAGAAACTGTAAGAATCGGAAATACCTAACTTTTCTACACTATCCTTTAAATTATTCTTCAAAATCTGTAGATATTTTGTCTGATCCATGATCCCGTCAATAATGTGGAGATTTCCAGGTCCAGCAGTTGACATGCATCCCCACACCATTATTGAACCTTCCCCATGTTTAACAGTAGGTCGTAAATTTTTTTCCTTGTACTCCTCATTAGGTTTTCTCCAAACATAAGTTTGTCCATCGGATCGAAAAATATTAAATTTACTCTCATTTGTATATAAAACTGTCCTCCAAAATGAAAAATCTTTATTTTTGTACAATTTCGCGAATTGCAATCTTTTTGAACAATTTCTTTTACTCGCAAATGGTTTCTTCCTAGCAATTGTCCCATTAAAATTATTTTTTCTTAATATAATCCTCATTGTTTCTGGATTAGCTTCTTTCCCTAAATGTATTTTAGTTTCAGTAGCTAACTTCGGGGCACTTAATTGTGGATTTTTTTAATTTGTCGTACGATCCATCGCTCCTCGAATTCTGTGAAAATCTTCTGTTTACTTAGTTTTGGTTTATTTGCCACATTATTTCCAGATCTAAAACGTTTTATAATATCATGAACTGTAGAGTGACACATATAATGAATGTAGACAAACACAGATTAATGTAGATACACATAGACGAATATAGACAACCACGGACGGATATAGATAAATATAGATGAACGTAGACGAACATAAACGAGTATGGACAAATATAGACGAATATAGGGAAACATAGACGAATATACAGAAACGAAGAGGAATGTAGATAAACATAGAGAGTTTTGGTTCATTTTCCACATTATTTCTGGATCTAAAGCGTTTTATAATATCATGAACTGTAGAGTGGCTGCGTTTCACTATCGATGCAATATTTCGTACAGACAAACCGTCTCTAAATTGACTTATAACAAGTTCTCGGAGTTCTAACGATGTTTCTCCACATTTTCTAGCCATTTTGAGAAATTAAAACAAAACTTCACAGAAACTAACGACTTACGTCAACTAAAACCTACATGAAATGAAAGTATGAAAAAATAAATTGGAATTCCCCGCATTTCATTTGTTTTTCCCACAGAATTATCAACTGTCCGAGTTTCAGTTTGAGGCTAGTTTTCATGACTTTTAACATTTACATTTTGTTTTGAATTATATCGTGAATAATTTTTCTCTTTGCTTAATAAATTTTATTTGACCTTAACTGTAAATTATTGAAAATAATTCTGTTTTTCATTTAATTTGTTTTCTTATACTAATAATAACCTCAGAAAGTGTAAGATATGTAGGTGTCCAAATTTTACTAATCGACTTCCTATTATTAATTTTAGTTTAATATGTATTCGCAGCATTCATATAAGTTAAGACATTCCTTTTTTCACAGCCTTTCTCATTCTCTCTTTGGGAAGCTACACATGGCCCAATATTTGTTGCGATGGATTAGAAAACCCCAGGAAACCTAATTAGACCGTTTCTATACCAAAAGAAAATTAATAAATTATTTCTTGGTTTATTGTGCCCTGAACTCTAGAAATTTCACAGCTAACAGTGATTTCGTCAGGACGCCTGCTACTTGATTGCCTGTAGGGACATGTTCAAGTTTTATTATCTTTTTCTTAATTTGTTCTCTGGAAAAATTATATTTTTTATGAATATGTTGTCATCTCTTGTGATTGCATGTGTTGTTTGCAATACTAATACAACCATTACTGTCCTCATAAATTACAATTGGCTGTACAACTTCTATGTTTATACTTAATGCCAAGGACCTTAAGCAAAGAGCTTCTCTAATAGCTTCAAAAAGAGCCGTATATTCGGCTTCGAACTTTTAAGAAAGTTTTATCGTTTCTCCGCAGATTCGTACTGCGTTGATTCGATCTTGCACAGAGGAAATATACAAAATATCGAATAAGACGCGAAATTCTCGCACCCGTGACCCAGAACTGAAGAAACAGTGTCACGAAGATACTTGTTTAGAGTACACGTCGAACAACAGGAAACGAGACATTAAGTAAAAATTAACCTAAATTATATGTTGCCCTATCGTATCGCAGCTAGTCAAATTGACTTAGATTGCAGCATACGACATTGCTGCACATCAAGTACAGAACAGTAATAATCACATTGAAACGTTGGAACGCGCTGTTTCCTTTCGAACGATTTCTTACGTAAATGGAAGAACTTGTCGCGTATTAAAGCGGAAACAATGTTACGTTGTAGACGACGTAAAAAAGAGGAAGGAACGAAAGAAGATCGAAGGAATCCAGTATTTTTGTAGGAGCTTGATTACTTATTAACATTCCGATCCCAACGCAAGTGATCGCGAAATATCGTTCATTGAAAATCACGTATCGTGGCAGTTTGACACACGAATAAACGGTTCGCTTCTGTGGTCATACGGATGACCCAGACCTGACCGTGGCCCGAAGCGTGCTGAATAGTTGCAAAATTGTACTGTGATTGTACCGCTAATTAAATATCCATTATGCGCAAGAAAACGTGACGCTTATGAGTTGCATTTTCTGCGCACTTCCATGAATCGAACGAGTCACTCGATTAATTGCAACACTGAATAGATGTTTACGTGTTTAAAAAACTATCCAATAATCAACGAAAATTGTAATCGTTACATATATTCTGCTGCAAAAAGAAATGCTAATGTATACAAACATGATTTTCTTTCCTCTTGAAACGACGTATCACGTTCCTTTTGATATTCACCGTGTTTAATGCGAAAAGTAAAACATTTTAACACGTTCGGCACCGCGTCATATATGGGTGACGTTTTTCTTGTTCAATTAAATAAGATTTTCAGTTGCATTTTTAAAAGAAATTTAATGGAACAGGCACCGAAGTAGAAATACAGAATATACAGCATAAAAATATCAAAAATATTCTATATTACATTATTACAGATATTACATTAGCTATGTCGCGTGACATTCGTTGAAACAGTCCAAGCACATCTGTGACGATTTTGGGCAATTCGAACAATATATTGTCGTTTTTTTAAGGTTTTTTCTCGCTTGTTGGTGTTCCACAATTTGCCTCTTCCTCTGGTAACGTAGGACGCACATCCTTCTGAGACACTTTCCTCCGTTTGTGTCTATTAGTGTTGGGCACAGTATTTTCCGAGCACAATCAATCTGTGACTACAAGGTTCCGGAATTTTCTTATCTCCATTTGTTTTAGTGTAGCTCTTTGATACACTATATGTGCATTTACGATCGTTGCTCCCAAAAGTAAATGCAATGCTAATTTCCGATACCACTTGAAGCTTTTTCGTATATTAGTTGCATATGACACCATCTGGTCGCTCCTGTTGATTCCGGATTTTCCAATATTGTACGCCTCTATCGCCAAAGGTTTCATTTTCGAAGGACGACTGCGATGTGTAAAAGCCGAGCTTGGAGTCATGATGGGTGCATGTTTTGTCGATAAACTGGACATTTTAGTCTTTGTGATGGGTCGAAGGTTCTGTAACAATTAGATCACCCAAAACACACGGGCATACTCGACTTGCATCGTTGCTATTCCTACTTATCGCTCTGTTTACGTTCTGACGCGCTTCGACAGTCAGATTTGGGCCCCGCAAGAAACTCAACCGAATCACGCTGGGCGCCTAACGTGTTAGTAAATTTTGGCACATTAATTAACAACGTAGAGAGTTTAACCCTTGACGTTCCAATGGCTCCTCTGAGGAGAAAAAATTGCCATACTATTATTTGTGCCCATAATTATGAAAGTAATCTAAGTCAAAATTAAAAAAAAATGAGTTTATCAGTTATTTCACACCACATTATTTTAAACTAAATTTATTCAATGTAATTTTTACGATATCGTCATAAATGAACCATTAGATAGTGGTTGTAATTTCAACATTATGTGGAATTCATTTAGTGTTAATTATGAAAGTGGTCGAAGTAAAAAATTTAAAGAAATTATATAAACATAACTTGAAAATGGCACGTGGCTCTCTGTATATGAAGGATATAACTACTCAAAAACACGTAATAGCTTACAGTGATGCTTGTCCAGGCCAAAATTGAAACATTAAAGTAGCATTGACATGGATGAAAATTGCTCAGTCATCAAATAATAATATTGAAACAGCAGACCACAAATTTTTAGTATCAGGTCATTCTTTTCTACCGAATGACCGTGATTTTGGGTTGATTGAAATGAAAATAAAAAAAGCAAATTACTTATACAACCCTGAGCATTATTATAAACTGATAGAAAAGTGTAGAAGAATAAATACATTTTCGATAAAACGAATGTCGCAGTCGGATTTTATTTCAACGAAATCACTAGAAGAGTAAAAAATACCGCGGGCGAATCTGTCTCTTGGTTTCAAATTCAATAGATGAGATTCTTGAAAAATGAACCTTATAAAATGTTCTATAAAACTTCTTTAGATGATTCTAAATTCCATATTTTAGATCTTACACCTGAAAGAGGAAGACCAAAAATATACGGAAATATTAAATTACTTCCATTATACACCATCGCTAGACCAGTAACGGAAGAAAAACTATTGTACATTAAAAAGTATCCTGATTTTGTAATTAATCCCTTGCCATATTATAACGAGTCCGACTCGTGATGATTTTACAGAAATTCTAACAAATATAAATATTATGCCTTTCTTTTACTATGAAATTATATTTTACTCTCTTCTAATCAATATTGAATCATTGAAGTACACGTAGCAACATAACAGATATAAATTGTCTGTTGTCTTCTGTAACATTTTTAACGATGAATATGTTACAGTAACTTTTGTCACGAAGAAAATGGTAGGGCAAGGGGTTAAAATCGCTTATAGTGCTAAAGGTTAATTCTGTGATATTACAGGCTGGTTAAAATTTAGCATATATTTAGTTTATTCTTAGTTGCAATGTCTAATGCAACAGCAGCAGAATTCGTTACATTCCTTAAAATCACAAAATCCTCGCAAGAGGTTATCGCTTTCGAATGCTTGTTTTTTATTTGTATTTTTAAACAATTCTTAGAAAGTCAGAGTGAATCATTATATGGACCGTTTATTTTGAAAGTGGTGTAAGTCCTTTTTTTTTAAAATGAGATATGACGTAATTTATGCTTAATTTAGTATAAACTTTTTGTTTATAACTAGTTAGTATTTAATATCTTTAAAAATGCCTATGCTTTGTTCAATTTAAAATTGGCCGGTAAAAGAAATTGCGTAACTATCGATTATGAAAGTGGTATAAGTCCAATTTCCATAGACAGAAAAAAATGGCATTACGAAAAAAGAATATCCTGTACACACCACAGGATTATTATGACGTTATAAACCAATGTAGACAACATAATAAATTTATTTTACACGAAACGAAACGAGAGAATTTCGTTTCAACAAAAAATCTACAAAACGCAATTAAAAAACAGATAAGAAGAAACACTAATGGGGAAAAAGTAAATTGGTTGCAAATATGTTGGATGAGATTTTGCAAAAGTGCACCGTATACTATTTTATATGAAACATCAATGGAGGACACAGAATTTAAGACTCTAAATTTATCACCTACATGTCGGGGAAGACCGTCAAAATTTGAAAAAATCGCCCTGGCCCCTTTGTATCACGATGCCAGGCCTATTACATACGAAAAATATAAGGATATGCAGCAGCTATTACCTTACATACCTCCTGTGCGTCATGAATATTTCAAAACACTGCCACAAGAAGAGCATAAATTATTAATAATACCAATATCTTGTGTTAAGTTTAACAATATATAAATATAATTAACGTTCAAAATAAAAAATACTAATTCTATTTTATTTCTTGTTATTATTTATAAACAAAATTGGATTAATATGAAATATATTTTAAGTGATATTTGTTATTTCAAAATTGAAATTAAATGATATTTACAATTGACTAATTATGAAAGTGGTGTAAGTCTAAAAGAAATCTAAAAGAAATTTATATAATCAAATTACATATTGATAAATTAGTACAAACATTCCCAGACTTCACATAATTAACCTATATTTTTTAATTGTCAGATCTGCTAACATTTAATTTTCTCGAAACAGAAGAATATGGGCTTGTACATATTTACAACTGCGATTGATCATTTTCATAGTTTGGGAAATACGGAAGTTTTATTTCTTTCGGTTCTAAAGTATTGGTTCTTCTGTTTTATTTAAACTTGCATGCAAATATGTGGGAGTATTAAATGTTAACTTGTTGGAAGAATTGAATAACTTGACATTGACTTCAAAGGACAAATGCTAAAGGTGTGCTATCTTTTAGACACCGCAGCTGATCTTTTACGTAACCATTCTTCAAAATTGTTGTCTCATGAATGAAAAACTCAAGAAGATTCTTAATTGGCACAATTTTCTGTGGCAGAAACAAACATCACAGACAAAAATTAGATAATTATGAAAATGACACTTTGAAATTTAATTGTCCACTTGTCCGCGTTTTTAACTTTCAAGTGCTTACAAAAATAAAAAGGAAGAAGGACTTCTAATTATTTATAACTCCGACTACTTCGATACGTGAACTGAACTATTCTTCAAATGTCATTTTATGGACTTACCGCATCGAATAAAATACTTCATTTCGAAAATCGTGCTCATAATTTAAAATAAATGGCACAAATAATAATTTGTTGTTTGAAACGCTATATTAACCAGTTCTGCATCAAATTTTTAACCAATCGGTATACACCTTGATGTTCTGAATAACATAAATCTAAAGAAAATGATTTACACTAGAACTATCCGCCCAATCATTTTGACTGGTCCCTAGTTTTTTCTTTCGCAATTATTAAAGTTATATTTTATATTTGTATTATAATTATATAAGTATACCCTTACAATAAGCATTGCATGAAATTTTAATAGATGCAGTCTTGTTATTATTACAAAGCAATGTATATCGTTGGATTTATTATTCGGTAGTTCTAGTGTTAACCGGATATGCTTCTCACTTTAATGATTTATCGTTTTCCTCTTGTTAGAGGTTAATTTGTTATACGGTTAGTCAGAAACGTCTGTATATGCACAAAATTTCGTAGAAATGTGCGAGGTC
This sequence comes from Agapostemon virescens, assembly GCA_028453745.1. Classification (NCBI taxonomy): domain Eukaryota; kingdom Metazoa; phylum Arthropoda; class Insecta; order Hymenoptera; family Halictidae; genus Agapostemon; species Agapostemon virescens. The sequence continues at coordinate 8,418,854 of CM052094.1, forward strand.
TTTGAAAAGGAAGATTCCTCGGACTATTCTGAGACACTTTTTACTTTGCCATTTCACGATTCGACGCTTCGTTTTCGAGTTATTAACGAAAAACGCGAACCAATCGGAGCACGGCGACGACTTTTGGCTCGGGCAATGGTGTCGCCACGCCCAGTTCCGTTTGATCCGTGTTTTTTGGTAATAACTCGACAACGAAGCTGCATAGAATATTTTCGCAAAGGAAAAAATATCTTAGAAGATTATCAGAAATCCTCCATTGAAAGTAATTCAAAAATTTTTGGAATGTCTCAAGAGAAGTATGACAATGATAAAACTAGTGTTAATAATAATTATTTATCAATGGAATGAGGGCTTTTCTAAAAGTTACGCATTATTAATTGTCATCAATCGGTACTACCTCGACGATAATCTGTAAGCTATTTACACAATCGTACTTTCGTCAATTTTATTAGCCCATAAATTTTTCAAACACTTGCTCGTAAAAAAGATGAATAAAATCCACACTGTTGGTAGATTTACGTCAGAAAATCTTCTCTACAGTGAAATAAAATTATAAATGGGATGAAATGACTTGTACGCGAATTTTCTTTTACAGTTTTCAGCGTGGCCGAATTTGTAAATTCGTACAACGAATTTCGCGGAGTTGTAAATCCCACTCCGTTTGCTCGCGACGTGATTTAAGAGCGTCGGCACAGTTGATAATTAACTACGACTAATTGAAATTAAGCTCCTCTTTTAGAAGTCAACACTTGACACATTTAATGTTCTTTCTCGTGTTTGGTCTGCTCGACATCGAACAAGTTATCGAAGTTACGACAAATGCAGTCATAAAAAACATTTGAAGAAACCGTTTTATTCGAGCAGATGTCAGACCAAAATCGTAGAAGAATTCTAAGCGAGTTCGATCGTCTCATTAACATAAAACAGCATACAACAACGGTCCAGTGTAATATTCGCTGGTTTTGATGTTAAGCCGAGACGCAAAACGAAAGGCTTTGCACTGAATGCAACCATTATCCGTCGACTATATTTACGAAGATAAACCATATTACACGATATGCTACTATCGTGTAGATGAAAAAATAATGTACAAGACAGGAGAACGATGTTCGCGCGAGATGCGCAGGAAGTTGCATCGAAAAGATTAATAATTTTAATCCGTTCGCCGCGATCGGGTTCGATGATAGCGGCCATTCTTTTCTCTAGTCAAATCTGCAAAGCGCGGTTCCTGAACTTCTTATTTTGATCGCGGGTGCACCTGCCGCAGGTGCAACAACGAGCCAATGAAATATCGTTCCAGGACGATGACCAAACGGTTCGGCGAAGAACGGCGCGCGTTCGATCGACACGATCGCCGTGTGTCGGTTTGAAAATCGGTTTTTATCTGTCGGAGCTAGGAGAAACTCAACCATTAACATTGCAACTAGCCTCTTTTACGTAGTAGGCGATATCTTATCTACCGTTGTAAACATCGTGTTACACTGTTGCAATTCATGCAAAGAATTCCGAAGGAATATTCCTTGACGTTCCACGCGAAACGACGACGGAGTAGAAATCTTCGGCCGCTATCGTTCTCGGAAGAAACGTGAATCGGAAAAATTACGATTACAGCTCCGTGGAGAACGACTAATTCCCTCGATACGTGCTTCTACAGTGTCTCGTATTTTTACACGAACCGTTTCTTTCTCGGTCGAGTTGAAAGAATCGCGCGATAAGGTCGCGTGGCGTTAACGCGACCTACAAAAGAGGACGAGCGGAAATAATCGAGTACTACTCGCAAAGTGTGCGCGATATTATTGTGGAACACCGTGACACAATCGACATTTCTTAGCTTTCCAATGGCAGACCTTGATAAAAACGAATAAGAAATGTCGAGTCTCCTTCTTCCGCGAGATTAATGATCTAATCAGGTCGAGCCGTTTGCCTGGAATGTTGACTGCGATTTAACAGATCGTAAGATTTAAACGGTATGCGAATGTTCTATCGATCCGTCAATTCTCCGATTATATTTATTCATTCTGCTTGCGAAAAGATAACATTTGATACTGGTCGTACGAGAATACTAATTTGGTTCTAGCTTTTTTTGGGGGCAGTTCTTTTAATGTCCGGGAGTAGTTACAGTTTTAACGATTCAAATTTTACCGAGCTGTTGCATCGTGTAAGTTCTAAAAGTATAAACGCAAACAATCGAAATTTATCAAGATAATATTTAATACTGGTAGTGCGAGCATAATAATTTGTTTCTAGTGATTGAGAGGGGGATAGTTCTTCTAATAACAGAGAATACCTACATTTTTAACATTTCCATTTTTACCGAGCTGTTGCATCGTGTAAGTTCTAAAAGAATCAACGCAAACAATCAGATTTTATCAAGATTATATTTAATACTGATAGTGCGAGCAAAATAATTTGTTTCTAGTGATTGTAGGGGGGAAGTACTTCTAATAACGGAGAATAGCTACATTTTTAACATTTCAATTTTTACCGAGCTATTGCATCATGTAACTTGTAGAAGAATAGATGCAAACAACAATCAGATTTTATCACGTGCCTGTCGCGTGTGTACAGCTAAGAAGATCGATTGATCGTTGACAAGTGTCCGGTGCATCTTATAGATTAATAAACTATTGTATCGATTAATTTTTATGGACGCGTGACTTGTATTACTGTATCTTTTGATAATTACTTTTTCAATTATCTTCCTTTATTGCGCATAGATTGTATTGGTTTTAACAAGACAAAAGTTTCTTAGATGGTTTCGCTGTCTCCTGTACTGGACAGGACAACTTCTTCTATTGCCGGACAATTACAGTTCTCAGTTTTGTGTTCCTTCTTTACTACTACTTGTTATTCTGCTTTCAATAATTAACCCTCCGAGAAAGGGCCAGTTTGACCATTTTATAATTGATAACGTGAAACAATTCATTGTGAAATAAATGATTTGAAAGTCTCTTCGAGTTTGATAGTGACAGATTTGTTTATTACTCAATGTAATAAAACAGTGATTTATCCTGAATGGGTTAACAACAATATAAAATTTAATCAAACCAATTATAAATAATGAATATTTTCGTTTTGTAGATCTCCGTAAATTATATATATGCTGAAAATTTCGTCGAAATCGGTTTACTCAGAACCAAGCAACAGGAATGGAAACATGTACAAATTTCCAAATTTCTTACAGCTATTGATCAAAAGTCGTGAAAAATTACGATTTTCGCAATCCTTAACATGTTGGACACGGAGCTATTTTACCTGGCTTTCAAGTTACACTTTATTTCACTTAGAAGGAAAAAATACAACTATGCATAAGCAAAAGACTCGCTTGCCCCATTTGTGCTTTTTCTTTTGCAATCAAATCTATGAAAATAGTGTAAATATTTCTGAATTTTATATAAATTATAAAGACTCGCTACCCCATTTGTGCTTTTTGTTTTACAATCAAATCTATGAAAATAGTGTAAATATTTCTGAATCTTATATAAATTATAAAGACTCGCTACCCCATTTGTGCTTTTCTACATATTTCAATCGAATCAATTAAAATATTGATATATTAGGATATACATGAATATATTAATTTCTAAATATCGCCACTCCCCAGGGACTAACACAGCGTTTAATATTAATTAAAGAACAATATTTTTGTACATAAAAATTCTTTTAGCCCCGTTTCCTAATATTTTTTCTATTCATTTCTCATTCATTCCGTCGCTATAATTTTATTCCATCACACGCATGGTAACGATCCATTTCGAACATTTCAATTCAGTAAGATAAAAATCGGACGTCCGCGGAAATCAGTTGATTCCCTGATGTCTGCAGAAATGAACATAATGTGTGTCAGCAATAAATCACGGTCTCGGCGTTGGTCGCAAATGCGTCTCGATAAAATATATTGTATTAGGTAAATCGGAAAGTTCCCTCCGTTTTTTTACGAAAAGTATAGCTTTATTCATGAAAGAAAATGAAAAAGTACGTTAATCAAAATATTGTCCATCGTTAGCGATGACTTTTTCCCATCTTTCGGGCAGCAAGCGAATTCCGCGTCGAAAGAATGATTCATCTTTGGAGGTTATCCAGGCGGAGATCCATTTTTCGAGATCTTCGTACGAATTAAATCGTTCTTCAGCAAGTGCGTGTGCCATTGACCGAAATAAGTGGTAGTCAGATGGGGCACAGTCTAGTGAATAAGCCGCATGTGGTAGCACTTCCCAGCGAAGTGCTTCTATCGTTTCCTTGACAATTTTTGAGACGTGAGGCCGAGCATTGTCATGCAGCAAAATCACCTTACGCTGTCTCGTTTCATATTGTGGTCGTTTTTTCGTGCAATGCTCGACTCAAACGGATAATTTGTTGTCGGTAGAGATCTCCTGTGATGTTTTCTTCCAATTGAAACAAAAGACTAACACTTCGCGCAAATGACGCTTATTCGGCTCAAATTCCATCTTGAATGTAGAAAAAAACGAAGTTATTGATGCAAGAGTAAATTGTTGTGTACTGAGTTTTATTAACAGATGTTCAAACTAAAAAGTTAGCCTTACTTTAGAGGTTATAGTTACCCACAGTTCGAGCTACGGCTACTCGATGCTAGATGGACAGAACTTTCCGATTGACCTAATAGCTTTCTAATCGCCGTGGCATGTCTTTCGATTATTCATTTTAAAACACTGTTTCCTCAAGATTATTGTATAGACCGTGGCTAGTTTCTGAAGTCGCAAACGCACGGCGTCGTCAGGTTCGAAAAATTAGCTTTTCCTTCGACGCTTCATCGTACTTAATAGCCTATCCACTGGCAAGGTCAATGTTAAATTACGCGTTGAATGATTTCTACTTAAACGGTAGTAAATATTCGCTGATACGCGTAACTTTGTATTCGGTTGCAATATTGTTGCTACTCGCGCGGGATTTCAACCGCTTGATAAACAGAAAAATATCGTTGCTTCTATGTGACCCGAGGGGCTGATACGGAATCAATGCGACTAGTGAAATGATTACGAAAAATGCTCGTTCAAAGTGTCTTCATTCAGTTATCCGATTGATACTGTGCATCAGCAGGATTCGTGATTGCTGTATCGGTGCGCAGTAAATTATTTCGATGATTACTTGATACGCTGGCGGTTTTCAATTTGTTTTACAGCACGAGCACGTTAAAATTTACTGACAATTATTTGCAGACCACTGTTACGCAAAAGGAAAGCTTTTTAGTCTTCGTGCCGTGTTTATTTTAAGAGAATTTTATTCCTTCAGGATTTACCATTGTTCACAAAATGCTTATGGCGAACTGGTTGAGCGTAATTGGATGTAACGAACAGAGATGCATTCGTAGAAAAGTAGCTCCCATTAGATACGATACAATTTTCTGTATGAATCTAATTAACAGTGAATTTAAAGTGAATGGAATCGTTCGTGTACGGGGCATGCGCATATTTTACTAAGTAGTGTCGTAACAGTTGAAACTGCATTTTATGACATCTACCGTCTTAATCGTACCTTTGCTTTAACCCTTTCCACTCCAAGCAATTTTAATTTCATAATCAAGATATATGAAACCGTTTATTTTGAAAGTGGCTTAAGTCCATTTATGCTCGAATCGAGATATTGAAGGGTATGCGTTGGATTAAATTTAAAAATATGGGTAACAGATAACATAATAGAATAATGTTTTTGGATTCCTAAAGGTGTCAAATTTATCATCCCAATTGGCATAATTAACATTATTGAAGAAATAATATGTTTTTGATGGCTATGAATGGACGTACGCCATTTTCAAAATCAATGAAACGACGTTTTCAATTCTTAAGAAACCACAAGTCCATAGGAAAAGTAAATTTCCCTTGAAATTAAAATAAATGTATACACTTTTATGTTATAGAATCAAAACAATATTCAACTTTCATTCTTTGTTAAATAATTTTTACATTCAAATTAATATAGTTTTATTAATTATTATTCAGTCTTCAATTTTGATTGTAACATTTGGTACATTAAAGAAGCACATCGGAAAATTACTAATGAAAACATTTTTATAACTTCAGTAATTGCGAAAGAAATAAGTAGGGACCAGTCATTTTGACCGGTTTGGTAGTTCTAGTGTTAACAGTAAACGTACCTAGTATTAAAATTGGCTGGTGTATATTGTCGTATAAAAATGCCGAGATTTAATTTATTTGAATTATTTGCTATTTTCATTACAATATATGATGGAATAAAGGAATCTGTCGAATCGATTTCTATAACAATCTTATAACTTCAATAATTGTAAAATAAAAACTCATTCACTACTACTTCATTAATCCTCGGGAAACGAATTGTGTTTACTATTTTATAATTATTGACGTGTAAGGGACTATCCAATGGTCAGTTTCTCAATTTTTTTTTTTTTATATATATTTTTAGTGGTATTTCTTGCAGATACATCAACCCTTTCGTTGATCCTCATTTGACAATTTTTCATTCAGTTGAATTGCTAGAATCTGCGTAATTAAATGACGATTTTAATACTCTGGGTCAAAATGGACTCCAGCATGGCACTTGAAGGAGTAAATACCTATATACAACACGTCTCGTGTAAAGAAGACTTGGTTTTTTCGATTAGCTCCCTCCTTAACAATAATCCTGCTCAACATTAAAATTGACTGCTGTATATTGTCTTGTAGAAATGCCAAGATTTAATTTATTTAGATTATTTCCCATTTTCATTACAAAATATAATCGAACAGAGAGATTTATCGAATCGATTTTTATAAAAATCTTATAACTTTAATAATTGTAAAATAATAACTCTGAAAAGGGTCATTTGACTCGCTGTGGTAGATTAAGCGTTAAAATACACGCCTAAATAAATTCTCTAAGAGTCACTAATTCGCATTCACTAGAAATGACTATGCTATCAGTAGAATACGAATAATAGTAAAATAGAAAGATTAAAAACGGTCATTTGACCCACTGTGGTAGGTTTAGTGTTAAATGCAAACATAGTGATGAAAAATTTATTTCAAACGACAGCAATTTTTGGTGTCGCTTTAGAGGCGACATTGGAACGCTAAGGGGTAATAATAGTAAATTAGTTGATCGCTGAAAACGATAACACGTCCTTTTTTTCTTGAAACAAGAGTCACTTTTGCTGTATTTTCTGTATCAAACCTAGCGAACAACACGCTGATGTAGAAAATATATCTTAGCGAAAATAATTTTAAAAATATCCTCTTTCCACGAAGACAATTTTACGCTCATTTCACTCACGTGGGCGTCTCTGTGATACGCAAACTAGATAATGCACTGAACGACGTATCATAGATTGTGGTCGAGCAACGACGACTTTCAGCGTGTTTCCAGCATGCTTCTGTCGAATGGCGACTCTATTTTTAACTAGACAAGTTGGTAACGCGCGTTGCAAAAAGGTTACGCCCGTGAAGACGCGTCTAAACAAGAGCGAGACGCCTACTGATTCATGGAATTGAAAACAGGAATCGTACATTTTTCTTGAAACGTTTTGTAACGTTACGATTAAACACCTGTCGAGTTACATTGTATTTTACCGTCTAGACAACCTGTCGATGCTCAAATTTTTCCATTTAATAAAAAGTTAGCATCGCTGTTTAACTACTTAATAGAAAACCAGGGCTTTCAATTACACCTCAAAATGTTTCGATAAGATTCGATATACCATCGACAGTGGTATTCAATTTGATCAAAGCTGACGAGGGGATGAACTTTTCTATAAACTTTTTCTACGAACTTTTTCTACACAATATGAACTCTCCGTTCAGGCGGCGTCAGTCCCTGGGGACTGACAGTAGACTTTTCGTTTGGACGGCGTGAATTCTAGGGACCGACAACGAAATTCTCGTCTAGTCGACATCGATGCGTGAGACCGGCATTGTTAAGAGTCAAATTATTAATGACAATTAAAAACTTTATATTAAAATTTAGTGAAGTTTATTAAAACATTTTAAGCAAAGGCGTGGCTGAGATTCGCACGTATTACAGTAAATAGCAACTTGTTTCGTGAGTTAAATTATGTTTATCTTATGTTCATAAATTGTATACATGTGCATTGGCTGCACCATTCTCATACAGTGGCTCAAAGTAATAGTGTAGTGTTTAATATTCCTTTGATTTTTTACCCTTCGCCTTTTTCCGACACTTCAAAATCATCTTTGAATAGAGTTGAATTTTATTTTTCAATCGAAACGACATGCATAATCAAACAAAAATTCGGCGACGCGTAACTCTGATGACGCGTGTTGGGATTATGGATTCTAAATGCAAATAACTTCTCCACTTTATTTCTAATAAATGCTTTATTTTAAACTGGATGAAAGAAACGTCTTTACTGTTCGACTCGATCACAGAGAATGAATATTTAGAAGCTGTTGGCCAAATATCGGTGGACGAGCTGCAACAAAGTAATCGGAACTGCCTTCGAACTCCTAAGAACCTTTCATCGTTTTTCCGCAGATTCGTACTGCGTTGATTCGATCTTGCACGGAGGAAATACAGTGGCTCAAAGTAAAACTCGGACACTGACATTTTTGTGCCTTATGAAGCGATTGGTAGGGTAAGAAAAGAATATAAATAAAAAATAAAGCTATTTTTAATCAGCTTTATTCAACGTTATATAAATTCACTAAAAACAAAATTTATTTACATTAAGTCATAAAAAAATGAAGTTTAAAAAGTAATGGAATTTGACCTCAAAATAAAACTCGGACAGTAGATAATTTTGTTCTAGATATGTACATATGTTTTATGCTATTTTTATTTGATATTAATATTTTGTTGGTAGTCTTTTATTTGCTCTTACCGCTTTTAATCGATTCGGCATGGACCATACTAGTTTTTCGCAATACAAAGGATCAATATTTGCCCATTTTAATGCTTTCTTTAAATCTTTAGTTGAATATCTTTTTCAGAAAGATTCAGACTCAAAAGAGTCCAAGTTGCACAATTCAATATTAAAATGATTATCGTGTTTCTCAAAATGTTCTAATATCACTGCCAGAGGTTGCATTACGAGACACTACTCTACATTCTTATAAATAAACAATTCATTTAGCCCAGTCCCGAAAGCATTTCCCAACTAAACGCCACAATCGCTTCCTTGATGGGTTTTTCCGCATGTGATAGTACATTATTTTTCATTTTTTGAGGTTCGTAGACTATCTACGTTAATAAAGAATAAGAATACTTTTTATTTTTTCGATTTAGACCAATAAAATAACTTCGAACTTTCAAAAGTGAATATTCTGCTTTTCTTAAATTTCCAGAATTTTAATTATTTACACCGGTATTCCCCTAATTCTTTTACACGCATATTATACTGTTATTATACAGTTTTTTCTCGCATAGGTTATACCATATAATAGAATCACAGTCGTACGAAGTTATAAAACTCATATAGTGTAAAATTGTATAAACTTGAACAGTGTGTCATGTTCTCATTTATTGACATCATTCGAGAAGGAAATGGAAGTGTATTTCGTTTTATTCTGTTTCAAATTGTCCATAAAAATGTAAATTAGTTGAAAGTTTCGAAGTCTGAGCCCCACGTGTGTCGTGCGTTGATTGTTGACACTCCCGTCCATGTGTTTCTTGAAGTGGTGTCGATTTTCAAAAACACGCGAATGTTTGATTTGCTTTCGACACTTGAACGATTAACAACAATCGATTGAACGTAGTAAGGTGTTACGCACGTGTACAGGCTGTCTTAAGGAATGATCAAAAGAGACACAGGATATTTGCGAAAAAAAAGAACGTTGGTTCAAAGGTTTACGAGTTTACAGTTGGCATTTAAGCGAGCCAAGAATAGGTAATCAACCTTCGTATGTCGCACTTCATTGAATAAGTAAAAACATTTTGTTTTAAGTCGCTGCTGAGCCATTACAATGCATACTTATTGTTTAAGTTCTTTAACGCTATTACATTACTGCGTCGCCTTGCATTACGACTTATGATAATGATATCATTAATTCTTGTGTTCGCCGTAGATAAACAAGGCATTCGTAGTCGTTAACTTGCATCGCACTGGCATTGAAATCGCGCTGGATGTACACTCCAGGACAAAAAGATGGCACATCTTATATTTTCTCATATTTTGTGTTAAAAGCTGACTAACATACATATTTGCTTTTACCGATAAATCAGAGCATCTCTGTCTATACAATTTACAAAATATCACCCACAACATATACTTCGACAGGATTCTAACACAAAAAATGTAAATATTATTGTTCGCAAGCGGGACGAAGTGATAGCACATGTAGTAAATCTACGCTTTCCAGTTACACCGATGCTCGCGAATTACGAACATCAACCACGGAACATAGTTAATAAAGTCCATGATATTATTTCGTGTTGTGTATTTGAGCCGTTTATTTCGAAAGTGGCGTAAGTCCATTTAAAAAAAAAATCGAGTCAGCTACCATAACAGTTACATTTTTACAAGATCTTTTCATTCTGTAGCAACTTGTTACCAATATATTTAAAATCGTTAAGATTTTGTAGCACAAAAATTTGCTGGTTAATAAAGCGATGAAAAGGTTTATTTTGAAAGTGGCGTAAATCCTATTGTGAGAGTTTTAAATGGATATGGAAAATAATTATGAAATAAAATTTTATGATATCCCAGCTTTATGTTTAATTATCAAAGCAACAGTTGAATTATCAATGTGCAATGGATTTGTTTTAAACAACGCAACAGTGTTTCTCCACAGAAAATGCGATTTTTAAAAGGCTAAAAATACTGACGGTGAAAGAGTAAATTAGTTTAAAATATGTTGGATGAGATTTTTGAGTAGCGATTCATATAAGTTATTCTATGAAACGACAAAGAACGAGGATGCACCGTTCAAAACATTGGATTTACTACCGTAACGGGGAAGACCGAAAACTGTAATAATATCCAGTTGGCATCACTATACAAAAAACCGAGACCACTCACAAACGTAAAATATAAGGACCTAATGGATTTATTACATTATATACCACCTGCATGCATCTGTTAATTATAAATAAATATATGTATGAAAGATAAATTGTGGTTAATAATAATTTATGTTTTTATATTTTTTCCTGCAATAAGTTAAAGATTTGTGAATGAAAAAAAAAGAAAAGGAAAAGAAAAAAAATATTTGTGAATGAAAAAAAGTATAATAAGAGTAAATAAAAAAAGAATGTTCGGCTGCGGAGAATCGAAACTGTCTTCCGCGAGTGAGCCTAGTACGCTGCCACCATGCCAAGCAATCATTTCATGGATAATTTTAATAGAACTTCATTTAAGGGCTCTCAATCATTATTTATTAATATTTAAAAATCTATCGAGTGTTGGCGGGTATAACCATACATATTCTTAATCAGAAGAACATACTTGTGACCAATGTACAAAGTTTCAACTGAATCGCTGACCCCGAGACCTTGCACTCTCCTTGTTAGAAAAGAATCTGGGAAACTAAGTTTTTCGACCGATGTCTTATCCCCCTCAGAAAGTGGTAGTTTGGGAGTTGTCGGATTTCATCGATCTGCATATTTTCCGTAATTTCAATCCGATCGACTTGAAATTTGCCATAGACTCTGACTGCGTGTCTAGAACCGTGTACACAAAATTACAAGAGAATCGGGAACCTAAAAATTTTTCCCTAATTTTTCACGATTCTCGACAGGTAGTGAGTCGTCCCTTCACTAGTTGGCGATATTTGGCAATCTTTGAAGGCGCCTCCGGATCAAACTATCAGAACTATTAACATGGGCCCAACGGGAAAATCAACGGATAAATATAAATTACTCACTGCTTGGCATGGTGGCAGCGTAATCTGGACGCGGATGATGTTGGTTCGATTCTCTGCAGCAGAACCTTCTTTTTTCATTTACTCTTATTATAGTTTTTTTCATTCACAATTTTTTTTTCTTTTCTTTTTCTTTTTTTTCATTCGCAAATCTTTAACTTATTGCAGGAAAAAATATAAAAACATAAATTATTATTAATCACAATTCATCTTTCATACATGTATTTTATTACAATTAACAGATAATAACTAACTATCATTTCATGAATAATCGTAATAGAATTTCATTTAGGGGCTCTCAATCTTTATTTATGAATATTTAAAAAACTATTGAGTGTTGGTGGGTATAGCCATATAGATTCTTTATCAGAAGAACATACTCTACCAATGTACAAAGATTCAACTGAATCGCTGACCCGAAGACCTTGTCACTCTCTCGTCACCCGAAGACCACTTTCCTTGTTAGAATGACCATTTTATTGCGGTCTCCTCCAGCAGTCATTTCATCTAGAAACTAGCGATCGAAAAACAATGAACAAGTTTCCAGGGAAATAGCAGATGCAGGTTACTCTCAGCGTTCATCTGACTTCATGTATATTCAGCGTTCATAGAAATTAGAAAAATACGCTGATCTCCGCTTAGAGCTGCCATCTTGAGCGGGACTCCCCAGCAGGTATTTTATCAAACTCGCGTTTCAGAAAATAATCGGCAGGTTTCGACGGGAGCAGCGAACGAAGGATGTATACTGTAGAACCGTCAATTGGTTCGGTCGAGCGTCGTCGTTAACCATAACCAACCGAGGAAAGAAGAGAGAAAACGACGGGTGGTCGCGCGTGCACCGACACGGCCCACCGTTTCGTCGTCGTTGATCACGAACTTGCCGATCGCTCGTCGACCAGACCGAAACACATGCACGCGCAAAACAGACACGTACATACATGGATCCATCCACACAGGACAGACACACAGGTATATTGGCACACGCGTACACACCTAACCGCGCGCGGGGGTTATCCTCGTGTAATCGTGTCTCGGCCTCTTTCCCCGTGCTTAGACTCTCGTGCATTCCTCCGCCCACGGGTACCGGGCGGTGCTCGGTTTACCCTACGCTCGACCAGGAACAACCCCCGAAAATCAGCCCCCGAACGAACAAAGAGAGTCTAGTGTCTAGACGGCTGAATATTACCGGCGACCGACGGCATGCACCGGCGTGTTCCGCATTTTCTTTGTTTCTTTCAGCCGCTCGATACTCTCCGCGCGTTGCTTCCTGTGCCTCGTATTTTTAACGGAACGAGCCTCCGAGCATAATACGCGTCGCGCGTGCTTTACCCTGTACCCGTTGAAATGGTATTCGTGTCCCGTCGACGATCTTCCATTCTTCCGTTCGACGAGCTCCGCGACTTCGTTACCCTCCGACCGCGGGGTGTTTTCTAAAAATGAACGGCCTACACGCGAAGAAAGATTGCTTCGGTTGCTTATCGACCTCGCGAGTCAACCGCTCGGATCATCGAACCGATTCGCAGTTTTCAAATTGTGCCGTCGAATCGGTCACCTCGATATAGGGATTTCGATTTCGATGGGATTTACGAAGAACGGTTGCAAAGTCAAATTCTGGGGAATTAACTCGTTTGTTTGTTACTTGATGCGCTAAGATAGACTCGGCTATGCTTAGAGAGTGTTCGAATATCAAGTGTCCTCTAAGGT
>CM052094.1:8448067-8502591 GCA_028453745.1 Agapostemon virescens
TAATACAAATTATTAGGTTGTTCGGAAAGTAATTTCATTTTTTTTTTATGAAAATGAAAGACGATTTTCTTATAGTGAATAACTATTTCATTGAAAATAAAAAGGAAATTTTTTTAAAACGAAATTATTTTCCGAACAACCTAATATATGAGCCGTTTATTTTGAAAGTGGCTTAAGTCTATTTATGCTTGAATCGAGATATTGACGGGTTTGCGTTGGATTAAATTTAAAAATATGGGTAACAGATAACATAATAGAATAATGTTTTTCGGTTTCTAAAGGTGTCAAATTTATCATACCAATTAGCATAATTAACATTATTGAAGAAATAACATGTTTTTGATGGCTACGAATGGACTTACGCCATTTTCAAAATCAATGACACGACGTTTTCAATTCTTAAGAAAGCACAAGTCCATAGGAAAAGTAAATTTCCCTTGAAATTAAAGTAAATGTATACACTTTTATGTTGTAAAATCAAAAAAATATTCAACTTTCATTCTTTGTTAAATAATTTTTAGATTAAAATTAATATAGTTTTATTAATTGTTATTGAGTCTTCTCCAGTTTGTGTACGCGGGAGGGATTTAAAATAACTGTGGTGTGCAGGTGGTGTATAATGTAATAAATCCATTAAGTCCTTATATTTTAGGTTTGTGAGTGGTCTCGGTTTTTTGTAAAGTGATGCCAACTGGATATAATTAAAGTTTTTCGGTCTTCCTCGTTACGGTATTAAATCCAATGTTTTGAACGGTGTATCCTCGTTCATTGTCGTTTCATAGAATAACTTATATTAATCGCTTCTTAAAAATCTCATCCAACATACTTTAAACCAATTTACTCTTTCACCGTCAGTATTGTTTAGCCTTTTAAAAATCGCATTTTCTGTGGACAGGCACTGTTCCGTTGTTTAAAACAAATTCATTGCACATTGATAATTCAACTCTTACTTTGATAATTAAACATAAAGCTGGGATCTCATAAAATTTTATTGCATAATTATTTTCCATATCCACTTGAAACTCTCACAATGGGACTTACGCCACTTTCAAAGTAAACCTTTTCATCGTTATATTAACCAGCAAATTTTCGTGTTACAAAATCTTAACGATTTTAAATATATTAGTAACAAGTTGCCTCAGAATGAAAAGATCTTGTAAACATGTAACTATTATGGTAGCTGACTCGATTTTTTTTTAAATGGACTTACGTCACTTTCAAAATAAACGGCTCATATATTTTACATAGAATAGTTACATTGTACACGGTTCATTTCCTTTCACGAATAGCAGCCAAGTTATTCAGCTGGTCGGTTTTAAGTGCCTCACCCCGTATAATAAAAACGTGAATGGAAACACCTGTCAATTTGTGCGTCGTGTGGGCAAATAAATAATATTCGCATAAATCCGGTCAACTTACAAGTCCTAAGTATAGTCGATGGCACCGTGTACGAAATTATTTCTCTCGATTAGGATGTCGAGCGAACGATGGATAACGGTTGTATCGAGACACGTGTTGTTTTCATGTGTTGCATTATCGATGCGAATGCGCATCACTTATTTACATTATCAATCAATCGACTGTCATTGCGGTCTTCCGTGACGCGCGGTTGTCTCGTTGAAAGCATTACCGTTTTCTCACCTTACGCGAACCGAAGAAAATATTTATGAAAAGAATCCAGGAATGATGCGGCAGCTTTGAGAGAGACACAGTCTGATAACACTCGCGACTCGTTCAAGGTAAGAACGTTTATTAATTCCGTATTGCGTTTCAGGAACAATCTGAAAAATGAAGGATGACGTGGACGAGGATGACGCCAGCGCGTCGTCTTCGACTTCGGTACCCGAAACGACGGTCTCGTGCGGGTAAGTCTCCGACGTTTCTCTTTTTAACTAATATTTAAGAACAAATATTTCGCGGCACTGGACGTCGATTGTCCATGACTGAAAACTTTTCAATGGATCTCTCAACACTGACAGCAATTATTATTGTAAATCAGCATCACATCCTCAGTAACGTTATCTAATAATTTGGTTACAAATTAGAATCTAAAAACAGTCTGTCAGGTTTCATTTTATTACAGTGTAACTATGGAAAGTCCTAATAATTGGCTTCCGGTCGGTAAAGTGTTAACAGAAAATGTGCTTGCAGCCAGAACTAGTGAATAGATTCACTCGTGTATCGTAAAGAGATTATCAAAACCTACCAAATTTATTAATCTAATGATAGATTTTATCGTGTTTTCTGTTCCGCAATTATAAATAATAATTATGAATTATTATTTCCACATTTATGAATTAACTTTCTCATCAAACGCGTGTTATAATAAGAATGGCAAGAGTCTACCCATACATCGAGCAAATGATCCATTTTATTGTGCAATCTATTTTACAGTTGTTAAAGTTATAAAGATCCTTCTTGTGCTAATGAACAAACAAATTTATACATCAAACCCATGTTATGATAATTGCACAAAATCTACATATAGTCGATCGTGTCGTCTTGGTAAATCATGCCAATTTTGGTATGCAGTAGGTTTAGTATTAATTCTATCGTTTCTAATTCCCCACAGTTTAGTAACCAAGCAAAAATACGAATACAAACGGGAATTTCTTTTAATAAATTAGTATGATGAAGCATGTTGACAGAAGATTCGGGATAATAACGACAATGTGTTATTACCACGCTTTTATTAAATATAATATAAGATGTAAAATGTACGTATGCTCTACATGACGGCGTAAACGAGACTGTGCAGGTTACAAAAAAAAAGAAAAAAACAAAACAAAATTATTACTAAATAAAACAAAACAACATAAAATGGAGCCCGTGCATATTGTCCAACGTTTTCTTACGCATGTTAAGAATTCGATTATTTTTTAAAATATGTATTGAGTTGTCCAGAAAGTTCGTGCCGATTTTCGGTAGATTGCATAAAGACAGGTCTGAATATACTGAATACATTAGGTTGTTCGGAAAGTAATTTCGTTTTTTTTTTTTGTGAAAATGAAAGACA
Source organism: Agapostemon virescens (assembly GCA_028453745.1). NCBI lineage: Eukaryota > Metazoa > Arthropoda > Insecta > Hymenoptera > Halictidae > Agapostemon > Agapostemon virescens. The sequence goes on from CM052094.1 coordinate 8,451,084, forward strand.
ATTTTCGTATAATGAACAAATATTTTATTAAATTATATATTGGCCATTCTGGTCCAATACCTTTTGCCATCTTTCTGGTAGTAGCACGATTCCATGCCCATCAAATTTTTTATCTTTGCTGGCAAAAAACTGATCGAGGTGGTATTTGACCTGCTCATTTGAAGTGAAGGTTTTACCATCTAAAAAATGTTGCAGTAACCGGAACAAATAATAATCCCAAGGTGTCAGATCAGGAGAATATGGTGGGTGTGACATTGTATCCAATTCAAGCTGTAAAAGCTTCTGGCGAGTGACCAAACTTGTACGAGGTTTCGCATTATCTTGGTGGAACACTACACAATACTATATTTTTATATTGTACTTTGCTTCGTTTGTCCATTCGAAGTGTACAGTAGTTTCGAAAAGTAAAATAGTAAATGTTACCAGAGTGCGTAAGCTGTTGCCTTTGCGAGCATGTCATCTGTTGCGTTTGAGTGACGCAAATGTGCGAACTCTTCATTGGCTGAAAAAACATTCGTAAAATGGAAAAGTGAAGAGTTTATAAAACGTTTGCGGCTGTACGAAAAAGATAACTCGTTTTTCTTCTTTGCCATCGCTTACCGCGTAGAAAAGTGTACAGAGCAAGCATAGATAAATATAATTTGCAAGCCATATTACGTTTGTATTAAAATGAAGTCACAGTAATGTAAGATAAACATTCCATTTTATAATTCAAATAGTGCCGTGCGAATGCGGTAAGCGTTCTCTATTTCTTACAATTCTCTCGATACTGCACGGTCCACTGCGAGCATAAATTTCGAAAATACAAAACACGTTCGTGATCCGGAACACCGACATTTTGAAATTCAATCTACACTCTAATAATAGCCAAGCAAACGGGAATGTCATATTAATTTATGATTAGTGTTGTGCAAAAATTGGTACTCGAGATTTTCTTTAACTGTTGTTGCATTAAAGAATATTGTTTTGATAGTTTATAAACTATTTTATAATCGCAAAAGATGTACTTTCTGTCAACTACGAAGCTTTTATTTGTAAATCCGTGCAAAGTTCATTTGTTTTAATCTAGAGGATAACATGGAACATTATTTTCCAATATCGATTGTGCGCAAGGAATTATCATATGTCCGATTGCATCATTCATTCTCACGCACCCCGTATAATCACCCTCGTGTGTCAACAGCACGATGCGAGAGTATTAGTTAAAACGTTAAAAAATACTAGGTTCTCCTAGGTTTTCTTTAGTGTTGTTTTTCTACGATAATTATTTATCGTCACAGGTGTTGCAATTTTCTACACTCTTATTTCAATAAACCTTTTAATTTGTGCAAAACTAAATGCACTTTCCTTCGATGGAAAGTATCAAATTTCAAACTGAATTAACATAATATGGCAACTTGTACAATTAATATAAAGTTCATTTAAGTGTATCGTGAAACATGCGTTTCATTTTTAAACCGTGAATTTTGTATGGAAATATGAATTTTCAAATTTATAGAGTTTAAAATAAAATAGAATTTTTTCTGTTCCGATTGTAAGATTAATAACTACCTTTCGTGCACCGTTTATAACTGATAAATAATTGCATGTGTAAAAATTGCTTTAGTTTAGTGCTTGGGACTCGATGGGTCGAAGCGTCATATTTGTGCCAGCCACTCAGTACGAAAAATGGCAAAAGACATTTGGATTTTATTAACTCTGGGAAAACGAATCGTTTTTACTATCTTATAATCGTTGTTGTATAGGACTACCCATTTCTCAGTTTATCAATGTTTAAAAAATATACTTTTAGTGGTATTTCTTGCAGATACATCAACGCTTTTGTTGATTCTCATTTAAGAACACTTCATTGAGTTTACTTGCTAGAATCTGCGTAATTAAATGACAATTTTGATACTCTGGATCAAAATGGACACCAGCATTGCACTCGAAGGATTAAATACCTACGTATACACGTTTCGTGTAAAGAAGACTCGGTTTTTTCGATTAGCATTAAACGTACCGAGAATTAAAATTGACTGCTGTATATTATCTTGAAAAAATACGAAGATTTAATTTATTTTGATTATTTGCGATTTTCATTACAAAATATAATTGAACAAAGAGATTCGCTTATTTGTCGTTTGTTTCGCTATGGTAAGTTTAGCGTTAAAATTCACGACTAAATAAATTCTCTGACAGTCGATAATTCGTTACCACTAAAAATGACTGTGCTATCGGTAGATTGCGAATTTCATGCACGTTTGTCAAACAATAAATAAATGCAAAATTCCAATTAAACAGAATAAATTTCCATTTGATTTCTATATATTTCAATAGTAAGAACAATTTTTATTTTCCATTAAAATCTGCATTCTAAATGAAAACAATTCCTTTATTGCTAAATGTTTTCCGTTTCAATGAAATACTAAAAGTTCAAGCGTATTGCGAATAAATGAAGTCGATTCCATATGAACAAAATGAAAAAAGTCACATGTAACCAAGATATTCTAGATCAAATGAAACGTTTCGATTCCGGAATCAAAACAGCATCGAACGGAAAAAAGTTAAATAACAAACATGGTTTGGTTATCGATTGTTTTCATAAAAATTGCTGAGGTAACCGTTGCATTTGGTCCCCGTCCAAAATCGATCGCCGTCTCTCTATCTCTCTGAAAATCGCAACCCTGTTAGCTCATAGCACTAAACGCGGATCGTCTCTCGCAGGAATCCGTGTACGCACCGCACGTGCACGAAGATTCGTTTCCTTATCGCGTGGGTTCAAATTAACTCCTTGCACTCGCAGCTATTTTGACTCCTGAAAACAAACATTTCGTCGAATCTAGAATATCTCTATCGCGCATGTCCTTTTTCATTTTATCCACGTGAAATCGAGTATACTCGTTCGCATCCCGCTTCGTCTTTTACCAGGCATGGTAAACATGAAGCCGGAATTTTTTTTATAGAAAATACTTTTTCCTATTACTCTGACAATTTGTGGATGCAACGACAAAAAAACTGTGTATGTACGAAAAACGCAAATCGTAGTATCCAGGTACAAAATTCGACACATTCGACGGTATTAAAAACTATGCTGTTGCATGAAACTTGTATGGTTGCGAGTTGAATATCTTTTTCAGAAAGATTCAGACTCAAAAGACTCCAAGTCGCACAATTCAATATTGTTGAGGTATTTGTATTAAAATGAAAAGTCTCGCGTAAGAAAGGAGTGAAAAATAACTATATATATATTTGATAGAGAGAAGGTGGAATACACTATTGGCGTCTACTAGACGGACGTACGTTATGGACGGAACAGCGCAGAACAGGTCAACTAACTTTACGCTGTTGCAGTACGCACATTTATACCTAAACGTTCATACCTGCGATTACACGCAGGTATCCCTAAAGAAGGGCCACGTACAGCTAGAGCGGTGTACGCTGTTTTCGGAGGTGTGGAGTTTTCCACGAATACAGAGATTCTCGTTTCCTTAACAAATATTAAAATGATTATCGTGTTTCCCAAAATGTTCTAATATCACTGCCAGAGGTTGCATTACGAGACACTACTCTACATTCTTATAAATAAACAATTCATTTAGCCCAGTCCCGAAAGTATTTCCCAACTAAACGCCACAATCGCTTCCTTGATGGGTTTTTCCGCATGTGATAGTACATTATCATGAAGCAAAATCACTATATGTTGCCTTTTTCGATATTCCGGTCGTTTTCGCTATCTTCTGGATCTTTCTTACGGCTTCCAAACATATAGAGAAGACGGCTTCTCGTGTCACATTTAATCGATCCGCAAATTGTCGTTACGTTTGAGCGTCATCCACATTCAACAATGCATGCAATTCTCTGTCTTCAAACGTTTTTGGCGATCTTCCACGTTCTTCGTTTCTCATATTAAAATCGCTACTCTAAAATTCTTTAAACCACTCAAAGTATTATGATCTACCAAGAGCATACACACCGTAAGCCTCGACAACCATTCGATTCGATTCCGCAGCAGTTTTATTCAATGAAAACGGAAAATGAATGCTCTCCGAAATCGTAGTTTCCAGGTAAAAAACACAGTTTCACATTTACAGACCTGGTAAGTTTTGTTTCGAATATAGGCAGAGACGGTATGTAGATTGATAAGAAGAATAAAGACAAACATAAAATGCATGTAGACAAACATAGATTAATGTAGCTAAACATAGACGAATATAGACAACCATGGACGAATATAGACAAACATAGATGAACGTAGACGAACATAAACGAATATGGACAAACATAGACGAATATAGGGAAACATAGACGAATACAGACAATCTTAGATGAATATACAGAAACGTAGAGGAACGTAGATAAACGTAGAGAGTTTTGGTTTATTTTCCACATTATTTCTGGATATAAAGCGTTTTATAATATCATGAATTGTAGAGTGACTGCGTTTCACTATCGATGCAATATTTCGTACAGACAAACCGTCTCTAAATTGACTTATAACAAGTTCCCGGAGTTCTAACGACGTTTGTCCACATTGTCTAGCCATTTTGAGAAATTAAAACAAAATTTCACAGAAACTAACGACTTACGTGAACTGAAACCTACATAAAATGAAAATATGAAAAAATGAAGGATGATTCCCCGCGTTTCATTTGTTTTTCCCACAGGATTACCAACTGTCGGAGTTTCAGTTTGAGGCTAGCTTCATGACTTGTAACATTTCCATTTTGTTTTGAATTATCGTGAATAATTTTTCTCTTTGCTTAATAAATTTTATTTGACCTTAAGTGTAAATTATTGAAAATAATTCTGTTTTTCATTTAAGTTGTTTTCTTCTACTAATAATAACCTCGGAAAGTGAAAATATATAGGTGTCCGAGTTTTACTTTGAGCCACTGTATATCCCTGGCAGCACCTGAACTCCGTCGGCTCCCAGCGCAACACGTTTTTTCGCACGACTCCATGAGGTTGTCGCGTGTGCACGAAAATTCATTTCTTATCGTGCGGGGTTCGAAGCCGCCTTACACAAGGGAACCGCCTAAAAATGTGTTGTTATCATGTTGCGCGGTCCGAGCTTGGATAGCATTGGAAGCCGAGGGGAGCGACGATTGGTCGCTTCGACGGGAGGGGAAGCGCTGATTGTGGCCGGTAGTGGGGCACAGCACCACCAGCAGTTCGTATTCGGCTGTCGTGCGTGCCGCGTCTTGCCGGTATTCCAAGGTCTGATACCTAACGAGACTCGTCCATTCTGCTACGAAAGTTCTTGTCTTTTTCTTTCTGCAAACATTGATGATTCGTCGAAGTGCCGTTAACACTGTCTTTGGTGCGCGATACGGGACACAGGACTGGGCCCGGTCCAAGTGTGCGCCCGGCTACAGAAGGTGTTGTCCGAAAACCCGCGCAAAACTGGACCTCGGTGTCCGTCGTATAAATAGAGGATACGCGTTCGAAACGGACTGACAAGCACGGGGACAGTTTTCTATTCGCCGTCCGAGTGGCACAGTTCCGGAGGCGGCTGGCACCCGCGGAATGCATAGCTGCCTTTTCTACTTTGTAAGAGGCATTCAGGACAGTGTGTCAAGGCCGGGGTTACCTCGGCGTTATGATTCGGTTCCGTCGCGTTTCTCGCGCGACCTAACGGAACCGCGATCTTGAGGAGGGCCAGCTCTCATGACCATCCCCCGAGATCCCTTTGATCCGCGGTTGCTCGGATCGATACGCTGGCGGTTGCTTGATGCGCTTCCGGCCTCGCGCGGATCTGGAGCACGGTGTCAAGGTCGGGATACCGAGGAACACCACAGACTAGCCGTGTCAGAGGCCGCCGAGAACGATCGTTGCCCGCGCGATCATCGTTCGATTATCGTTCGAGGATCATTGTTACGCGGAAGGAACGTCGCGCGATCGGTTACCGTACCGACGCGATTCGAATAGACCGTCGTTCGGAGACTTAATTTTCTTCGGCGCGCGGAGGGTTCTTCGTCGAGTGGGTTGGTTTTTCCTCTCGGCAAGTCTCTCTCTCTCTCTCTCTCTCTCTCTCTCTCTCTCTTCCTCTCTCTTGGGAAGAGTATAGCTTCGCTTGCGGAGCGGGCAGGTCGTTAATCCGGGCGTCGAGTATCAAACTCTGACGGGACAATAATCCCTATACCGCGGCGTCATCGCCGAGAAAACAGAGCTGCGCGGTTTTATTCGTGTTACTTTGCCTGCTCCCCTCCCGACGGTCGTCTCGCCACGATCCCGGTTTTTGCCGAATGTTTGCTCGTGTCGTTCGCCGACGCTGAGATAGAGACGTTTTTATCATACGGTCGCGGCGAAACGGAGCGATCGAACGAGCAAGATTAACCAGGCGACCTGGCTAATTTTAATTCGCGCAACAAACAAGCCGCGAGAGAGGCTGTCGCGCGATAACGGGGAGAGAGAGAGCTGGATGAGCTACGAGCCCGTTCTCCAATATGGCGAACGACGCCGAGGAGGAGCCTCGTTCCTCGAGCGTTTCGTGCCCGGTTTAATCGCGGAGAATTCTTTCTGAAAGTTCTTCTTTCGACTCTGTTTCGTAGATCCTCGATCTCGGAAAAGGATTCTAGTGTTTTGTGGCCGCGCGTGCTCAAGATCGTTCGGGTACACGACATCATGAAGAGCGACGATCGTCCGACGACGATCGATCTGCTCTCGCCCGCTGTCAACTGAAATCTCGATGTTTGTGCAAATGCGCGAACCTCTAGAAAACGGATTTGTGATCGAGTGAAGCAAGTAGTTACGGTTGTTGCTGTAGTTGATAATGACTGCAAAAATGTGGATGAAACAGCCGGAACAGGTGTACCTGCATCCCCAGCATCCGCAGCAGCAGACGATGCATCCGGGGATGATCGATGCGGATGAAAGGTCGCATCATCATCACCACCATCCCCATCATCACCGACCCGCCGTCATGGAGCTGCCTGGTCCAAGGTCAGACTCGTTGTTCTATTACGAGACAAAGGTCCGAGCAGTCGGTGAGGTGAACGGACACGCGCGCGATTGGGCTCTTGAATCGGTGAACCCGAACCTTCACACCATTAGGTTTTATTACAACCTATTAGGTTTTATTGCAACGCCAACCTTATGAAAATAGGTTGTCGCTAGATTATACGGTTCGGCTCGCGCTCTTTTATTTTTCGCGCTTTTGCTGTTTAACGCTAAACCTGCTTAGTATTCAAATTAGCTAGGATACGTTGTCTTATAAAAGTGACAACATTTATTTGGATTTATTGCGATTTAATTATTATTATTATTGTATAATAAGTTTGTTCTTTCTGTTAAGAAATGGTGGAAAAATCTGAAAATTTTAAGCACCATGGTAGGTTTAGCGTTAAGCTTCCGAAGGCTTCGGCGTATTCGAATACTAATACCGTTTTGGCTATTTTTAGCAGTAAATAATCCTTGTTTATAGTAGGGCAATTTACGGTGATGCGGTGAAGGGATGGGCTATAGGATCATATATAATTTCAGTTTGATGTAATAGTAATTGACGTTGAAGCTTCTGCCACGAATTTCACTAAATTTTGACGTTATACATTCAATGAGGCGGTGTGATTACCAGACTGCAAAAAAATAAATTTGTTTATGTTAATTGTACGAAGCAGAACGTATTGAATATCGCGTCACCGGTGGCCGGCGCTGTTGAATTGCTTAAAAAGCATTACCGTAAAATTATTGTCACGTAATACTAGTTGATCAACACTGAGATCAATTACGTTATGGTACAGGGTAGAAACTACAGTATTGGTTAACTAATAATTGGTATTAATTAACACCGATCACTTCGGCAAACGAATAGGTGAAAATCGTGTAAAACGATTCGCGCGGCGTCCAACGTGTTAACTGAAGATATATGAACGAGGAAATACGTTGAATCTGTTAATGCCTTAACAGTTTGATATTTATTTAACCACTACTCGTTATTGCTACGAATGCATGAAATTGTAACAAAATTTCTAAATACGATTCTGCTTTGACAAGATTCAAATATAGTTTTGCAATTATCAATAAATTGTGAATCTTCGTGCGTTTATGACATTTCCGAGTTTGTAAAACACACGAAACGTGTTTGCATTTACATTCGCTGGCGACATTTCTATTTTATCGCTACCATAAACTGTCCTTCGATAAACCTAATCAATTTTCTGTTTGTTCCAACTTTTCCATGAAATAATTTTCAGCAGTTGCTTGCATTACATTTTCGAGCCTTTTTGTAATTGTAATTTTTCGACGCTCCAACTGCCCAACCAACAACCTCAAACCTTTCACAAAGTCAAAGTAATTTATTTAATGAAGCAACAATCAAAAACTTAAATTGTACCACACACACTTACCCTTCTATCTTCTTGTATTCTCCAGATCCCAACTAAATTTCGTGCAACGAATATATTGACATGCAAATTGATTTTTAAACGTGAACGTATAATTCTGTCACCTATAAATGGGTGACATGGTAGTCAAAGTGTTAACACTAGAACTACCAAACAATAAATCCACCGATATACATTGCTTTGTGATAGTAACAAGACTGTATTTATTCAAAATTCATTCAATTTTTATTGTAACATGTGACTCATGTGAAAACATTTTTATAATTTCAGTAATTGCGAAAGAAATAAGAAGAGACCAGTCATTTTGACTGGTTTGGTGGTTTTAGTGTTAAGGGGGGAATACACTTTAGAGCGCCTAAAGAATAGTGATTTTTAGGAATTTTTTTCTCAATAACTACAAAGCGAATCATTTTCAAACTTTCATGATATTATGTTCTATATTTAAACAATACAAAAAAATTTCTATTTTAATGATTAATGTATTTTTTTCACAATATTTGTAAATCAGCTCCGCGCCATGCGCATCGTCAGTTTGAGTACATCTTAGAGCCTCTAATTTTCATCTGAAACAGGAAAACAAAAGTTTTTTTTAATCCTTATAAAATTATCTCGTCGATGAAGTAAAAAAATTCCCACAAAAAGTACAAAAATGTTGAGCTTTATTGCAAAAGTAACGGTGATTTTTCGCTAAAAATTTCGACTTCATAATGTAAATTGAAAGAAATAAATGCAACTATTTAGGAATTTTTTTAGTTCATCGACGATATTTTATCATTACCTAACGAAAAATCGCCTTAGGAGCTCAATTGGTTCAATAGATCGTTCTGTATCGTGTACACAAGATTCAGAAATATGATATTGAGAAAAACGCGTTTAAAGTTTTTCGATTGTTAGAGTAGTAGTTATTGAACACTTACTTCTGTAGGAAACTAATCTGCTATACCAGGGCCATGTAGTAAGCCTTCTGTGGCTTCAAAAAATTCACGCACACACATATTGGAATTAATTTCAAACAAAAAAAAAATTTCGAAAATTTTCATTTTATAAAGTGTATTCCCCCCTTAAACGAACACCGTAGATAATTTTTTAGAATGTTCACGTTGATCGTGTAAGAGCGATTGTTAATTGTTCGTCCGATAAATGTTGGGGCGATATTGAAGCTGGTTATCACGGAACATCATGCGAGTAACTGGGTTAGCAGTTCGCCGGAAATTCGTGCGACGTCGTATTTGGTTTGATGCTTTTTTTCCCTGAGAAACGATCATCGTTCGTTCTCTCCTGCGTGATGTTTTATTTTCTTTTTAATCGTATTACGGTCAACTCACGACCGGTTTCAAAATTAATGCAAGAGAGAACGGTGCAAGTTACATGCTGCCTGGAGCGCAGAGATTGCAAAAGGTCATGATATTGCTTCAACCTTGGAGCGTATATACTTCGCGGACTACTCGAATACAGATAGCAGTTGACGTTATGCTTATTGTCTACTTACGTTGGTTTGCCTCGAGTACATCGCCGTTGCGAACGAACTATCAATCGCATAGTGTTTTCGACTTGCATCGATCTTATCCAGTGCTGCGTTGGACAAAGTTTCAAAGTTTTCCTGAAAAAAGAATTCGAACGAAGCGTGGAATGCTCTCCTTCTGTGTTGATCGTTTAGGAAAAAATGATCTCGATTTCGGGAAATTGGTGGAAATTCTATCGATTTTAGTTGGACGAAATTGAGTAACGAGCGTTAATTGATTTAGCTAATTTGATCGATTATTAAAGTCTTCTCGCGAAAAAGCATTACACGGTAGACTTTATGCATTTACAGCGACGTAATAAGCGGAAACACGGAATATTTAATATATCGCAAGAATTAACAAGGATTTATGTTATTTTTATCTGATTAGATTTGTTACGGGGTAAGATACATGATTAGTCAAGCTTCGTGTAATTAATGCATCAAACTTTTGCGTAGAGATCTGCCGTCTGTTATTCACGGAATTGTTTATATATCATTCGTATATGACCAAATAACATATTATACATGGTGGCTGCAAAACGGGGTATCCTAAAATCCTTGAAAATTCCATCGACGCGCCTGCATACTTTAAGTAGAAACAGTACACAATGAGCGGACAGACGTGTAAGGGGAATTGCACTGAACGGTAGTCCGCACTAATTCAGGATTCAAATTCTACTGTTACGAACATTAATTAACTGATCAACTTGGCTTGTACCGTCAGTTAGATTATTAACGTTGAGTATGAATTATTTAATACTAGCAAGTATCGGAACCGACATGATTTTGAACAGCTGACCCCAGTGAATACAAATTTATGTTACAATTTGCAACTACTAATTGAACAGCTTCGAACAGCATGATAGAAGTCAGCTTGCGCTCGTATCGAATTAATTTGAATTTATTGCTAATAACATGCTTCGATTCCTTTGTTTTGACCGCGCAATCTTTTTCTTTATCGAAGACAGTTACATAGTATTATACAAGGTGGTTCAAGATAAGCGCTGTTTAAAAGAACGCAAGAACGGTTCTGTTCTGTTTGCAACAGCGAACGAACAATTATTTTAATTTAGTTAATTTTCTAGACGAATCGTGAAACGCATAGCGGAACGAAATGTACGCGTGTTTTTTTTATTATTCATTTTTCATAAATTCGAGAGACTATAACAACAGTCTCGAAACTCGAGTAATGAATTTACAATTTTGTATTCCGCTCGTTTATTTTTCTCAGAAATTAATGAAACCCGTGGTACTTCGTTGCATACATAAACAAACGCACTGATACTATACAATTATAAGTCATCATGAGATGATGCAATTTTAGGAAAACACTGGCAACACTTCTCCTGAATTCATGCTTCATGTTATCTCATGCGACCACCTGTTTTGATGCGTCTCTGTTACGACAAATATTGTCCCGATGGTTTCTATTGTCGCCGCGAGAAAGCCACTAGCAATTTGTAATCTCTCTGTGGAATAATTGATTTTATGATTTGAGAGGTATTCATGCTATCAACAGAACATAACATTCTACGAAAGTCCAGTTCATTTTAAAATAAAATAAACTTGAAATGTTTTATTCTCTTTTACAGTCTAAACATCAGAGTGGTTATTTAGAATTAATAATAGAATTTATTGTGAAGGATGTGACCAATGAACAATTAGAAATAATTTACACACCGTTATGTTTTCAATTTTGCTTCCAATGATGGAACACAACATTTTAAGAAAGTCCAGTTCATTTTAAAATAAAATAAAATTGAAATGTTTTATTCTCTTTTACGATCACAACATCAGAGTGGCTATTTTGAATTACTAATAGAATTTATTGTGAAGGATGTGACCAATGAACAATTATAAATGTTTTACAGACTGACATTTTTTCTATTTTGATAGCAATGATGGAGGTCTACGTTTATTTGGATTGTGTTTATGTGTCATATGAAATATTCTGGATAACCAATAAAATCTATTATAATTTTCCTGTAATCTACCGTAAATAGACTTTTCAAAAAGTGTTTGACTCGGTCGATGTTATTGAAAAATACATCGACGACAAAGAATGATGATTTCAAGCAGCAGACACGTCATTGGAGAAAGTCTTGACTGAAGATAACTTTTTCCCCGTGTTTATCAAGGTCATCAGCATTTCTTTCTGCGACTTAGGATATATCGAGTTTTCTTCGTAACTTAATCACTGCACATTACAATGCATTCTTGATTCTTAATTTGATCACGATCGTCGCGTGCGCATGCGATTACTGGACTGCGGATTTTATACATTTATGACAGAACTGCGTAGATGAAACGCGAAATAATAAAATTATTTTAAAAATTTCAAAATACGGTTGCATTATTTCTCAGGCTGCTAAAATTATTAAACAGAGAAATCAATCATAATTTGGCTCTTAATTTTCACAATTAATATAAACAATTATTATTTTGTATAGAAATAAATCAATCAATCAATTTCTTTTCCTATTGAGCAAGGAATTCTGAAAAATAAACATTGTTCAGCTGGCAAAACGAAATTATTGTATTTCGGTGAGTCAGGGAAAAACTCGGTGTATAAAGTAATAACTAACTTAAAAAGTTGGGTATAAAGTTATCGAAGTATTTGTACCACGAATAATCAGAAAATCTGATTTGAAATAGTGAGACACACCGAAACATGAAAGTTTATTATTAAACATTAACTTGGATCGTGTGATCGATAATTTTATATCGTAAATAATATAAGAAATTTATTCAGGCCGACTACTATCTTTAGATAATCGTTTGTACAAAGAAACCTCGATTAGAATTTATTATGTTCTCGTAATCTATAGATAGCTCAAGGTACTATGACTATGTTCTACGTCTTTGCTTTTGATCGGAAACCTGGACATCGTGTTATAACCACTACTTCCGTAATTATTATTGTTACCTTCGCAGCTGATTGTGAATATCATGGATTTAGGGTAATCTGTGCGAAATTTTCCGCAACACTATTATTACGTATTTTCTTTTTTACATTTCTGATCGACTGCCGACACATAATCGCTCACAATGCACATACAGAGTACGTTATTTGACCTAGATTTTGATTTTATGCTTTTTTTTTACACTACCGATCAATAAATCCAACGATATACATTGCTTTGTAATAATAATGAGACTGCATCTATTAAAACTTCATACAATTCTTATTATAAGAATTTTTATTATATCATTAAAGAAATAGAACCGAAAATTTCTGATGAAAAAACTACGGACCAGTCAAAATGACTGGTTTCGTAGTTCTAGTGTTAATGTCATTATTGGGAAAACTAGAAAGTCCTACTTTACTGAGACTGTTTAAAAAATAATACTGTTGCGAATTTTCGACAGTTTCGAAAAAAAACTATTGTTCATTTCGAAAAGTTAGGGAATAATATTTAAAATTACCACATTGGAACATCTCGAACTTACATATTAAACCGACAAGATATGAGCCGTTTATTTTGAAAGTTGCCTAAGTCTATTTATACTTAAAGTGAGATATTTAAGGGTTTGTGTTTCAATGCAATTAAAAATATATAATACGTACAGAATACTAACGAGTCATACTGCTTAAGTGTATCCAAAGGTGTTAAATTTATAATTCCTATTAAAATAATGGCAATTATTAAATGGATAATATGCGTTTTCTTACCAAGAATGGAGTTAGGCCACTTTCAAAATTAACAACCAGATTCGTTATAAAATTTGAAGGAACCCAAGTCCATTCAACATAATTTAAGATGCTTCAAATTGAACAAAAAAACAATACTCATTTTATTTTACATGTCTTTACAACACTTCAAAAACATAATTTATGCGATTCAAAACATTTTTTACAAATATAAATTACAAAACAATTTACTACTCATCTACATTTTGTGTGTGTGTGTGAAAGGGACTTGAAGAAATCATGATGTTCCGGTGGTATATATCGTAATAGGTCAATTATGTCCTTGAATTTTGCTGTTGTAATTTGTCTGATATTTTTATACAGTGGTGTCAATACAATATTTTCGAACTTTCTTGGTCTACCCCGACGTGGTAATAAATTTAGGACTTTCAAATTTTCGTTCTCATTCATTGATGTCTTATAGAAATTTTTATACGGTTCATTTCTGACAAAACGCACCCAACATATTTTTAACCTGTTTATTGATTCTAATACATTTGTAGAGTTTAATACACGTTTTAAGCGTCCTTCACTTACTTTAAAAGTATCAAAAAAGAACCTTTTACAGACGGTAACTTTTCCGTTTTTAGAATTTAACAAATACCTAAAACTCCAATTTCTTGGCGAACCTTTTCCGTTGTTTTGACGTCTTCGTTTCACAATGTTGCGCTCGATAGCTTCGTAAAGCAATATATTTTGTTTATTAAAATCTCCCAAATACCAAAACTTCTCAAAAATATTTTTTCTTTTTTCTTCTTCGTAATTTTTTATGCGAGCTTTTCGACAACGGCAATCTTTGTTTTGGAAAACTTTTGAAGGTACAATATTTCCGGTTTGAGTACAATATCTTTTTCCTGAATTCCGTTTAATCTTTCGCACTTTTTGGATGTATGTTTCATCAATCTTTTCTCCATTGTTATCTGTATCTTCATCCCCTGAAGACGAATATTGTTCTATAATTCTCTTTCTTTTTCAATTTTCTTTGAAATCATTAGTTACTAATTCTTCTTCACTATCTGAACTAAACGGTCTTATCGTTTTGTTCTTCCCCATGGGTGAAATAATTTGTAAAATTTAATATTAAATTTTAAGTTTTATATTTAATTGTAAGTACATAATATGTATATTGCGTAAATTTTGTTTAACTGTATTAATTAAACGTACTGATTATTCAACTAATGCAATTGTCCAAAAACTGAGGTTAACTTGTTAAATACTAATTAATTAAAATTACCTTCATCACTGGCTTCGGACATTATCAATGATAAATATCTTAATTCAAGTATAAATGGACTTAGGCCACTCTCAAAATAAACGGCTCAATTATTGAACTAACTCTGAAAATTTATGTGTCCAGAATTATTGTATTTACTCGGAATATAAGTAACCATAAATGCTTTATTGATAGATAACTTGAAGTTGTACATGTAACCACGGGCAACTGGAAATAATTGACAAATGGACTTAGGCCACTTTTAAAATAAGCGGCTCATATATTAGAATTGAGTGTTCTATACACATATACTTAACGATTCACCTAAATTTTTCATAATTTATCAAATGGAGACAATGCGACTTCGGACTTGTTAGTCTTCGAATAGCGTTTTGTAATTGGAATGCGAATGCTTAAACACAAATGTATGCCTTGTATTCTGTATGCATTACATTAGAGTCTTCCTCGTATCTGCATGTTCTTTTACGAGTAAAATCTGTGAAAAAAGTACTGTTTCGCGTTTCGAAACAGACTCGGCATCTGGTTAATTTAATAATAATTTATTTACAATACAATAACTGTTTACAACAAAAGCACAATTTGGATAAATGTGATCTAATTCGCTGTTGAATCCGTTCGACAAGCAAACTTTGACTATCCTCTCGATTGTCTGTCGGTGCAACAATTCCGTGACAACCTCTAGCTTCTATTATTTTCTTAAGGGTTGTTCACTATGAAGTAATTTTACATTATGACGAATCCATATGGACAACCGCCGTAACAGTACTATGCGAAAATTTTGGATTTTTTTTAATTTCTAGTAAACACAAATGAAACGTAAGGGAGCATTTATACCGTCAAAAGTTGTTAGTACGTTGAACCTAGTTTTTCTGCAATAAATCTCCCAATCAGTGAAAGCAATTTCGTGCTATTTGCATATTTTAGAAAGAAGCTTGGAAGAATGGAGAATTACATGAAGATGCGCAATCTAATTAAATAATAATTAACACTAGAAATACCAGACCAGTCATTTTGACTGGTCCCTAGTTTTTTCTTTCGCAATTGTTGAAGTTATAAAAATGTTTTCATCAGAAATTTTCGGATGTACTTCTTTAATAATGTACATGTTACAATAAGAATTATATGAAATTTCAATAGGTGCAGTCTTATTATTACACAGCAATGTATATTGTTGGATTTATTGCTGGATAGTTCTAGTGTTAAATTGTCAGAGAGACTGTGGCAATTAACATTGGAACTACCAAACCAGTCATTTTAACTGGTCTCTAGTTTTTTCTTTCGCAATTATTGAAGTTAGAAAAATTGAAGTTATCATCAGTATCCTTCGGATGTACTTCTTTAATGACGTATACCTTACAATAGTAATTATATGAAGTTTTAATAGATGCAGTCTCGTTATTATTACAAAGCAACATATATCGTTGGATATATTATTTGGTAGTTCTAGTGTGAAGTAAGCATTTAATTTACTATTACTCACAAATAGAAAAGATGTTAAGGAAAAAGGGAAAAGCCCTAATTATCATCGTCGGTCTGTGCCCTCTGATTTCTGATTGACTGAGCTTAAACTGTGTGTATAAGAATCTTTCTCATTGGGACAACAGTGGTTCCATCGATCTGGTTGCGTTCCGCATTCGCCAACGGGACCCTCTGAGAACATGCTTTCTCCGTGGCTGTCCCGATAACGAAATTAGGGCCGCTGGAATTTACGAAACTTTCACTAAATTTTGGTGGACACGCTGCGCTAGATCACCGTCGACGCTACTGTCCGCCTAATCCAATTCACATTTATAATCCCTGCGCAATTACCAGGAAAATGTTCTGCGAAACAAATTCGATTGATAATCCTCGAGTATTATTTCACCCACTTGCGTTTTATATGTTAAATTAAAGAGCCTTTGCAACGATCATATTTTAAACAAATACATTGACGTACGACATACTCGGGAGAAAAAACCAGTATGTAGAAACAGAAGGCATATTGAGCATATAAAACTTTATTCAAGGGTTAACATTGACGTCCGATTAACACGTCGCCTGTCAACTGAAGAACGACAGAAGATTCGCAGGATCAAAATAGTTAGTCTAACGAATCTAAAACTGGGAAGTTAAGATTCATTATCTATTTTCGTCCCATATCTTCCATCGAGTATTAAAAATGATAATTAATTAACACATTGACAGTCGATTCGAGAACTTGAAAATTCGCAGGATCGAAATATTTGATTTAAGAGAACTGGAACTGGAAAGTTAAGATTATTTATTTATTCTGCATTAGATCCTGGCATTTGAAGAATTATTTGAATGTGTGTGAATATCGTAAACACTTTTCAAGTTTCCACAAATAATTGTGTCATCTGTATAGAAGCGATGACAGTTAACGCTAAACTTACTTGGCATTACAATTAGTTAGCGTACATTTTTTTTTATAAAAAATGATACAATTTATCTAAATTTTGGACAAATTTTATCATACTGTGTGATAGAGTGAAGAAATTTAGTGAATTTAGTAAGATTTTGGAAATGGTCATCTCACACGTTGAACGATCCGTCGGTTCTATATGACTGACAGTATCACGTTTACGCAACAATATACTATATGTAACTAATGTATTATTTAAAAACATTCAGTCTATTTCAATATATTTCATTGAAACAGAAAAACACAAGTGGGGTGAGCAAGCCTTTCACTTATAGTTGTAACTTTTCATTTAAAATTTTCATAAAAAGCGACGTGAAAAGCTGAAGAAAATGGCTCCGCGTTTAACGCGTTAACCAGCTGTGGTAAATTTCGTATAAACATGCTAACGGAATTCGATTTTAATTGCAAATTTATTAAATTAATTTATATATTTCAATAATACTCCGCGCGAGTGTTGTTGTACGAATAGAAGAAAAAGATCTGCATATTATGCGGGAAATTTCCCGTTTATGTGAATCTGGTTGACGTAATGATGTGCAGAATGGCGCAGAACGTTTCTTAGAATATACATATGCGTTACTATAGAAGCGTAGAACGATCGATTCTACGCGGGAAATTCTGTCGGAGGATGATTGATCTCTCTTAACCGTGCCCTTGCCTGAATTAATCATTACGGAGAAGCTATTCAAATATTTCTTTACAAGCTAATGCGCTTTGAATGTAGTTAATGGTTTTAGTAACTGTATAATAGTGAGTCGGAGACTTGCAGTTTGGGAGAAACGTTGTTCTGTTTAACCAAGATCTTTTTTTCGAATTTTTTTTGTTGAAGAAACTGTTTTTCATCTTTTCACTCTCAACATGAACAAATTCTAACCGTGCTCGTTTATTACACATTAATTAGATATTAGTGGTAGATATTACGTAGCATGGGTAATATACTTTTAAAATTATAAACGCTACTCTTATCATCGCATGGTGAACGATATATATTTTATTTTACAATTATTGATATCATAAAAATTCACAGCATCGTAGTAAACGGTTCTTTATAGTCTAAATAAGTGCAAGCTATTAAATTTAATTTTGTAATTAACTATTACGTCTTCACCGTCAACGTGTAACTGAATTGCATTTATTTCAACTATAAAAAGTTGGAGTTAGCTCAAGTGTTCTGATTAAAGTACTCGTAAAAGGGTCGTGTCTGTTTGATCAAGATTTGATTGTGTCTGGAAGTACTGCTTACATTTCTCATTCCATTTACAAAAGGTTTGATCCTCTCGCGAACCAATAAGTCATCTCTTAATAAGGAAGAGCAACATGTTCCGATAATTTCTCTAGGGATTATTTTTTCATAGAAAACTAGCGCGCTTCTATTACATATGTCGAAGCTAACGAAGTATTATCTGAGAAGATATTATTGATGAATATTATTATTTATGATGATGATATTACGAGAAAATAGTATTTATTATGAGATATTATGAGAAAATATATCTTTTATTTTATTATGAGATATTATGAGGAAATATTATTATTGTTTATATTATGAGATATTATGAGAGAACATTATTATTTATTATAAGATATTTGAAAGAATATTATGATTTATTATGAAACATTATGAGAGAATATTATTATGTATTATGAGATATTATGAAAGAATATTATTATTTATTATAAGATATTATCAGAAAATATTATATATTATGAGATATTATGAGAGAATATTACTATTGTATTTTATTAACGAGAAAATATTATTATTTATTATGAGATATTATAAGAAAATATTATTATGTGCTATGAGATATTATGAGAAAATATTATTATGTATTATGAGATATTATGAAGACATATTATTATGTATTGAGATATGAGACAATATTATTCTTTATCGCAAGACTAGGATATATAATAAAATAAAAACCATACAAAGTTTAAATAAATTCGGCTTTCTCGTATTTAATCAGCAACGTGGATCGATTGATTTGTTGCTCAGTATATTTAACGTTCAAGCAACGATGGTTTAGATAATGAACGAATATGTGAATAATAAAATACTGTGTACGGAGGCGAAATCAGAGAAACAAGATCGGAATGTATTTCTCATTCGACAAAGTTGATTGCCATCTTGTGCGTCAAAGTGTTCTCGTGTTTGGAACGATATGTCGCGTCAAGTACAATTTATGAATTCAAAGGGTTTCAAGCTACAATTTACAAACTCCTGTTCGCTCTGTTACCTTTTATATTTTAGATTACACGTGCGCGCGTGCTGCTTGTCAAACCGTGGTCCGTGAAATCTCGCAGATGCGAGAAGATTCTCGGCGCAGTTTGCATGACAAATTAATTTACTGCTACGACATTTATAAGGACCATCTGTCTGCGAACGTGGAAGATGACCCCGCGTGTCTGACCACGAGGATTTCGTTTACATATTCTTGGGAGGCCTCCGACCAATTGAATGGAAAGAGCAAAGGCTATAGCTGTGTCGTTTTTTTATGTTTTTCGCGTATCAAAACTCGTCGAACGAGTCGGAACTGCTCGAAAACTTGTGCAGAAAACACTCGCGTCGCTTCTCGTCCTATTTGCCGAGAATGAGGCAATTAACCCTCCGTCAGTGATGCATGGACTTTTTTTTTAACACAATGTATAAAAATTGTCATTTAATTACTCGGTCTCTGGTGGCGTTAACGCTAAACCTACCGGCCATTCAAATGAGCATTTTGAGCTATTTTTTTCTCTATAATAAATTAATAAAGAAATCTATTGAATTCCTGCGAAGGCAATTTTATAGCTTCAATGATTGTAAGATAAAACATCTGAAACAGGATCACAATATTCGATTTAAAAAACTGCAACTGGAAAATTAGTCTAACGAATCTAAAACTGGGAAGTTAAGATTCATTATCTATTTTCGTCTCAATCTTCCATCGAGTATTAAAATTGATGATTAATTAACATATTGACAGTCGATTCGAGAACTTGAAAATTCGTAGAATCGAAATATTTGATTTAAAAGAACTGCAACTGGAAAATTAGTGCTATTTTTGGACATTTTATTATTTTTGGACATTACTCGAACATTTTGTGCTATTTTTTTCTACAATAAATGAATAGAGAAATCTATTGAATTCCTGCAAAGGCAATTTTATGGCTTCAATGATCGTAAAATAAAACATCTAAAACAGTCTTTTGACCGGCTGTGGTACATATAGTGTTAAAATGAGTCGCACTTATTAAGATATTCAATTTCACATCCACTGCATCTTGTAAATATGTCTAAATGAAAAAATGGTAAGTAGAATCGTCAAGGTTTAACGCTAAACCGTAAAAATTATACGTTATCTATACTTTATTATCTTATTACCTTTATTACCTTATAATCTATATATTATAGTGTATATTATCTAATAGAAGTGACAAGATTGAATTTATTTAGGTTTTGAACGATGTTTACTACGATGTATGATTGAATAAAGAAATCTTACGGGACGTATCGAAATGACACTTCTTAACATTTTAATTTGCAAATATTGAAATTGTAAAAATGCATCTGTGAAGAATTATTCAAAAATTTATTTCCTGGAGTACGTATAGTCAAAAATTGTGCTAAAAATTGGAATGCACGTATTCTCGTTATACTTAGAAAGTAATGTAAAATAGTAGCTATTAGTGCTCCGTCAACTTAGCCATAAATATAATCTGTAATTACAATTTCATTAATTGCAAAATAAAAACTGTGGGGACGTTCAGTTGACCAACTGTGATAGGTTTAGTGTTAATTTGAACGAGCAACTGTTGCGTGAGAAACAAAAGAATGACTAACATGTCTACGAGAAGTACGTCCAAAAATATATTTAAAAATATTCACCGATAAAACAATAAATAATTTGATACGTCATTATTCGTATGGTAGAACGATCCGCAATGCGATGGTTAGGTAATGCCTTTGAAAGCTCCGATGATCGCGTGAAACGTCCATTCTTGTCATTTCATCGCTTGCCACTACGAGCAGGTAAAATTAGAACTTTGATCGAGAAAGGTTATCGTTTATATCAGATTCTTGTGTGTGAAATGCCCTATTCATAACATTAACTTTAAACAGAGACGCAGGACCTTTCTGCAAACGAAACTCATCGATTGCAGTAAGCAACATTCCAATTATCATATTTCGTCAACAAATGACGAATTCTTTTAAGTTCATTTAAAAAGTGAATTTTTTTTTTTATCATTCACGTTCTTTATTTACGAGATTGTCATTTCTATTTGTTAAGATCTTTCTAGCATTGCCTAACAACGCGTTCATTTGTTACTTCATTTCGATTAAGCCTCGCATAATTTTATCGTTGACATATTTGTGATCTCACCCATGTAAGGAGAATATGACAACGAGTTCGACCGACATTGTAATAAACTTGATTTAAAAGTAAAGTTTGATGCGTAAATAGAAACTGGAAATAACACTTGAAAGGTTAACCCTGCAAGTACTTACATATTTATTCGGAAATCGGTCTTTTAATATGCAACGATCTAATAGTTCAGTTTATTTTCAGCCTCTACGTTCCGAAAAAAGGCTTTCTTCCATTTTATTCTCTTTCATTTCCATTAATCTTTTCATTCTATCTTCCCACTTCGCGTTTATAGTGTCTATTACATTTTCTCTATTCACATTTTCCTATTGTAATCACACAACCAAATCATTACTTTCGTTTCGAAAATTAAATCATCTACTTACTACTTACGATTTACCTACTACTTTTATAATTTTGTTGCCTTATTTTTCTTATTAATCTTCGACGAGCAGAATATATTACAAACTGTCAGCGTTTATTTTCGCATCTATCGCAGTCACGATCCCCTTTTATAGAATACGAAAACAGATATTGCGTTACGGCTTCAAATAACAACACATGTATTAAATTGTCATGAAATTGCGATTGAAATTGCGATTGTCCCGATGTTGCAGCGTTAATTAATATTACACCGATATTCTCTTGGGAACGTAACATATTAATCATTTTCGTACATAATAATTTATAGAAACGCGAATATGCAGTGACTCAAAGTAAAACTCGGACAGTAGAAAATTTTCATGTAGATATAGTACGTTTCATGCTATTTTTATTGGATATTAATATTTTGTTGGTAGTCTTTTATTTGTTCTTACAGCTTTTAATCGATTCGGCATGGACCGTACTAATTTTTCGCAATACGAAGGATCAATATTTGCCCATTCCTCTTTTAATGCTTTCTTTAAATCTTTAGTTGAATATCTTTTTCAGAAAGATTCAGACTCAAAAGAGTCCAAGTTGCACAATTCAATATTAAAATGATTATCGTGTTTCCCAAAATGTTCTAATATCACTGCCAGAGGCTGCATTACGAGACACTACTCTACATTCTTATAAATAAACAATTCATTTAGCCCAGTTCCGAAAGTATTTCCCAACTAAACGCCACAATCTCTTCCTTGACGAGTTTTTCCGCATGTGATCATACATTATCATGGAGCAAAATCACTTTATGTTGCCTGTTTTGACATTCCGGTCGTTTTTGCTATCTTCTGGATCTTTCCTATGGCTTCCAAACATATGGAGACGGCTTCTCGTGTCACATTTAATCGATCCGCAAATTGTCGTTTCGTTTGAGCGTCATCCTCATTCAACAATGCTTGCAATTCTCTGTTTTCAAACGTTTTTGGCGATCTTCCACGTTCTTCGTTTCTCATATCAAAATCGCTACTCTAAAATTCTTTAAACCGCTCAAAGCATTATGATTTACCAAGAGCATACACACCGTAAGCCTCGACAACCATTCGATACGATTCCGCAGCAGTTTTATTCAATGAAAACGGAAAATCAATGCTCTCCGAAATCGTAGTTTCCAGGTACAAAACACGTTCAACGTTATTAAAAACTATGCTTTCATATGAAACTTGTATAGTTGCGAGTTGAAAAAATGACGTCAATGATGCGGTTTGACGGTAACTACATTGACGGCTAACGCCACATATGGACAAATTTCAGTTTCACATTTACAGACCTGGTAACTTTTGTTTCGAATATAAGCAGAGACGGTATGTAGATGGATAAGAAGAATATAGACAAACATAAAATGAATGTAGTCAAACATAGATTAATGTAGATAAACATAGACGAATATAGACAACCATGGACGAATATAGACAAACATAGATGAACGCAGACGAACATAAACGAATATGGACAAACATAGACGAATATAGGGAAACATAGACGAATACAGACAATCGTAGATGAATATACAGAAACGTAGAGGAATGTAGATAAACGTAGAGAGTTTTGGTTCATTTTTCACATCATTTCTGGATCTAAAGCGTCTTATAATATCATGAACTATAGAGTGACTGCGTTTCACTATTCATGCAATATTTCGTACAGACAAACCGTCTCTAAATTGACTTATAACAAGTTCCCGGAGTTTTAACGACGTTTGTGCACATTGTCTAGCCATTTTGAGAAATTAAAACAAAATTTTACAGAAACTAACGACTTACGTGAACTAAAACCTACATAAAATGAAAATATGAAAAAATGAAGGATGATTCCCCACGTTTCATTTGTTTTTCCCACATGATTACCAACTGTCCGAGTTTCAGTTTGAGGCTAGCTTCATGACTTGTAACATTTCCATTTTGTTTTGAATTATCGTGAATAATTTTTCTCTTTGCTTAATAAATTTTATCTGACCTTAGGTGTAAATTATTGAAAATAATTCTGGTTTTCATTTAATTTGTTTCCTTATAGTAATAATAACCTCAGAAAGTGAAAATATATAGGTGTCCGAGTTTTACTTTGAGCCACTGTAATTGTGTAACCAGCATGCCGACAGTTTTCATCGACTTGTTTACGCGTTTAACGGGGATTCCCCTCTTTCTGTCACATAAACGAGTTCCGCTCTAGTCTGTCGAATGGATCACCTTCCTTCGCAGGACCAAACCACATCAGGATTCAAGTGGCTAGTCGTCCTTGTTCACCTTTTTTCCACATACATTCCTGTTTCACAGACAGCACTGGGTTCCTGGTAGTCTTTTTATCGTGTAGCCTCGATGCGCGATACGTTCGCTAGACTGTCCGGTGACGGACTACTATCGTTTTCATTGGTTTGACACAGCATTATACCATTCCTGGTAGAAAGTGATCGATCAAACTCGTTAACGTAGTCGCTGAAGCAATCGTTTGCACACACGCCGACGAAGATGGTTAATATCGTTCAGACGTTAGAAAATACAGTGCAACCACCGACGACAGCCGACTGTGCAACCATTGAAAATTTAGGAAAATGGACGCATTTAATTAAACGAAAACTGAAAATTACAAATTTATAATATTGATTACTAGACTGCGTATTCCTATACAAAATAAAAATATGTCTGCGTTCATTTCTGTTTCCAATAATTTTAACGAGCTGGATTCCTCAAATGTTTTCGCAGTTTTGGATTTTCGATGATTTTTGTTCTAAATGCATAACATTCGCAGTTTATTAACCCTTTGCACTCGAATGGCGTCTCCAAGGCGCCACTAAGAATTGTCACACTATTATTTAAACAACTTTTACATTGCTAGGTCCACAGTTAAGAATTCGATAAAAATGTTAATGCTCTTAGTGCGAGTAACAATAAGTAATTTTATATGCACGAAAGAAAACTACGTACAACGGAGCTATTATAGTTAAAACTATGGTTTCGATTTTGGAATGGAATTGCTTCGAATGCAAAGGGTTAATTGTTTCCTTGAGATTGAAGACAGAACCTGTCTGTCGTAAAAATGTATTTTTAAGTCTGGAGAAATATAATTATGTCACTCGTAAGTGTATGTTCTTGCGTTGACGAACGTGTTGTGAAAGTAGTAAATCAACAAGTCGTAAGTGTAATAAATATTAAGAATTGATGGACTAGAATTACTTTAAAATATAAAGAGAGAATGTGGTGCATTGAAATGAATTATGTAACAATCGCTGTACCATAAGATCGAAGCAAGATGGAAATATTATGTCTCTGTGTCTAATCACGTGCGCGTAACAGTTTTCTGGAAATTGTTTAGACAACGTTAGTGTGAATTGTAGCACTAGAATTACCGCTAGAATGTTCAAAATTAATTTAGTCTGACTGGAAGTGAACGCAAGTTATTCCATTGAGAAGGTTTCTGAATTTCAAATGAGTTTTAATTTAGAATTCGATTTCTTTGCATCGAAAACACGAGCACGAGGAATTTTACGGGTATTCGGAACGAGAGGTGCCAAATTGTAGCCATTACCTGTTTTAATTTAGCTTTTCTTCCGAATCGAAATTCCGTCGGTTTTAATTTTGAGAATTTTTAAACGAATAATATCACCATAAGGTTTCTTGTCTCGTAAAGTTTATAGGCATAGACTTTCATAAATCGCATTAAAACAGAGACGTCCAACTTTGCAATAATTTATTCCACATCTTAGAAAGTATCTTAAATTTCAACGTTCCATTTCGCACGTCGGATTTCGTATCGACTGAATTTTCAAGCAAAAAATGTTTCTATTGTCAGCCACTTTTACGGGGACTGCGGTATGTTGAAAAAAGGTATTCCTTTTGAAAATTGATACATTTTCTGTAATGTACTGTTTCAAACAAAATCTATTATTCGGTAAATATTGCAATATATTAGTATGATTGCACTTCGAATTTTTATGAAAATGTACATTTCTGTGCACCATATTAAAAGAATTAAATAATCGTTTATACCTTATGTTAGAAAATGCAACGATGCATTGTAATAAGATTTGATGATTGTATTAATGTACGATTAACAATGATACAATAATATTGAGTCTGCCTCGATCTCAACGAATTAAACAATGTACTATTTCAAACAAAATCCATTATTCGGAAACTGTTGCAATAAATTAGTACGACTGAACTAGGATTTTTATGAAAATGTACATTTTTCTGCACTATATCAAAAAAAGTAAATAATCGTTTAAACCTTACGTTAGAAACCGCAACAAAACATTATAATAATATTGTGGAGCGTACTAATGTAAGATTAACAATAATACAATAGTTTTGACTCTACCTCGATCTCGGCGAACTAAACCAAAGTGGAAATTTTTTATTCTCCTTCTCACTAGATTTAATCGAACAAAAATAACATAAAAATATTTTCAATGCTTCGAATTATTTTCCAGTTTTATGCTTCTCCAAATTTTCATAAGTGCATAAAATCTGCGGTCTAGTTGCAACTACAACGACTGTTTTATTAATTTAACTTGCTTCGAAAACTTCATATTTTCATTCTATAATACTATATTCTGGAAAATAGTTTCTTGTTTGCGTGGAAACAAGAAGAAACTTCGATATCAATTTACCTAACACACTAAATCTACCGTGCAATAAAATCCGGTTATCGTGCATTGTCTTTTAAGAATGACAAAATTTAATTAATTCAGCTTTCCTGCAATCTTTAATTGCAATGTACGATTGAGTAAATAATTCAATCGAATCGGTTCCTGTAGAGGTAATTATACAATTTATAAAAAATTGTAAAATGAAATATGCGACGCGATTTGTTTGACCGGTTGCGGTGGTAGGCTTCGTGTTAATTTGTACGACAAGCTGGATTCGAGCAGAGGCCATCCATATTGTATAATACCGAATGAATTACTATAAATCGTTAAAAAGTTCGGTCTTCACGGTACCTCTAAAATAAGAGAACTGTAGCGAGGAAAACGATTCCCAAATCGTAGGAACGGTGTAACGCGAATGCAAATGAACGAGGAAGGTTGTCCTAAAAATAACTCGTCGTTGTGATAATTCGATGAAGACATTAGCCTCGGTTTTAATTCCCTCGATGACCGTGAGGATGCTCGAACGGGCGCGAATTATCGAAAAAAAATTTTCCATAATGACAGAATGCTCGTGCGTCGCGGTAATTTCGGTGTCGCGCGCGAGAACGCTGTCGCGTTTTGTTGCGCGACGGAAAATGTATTGTGTTGGCGGAAGGTCTCGCGATTCTGTCTGAATACGATATCGTTTAAAATTCACAGCGCGACGACCGCGTGTCTATCCACATTTATCGACGCTTATTGATGGTTCATTCAATCGCGCGACTGGCTATCGCGTTAATTCACTCGCGCACACCATAAGCTCCCTTTCACCCGAGCCCGTGCGAGTTAACAAAAGGACTCACATCCCAAGTTGTATGGTTGGTCTGATATTATCATCTCGATTTACCGTGACCCGGTGTTAGCACAAGGCTTACAGAGAAGCGAATGCGATTATTATACATTAGCATATAAATATAACTAGAATGTGTCCATCCTATTTCTAGCAGTTTTCTATTTATAATACAGTCACTGGCATTCATACTTCTGACACCCTTAAAAAGTCAACTTATTCAATACTGGACCATGCGAATGGACTTTTTTTAAGAAGTTAGAACGATTAGTTTGCTAGACGAAATTAATGTGCTTATTGTACATTAACATGAAATATAACTAGAATGTGCGCACCCTCTTGTTAACAACTTTTTATTATTAATACAGTCACTGATATTCATTATTAATACAGTCACTTAATATTCCTGACACCCTTAAAAAAGGTTGTATTCAATACAGGATCATGCGAATGGATTTTTGTGAGAAAATAGAACACTTAGTTTCCAACAGGAATGAAGGAAATTTTTTTGGAAAGATTGCAATTTATTCGAATTGCAAAGAATAAGTATATTAGAGGTTGTTTTTTATCCATACTCATATTGAAAATTTTAAAAATACATTCTGTACTTATATGAATTTATATGCGCTAATTCTATACGTTCTGAAAATGTATATCCAGATGATAAATTCATTTGATAAAATGTTCTGATCGTTTAAAAAGGAAATATTAAATATCGTACGATGGTAAGTATAGATACGCGATACTTTACCAAATATTTTGGAATTAAAAATTGTTTTCCGATTTATACGAGTACAGTACTGCGTGTCGTGTTAAAATGCATGCAAATTAGTTCGTTACATTGTCCACGTTTATGTAAATGTCCATTTTTATAGGTCAACGCGTAAAAAACGGGGTACAGAGGCACATGTAAATATTTGGAACTACATATTTTATATCGAAAAACGTAAACATGGGAAATTCACATTTTTATAGACGGATGTGTAAAAAATGGGAAATTCAAGGTGAACGGAAAGGTGAAAAAAAGTGAGGTCATTACAGTTTGATGGATGAATGGAACAGTCATAGGAAATCCACATTTTTACAGAGGAGAATCCATAAAAACTAAATTATTCGTGTTTTTTGTAGAACAGCTGAAATGGTGACTATTATTTTATTGCCCTTGGTTTAGATAATTCTCCGTAAAGAAAGAGGTGTGAAATAACGAGGTAATTATTCGAATCACGGTTCGTTTGTTATAAAACGAAGCGTTAGGTGGTTAGAGAGTAGCAACAGTATGGAAAAGCACCGAGTAAATAGTAAATAGCGAAAAATTGGAGTTATTTTGTTGTATCCTGGTGTATGCCATTTTCGAGAAATAAAACGATGCAGAAACGTGGAGTAATTATTCAGTTTTACAATATGTATCGCGGTTGTAAAGTAGCAACAACGTGTAAAGCCGTTGCAAATAATACGTTTGGCCGACGTTAATAACTTCTATTGTGCTTCCCTGTTTGCATAACATTAGTGTACACTTGTTTAACAAATAATTGACCAATCGTTACTTAGGCGGATCTTATTTGCAACATTGATAACGTTATTACAACGACACTATGTACCTATCGATAAAAGACAGTCTATAATTCCTTTTCTCGACAATTTAATATCCCACGTTAGTAATAATTACTTTACGAGCAGGGTTAGTTCACGTGGCCGCACTCACTCTTACAAGTACGGAAACTCACGTGCATTGGTTGTTCGTAAAATTGCATATATATCGGAGAAACAATTTACATAATACGTTGTACAACATACAAAGTTAAACTGTTCGAAAACCTTGAGAAAATCTTTCCATGTACATATAATGTAGCAAATACTGTGTCGTTTTAAATAGTGTATTGTATCTGCGACTGTAACAAAAAAAAAAACGCTGCATGACACAATCTTGAAAAATTTGAATTCGAGAATTCATTGAATTGTAAAGTGCAACATTTGCATATTTATTCGAAGAGAAATGCTTGGAAACAAATATTTGTCGGTTGAATGATACAATGTGATTTGAGGGAAGGCCAATATTCAATTCCATACGAGTCAGATGAAACGGTGTATCTACGTAAAATTTTTGAAAATACCACGATTATGTGTATTTCTCCTTCGCGATTCTCTATTTTCATTTTCTACTTTATTTGCACTTGAAGCTGTTTTAACTAGAAAACCAAAGGATTTCTTGCGAGGTAGGATATTTTCATTCTACATGAATTATTTCACCTTATGTATATGGGTTGTTTTTACTGTTACTCGTGCTCACAATTTCTTAGATACAAAGATAGCGATGTTAAAATTGTTTTAAATAATAGTGTGGCAATTTTTCGTGAGGCCTCAGAGTCGCCACTTGATTGCTGAGGGTTAATCTGCTTATGTTAGAGCTCATGGTGTCTGAAATAAGATGTCCGCGGTTATTAGTATATATATATACTATACACAATACCAAATATAAGTATTTGGTGCATCCTACGAGAGATTTGTGCCTCTTTTGTGCTGCTTTGTCTGCGGCGTTCCTGTCTCGCTATGTGCTGCGCGTCATACGTATCGGCAAAGAATTTGCATTGTTGCCCGATATTAATATTTAATACATTCATTATTTTTAATATAGCTGAGTAGCCCTCGTTAAAAATGCCAGCTGCAATAAAGGCGGAGGTTTCGATAATTTTTGCTCCGGAATTTAGATGCTTTGGATTTAGGCGCCAAACCGTTGAATTGAAACTTTCATTGGAATTCTGCGTGTGTCCACCTAGACACCTGGTTAATAAATCCTCCTTTGAAAGTTCTTCATACATCGGTTGTAAATGTTTAAGGACATCTGGGTGAAGTGGACTAGGATGATTAAAATTATCTAATTCACCTTTCGCTTCAGCTTTGCGCCACTTACGCTTACCTGTTCGGCTAGCTGTATCTTATACACGTATTCTAGACACATACTGGAATCAATTTCAAACAAAAGAAAAATCGAAAATTTTCGTCTTATAAAGTGTATTCCCCCCTTAACAAATCGCGAAAGCGTACTACCTTTTGTAAAAAGACATTTTTGAGAATGGAAAGTGTTTCTAATAAGATTTACTATTTTTCCGTTGGTTTGAAGATTGTTCGTCGTTGCTTTATGACGCAAAAAAGTTTATAGAATTTTCCTGTCATTTTATTGAAAATAAATGAAAAGTGGAAAGACATAAGGTACACCTTTTCTATATCGAACTTGGTTCTCGAATATCAATTTTTAAAGTATTATTACTAAAGGAAGCCTTGAGTCGTCGAATATGTGGAAAACTCATTGACAAAAAAATTTTGATAATGACCTTACGGTGACTTCAACTTATAGCATTATCGAAGAAAATTGAGTCTTTCGTTTCACATCCGTTACATCCTGAAAAAGTATGCAAGTGGACAATGAAACACGGAATCTTCAATTTTTGACGCTAAACCCATCGATCAATAAGATTAGCTATTTTATATTGTCTAATAAAAATGCAATATTTAATTTACTTGGATTTTATACAATTTTTATCACATCTTGTACATTTGATTGAATAAATAAAGCTATTGAATCGATTCCTACGAAGGCAATTCCATAACTTCAATAATTATGAAATAAAAAGTCTGAAACGAATCAGTTGATCGACTGCGGTAGATTTTTTGTTCAACCGAGTCACAAGTTTGTATCGTTAATTGCTCTTTAATAAATTAACTATCGCCAATTCTTCGAGATTGAACTTTAAATCATGGCAATTTTCAAAACTCTTTCTGTTTAACACTAAGTTTATAGGACGCATTCTAATATTTTTTATTTGCTATTATTGAGATTGTAAAAATGCATCCTTGAGGAATGGGTGATTAGATTTATTTCTTTCGGTATAAATTGTTTAAAAAGAGGCTAAAAATTGGCTAGTCTTGTTAAGAATAAATAATTATCGTTATGAATCGAAAATTAAATTGAATAACTAAATTTGTTTAAACATTTTATAATTAATACATGCGATCTGTTCAGTGTCTTCCTTACATCACTGTTTTCCAACTTTTATACGACACGTCTTTGCAATCCGCTCGCTTAACAACACACTCGCATACATTCGTTCATTCACACAATATAAATATGTTTATTTTCTGACAAATCCCATTCTGGTCATTTTTATAAATTAATGTTATTATATTATATTGCACCCAAAATACATAAAATTTTGCTCCGTAACTTTATACACGTATTCTAGACACATACTGGAATCAATTTCAAACAAAAAGAAAAAACCAAAAATGTTCATCTTATAAAGTGTATTCCCCCCTTAAGCAATTTTAACGAAGACTAACGCTCAGAAATTTAAAATTAAACGGACGAAGGGTTTCGAAAATCGACAGGTTGCAAGGTTGAAAAATGTAGTTCCGAGAAAAACACGATTAATGTTTTACGAACATTTATCTTACACGACGTGAGGTTATTTTCAGTGTCGCTACTTCATATCTTTGAATTTCTAGAAACCATCACAGTTTTCTGCGCATACGCGATGTAAGAAACGTTATCCATTCGTTTAGATTCGTCAAGGTCGAAATTTACCATGGCGAATGCAATTTGAACTCCACATTGTAAAAATCTTCATGTTCTGCGAATATGTGCGATGAAAATCAGAAAGAAACATAGTAAATGAAATAAAAATGTGTAAAGTGAATTGTGATCGAAGAAATGAGCATGGACGAAAGAACGTTTTCAAGAATGGTTGTTACTAATCGTTTTGTTTATTTATACCAGTTCAAAATTAGCTTATCATATTGTTCTAAACGTATCGATTTACTTAAATAATTTCATTCTTTGCTCTAAACAACCGTTCGTTCAAGTTTTCGCGAAATTCGCGACGAGTATGGTATCACTTTGCAGCACGTAAAAGTGTGTTTTCATTAGCGCGTTACATTCCATTCGATAAATCGCAGAAACATCCTCTGTATTATTTTAAAACGTCATTAAGTCAAAATAGTGGAATATATCAAGACTGTTTACAAATTCCTGTGTGCTATTAACGTCGCTTTAAAGTGCATGAATATTCCACGTTAAGACTGTGACTCCAATTTGCGACGGTATGCAAAATTTGTCTTCGAGACGGCGCAATACGCCAAACAATAAACAAAGATTCGTTCCCGGAGAAATTAAAAGATACCAATTTCCTCGAGGAACTTTTAAAACGCATCTCGACCGGCGGTTGCATCATTCGATCGAAACACGTTGCAGACAACCGCGGTGATTTCTCATCGAGTTCCTTCGATCAGTCGCGCTTCAACCGCATAGTCTAATAATTTCACAACGATGTAATTATTATAATTAGACGCTACAACATTGTTGCATAAATAGATGTATTTACGTAACAACTTCTAGAAAACATCTTCGAGCGGATAGATTAATCGACGAGCGCCGTCGGCAAAGTATATTGCATGTCATATTTAATGAGATCATAAGAGTGTATTTTCCTTTTTATATTTTGTATCGTTTTTTACCCATTCTGTTTACTAGCCGTCGTCCAGTGGAGTCGTACGTGCATTCTCTGTTACGCAAACACTTGCCAATTGTCGTTGCATCTTGTTCCGGTTTTATGCAGTTTTAACGCAAAAGGAAAACGTGTCGAAAAGAATCGAGAACGGATCGTGTTGTTAAACGAAAGTTCAAGCTCGAAAGATGCTTTTCGGGCGACCACAATCATGAGAAATCGTGTTTACTCCAGACGTAGTTTTGGAATGCTCGAATGTTAGCTTATGCACGTCAGGATGCGCTCGCGATGCATCGGTGCAGTCGGCCGAACTCGGTTATGGAACAACGGAATTTATCCGTGCAGTTTGACTTGCTCTTTTAAAACTGTTTGTATTATTCTTGTTTACGTCAAACCGACGATATTTATGCAAATTTTCGTTCGTGTGACAGTTTTATAAGGAAATGCAAATTAGGTAGGTGACTTTTTTACGTCATCGTTCTTAACATGATACAAATAAAATGAATTTGTGCCGTGTGTTATTGCGTTCTCTGTACTATGGAGGAACTGAACTTAACCGTTAGCACTCCGATGGCTCTTCCGAGGTGACACTGAAAATTGTTAGACTATTATTCAGAACAATTTATACATTAAAAATGTCTGTAATTAAGACGTTAGTAAAAATTGATGTGTTGCCGTACGATTAAAAATAACGAATTTGATATGCACGAGAGGAAATGAACCACGGTGCAATGGAATTATTCCAGGACAGAAAGATGTCTCTAGTTTGGAGTTAAAATTGCTTGGAGTGCAAATGGTTAATAATTGTAACTACTGTAACTTATGCGAGAAAATTTTGGTTTTTCAGTTTTTAATTTTGTTGAACTTTCTTTTGCGGAAGAAAAATAAGAGAATTTTCCTGTTTACGAATGCATTTACGGGTTCCTTGTAAATAACTTGTTTATCGATCATGTTTTTACGTCGCGTAGCTTATTCGTCGAGATAATTATTAATGGACTTTCTTCGATGGGTTTTTTATCCCAAGGGGAAACGGAAACTTTCAGTTCGCCTCCAATGCACGAGATAGAACAGAAGGAACTTTAGCCTCGCACTTCGGTTACCGAGCTAAAGGTTCGAACTTCATCACGGAGGTTGCCTATGATAAGCTTATTTTCTGCTACAGTGACGAAGACCGAAAATATAATTTATTGAAGAGCACCAAACTTTACCAAGCATCGAAATCGGTTAGCCCGTATTCTCTTCTAGAAATGACAAAATTGAATTTAGTTAGATTTTGTGCAATCGTTGTTGTATACCCGGTAATCACGTAGACGCCAACGCATCGTGATTGCTAAACCATAGACGCGTCTTTAAAAACATCTGAGTCACTAGGACCAAACAACCCTAAGACCTTTCCTCTTCCACGTCATTCCTTTCATAGCACGCCTGTCCCTCTCTCTCTCTCTCTTCCGCATTTCCCTTTCAAAAACGACATATATTAGGTTATCCGGAAAGTTCATGACGATTTTGACGAAATATTGAAACGCAACGCATAAAACTAACAAAAATTAACGTACCTGTTGAAGCTTGCCTCTTGAATTTAGCATAGCTTCAAATATTTACAAAGTACAATATCGTTTTTACCTGCCGACGCCCGCCGCTGAGCTACGTCATCGCCGGCCGGGAAAACCCGTGCTTCCACTACCCTTAACGCTCCAGATAAAGGACAAAATTCAAGCACCACCATTGGCCAATACTTGGTCACCGAAAGTAGTACAGTTACTCGTTTTAATATTCGGACATTATGGTTTTTGCAAAATTAAAGCTTCATGTTACTTACTTCAAATGTGGTTATCGAATTTTCTAGTCCGTAATGAGTTGAAGCACATATTCTAGTTTACAAATATGTAAAATTAATTACTTTATTTTTTACTGTTTTCCACATAATAAATCATAAACAAAATTAGACCCAGTTTTGATGTCGAAAAAATATTCGGACATCTAGCATATTTCGCCGTTTATTCGCTTCAGAAGAATTGTTTTACGTTCGCGTTTTTCGCGATTTCCGTTTTAGTCTTCTTCGCGATTTCCGAATTGTCTTATGTTCGTGTTCTTTGTGATATCTGAATTGAGCCGTTTATTCTGAAAGTGGCTTAAGTCCATTTATGCTTGAATGTGGTGGCACCAAGAATTGCCCTACTATTATTTGAAACAGTTTTTACATCACTATATTTGCATTTAAAAAATCAATAAAAATTGTAACGTTTTAATTACGAATAATAGTAATAAACTTTATATGCACGAAGGGAAATGGACCATGTACAGTGGAATTATTCCACATAAAAAAATCTCTTCATTTTCGAATGAACACTTTACCGACCGGCGATTGTTTCAGAATTTTTTAAGGTCCACAGTTCAGTTAGCCCTTTGCATTCCAAGCAATTTTAATTCCAAAATCGAGAGATTCTTTTTACCTAGAATAGTTAAGTTGTACATGGTTCATTTACTTCCGTGCATATCAAATTTATTACTATTACTCGTACACACAACACTTGAATTTTTACCGATCTCTTAATTGCAAACACAACGATGTAAAAGTTGTTCTGAATAATAGTGTGGCAATTTTTAGTGTCGCCTGAGAGGAACCATCGGAGTGTTAAGGGTTAAACAATATCTGACATGACAGCTGGGCAAAATAGCTCCACATTCCACACGTTTAATGTTCCCGTACCGATTTTCGTGGAAAATGCATAAAATACACACTCTCGTTCAAATAACATAATTAACAATCCTACATATGAGCCGTTTATTTTGAAAGTGGCTTAAGTCCATTTATGTTCGAATCGAGAATTGAAGGGTTTGCGTTGGATTAAATTTAAAAATATGGGAAACAGATAACATAATAGAATAATGTTTTTGGGTTTCTAAAGGTGTCAAATTTATCATTCCAATTAGCATAATTAACATTATTGAAGAAATAATATGTTTTTGATGGCTATGAATGGACTTACGCCATTTTCAAAATCAATGAAACGACGTTTTTAATTCTTAAGAAAGCACAAGTCCACAGGAGAAGTAAATTTCCCTTGAAATTAATATAAATGTATACACTTTTATGTTATAAAATCAAAAAAAATATTACACTTTCATTATTTGTTAAATAATTTTTAGATTAAAATTAATATAGTTTTATTAATTATTATTCAGTCTTCTCCAGTTTGTGTACGCGGGAGGGATTTAAAATAACTGTGGTGTGCAGGTGGTGTATAATGTAATAAATCCATTAAGTCCTTATATTTTAGGTTTGTGAGTGGTCTCGGTTTTTTGTAAAGTGATGCCAACTGGATATAATTAAAGTTTTTCGGTCTTCCCCGTTACGGTAGTAAATCCAATGTTTTGAACGGTGCATCCTCGTTCATTGTCGTTTCATAGAATAACTTATATGAATCGCTTCTCAAAAATCTCATCCAACATACTTTAAACCAATTTACTCTTTCAACGTCAGTATTTTTTAGCCTTTTAAAAATCGCATTTTCTGTGGACAGGCACTGTTCCGTTGTTTAAAACAAAGTCATTGCACATTGATAATTCAACTGTTGCTTTGATAATGAAACATAAAGCTGGGATATCATAAAATTTTATTGCATAATTATTTTCCATATCCATTTGAAACACTTACAATGGGACTTACGCCACTTTCAAAATAAACGGCTCAATTGTTTTACGTTCGTGTTCTTCGCGATTTCCGAATTGTCTTATGTTCGTGTTCTTCGCAATTCCCCTGTTAGTCTGATGAGTCTTGTTGCGTTCTGTCCGTGGTCACCTCGGTTTTATCGTGATTGGTTGAGGGTAGTTTGAGGCGGAGGAATGTAGCGTCCTTTAATTGATTGTAGAAATGATGGAAGAAGCGTGCCTGAAGGCGTGTGCCTGAAGGAGTGTACCTGAAGG
Organism: Agapostemon virescens; assembly: GCA_028453745.1. NCBI lineage: Eukaryota > Metazoa > Arthropoda > Insecta > Hymenoptera > Halictidae > Agapostemon > Agapostemon virescens. Next base: position 8,487,870 of record CM052094.1, read on the forward strand.
AGTGGGAAATGGTCAATGAAGGATTACCATAATTTACTGCAGGGTTGTTTGGTTTCCGTTTCTTCGAGTGCGTTGCACATGGTGTCCGTTTGTCGGGGTAAAACTGTCCGCGTGCGGCGCGTGTCGAATGGTCGGCTCCTTCGTATAAATTACCGAGGACAATGTTAGGCGCCTACAACTTTCGGTGTTGCCGTCGCAACACATTCTGTTCCTATTTGTTTATGATACAGTTTTGTGTCTTTCTCGTTACAGTAAGCTATTTTGATAGATTTTGGTATATTTAGGAAAATGCTTGTGCTTTTTTCTATTTTCAGAGTTATATATCGTATTCCCAAAATATGGATACATAATCACATAAAAGAGGAACTAGAATTAGACGCATTAGCGGTAATAGATCCGAAGATTCTTTATTAGATTGTCCGATTAGATTAGTCCGATGAAGATCATCCAGTAGTGTTTATCCGACGACGCATACATATTATTGACAGTGACAATGAATTTAGTACCGAATCATCATCCGATAAGGAAAATTCGGAACTACAAAAAATTGTTTAGCAATCAGTATCCCAGACGAGTAATAGTTGTCATCGCCTTTGGAAAGGAGATTGCCCTGAAGACCCCGAAGTATATGTATGCACTGCAGTGTGATCCAACAAAAGGGTTCCAAAAATAAGATGTTCCAAATGCAATACGTACATCTATGTTTATATGCCAACTGCAAACTATTTTATGGAATTGCACGCTTAAGCTTTTATTCACAGAAGTGCAAACATCGTAAGCCGTTGTTACTGCAAAGTTGCAAAGTTACAAATTATAATAAAATTGTTTGAACTGATCTTTTAATCTGCATATATAGGTTTACAATTGCTGATTTTCCGTTGCATACATTTTTTATATTTACGAAAAATATTCGGCCCATATAGGGTTAATGGTTAATAACCCTCGATATAGTTTGATTACTTCCTTCTGTATCTGTGCGGAGACGTCTGAAAACGAAACCGGTTTTCGCGTTCGCAACCAGTGGAAGTTAAACGATAATTAAGAAAAAGATTTCTGGAATATTCTAATTTCTGGAATATGTATGTTTATATAGGTCATTGCATCGACCATTAATCATTTGAAACCGGAGGAACGTTTCGCTTACGGCGCAGCATTCTCAGACGCGAAGGCAGTTTCTAGCGCTAGCAGTTATGGATCACAGTTTAATCGAAGCTAACGTTACCGGTGAAAAAGTTGGTGGGTGGGCATGAAGTTGCAATCATTAAACGGATTCCGTAATGATTTACAATTAGAGACGTACGCTCGCCGAGTTTGCGATAAGGCTCGGTCGGTTTCTCGCGACCTTGAATTTTACTAAAAGATGCCGACTGTCACACGTCGCGAAAAATAATACAATTAGCATTATAACAGTGTTCGTGTTCCTTAAATATCTTGTTAAACGATTGTAATCTTCCCGAAATTTCTTTGCTCTGAAAATTACAATAGTTTTACAATAATTTTATACAATTCTTATTTTATCCTCAATTTAGCCGAAACACAAACGAAGGAAAGAACAAGGAACATATAATAGCACAGAATACTGTAGACTACTTTTGAAAATGTAGAATTAAATAGTTTTTATTTTATCTTTAATTCGTTCGAACGTTGACGAAAGAATGGAACTTTTATTTTGTGCGTCTAGGACGCAAGATGATAATAATGCAGACTACTGTAAGCACAGCTTCTAAAATCTGATGAAATTGTACAATTTTTATTGTATCTTAACATTACACCATCCGACTGTTAAAATTGGCTAGCGTGTATCGTCTTATAAAAATGCAAATTTTATTTTTAACGAGAAGAGTGTTTGCCAAGCGCTATAACGTTAAAACGACGGGTTCAAATATTTGTATCTTACGATTATTGTAAATTATGCGGGGTTAAATTGATTAACACTAAACCCGCCGTGCATTTAACATTTAATTTATTTGGATTATTTGCGATTGTCATTACGATGTATGATTGAGTAAAGAGATCTATCGAATCGATTCCTATGAAAGCAATTTTATCAATTCCATAATCGTGAAATAAAAAATCTGAATTTGACCCGCTGTGGTAGGTTTAGCGTTAAAGTCATCGAAAACACTGACGAATGGAAGGACATTTTCTTCAACTTTACTTTGTTCGAACTTGTCGGTAAAATTGTAAAATTTCGTACACTTTATCAGCTCACACACGACACACGTCGCTTCGTTTTACGAATATAAAACTTTGACTGTTCATTATCGCCAATAAAACTTACAACACAGCTTTCGAATAATAATAAAAATATTATGGACACATAAATTTCAGAATACGTGGGTTTCTTGTACTAAATATCTTATCGATTTTACAGAAGATTTTAATTGTTTCGGTCGCTAAGAAAAATTGTGCGCTACCATAAACGTTACCACAGTTGCCAAGAATACGTTAGTAATATCTTTATCGCCTTATCAATCGGATGTTTGATCTGCCGGCTCGCAATATACTTTACTCGAATGGCTTTAAACTGTCGTGATTGTTTATTGTCATAGACTGAATAAATCACTGCGTTCTAGTGTTGATAAATCCGACGATATTCCTGATAAAATTAGATATTTTTCTCATTTTGTCCAAATCTGAAGGCACGCCGTCGAATCATCGAAACAGAAATAATATTCGACAATAAATTACCGATGTTTATGTACATTTTTCATTTCGCTGGATAAGAATACTGGATGGAATTACAAAATCTTTCATCAGCGTAATCGTGGAACCTACAAAGTTAACATTGGCATAAAACTAAATTAATTTTGAATTTTTACTGTCGCACGTGCAACAATTCGGCGTCTAAAACATTTTTATAATTGCCATTGAATATCCTTTATTTAATGCAACATTGGGAGAAATGAAACAGTTATATTGGGTTGTTCGGAAAGTAATTTCGTTTCTTTTTTTTTTTTTTTTGAAAATGAAAGACAATTTTCGTATAATGAACAAATATTTTATTAAATTATATATTGGCTATTCTGATCCAATACCTTTTGCCATCTTTCTGGTAGTAGCATGATTCCACGCTCATCAAATTTTTCGTCTTTACTGGCAAAAAACTGATCGAGGTGGTTTTTGACCTCCTCATTTGAAGTGAAGGTTTTACCGTCTAAAAAATTTTTCAGTGACCGGAACAAATAATAATTGTATTGTGTCTCATTCAAGCTGAAAAGCTTTTGGCGAGTGACCAAACTTGTATGAGGTCTCGCATTATCTTGATGGAACACTACACCTTTTCTGTTGATTAATTCTGGCCTTTTCTGTTGAAGTTCATCATTCAGTTTGTCCAGCTGATGATAGTAGACTTCCGAATTAATTGTTGTGTTATCCGGTAAAAGCTCAAAAAAACGATTCCTTTAAAATCCCACCAAACAGACAGCATCACCTTTTTTTGATGGATATTGGCTTTGGAAATGCTTTGACCCGGTTCATCTTTTTTGCTCCATAATCTCTTGCGTTTGACATTGTTATATACAACCCATTTTTCGTCCCCAGTAATGATGTGCTTAAAAAATGGATCATTTTCGTGACGTTTGAGAAGCGATTCACAGATGTCAACGAGACGACACAAATTTCTCTCCGTGAGAACATGGGGAACCCATATATCGAGCTTCGAGGTTAAACCGAGGCCTTTCAAGTGGTCATAAACAGTTGAATTTGATAAATTTAACCTCTCACCGATCTCACGTGTTGTTATTCGCCGGTTTGCATCAATTAATGCCTTTATCGTGTCTTTATCAGCTTCAACCGGCCTTCCAAAACGTGGTGCATCTTCGACATCAAAATTGCCGGATCGAAATTTTGCAAATCAGTTCTGGCACTGGCGTACTGTCAACGCATCTTCTCCATACACATCGGTTAATTTCTTTCTGGTTTGAACAGCATTTTTACCTTTTCAACCCAACAGATCAGAACAACCCAATAGATCAGGTAGCAACGGAAATGTCGTCAAATTATTTATTTGTCCATCTGGTGGTGAAAGTGGGAAATAGCTGCCTTGTAGATCTTGCTTTAGGCGCTTGCTTATACGAAAATATTTGGATACATATAGAAAAGAATAGAATAGAATTTTTTAAACTGCACTGATTTACTTGAATTTTTTTGGGCGGTGACAGAAAGACTAGTTTACTTGATAATATGCGAGAAAGCTTTTTGTACAAATTTTAATTGTTTGGAATGACGGAAGGTGTAAAAAAGTAATGCGTTCACACTTGTTTGTCTTCGTTCGTAGTTAAAACGTAATCGTTGCGTTTTTGCAGATCTTAGTAATTTCTGTGTATGCTGCTAAATTTCATTAAAAAAATCGGTTATAATCGTTACGAGTTGCAAACGATTAACTCGTTAAATGTTATGTCAGTCCCTGGGAACTGACGATATCAAATTTACAAAATAATGTGTTATATATAATTTATATGTTATTAAGAAATATTCACACTATTTTCATAGATTTTATTGGAACAGGAAAGCACAAATGGGGTAAGCGAGTCTTTATAATTTATTAGGTTGTTCGGAAAATAATTTCGTTTCGAACGAAAGTAGTTTTTGACGAGATTTATGGTTAAATCTAGGTGTTTCAAATGATCGTGAACGGTCGACTTCGATAAATTTAATCTCTCAGTGATCTCAGGAGTTTCTATTCGTCGGCTTGCATCAATCAATGCCTTTATTTTTGTTTTCATCATCTTCGAATGGCCTTCCAGAAGTTTCATTGCATCTACTTGCACCTATCATCTTATTGCAACTATTATTGCATCTTCAACATCAAATTTGCCAGAACGAAATTTTGCAAACTAGTTTTGGCACTGGCGTTCTGTCAATAAATCATCTCCATACACATCGGATATGTTTTGTCTTGCTTAAACAGCATTTTCGCCTTTTTGGTAGTAAAAAAGTAAAATATGCCGAAAATGGTGCTTTTCACTTTCCATACTTGATAGGGCACCAACCAAAAACTACTGCGTAGATACAATCGGACTTTTTCACACACAAGCCTTGCTATATCAGCTCTCAAAACGTATAATGATTATGCGGCTTAAGTGTGAAGTTGGGTCCAAAAAAATACAATTAAATCCTCTGTCGGGAAAAAACGAAATTACTTTCCGAACAACCCAATACAACAGACAAAAACATTAGGTTCGTAGTCTAATGATTAACACTAGAACTACCAAACCAGTCATTTTGACCGGTCCCTAGTTTTTTCTTTCGCAATTATTGAAGTTACAAAAATGTTTTTGTCCGAAATTTTCTGATGTACTTCTTTAATGACGTACACGTTACAATGAGAATCGTATGATTTTTTAATAGATGCAGTCTCATTATTATTACAAAGCAATGTATATCGTTGGATCTAGTGTTCGGTAGTTCTAGTGTTGATAAACGAATTTGTTTGAAACGCATGCAAGGAATTGCCTTTCAAAATACATTTTACACGAAACACAACGATGAGGATCTTTCAGGTCGAAATGGAAACAAGATTCGTAGTGCAGAGTATTTAGGGTTTGAAGTTGCTGTCAGAATTCTACAGACAATAGGAACACGTGTGATACAGACTTCGCGTTTCCATCATGTTTTCGAACGTTCTACACAGTCGAGAAGAGCTGTTCTGCGGAAAATTTGAAGAGAACTGCGTGTTGTTCCGTGGAGATGTCGATGACGTATTTGCTTCGCGATCCCGTTGTCCTCTACCCAGGATATTGCGATCTTCGTTACCTTACCAGCGACCATCTCGATTATGTCAGTTATCCAATATGGGAACTTTGTCGACAAACCTAGAAAAATGAAGTCGTCGCGTTAAGTCTAGTAAAGAGTTTTGCTTATTAGGTGGAACGTTAGAAACATTTGTAAATTGCACAACAACAAACTTGTTACTGAAAACTCGTATCATCGCGTAATTAACCTCGGGAGGTTAATTCTATCTTACGATTTCTTTATCGTAGTTACATTGTAACAAATAGACTGCGGATTGTAAGCATTCGCAACAATGATAAGTCATCGAAATATGAAACGTTCGAGCGATTAGAAAGATTTAAAAGTATCGATAGATTAATCCCTTCTTAGAAATATTATCAGAGACGCGACAATTTTCTGTGTGACTTCTGTTTCTTACAACCGATGCAGACAATTTTTATTCTGCCTAAAGCCAGGATTTTACCGTATGAGTAAGAATTTTTATGTTCCCGTAAGTCTACGTTTACTTTAGAGATTAAATGTTGGTAGTAAAGCATAACGTTTTGTTTGCGTTCCGGTGTATGTAGTTTAACGCTAAAACTACCGAGCATTAAAATAAGAAGCGTATACTGTCGTAAAAATTTCATTTGAGATTTCATTTATTGAAATTTCGTGCGATTTCCCACGTATGATCGCACGAAGAAATCTACCGAATCGATTACTTCGAAGGCAATTTTATAATTTTTGAAAGTTTATTTTTGACAGAGAAAGGGGACAGTGTATTTAAGACGGAAGATCTATTTCAGACATTCGATGTGTCTAACGGTCGACTAACAAGAAGCAATAGTGCTGTGAGTAAAGAGTAGCTTTCGATCCTTCAAAGATGATCCGTATTGTTCGAATCTCTTATGAATAGAGTAACCGGTGTCTCGCTCGAGTTATTTTACGAACCGCTTTCGATTTTTGTATATTTTCGTACGTTCTGCGCACCGCGGAAGATCAGATAACCGCGAAACAAAGCTAATGAGAAACACCGACTGCGGCCGATGTGTTTTTCCATGGATATCAGCTCCTGGCCAACCTCGAGCCTCAGCTACTGCTTGCGCAACAGGTTCAAGGTCCTACCGCAACTTCTCTGGTCCTACCGCAACGTTTGTTTTCCGGTGCTCCTGGATTGTGTCAGGCGTCTTTCTCCTTCCACACCCCATCCTGTACCTGTCCGAAACACCTGACGAGGCTGTGTGGACCTGCGCGATCCACACTTCCTCGCCTCTCATTACTATTGCCTTTTTTACGAGCCAACTAAAATCCTCCCGAACGATAGGACATACTTCCAAACCTGTTGAATTTTAACTTACCGCAGCCGGACGAATGACCGTTCTCAGATTTTTAATTTCACAATTGGACCGTTTATTTTGAAAATGGTGCAAATCCATTTTCTTCTGTTTCGAGAAAATTAAATGTTAGCAGATCTGACAATTAAAAAATATAGGTTAATTATGTGAAGTCTGGGAATGTTTGTACTAATTTATCAATATGTAATTTGATTATATAAATTTCTTTTAGGTGAATTTAACTAAAATAATATATATTCCCAGGCTGCAAATGAACTTACACCACTTTCATAATTAGTCAATTGTAAATATCATTTAATTTCAATTTTGAAATAACAAATATCACTTAAAATATATTTCATATTAATCCAATTTTGTTTATAAATAATAACAAGAAATAAAATGGAATTAGTATTTTTTATTTTGAACGTTAATTATATTTATATATTGTTAAACTTAACACATGATATTTGTATTATTAATTATTTATGCTCTTCATGTGGCAGTGTTTTGAAATATTCATGATGCACAGGAGGTATACATATAAGGTAATAGCTGCTGCATATCCTTATATTTTTCGTATGTAATAGGCCTAGCATCGTGACACAAAGTCGCCAGGGCGATGTTTTCAAATTTTGGCGGTCTTCCCCGACATGTAGGTGATAAATTTAAAGTCTTAAATTCTGTGTCCTCCATTGATGTTTTATATAAAATAGTATACGGTGCACTTTTGCAAAATCTCATCCAACATATTTGCAACCAATTTACTTTTCCTCCATTAGTGTTTCTTCTTATCTGTTTTTTAATTGCGTTTTGTAAATTTTTTGTTGAAACGAAATTCTCTCGGTTCATTTCGTGTAAAATAAATTTATTATGTTGTCTACATTAGTTTATAACGTCATAATAATCCTGTGGTGTGTACAGGAAATTCTTTTTTCGTAATGCCATTTTTTCTGTCTATGGAAATTGGACTTACACCACTTTCATAATCAATGGTTACGCAATTTCTTTTACCGGCCAATTTTAAATTGAACAAAGCATAGGCATTTTTAAAGATATTAAATACTAACTAGTTATAAACAAAAAGTTTACACTAAATTAAGCATAAATTACGCCATATCTCATTTTTTAAAAAAAAGGACTTACACCACTTTCAAAATAAACGGTCCAATTGTTGAAGTTACAAATTGCCTTCACAGAAATCGATTCAATAGGTTAGATTTGTTTATTCTTATTTATTGCATTGCAATAAAAATCACACAGAATCGGAGTAAATTTAATCTTGTCGTTAATATAAACTATGCAATTTTAGTACTAAACCTACCACAGCGGATCAAGTGACTCTTTTCAGATTTTTTGTTTCACAAATATTAAACTTATTAAATTGCCTTCGTAGGAATTAATTCGATAGATTGCTTTATTCTTATTTATTGCGTTGCAATATAAATCGCACCGAATCGAAATTCTGTCGTTAATATAAGGTAGGATATTTTAAAACTAAACCTACCACAGCTAGTCGGATGACCGTTCTCAGATCTTTTGTTTCACAAGGTTTGAACCTATTAAATTGCCTTCGTAGGAATTAATTCGATATATTTCTTTATTCTTATTTATTGCATGGCAATAAAAATCGCACAAAATCTATGTCAATTAAGTTCTGTCATTAATATGAACTTGGCAATTTTAAAACTAAATTTACCTCAGCCGGTCGAATGACCTTTCTCAGATTTTTAATTTCACAATTATTGAAGTTATAAATTGCCTTCATGGAAATGGTATCGATAGATTTGTTTATTCAATCACGTATTGCAATAAAAATTGTATAAAATTTGAAGAAATTAAGCTTGTCACTATATGGCAATTATCCTAGTCAATTTTCATGCTCTGTAGGTTCAGCGTAAACAGACCTCAAAACGGCTTTTAAAAAGTATTGTTTATCGCATAAAATTATTTTACAGAATTTTAATCAACGTTGTTCGCGTACATAAGGTGTTTCCAAAATCTTGGTTGTATTAAATAAGTTTGTTGTACTGATTCGACCCCAAATAAAATTTAACGTATCCCAATACGCGTGATTAATTTTATTAGTTCGTTGTTGTATTATTTGTTGTCTAACATTAGTTGCTATAATAAAACGAAATACAAGTTGCAAACAAGAAATCGAAACCTCTATCTAATAACGTTCAATTCAAATGGTTTTTTTTCTATTTCAGCCCATTGGTCTTTTTTTGTTGCAACAATTTTTCAGCACTCGGTTTACGACCAAGTGGGATACTAAATTTATTTTGTTTAGTGTGCACTTGAACTTGTATGTACATGGGTTGTTGATAAACTCTCCGAGACACGAAGGCGTTTCTGAATAAGATAGGACATAATGAGATATCGCGAAGAATGATTGGAGAAATGGTTATCGGAGTGCTTGATTTTTTTTTTTGTACGTAAGATAATCATTTATTGGATCTTCAGTTATAATACGAATGTTCTTCAATTTTATGAAGGAATAGTAATCTTTATTACAATGTATTCAATTTGTTATTTATTTGTTGGCGATAAAATAGTTGAATGGTGCATCGTTGTATCATATAAAGAGTAAATGAAGTGTGCGCTCAATTATTATGGAGAAATTGTCGTTAAAAATTATTATTATCTTAAGATCTACAATTATTCGTGATAATTCGATCATGTGTTGTAAATGAAGCATATTATAAAAAGTACTCGCACGTTTATGTTTATTAAAGTTATCACGTTAAAGTTTATGTTTAATAAAGAGAAAAAACTAAATGTACTCTTCAGAGTAATGAAGAAATTATTTTCCCTAAAGAAACTATAGTTAGAAAAAAAGTGGTTTCGACATTTTCGACGTTTTTATTTCAGAAAGGTCTTCCGACGTGCGTATTGTTGAACCATTGTTTACCAAAACATGAGTACTTATTTGTTGCGTGTTTATATGCAACATGGCGCAATGAAATTATCGTTTGATAGAAACTGATAAGCTGTTTGTTCACCTGTGAGTTACCTTGATTTCAATGTCATACAGAGTTACCTATCGTAACTAATATTATTAGTATTTACTTGTAAGAGAAGAAAAGCGATAAGAACACTTATGATCTTATGTTTATCAGGTATTCCGGTAAAACTACGCAGTAAACAAAGACCGTAATGGCTGCTTGTTACAAATTCAACGATGTATCCGTGGAACGAAGCTTTAGAAACGCATCCGCTGTATCGATTACATTTATTTCATATCGCTTTTATCAGGAAAAAGCAAACGAAATTTTTCTATAGCCTATCATTATCATTAAATAACAATGTTTACCAAAGGATGCAGACTAAACTAAGCGCGAGTAAATTGGAACAGTTACGGACGATTTCATTTAACACTTTGACTGCCCAACCAACAACTTCAAGATATCCACAAAATCAAAGTAATTTATTTAAAGAAGCAACAATTACAAACATAAAATGTAGGACACAAAGTTATCCTTCAACCTACTTCTATTCTCCAAAATCTCAATTAAATTTTGTGCAACAAATATGTTAATGTATATATTTATTGTTAAGCATGTACAAATAATTCTGTCACCCATATATGGCCGACATGGCAGTCGAAGTGTTAATGTGTCTGCCATCGAGACATTTTGGGTTGCTACAAATGACGTAAGTTTTAACCCGTAGAGTGGCGACTCTGAGGCTCCACGGAAAATTGTGACATTAATATTTAAAATTATTTTAGTATCGCTATCTTTATGTCTAAGAAATTGGTTAAATAATTTGTGTAGAATGCAAGAAGAAGAAATACAAGAAACTTCTGTCTAATAACATTCAATTTCGAATAATATTGTGTGTTCGAATGTGAAAAATATATTGTTTTATTATCTATTTCAACGCATTGGTCTTCTTGTTGTAACAATGCCTAAAAGAAATGTTTTAGTTTTCTAATACCAGGTGTATGCATAAGTTCTTTCCGGTTTGACTAAGAGGTGGCGCCAGTGAAAAGTACGCAGCGTATTAATTTGACACATATACCATTTTGTTCGTCTAACATAAAACTACAAACACACATAAGTTGAGTCTGCCAAGAACTGGCGTCTTTGTTTTATCGTTCAGTAATCATGTCGAGTTTTGTGCCTGAAAAAGAACATTTGCGGCACGCATTGCTTTTCTTATTTCATCAAAAGAAAAAGGCTGTCGAAAGTCATCGTTTGTTGGTAGAAACATATGGTGAACACGCTCCATCGATTAGAACATGTGAGACATGGTTTCGACAATTTAAAAGTGGTGATTTCAATGTGAAAGACAGTGAGCGCTCTGGTAGACCACAAAAATGCGATGACGAGCAATTGCAGGAGTTATTGGATGATGACCCAACTCAAACTCAGCGGCAATTAGCAGAAGCATTACAAGTATCACAAGAAACAATCAGCAGACGTTTACGAGCAATGGGAAAGATCAACAAACTCGGTAAATGGGTCCCACACAATTTGAATGAACGTCAAATGGAAAATCGCAAAGTCACTTGTGAAATGCTGCTTCAACGCTACGAAAGGAAATCCTTTTTGTATCGAATTGTGACGGGTGACGAAAAATGGATTTATTTTGAAAACCCAAAGTGGAAAAAATCATGGCTTTCACATGGCGAAGCCGATCCATCAACACCAAGACCAAATCGCTTCGGCAAGAAGACCATGCTCTGTGTCTGGTGGGATCAGACCGGTATTGTGTATTATGAACTTTTGAAACCCGGAGAAACTGTTAATACACAACGCTATCGCCAACAAATGATTAATTTAAACGACGCATTAATTGAAAGACGACCGGAATGGGCCAAAAGACATGGCAAAGTGATTTTGTTACACGACAATGCGCCGTCTCACACAGCAAAACAAGTGAAAGACACTATGAAATCGCTTGGATGGGACATCCTACCACACCCGCCGTACTCCCCAGACCTGGCACCATCTGACTATCACCTCTTCGCGTCAATGGGGCACGCGCTCGCAGAGCAGCACTTCAGCAATTTCGAGGAAGTTGGAAAATGGCTCGACGAATGGTTTGCCGCAAAAGACAAGCAGTTTTTCTGGCATGGTATTCATAAATTACCTGAAAGATGGACGAAATGTGTAGAAGCCGATGGCCAATATTTTGAATAAAAAAAAAATTAATTTCCCTTGAAAATTACGTGTTCTTTTTGATCAAAAAACCGGAAAAAACTTATGCATACACCTAGTATACACAGTTTCAACTGCAATACCTTAAACAAAAGGTATTGAGATACACTTTGAAGCGATTAACATTACATTATTAAGAATAAACTTACCACAGCGTGTCAAATTATCTTTTTTCACAATTATTTAAGTTATAAAATTGCCCTCACAGGAATCGACAGATTTTATCACACAATCATATTTTGTAATAAAAATCTCGAAAATTACAAATGAATTAAATGTTGTAATTTTTATTAGACAATATACATCAACCAATGTTAATGGTCGATAGGTTTAGTGTTAACCCCTTGCACTGCTATTTATTTTATGGTTACAATGATCGAAACTTTCTATCGTACATTATTTCTCAGAGGAAGAAGGACGTTTACTTTTATTTCCATTGAAAGAAAACGAATAACGATTATATGATGTAGTAGTAACACAAACTCCTCGTCACAAGTCTCACTCGACGTTACAGTACAAAGGGTTAAAGCCTGTGTATAGTAGCTCGCTGACAGTCAACGCTGTCACTACCATTTACACAGTATATGCAAATGTGATAGCCCAATTCAGGTTAAAGGCACACTAACATCCCCATGTGTACAAAAAAGTCGCAGGGTGTTAAATCGAATGTCCTTGGCGACCAACTTGTGATCAGCAAATTGCCGTCAGCTGCCTGTCCAATCTGGACGATGTTTACCATGGTAATTTACAACTGCAGTCACTCTATAAAATATTGAAACTTCCTCCTATTTCCTTTCATAACGTTATATCCATCGCACTACAACATTCATCGTGCTTGACTCGAATGACTTTGCCTTTAATCGTTAGAATAATGGGAAAATTTATATTTATTCTATATCTACATTGACTTTAGTGCTTAGTCATTGTTGATAAGTGGACAGAAGTTTGTTCTCGCTTCACAGTAAGAAATAACATTCATACTTTATAGTTCTGTTACTTTTTTTTTATTAATAAGTACTTAATAATACAAACTTATTAATACAATTAATATTAACCCTTGTCACTCCGTCGCCTTTGGGATGACCTTACAAATTGCCATACTGTTATTTGAAACAGCTTTTACATCATTATGTTTGCATATAAGAAATTGGTAACAATTGAAGTGCTATACATGCGAGCAATGGACTTTATATACACGAAAGAAAGGAATCATGTATGGTGGAACTATCATAGGTCAAAGAATGTCTTGATTTTGAATTAAAATGGTTTGGAGTGCAAAGGGTTAATGAATGAATTATTATAACAGTGTAAACAAAAGTGCAGAACTATTGATTATTTTCAAATATTAAATATTAATGGAAAAGTAAAATCTGTTTGTAGTCTAAACATTTATCGAGTCGCAATGCTCTCCAAGTTTATACAGTTAATGTAAAAAATATTTGCATACCATTAAAAAAACGAATACGTTTTTCAAAATTGGATCGAACGGCTTCAGTTTTCTTTAGATATTACTAAGATTAGTTTCCTACTTAATGCGCAAATAAATTTTTTCAAGGGACACAGTAAAGGTCGCGATTTTAAAATTCCGTTATCATTGCCGATAATGAAAACTTAAAACGTCTTCAACGACGTCATTTTTTGTAGGTGTTATGCAAAATTTTTGCAGCCTGAGATAGTTGAAGGTATGTTTAACAAATTTTGTTACCGAAAATGTAAAAAAAAAACTTAAAAAAAATTGCGACATTTAGTATTTCTCTAAAAAAAAAAAAAACTTACCCGGTAAAGTAATCCTTCTGATGTCTCAAAAAAGAGGAATCAAACCGTTTCGTCAAATTTTAAAAAGACCTTACGAAACACGTAAAATTTTTCAAATTTACTTTTTCCTTCTTTTTCGGTCCAGATGTCCGTGGTGCGTTGTATCGAACGGTTCTGAATGTTACTACTCACTTTTTTCGCCTTTTTTCGAATTTTTCCCCATTGGTTGCACCGTCTGAAAAGTTGCACGATTGAACAGAGACGTGTTTCGCAGGCGAACGTAACGTAGCACCGCTCGTGGAAAGTTTCTCGGTTTCGTGCATCGGCAGATAACGCCGGAAAAACGATAGCCTTGAATTATTATTTCTCTCGTTGCCGTAAGAATTTTTGTGGGACGCGTAATCGCGCGGAAACGCTCGCGATCTCGCCACATTTTCGCGAAAACAAACCTCTGCTTCGCGATCGATCGATTCTTTACAGAGATTCGATCTGAAAAGTCTGAGATAGGGATGAGAAACGTAGATCGTGGCCAATTATTGCGAAATCGCTGGAAATCCGATGAATAATCAACCGATATAGCTTCTTAGAAAATCAAAAGGAATGAAATGTTGCTGCCTTGATCTTTCATATTTTTCGGATTCTAACCAGAAAATTTAATCTATTACAATTAATATTTTTACGAGCTTCATTTAAAAGCCAGACAGCATCGAAACTAACAGACACAGTTTCCGAGCATTTAATGGAAAAATG
>CM052094.1:8517522-8530581 GCA_028453745.1 Agapostemon virescens
TTTTAACGCTAAACCCACCGATCACTAAGAATGGCTATTTTATATTGTCTGATACAAATGCAATATTTAATTTACTTAGATTTTATACAACTTTTATCACGTATTATAAACTATCGTTCATTCAACGAAAATTAATACCGACCAGCATGATACCTATGTATAAACTTAATACGACTGCAAAGGGTTAAAATGTTTCGTGACGATAAAAATGGATCAAGGAAACGCTTAGTATTAAAATGTAAGAAATCGTAACACCTTCGAAGTCGCTTTTCTCGAAAATAATGTCTTCTGTGAAAACATTTGATTCTACATTTTCGACTTGTCTATTAACATATCAACTGCCCAACATATTAACAACCTGAAAAATTCTATAGAATCAAATTAATTTATTTAATGAAACAGCGATCAAAAACTTTAAATGTATGGCATGTAGTTATGTATCAACCTTCTTGTATTCTTCAGATATCAACAAAACTGAATGCAATGAATACATTAACGTACAAATTTATTTTTAATCATGAACAATTAATTCTGTTACCTATATATGAGTAACATGGTAGTCAAAGTGTTAATCTAAAATCACCACTTTCTCATTCAGTTATAAGAAACAACCTTGACGACGGCTGTAGTCCGAACTGCAAGAGAGTACAGATTCTTGAACAAAAACGAATTGGTCTATTGCTGCAGCATCTTAAGTGAATTAATTCTTTCGACTCGTTCTTGTCGGGTAGAAATTCCAGCGAGCACGAATGCGAATATTTATACTCGTCGAGATATAAAGGCATTGGCTTGAACACTTATTGTTCCGCTCGAAGGTGAAACAAAGTCTGAGCTATGATCAAACATATTGGTGTAACTAAATGCCCAGATGTGAGCTAGAAATATTTAGAATCAAGGTCTCTTCTGAACGCGAAGCGCACGAATGCAACGAGGATTAGAAACTTCCTAACGTGTTCGAAAGAGGAACGCCATCTGCTACATCATCGTTTGCGAAGGCCTCGTAAAGACCAAGGGCAACTTACACGATAAAACGCACAGTCGTACTACCCAATTCATCAAATAACTATCTAACCATTAACTAACCACTTATTTAACTCCCTCGTGACTCACCGAATCTATTTATAATTCGGTAAACTTGCTAAACGTACACCGAATTTTCTAATAATTCACTTATCCTATTTATTATTCTATTTTATGTAAACGTTCACCGAATTTTCTAATTCGCTTATCCTATTTTTTAATTCTATTTTGTGTATCATCTTGTTAACACTAAATCGACCACTACAGGTCTAACGATCCCTTTAAGATATCTTATCTTACAGTTATTAAAATTATAAAATTGCTTAATATTTTATTAAATTTATTTAATAATATTTTATTTATTTTATTAAATTGATTAAACAGTGTCGTTTTTACACGACGAGTATGAAAACTTTAGTAGCTTTAGCATTAATAGCGTTAACGGATAAATACGAATGTATTCTGAATAGTTTTGATGTACCAAAAATAATAGAAGCACATTTTTCAATTCGTGTTTCTACTTTCACCGTATCATATTCCTATTAATTATTTTACAGTGATACTATGTAAAGTATTTTGTCAAAATAAAAAGATTTCAAGGCTGTTTGATTTTTCGATACCGAAATTGATTGTCGTTATACAAATTATACAAAATCAATTTGTACGACTGACTCCAACATTGTATTTGTGATTTAATAGTTAATAAAAATCGTAGAAATTTCAAGCAGCAAGACTTGCTATAACCTGCTCTAACATTATATTTGCAATTTAAGAGTTACTAAAAATGGCATAACTTTTGGCCAGCAAAACTTACTATAAACTGCTCTAACATTATATTTGCAATTTAATAGTTAATCAAAATCGCAGAAATTTCAAGCAGCAAGACTTGCTATAAACTACTCTAACATTATATTTGCAATTTAAGAGTTAATAAAAATGGCAAGACTTACTATAAACCACTCTAGTATAATATTTGCAATTTAATAGTTAATAGAAATTGCAGGAATTTCGAGAAGCAAGACTTTCACACGAAAACTGATTGCTTGAACGTTGACTCGTGAACGTATGGCACTAACAATTTGTTCGACCACTGCATTTTACCGTGTTAGAGGCTCCAGACCGTCTGATCTTGAAAGACGTGCGCTGTCGTCGCGTTGAAAAGATCGGTTTTCGTCCTGTTGGTATTTCTTGTCGTTACTAGACGCGGAATCCGCGGTCTGGGGATCTGCTCCGAGAAGATAGAATCGCGAAAGTGATAAGACGTGGATGTCGCGCTTGCTCGTCGGTTTCCGCATTGTCTCGTGCAGACAACTTGGAACGCGGGAGTGCAGAATTCTTTGGTCGCGCAACAAGTTCGTCCTTGCGTAATTACCCTGGATCGCGTGCGTGGAATTTGCGAGTTAAATACTAGAAATTGTGAGTGCGAATTCTCCTAGCAGTAAGACAGTTTCACCGATTCGCGGTTGGTTAGTCAGCGGAAGTCGCTGCAACATCGTTCGTGCATGACTTGCAGCAGAAACATTGCACATTTTTTACGAGAAAAGTATACGGATGGTTGCAGTCCTTACACGATCTTGGTCGGTGTTTATCATTCTGGAGATAGAGGAGAATATGCATAGAGTAACGGAGAAAAATTGTATGGAAAATTAAGGTGTTGTTTAACAGTGGAATTACCAAGAAGGAAATATTTTTAATGAGCTTCTTCATCGAATTGCCTATTATACAAAAAAAAATGGTGAGTATAAATAAATGCAGTCCTGCTGTTATTGTGAAGCAATGTTATGTATTAGCATTGAACTAGACTAACATTTGCTGCTTTATAATAATAACAAGAATGCATTTATTTAAACTTCCTGCAACTTTTATATTAGCATGTGTTTCGATGAGAAATCTCACTGAAACAGTCTTTGGGGAAACATTGTTGTAACTTAACCATTTGCACTTCAAGCTATTTTAATTTCGAAATTGCGAGACGTTTTCTTGACTTGGAATAATCCCACCATGTTCATTTCCTTTCGTGCATTTAAAATTTATTACTATTACTCGTACGTGCAATATTTTCGCCGGTTTCTTAAATTCAAACGTAGTGATGTAAAAGTTGTTTCGAATAATAGTATGGCAATTTTTAGAGTCGCTACTCGAGCGCTGAGGGCTAAATAATTGTGAAAGGAAAGATCACTGTCATTTTGTACTTGTTGAATGAACAGTTAAGTACGTCTGCTGAAGTTAATAATTGTGACAAAGAAGAAGACATAGCAAATATTACTTTTTCGTTTAATGCGAATTGTTTTTACTCGCTGGGCAGGTAATTCTGTAAGTGACCTGTAGTGCTCGGTGGTTCTAGTGTTAGTAACGAATGTGTTGTGGAAAATGTGTCCCAAGATGCTTTCCTGAATAGAAAACCTCCAATTAAGCCAACCTAGAGATAGGGATGGAAATAATCCAGGAACGGAAAGGGCGAATGGGATCAATCTCGGGCCAGAAAACACAAATGAGGCGAATTTATGAGCGAGTGTCTCGAACCGAACCAATTAGAGAACCCCCAATCACAGATGGCAGGGAAAGACCCTACATATACAGACCAGAAAGTCAATTTCCATTGTAATCTGTTTTTGCAAGATAATAATTCTCGAGTTCCTAATAAAATATTAGGTCAATCGGAAAGTTCTGTCCATCTAGCGTCGAGTAGCCGTAGCTCGAACTGTGGGTAACTATAACCTTTAAAGTAAGGCTAACTTTTTAGTTTGAACATCTGTTAATAAAACTCAGTACACAACAATTTACGCTTGCATCAATAACTTCGTTTTTTTCATTTAACGAGTTAATCGTTTGCAACTCGTAACGATGATAACCGATTTTTTTATGAAATTTAGCAGCATACATAGAAATTACTAAGATCTGCAAAAACGCAATGATTACGTTTTAACTACAAACGAAGACAAACAAGAGTGAACGCATTACATTTTTACGCCTTTCGTCATTCCAAACAATTGAAATTTGTACAAAACGCTTTCTCGCATATTGTCAAGAAAACCAGTCTTTCTATCACCGCCCAAAAAAATTCAAGTAAATCAGTTCAATTTAAAAAATTCTATTCTATTCTTTTCTATATGTATCCAAATATTTTCGTATCTAAGCGCCTAAATCAAGATCTGCAAGGCAGCTATTTCCCTCTTTCACCACCAGATGGACAAATAAATAATTTGACGACATTTCCGTTGCTACCTGATCTATTGGGTTGTTCTGATCTGTTGGGTTGAAAAGGTAAAAATGCTGTTCAAACCAGAAAGAAATTAACCGATGTGTATGGAGAAGATGCGTTGACAGTACGCCAGTGCCAGAACTGGTTTGCAAAATTTTGATCCGGCAATTTTGATGTCGAAAGATGCACCACGTTTTGGAAGGCCGGTTGACGCTGATAAAGACACGATAAAGGCATTAGTTGATGCAAACAGGCGAATAACAACACGTGAGATCGGTGAGAGGTTAAATTTATCAAATTCATTTGTTTATGACCACTTGAAAGGCCTGGGTTTAACCTCGAAGCTCGATATATGGGTTCCCCATATTCTCACGGAGAGAAATTTGTGTCGTCGCGTTGACGTCTGTGATTCGCTTCTCAAACGTCACGAAAATGATCCATTTTTGAAGCGCATCATTACTTGGGACGAAAACTGGGTTGTATATATGGAGCACGTGTAATATTACGTAAAAGTCTTGTATTAATGGAATCGCATTTGTTTCGTACGTTTGAAATGCTAACGTTCCATCGATTCGGTGAAAGGAAAGCTTTCTGCGAGCGAAAATTTAACCGACGAAAGCTCTGCTTCCCTTTTCGCTGCACATCGACGTGTTCCTTTTACCATGATCAAGTATCGCCTACGTTGATCATAATTTGTAATTATTACGGACATCGAACGCAAGATTTTACGCTTAAAAAGAAATAAGTTGACGAAGAAGAAATATGTAAATTATCGGAGAAATGGGAAACTTTCTAAAAGAAACAAGAAGAAGCAGGTAATACGTCGAGAATTTCAAATAAATATTAGTATCTTGTACTGGAAATTCAGGTCGAAACGTAACATTACGTAAGGGATGACGTAACATCATGATTTATCAATCCGACAGTATAGTTAACAAGTTAGGGCTATCGAAACGTTCAAGTTTAAGCGATAATCTATTGAAATATCGATTTTTACGAAATTTTTCATACTATCTTCTGGAATACTCGAACAAAGTCGAAAACTCTTTTTAGATACTCGAACAAAGTCGAAAATTTTATTCCCCATCGTTCCGTTGACACCTCTTCGAGAAAGGATGTTAGTGCGGGCAACCGTAAGCGTCGGGGGATCATTAGTTAATGAGCTCCGTCGTTAATGAATTTGATGAAGAAGGTTGCCCGAACAAAGCTGCACGCTCGGTCCACTTTGAAATCTAATTACAATGATAATGTCGGCAGGTGATGCCGCATAAAAGCGGGACAGCGATGCTTTCGTCAAAGCTTTCGCGAAAGTATCGGAACCATGATTGGACGGTTAGATACTGTTTGTGCAAAGAACGACTGGTAGTTTGATACTAATTGCGAAATTAATTTGAAGGAACGTTATTTCTCTTAATACATGCTTATCGTCGCATCGATTATTGGGATTATTATCAGACTCTACTACTGTAGATTACACGTGATTCTAACTATTGCTTAATCCCACAACATTGTTAATTGAAACTTGTAACCCGAATCAGCATACGAATACTGATACGTTCTGAAATTCCACGTTCGTTTTAACATCGGATATTAAATTAGAGAACTCTTACTCTGCTTTTATTAAGGAAGGAATACACTTTAAACGCCTAAAAAATAGTGATTTTTAAGAATTTTTTTTCTCACTAACTACGAAGCGAATCATTCTCAAACTTTCATGATATTGTGTTCTTTATTTAAACAATACAAAAAATTTTCTATTTTAATGATTAATGTATTTTTTTTCGCCATATTTATAAATCTTCACAGCTCCGCGCCACGCGCATCGTCAGTTTGTGTACATCCTAGAGCCTCTAATTTTCATCTGAAACAGGAAAACAAAAGTTTTTTTTAATCCTTATAAAATTATCTCGTCGATGTAAAAAAATTTCGACTTTATAATGTAAATTGAAAGGAAAAAATGCAACTATTTAGGAATTTTTTTTAGTTCATCGACGACATTTTATCATTACCTAACGAAAAATCGCCTTAGGAACTCAATTGGTCCAATAGATCGTTCTGTACCGTGTACACAAGATTCAGAAATATGATATTGAGAAAAACGCGTTTAAAGTTTTTCGACTGTTAGAGTAGCAGTTATTGAACACTTACTTCTGGAGGAAACTAATCCGCTATATCAGGGCCATATAGTAAGCCTTCTGTGGCTTCAAAAAATTCATTTTGCTCCATTTGGTGCATCCTACGAGAGATTCGTGCCTCTTTTGTGCTGCTTTGTCTGCGGCATTTCTGTCTCGTTATGCGCTGCGCGTCATACGTATCGACAAAGAATTTGCATTGTTGACCGATATTAATATTTAATACATTCATTATTTTTAATATAGCTGAGTAGCTCTCGTAAAAAATGCCAGTCGCAATAAAGGCGGAAGTTTCGATAATTTTTGCTCCGGAATTTGGATGTTTTGGATTTAGGCGCCAAACCGTTGAATTGAAACTTTCATTGGAATTCTGTGTGTGTCCACACCTGGTTAATAAATCCTCCTTTGAAAGTTCTTCATACATCGGTTTTAAATGTTTAAAGACATCTGGGTGAAGTGGACTAGGATGATTAAAATTATCTAATTCACCTAACGCTTCAGCTTTGCGCCACTTACGCTTACCTGTTCGGCTAGCTGTATCTTATACACGTATTCTAGATACATACTGGAATCAATTTCAAACAAAAGAAAAATCGAAAATTTTCGTCTTATAAAGTGTATTCCCCCCTTAACAAATCGCGAAAGCGTACTACCTTTTGTAAAAAGACATTTTTGAGAATGGAAAGTGTTTCTAATAAGATTTACTATTTTTCCGTTGGTTTGAAGATTGTTCGTCGTTGCTTTATGACGCAAAAAAGTTTATAGAATTTTCCTGTCATTCTGTTGAAAATAAATGAAAAGTGGAAAGACATAAGGTACACTTTTTCTTCATCGAACTTGGTTCTCGAATATCAATTTTTAAAGTATTATTACTAAAGGAAGGCTTGAATCGTTGAATATGTGGAAAAGTCATTTCCAAAAAAATTTTATAATGTCCTTACGGTGACTTCAACTTATAGCATTATCGATGAAAATTGAGTCTTTCGTTTCACATCCGTTACATCCTGAAAAAGTATGCAAGTGGACAATGAAACACGGAATCTTCAATTTTTAACGCTAAACCCATCGATCAATAAGATTAGCTATTTTATATTGTCTAATAAAAATGCAATATTTAATTTACTTGAATTTTATACAATTTTTATCATATCTTATACATTTGATTGAATAAATAAATGAAATTCCATAACTTCAATAATTATGAAATAAAAAAATCTGAAACGAATCAGTTGATCGACTGCGGTAGATTTTTTGTTCAACCGAGTCACAAGTTTGTATCGTTAATTTCTCTTTAATAAATTAACTATCGCCAATTCTTCGAGATTGAACATTAAATCATAGCAATTTTCAAAACTCTTTCTGTTTAACACTAAGTTTATAGGACGCGTTCTAATATTTTTTATTTGCTATTATTGAGATTGTAAAAATGCATCCTTGAGAAATGGGTCATCAGATTTATTTCTTTCGGTATAAATTATTTAAAAAGAGGCTAAAAATTGGCTAGTCTTGTTAAGAATAAATAATTATCGTTATGGATCGAAAATTAAATTGAATAGCTAAATTTGTTTAAACATTTTATAATTAATACATGCGATCTGTTCAGTGTCTTCCTTACATCACTGTTTTCCAACTTTTATACGACACGTCTTTGCAAACCGCTCGCTTAACAACACACTCGCATACATTCGTTCGTTCACACAATATTAATGTACCTGCATATTTATTTTCTAACAAGTTCCATTCTGGTCATTTTTATAAATTAATATTATTATGTTATATTGTACTCCGCTCGTTTAACAACACACTTGCATACGTTCGTTCGTTCACACAATATAAATGCGTTTATTTTCTAACAAGTCGCATTCTCATTATTTTTATAAATTAATGTAAAACAGTCGCTTGCAGTGTTCCGTAAACGTAGTATTAAACACGTCGCCCTCGAGCCCTATCTAAATGGAGACACACGGCAAATCCAGTACAAATGAGAACAAACCTTATCCCATTGATGCAACATTGTATTCCCATCGGTCCCGCTGCCGCAAGACGCGGCAGCATGATTCTTACCTTGGTCAATATAGATAACGATCGTTCCCTTTGCAAGCCCTTCTGTCCGCGTCATGGCCGAAGGATAGCTAAAGTAGGTAAGAGTAATTTGCTAATGGATGCAATTTATCTGTACTGACATCAGGCCGCCGGCGTTTGTCGGAAATTCTCATGTCGGTTCCGATGCAATTCCGCGAAATTGTGCTCGATTTTTACCGCAGACCCGAGGTTCGCGCAATTTAATATTGGCCCTGCACCGCGCTTGTTTCAGAGAACCGGTGCAATCGAGTTACCGTTCGATATCAGTGAACGTGCAAATTCAGTAACCAGTCAGAATCAACCTCATCGATACCGTATATCGATACGCGGCCTGTTGTGTCTCGAAATTTGCGGTACACTTATTGTTAGCTGCCAAGGTAACTCGAACGAGGCCGACAAACTTAACTCAACGAGACCGCGTGCTATTTTATTCGCAATCGTCGCTCTGCACAACTGTAGACATTTTTTACGGTGTACCGCTATTCACTAGGATTCGCGTGTGCATCGCTGCGTAGACAGTTGGGGATCACTGATCTCGGAATTAGTATTTTACCAACATACTAAGTGTAGTATCGCAGACAAGTAACGAGAGGATACCGCCGGATCGGGAATCGAACCCGGGACTTCCTGGTCGAAGCCAATCGACTACCGCACTGACCCACCGAGCTCTTCGCGCCTTTACTAATTTCTAGCGACATCTAGTTGGTCTGGAGGATCCTGATCTTACACTTTGCCATCTCTGACAATGACATTCGCCCTCGAATGTCCGTTACGGCGTACCGTAATTGTCTTTTTGCGTTGTAGCCTCGGCGCCATCAACTTTTCGCATATCGTGACAATAGTAACTCAAACCATCAGTCCATCTAAGTTAAACCTCTTTTCATCCGTAAATATTATTATTCGTCATTCATTCGCATATGAATATTCTTTTCCGCAAAGTGTAATTCGATTCATCTTTTGTTGCACAGTTAAACAAGGCTTTTTCTTCAATTTTCTTCGTGTTATGTATTTTCATTTTTGCAAAACACGTCTTCTCTCCAGCAGTTCTGGCGGCGTACGTGTTTATTTGTTCTTTAATTATTTCCAAATACATATTGAAAAGAGGAGGAGGCGCGAGATATAAAGCATTAAATATCATTCGTTCATTTATTATCATACATAATTTTAAGTTAAATGTGCTATCATTTTGTTCCACTATATGTCCTTAAAAGTTCTTTCTTTTTTCAATAAAATTGTATAGACTGGCGAAATTGAATTCAATTTGATTTGTGTATGTTTAAAGAGGTATTTTGCAAGAATGTATAAAAACTAAACCTTGGTTGTAATGTTAAATAAATAAAAATTACGTGAACAAGCCTTTCGGAACCGTTAACGCGTCCTCATTAGTGAAATATCGGCGTGAGTCAGAAATGACCCCAACACAGGGCCTGTAGAGCCGGAGGGTTGATGGGCAAATCGCTAAAACGCTGCAAACTTAAACTCAATTGTTTCGATGCGGAAAAAGAAATTAAATAGCCATAATAGAGCAAAACTCGATTTTGATATATGAATATATGAATATTCTTTTCCGCAAAGTGTAATTCGATTAATTTTTTGTTGCACAGTTAAACAAGGCTTTTTCTTCAATTTTCTTCGTGTTATGTATTTGCATTTTTGTAAAACATGTCTCACATTCTTTATATTAGTGTCTACACCAACGCTTTGATCAATTTGCCTTGCAGCCATCTTAGAATTTGATGCCGCTCTTAGTATTGCTCGTCGTTCCCGTGCACTTAGAATTTGTGGACGTCCAGAACTATTCTTTTCATTATAGTTTTCAGAATTTTTTAAAGTCCACGATTGAAAACTTTCTAACCGATCTTTCAACGCTGACAGGAATGTTTATTGCGAATCTTTAAGGCATCTTCATCAACATTATCTGATGATTTCGTTACAAACTACAATGTAAAAGTAGTTTTTTAAGCTTCATTTCTTACGTGCAATTATTGAAAAGTCTTTATTATTAATAGACTTCCGGTCGGTAAAGATATTCGCAACTTAACAGACGCCGTATTGATTCATTGTTCGGCAAACAAATCTCTCGATTCTCTTCGGCACAACAGTCTGTGACAACCCCCATCTTCTACTATTTTTTTAAGGGTTGCTCGCCGCAGGGCAGTTTACGTTACGAAAATATTGTTACGCGTTCTGTGCACTTCGTGTGGTGCGCGACGCGGCATCTCGTTTATTTCCGACTATTTATTCACAAACTGGTAACTATTTGCAGTAAAATAGTTCACATCATAAAATAATTCACTGTCCGGTCTCTTCGACGTAAAGAACATGAATGCACAGATTCTTGTTATTTTTATAAAGTAATTTGAAATAGTGACTTTCGACGCTATACCTACTGAGAATTAAAGTTGGCTAAGATGCGTGGTCTTATAAAAATCACAAGGTCTCATTTATTTCGATTTTGTGCAATTTTTACCGGAATGTACGATTCAATAAAGAAATAGATTCGATCGATTTCAGCAAAGGCAATTTTCTAATTTCAATAATTGCAAAATAAAGAATCTGAAAAGGATCGTTTGACCCACTATGATAGATTTAGTGTTAATGCTCCGTAACCCTGGTGTTAATCCTTTGCACCCGAACGGTGACTCCGAGGCATCGCTAAAAATAACCGCGCAGCACCGTTTAAAACAATCTTTATATCACTATGCTTGTACCAAAGAACTTCATATGCATAAGACGAAATACATCGAGTAGAATGAAAATATTCTAGGTCAGAAAAAATGTCTTGGCTTTTGGAGTTAAAACAGCTTCGAGTGCAAAGAGTTAAAATCAGGATATCAAACTATGCCAGCTCCGATGCTTGTTCACGAGAAGAAGAAAGTTCCAAGAGAAAGGAGCTTCCTCTTCCTTGCTTAAAAATATCTTAGGACCGTGTTCGAAAGGGCGAACAATTCACAAGCAGCCGAATCGACGGAAAACTTTCGTCCGTGACCTCTGACCCATTTATAAACGATCGAGCTTGCTCGAGGAACCATTTTCAGAAACGAAAGACTTGGGACTTTTCGTCGAAGCTGTAAACACGCTCGGACGTGCGAACGATAAAAACAATTTCAGGAAAGATGAACGTTCTGAACGGGGATTCGATAACAGTTGTATCTTAATCAGACGTATAATCTTCGATAAAAATTCCGATCACACCGGCCGGTTACGTGGTTCGAGCGATACATCGAATCAGCATTAGTCCGACCAACAGCCGGGTACATATGCAACTGACTAAATAATGTACCGAACATAACAACAACGTCGTTAATAGTTTCTTGGCCCCCGTTGACAGCTGTCCACACTTCGGCGCACTTGTGGCCTTCGCGTGGCAACACACGCTTGGATTGCGTGCACATACTAGCAACGCGGCGAACCATTTAAACATAATCACCGCACATTAGCCTGACTTTCCGAATTTTTTTGTCCAAGTCGCCATTAGGAGTGTGCGGTCGCTATGACAACTGTACAGGGCGTCCGGAAATTGTTGGAGTTCCTTGAAAGGGGCAATTCCTGCGGTTATTGCGAGAAACTTTTTCCTTCGCCAATTCGCGATTCGACGTTTCGTTTTCGAGTTACCGACGAGAAACGCGAACCAATCAGAGCGCAGCTATGGCAAACGTTTTTCGACTGGGCCAATGGACACCGCCATGCTCACACGGAAATATATGAGCCGTTTTATTTTCAAAGTGGCGTAAGTCCACTTATGCTCGAATCGAAATATTGAAGGGTTTGCGTTGGATTAAATTTAAAAATATGGGTAACAGATAACATAATAGAATAATGTTTTTGGGTTTTAATTTAATTTTATTCAATTCCGTGTCTGAAAAAGTTAAACCGGAAATTACTGTGAAACTAGTTTGTATAAAGTGATCTTTCTGTTACACAAATGTTTGCCATGTCTGTGAACATTTTCTGATTATCTGAAAATAAAACATCTTCACATTGATTGTAAGAAATGGAAGTTTAAAATGCATTCGTCGTTTCAGTAACAGTGTAACAATATTTTTAAATTCTTCTAATATCTTTACATTTTTGTTTTTCTTCGAATGAATTTATACTTACAATTTTAGCGGCAATTTCGATCCGTTTAAAATTCTTGGGAATTTTTAGAGATATACATATCGATAGCGTAGAAAAACAATTCTCCTTTTTTAATTTCAGTGAAAGTAACTATACGTACAAACTTTTTTTGTTCGGTTTGTTAATCTTCGGAACAACCTCCATTTTAGAATTGTTAGGTTTATTAAGATCGTTAACAGAATGTTTCGAGAATACATTAAGTGTAATAAATTTCCAGAAACATATCCTCAAATCATTTAGTTCTGCAATATATTTAATTTTGTTTGAATACAAGCTAAACTTAGTGATAAATCAACGAAAATAATCCAACTTCAATTGTTTCTTAAGTTTAATTTTTTAATTGCGTATGGCGAATTAAGTTGTCATTCTTGTTTGCCTACCACCAATCGAAAACTTATTATTTTCTTGTTAAACAAATACGTAACGCTTTCATTTTATTCTATCACAATACTTACATTAATACAAATTATTAGGTTGTTCGGAAAGTAATTTCATTTTTTTTTT
>CM052094.1:8541336-8555704 GCA_028453745.1 Agapostemon virescens
ATTAGGTACGGATCGTGTTACGGTTGACGTTGATTATATTAATAATGTGCAAAAATCATTTTGGTTGATCAATAAAGTCAAACGAAATAAATCTACGTTCCAGACGTGAATCTGGCTTGTTTATTTCCAGTTTGGTTCCGCCGTTTCGAAAAGGCTGCGCGTTACGTAAACCGTAGAAGTTGAAATGTGAATTTCAATACATGACATACGGCTGAAAGTAGATGTAAAGGGAACGGCGATGCGTTTTCTCCCGCGACAACAGAAGTATGAAAGTTTTATGTCATCGTGTACGTCGATTCCTCTGTTCCCACGATCAGTCGTTTCCACTGACATTGTCCGTACGCGTGATTTTTTCTCTCTCTCGATCAGTATTCACTTTTTACTAGCTTGTCGTGCACGTTTCAACGACATCCTCGCCAGTCCGGGCCTTTATGTACATTTTCTTTGAATGAAAACGCTAACGCGTAACGCGGCAATCTTTGCGAAAGATAATGTTTTTAATAGTCGCGGTGGTAGAGAAAGGAAATCAAAGTCGCTTGGCGCACGCGATGCTCACCGGGAGCAAAAAACAAATCATGTCAGATCAAGTCCGAGATAAACATTAATCGGCCGATAAGTAACTTTAAAAGCCAGTCTGCACGCGGTGGCAGGTGCTGCGAAGGCTCACGTGATGTCACTAAAATGTACATTTTACTTTCGGGCCTGGAACTCACGCTGGCCGAGCATGAAACAATAATGGCACCTCTCGAATCTGAACACTCGTTTGCAGAATGCAATATTACCTCGCTCGTGGAGCCGTGCTAGTTAACAATCTACAGTCGATGTAACAAGTATTCGTGCACCCTCTGAAAACGATGAACTTTTTCCGAAGTTTAATCAAACGGCTTGAACGTTCTTTCTTCTTTCAGATGTTAGATGCCAGTAATTGACTAAATTAAAAATAATGCTAACGATCTCTTCTTGTTAGTCTGTTTCTTAAAAATTAGAAGGTGCCTTTCGTAGATCTGCTATCCGAAAAAGTTTAATCTTCTCGAAAGGGGAATTTTCTTAGGTTATTCGAAGCAACTTTTTCCTTTTGAGAATATTTCCGCCATGGCTTTGTTAGAATTTATTCACGATAAACACACGGACACGGAATACAAACTTTGGTATTCGTTTTAACTCCCTAAAATTATTAAACAAATAAATGTAGGTGTTTAAAGATCCTTAGTTGAGTTATTAAATTAATATTAGGTGTATAAATGATTGTATAGATATTCTTCGTAAATTGATTATTTACAAACAACTGAAGTACATTCTACTCTCGGAAACGATCTTCATCGCTTTCGACGCATTTGCTGCATAATTTTCTAGCACGATGGATAAAAGATTCGAATGCATAATACGATAATAATTTATTCGCTGTGCGAGCCACGAGTTTGAAAACGTAATATAATACTATAAGCTTCTTGAAAAATGGACGAGTTTGAGCAAGTTTTTCTGCGAATGTTATCGGCGCATTTGTTAAAATCGATCAATTTTAGAGAGCCGCCGGCTAGCCCTGAAAACAGTTCGCATAATTTTCAGTGCCGGATTGCGTAATCGTAAAGTAGGAAAAAACCATATGTTGCATTCGATTTGCAAATTGATAATGAACGTCGACTGACCGACGAACTTTGCACCGGCGAAGATGTCGGCGCGAAGATGGCGGCGCTCATCTTGCTCATCGTAAAGACACGACACGTGAGCCGCATAGAATTATTTCGATGTGTACAAGCGGATACGGACTTCCGACCGTTTCTTTCCGCCCTTTCGCGCCGAATTTCCGCGTGTATATGTCCCGATAATTTTTAATCAAGCCACGTCGCGTAATGAGTCAGAGATGTACCGAAACTGAAGCAAAAGATAGACTCGTATCAGTTGCTTCGAGCGATACGCGCGTAGATCCTACTAGTATTATAACCAACGTTCGAAAGAGTTTTAGAATTTTTTAATAGGTTCCACGTAAACCATGTTGTTTCTTCAACAAAAATAATGTTATTCAGATTTTGCAATATTTTCGTATCTCGTAGATGCCACAATTTGGTTTACTAAATAAATTGTAAACGACAGACTACAGATTCGACGCGCCTATCACTAAAATTATGGTTGAAAGATTTAATTAAAAATAGTGTTATAATCGATTACGCGTGAAGCTATTTGTACATCTAATAGATTGGTAATTTTATTTAGGTTATTTAGGCCAAAGATAATAAACAAAATCTTTCCTGATTTCACTCTTCGTGAACAGATTGCAAGTTTTATGCAATGACGGCAGAAATTAGCGGATAATCTTTTATTCTATTTAGGTTACATTTTACCGGCATATTTTAGAAGTATGCGAGTAAGAAAAAATAGATGAATTTTCCACTTAAAGCGAGCCAGAGTTAACACACAAAATCTTTCCTGGTTTCAGACTTCGTGAACAAATTGCAAGTTTTATGCAATGTCGGAAAACTTAGCGGATAAAGTTAGAAACGAGAAGAATTAGAATAATATATGCACGCCGATATATTATTTTTCTGCGACTCGTGTACCTTGCAAACGATGCAAATAATTTATATTTTTGCATAATATTCCGCATTTCGTGCTGTGACACAAATCGAATGGATGGAATTTTTCAAATGAGAAATGAACGTGGTTTTGCAGAGTGCGTGGGAAAACGAGAAAGGAATACGTGTTTTGTGAACGAATTAAAAATAAAGAACCAGACGGTCACCTGGACAGAATGTAGGAGAAAATCATTATACCTATTTGACATTATTACCGTGTTCGTACGAAGTATTCGAGGGGACTTGGTCGTTACGTGTAATATGCGGCTGGTTGACATAACTATAGCAATTTCCATCTTGACACGGCTGCCAAAAATACGTGCTCCTCTAAAAAAAAAAATACGGCGGAGGAGTTTTCGTTATGAATTCCAGCAAATTTAGCATTCAATTTGCTGCTTTGTCTCGTTAACAACCGAAAATAAAACCACCATCGAAATTCGTCTAACTCGCTTTCTCGCAATCACATACGTTTACTTTCAATAGTTTCACATTTTTTAGCAAACTTTTTTTTACTTTTGAAAATAATACGCTTACGTATATATGTAGAATCTTTCACGATTATTACATTATAAATCTACACAGTTACATCTATAGACGCAATATTGTACGTATCCCTTCTTTAATATTTTAATGTGATTAACTGTTTTATTTTATATATTTTATTTCATACATTTCTGCTCGTAATCGTCGATAAACATGTTTGCATAAATAACTTTTTTAAAACTAGTACCCATTATTTATGGATAATGTTGTCTTCTGATTTATCATGCCAATTCGTTTATTTCACGTTATAAATTTTCCGAATTCTAATTGGATTGCGAATTTTATGTATTTTTGATAAAACTAATCAAACGAGTTACGGAATTGTGAAGGAACTAGAACAATTTAATAATATTGTAATATTCTGTAACAATTTATAAAACTGATTAAAAGAGAGACGGTATTATTTTAATCTTCTTACAAGTGATTTAAAAAGCATTTCATTGGTCACAAAGATCCACAGTCCGCTTGCAATAATTGCAACGAACTGGAACAATAAGAAATAACTTCTTCAGATCTCAAAGCAACGAGTTCATCGTAAAATGGCACGCATATAAGAACAAAGTCCATGTTCCTCGCCGCCGTTTGATATAACCGGCAGCTTTGTTTCTTTTTTTTTTTTTTTTTTTTAATAAAATACTATTTACTCGTCAGCGTCCCGCACTGCCCCGTTTAATAATACAAAGCTAAGTAGAAACACCCGGTAGATAGTCAGACCACCCCAACGCCGTCCGACCTTTCGCGTCGTTCAATTGAATTTTACTGGAACGTCCATTGTTGCACGGGCAAACTTTGCTCGAGCGAAAGTCACGACACGTTGACGTCTCCTTCACCTGTGTTATTTGTACTCGATTAACATTAGGCGTTAATGTCCCGTTCGCCTTCTGGAAGTGCAAGCCTCCACGTGCCACGCCGCATTGGAGTTACCGTTTTGCAAACACGTGTTCGCAAATTCTGTGCACACGTCGAATTTCCGAGACAACATTCGAAATTTCTTTTCCGTTTGCGTTACCGGTGACGAAAAGGCAAAGCTATCCTTTGACACTGGAACTACGAGTCTCGTCCAAATTTCGGCTCCCTAAATTTTTTTTAACACGTCGCAGCTTCGAAAAGATCGACACCGTAGTCGTTTAGTCGACAAACCCGAAATTGGAAAGTTAACACCGAGAGCCAACTTTGGAACCTTAAAAATTCTTCCAGCACCGAATTATTTACATAAATACAATATTAAAAATAACGTATTTAGAATATCTTATCTTTAACTGTAACAATTCTACTTCGAGAATTTTATGCATTTCTTGCTATTTTCTTTGCAACTCAAGTCATTATAATACATCGCTAAAAATGTTACAGAAGAGAAAAGACAATTTATATCTTTCGAACTGTTACATGTACTGCGAGGCTTAAATATTGCATACAAAAGAATAAAATTTTATTTCTTCCAAAAGGAATGTAACATTTATATCCGTTAGACTGAAATTAAATATTGGTAGAATTTAAACTTACTATTATATTATTTTCCACCTACGAAACATATGAGCCGTTTATTTTGAAAGTGGCTTAAGTGTTTCGATAGATTACTTGTAGAACCCACGAGAAGATCTTCTATGAGATCTTCACTGAAAGCTTCGATTATACGTTTCTTCTATTACCTATTAGTTCTTATACCTTTAATATTGAAATGAAAATAGTCATGGTTAATTTAAGTATATTAAAATTCAAACACAATTTATGTACTGCAAATAAAAGGTATAAAGGTATAGGTAGGTAAAAATATTGTTTCGATTTTGGAATCGAATTGTTTCAGGTACAAAGAGTTAACACTAAGATTTAACTAAGAGTTAACTTTCAGATTTTATTTTACACGTATGGAAGTTGTAAAATTGCCTTCACAGGAATCTAGGCAACAGACCTCTTTGTTCTATTATACGTTTCAATAAAAATCTCAAATAATCCAAATAAATTAAATTTTATTGTTTTCATAAGACTATATACATCGATGAATTTTAATGCTTGGTAGGTTTGGCGTTAAATAAGCTAGTAGGTAAGTGGAATGTAAAAATGGAACCTCTTGTAATCCCGAAGGGAAGCAATAAACCAAGGCTGCTACTACCAGTAGTAGGACACTCTCTGAACACGTGGAATATTTCGGTATCCTCTTCGTCCAGCATTTATTAAAATACCGACCGTGAAGATTGACAATAATCGGAAATAATGACTATTTACACAGAACATTTTTAAATGGGACAATCGAAACATTTTGATATATGCTCTGCGCGCGTACCATAACTTTGTTTGTACAGTAAACATTTTACCGAACGCTTTGTCAGTAGTTGTCTATAGAAAACATTATCACTCCTTGTCAAGCAAGCACGGAGGAATTTTATTGTATTTAGCGTATCACACTGTTAAATGTTTCAATGTACTCGTTTAGGACGTCGATGATGTTCAATTGTTATCGTTTACAAGTTTATTTATTAGAAGAAGATTTTTAGAAGTGAGCAGTTTATTTTGAAAGTGGCGTAAGTGCATTTATGCTCGAATCGAGATATTGAAGGGTTTAAGTTGGATTAAATTTACAAATACGGGTAACAGATAACATAATAGAATAATGTTTTTGGGTTTCTAAAGGTGTCAAATTTATCATCCCAATTAGCATAATTAACATTATTAAAGATATAATATGTTTTTGATGGCTATGAATGGACTTACGACATTTTCAAAATAAACTTTTTCATCGTTTCATCAACTAGCTAATTTTCGTATCACAAAATCTTAACGATCTTAAATATATTAGTAACAAGTTGCCGCAGAATGAAAAGATCTTGTAAAAATGTAATTATTATAGTAGCTGACTCGAATTTTTTTAAAATAGACTTACGCCACTTTCAAAATAAACGGCTCATATGTGTTGCTGTTGTGCAAAATCTTTTATCGTGATATTGTTTAGGAATGCCAAATCTAAACTTATATTTTCAAGAATTTCAACTGTTTTCGTCTACGCTTCTACCGTTAGAACATTTTTCAAGAAAAGTTCCACGATTGGTACTTCTGAATCTGTTCAAAAATCCTGGAACTCTTTCTCGTTTCCTATCGATTCTACTAGAATCATATTTAATTCACCTCTCAGTGTAGCGTCAGCCTTTAGAAACTCGGTACGAGTTCGTTTCATATTTCCAGTGCGCACGTCCCACGCAGAATACGCACAAAGCTTTTTACATTTGACAAGTTGCACAAAAGCCTGGCAGAGAATATTCCTTTCGCCTCTTATCTTAGTTACTCATCCACGGCGCTTCCGTCGCTTTCTCTCCGCTTCAGACTGCGCTCGACCATGACCACCCTTCGTCAGGGTACGTAAGGGTGGTAGAGGAAGGTGACCTTCGCAACATTGTCGTCGATCCCACTTCGTCCTGAAATCCCGCCGGGCAAAGGGAGAAGAGAGGAAAAGGGGAGAGAACCGAGCGTAGCTCGTGAAATTCAGCTCCACCCAACCCTCTGTCTGGCTGGATTTCAAGGCAGGGGCGATGGAACTGCGAATTTCACGTGACTGCTGGTCCTGGGTTATATTTAACGTCACTCGGAAATACTCGTCGTGAATTGCTCGCTATTTCATTTTATCTTGCGCCTTTCAACGGGAAATTTATTATTTTCCAGTAATCGTGCATTTTATTTTAATAAAACGTGTCCACGAGCCTCTGCCCGCTCACGTTGAATTCCGCACATGTATTTGGTCGATATATATTTGTTCTAATACAATTATTAGCGACAATACATGGTTGTAACGATATTCGATAATCCATAAAGCGTACGAGCTGCGAGGTTCGCATGCTGTCGTCGTGGATAAAAAATTCTCAATGTAACAAATATGAATTTCATTTCTCCGAAACTATATCGCTTCATTCGAAATATATTTTATACTTTTCAGTTATTGAAATTGTAAATTCCTTATTCGACGTATTTATTTTTTCGTTAGAATTCCATCGAATTCTTGGCTGCAATGGCTGAAACTTTAGATAGACATGCTTTCTTGTTGTTTTTATAAAATAATATAGAATGGTAATTTTTAATGTTTCGTAAGTCTAGTGTTATAGTTCTTAGTGTACAGAGTATCTTGTAATTTGTTTTGTTAGAAAAATATTTATTTGCTACAAAGTTGTGGCAGATCTTATAATCTGCTTCCATATTTTAGTTTTATACGTTTTTTCTGTGCTTGACCTTGAATGACCTTGGAATAATATAGTCACTGAATTCCTAATGAAATAGACTATTATTGTAAGTTTTTAAAAAAGGGTGATTCCATTTGAAAAAGTCAAGGTGACCTTGATATTTCTAAAAAAAATGACATAAAAACAAAATTTTTGTATAGCATCATGTCAGCCCCATTGTAGCCTTTAATTTTGTCCTTACCATATTCTACGTATCTTTAGAAACAATAAAGATGTTTTAGGTGCAAACATTTGGTGACTCACCCTGTATATTCTCGTATATTATGGTATATTCTAGTATATTATGGTTCATTCTAGTATATTCTGGTACAGTCTGGTATATGATAATATTTGCTGGTATATTATAGTACGTTCTACTATATTATGGTATGTTCTAGTATATTTTGGTACATTCTGGTATAATCTGGTATGCTAGGTATGTAAATATGAGTCCGAAATTTTTTTCTAGAAAATACACAGTTAGTGTATGAAAATTATAGAAAATATTTTACTCGAAGTATTGGCCATCGGTAGCTATACATTTTTCCCATCTTTCTGGCAATTTCTGAATACCACGCCAAAAAACTGTTCCTCTTTTGAGGCAAACCAGACATCGAGCCATTTTCATACATTTTCGTAAGCTGCGAAGCATTGCTCAGCAAGTGCGTGTCCCATCGATGAAAATAAATAATAATCACATGAACCCAAGTCTGATGAGCAAACCCCATGCAAAAGTATTTCCCAACTAAATCGTAGTTTCCTGCCACAAAATTCGACATGTTCAATGCTATTGAAAACTATGCTGTTATATGAACCTTGTATGGTTGTGAGTTGAAAATCTTTATTAGATGTCGAAACAAAAATATTTCATCATTAACTACATTGACAGTTAGTGTCACGTATAGACAAATTCCTGTTTCATATTTACAGACCTTGTAACTTTTCTTTGTAGGTTGAAACGGTGGATACGAAGAATATAGACAAACATAAATGAATTTAGACAAACATAGACGAATGTAAACGACCATAGACGAATACATATAAACATTGAGAGCAAGCGCCACGTATGAGCAAATTCCGGTTCCATATTTACAGACCTAGTATATATCTACGGACATGTTCCGCGTCGCGTAATCCGCGTGTTACAGGTACCCGCCGGTAATTTGGCAGGTTCAAACCGGACCTGCAACGTCGGGTACCCGCGCACCTCTAATTTTGGATGGCTCGACTAGTCTCGCGATCCGAAAATAATTAGAATCTTGTTTACCGTCGAGGGTTTCAGGAACGTATGAAAATACCGGAAAATTGCGATGCATCTATAAACTCGCGCCGCGAATAGCCGCGGTTAGGCTCGCCGAGCATGAAAATGATGATGTACCGTGTCCAAGTGGATATCCGCCAAATCCTTGATCATGACCGTTGGCCAAGATCCGTGGTAACACCTGGCCGGTTTCGTTGTCTCCGCGAAAAAGATTCCGGCCCCTTCTTCACCTTTACAGGACGACGGCGCGTGGATAACCGAGAAGAGCCACGCCCAAAGGGGGTCCGAGAGCATAAGGATCATGCGTAACGCGTCTCCGGGAAGGGGAAGAAAAAAGAGCAATCGAAAGGAAAGGAGTCGCTCGATTAAGAAATAATGAAACAAAATGACAGTGTGCCGAGCGGCGAGCCGTACCGAACGAATTAGAAAAAGAACTCGATCGCTGGGAAAGAAAAAGACGGAAGAAAAAGAGGACAAAGTCTGGTCGATTGGACGTGGTGTGTCGCGGAGGGAAGAGGGAGCGTGATGATTTACGATTCTCTGTTGGGCTCGGCGGGACGAAGAGAAAGGGAAAGAGGAAGCGTGACGCTAAGGAGGGAAACGAGCGGAACGGGGGAGGAAAAGAGACGCCGGGAGTCGTGCATGTAATGGTAGCAGTGGAACCATTGGTGGCGCGGGGACGTTAAGGGGGGATGAGAAACCGTGGTGAGGGGACGTAACCAGGAGAGGGGCGGCAGAACCACGGCAAAAGGGATTCGAGTTTCGTAGTCACGCCGAAGGGTGGGAGTCGCCGAAGAGAACGGATAGCGAGTACGTAGTTGTAGAGGGGTGCCAGGGGAACAGAGGAGCGAATTCGGGGCTGTTGACCGGGGCTCCGAATTCGAATGCTCACGCAGGCTCGCAGTGAGGCAGGACGCGGATCACGCTGCTGCAGACAACGTTGACGAGGACCACGAAAACAGCTACAACGCAACCGCCGACACCGCCCGACGCTGCTGTTGCACGCTTTCTATCGTGTGCCGCCTTTGCTCTCCGAGCCGGGAGCTGATTTACACCGATGCTTGCCAATTCGTTAATTCATCGTGTCTGCTTCTTTTTCGTGATCTTACTTTGCACATACATTGGCTAACGAAAGTATTCGGACGCTCTTTAAATTTAAATAACTTTTTCAAAATTGAACCAAACAACTTGACTTTCCTGGAGCAACCGGAAGCATTCATTTACTAAATAATATGCGAAAATAATTTTGAAATAATTCGAATTGGTAGAAATTACGTGGGAAAGTAGAAAAGACATCTTTTAAAACATTTTTATTTCAACTCGTAATGTTGGGTCTCGTAAAAGAGAATTTTCGCTTTTGTACAATGGTCCGGATAGAATTAAATGTTAAAATACCTCCTAAGATTCGTATGTGCGATGGAAATTTGATAAACCCGGTTACTACGTAACGTAATTGAAATAACGTGTTTTTGCTCGTTTTTATTCAAACTACGTTAAGACGCACATCCTTTGTTTTGAACACCGGTGCATATTACTGTTTTAATATTAGTCAGAGTGTGGCAAAGCGAACGGGAGTAAAGGAATCGGTATGACGAACGGGAATACTTTTAATGGTTTAATCGGTTTCTATCGAGTTGCGTTTACAGGCTAACCGATTAACTGGTTGACGATCCATTACATAGTTAGTAAATGAATATGCGATGGCGTGGTTACGATTCGCAGAATATACATGCATTTCCATCAACCATGTTAACGACCATTATTCGGTTAAAGCGGATTTCGCTTGAGCAAAGGAGAATGCATCAATATAAAATAACAGGGATGTACGAAAGATTGAACGACTGCTTCGCTTCAAAGTAAATTAAACGCGACGTGCGACGTAATTGAGTTTGATCGGCTGAATTGACGAATTGACGTAAATCAATTTTACCCGGTCAGGAAGGATTTTTAATGGAACGAGTGAGGAAATGCGTTGACACAAAATGTACAAAACAAGAGGCGAATTAAAACAGATTGCAAAATAAAGTACACGTTTAATCGATTGAAAATCATTTTAACGATAACAAATCGTCCTACCTGTTCGCACGAACGTTGTAACACATTAAAAAATATTAAAAACTCGTCATTGGGCTGTGGACTTTATGCGTATATGCCAAAAATAGAAATGTCCGAAGAAATTAAAAATATTATCTTAATATTTTTATTCCATTTCGAATCATTGAAAACGCAATCGTGTTTGTAGCTTCTATGTTTCTTTGAATTGATGCAGACAATTTTGTAATTTATTAAGATAAATGAAATAACAATTGTGATTTGTCTGTTACCGTAGATATCTAAGATTCTTTTGAAAAACGGATTGCAGCGTTTGGTAATGTCAGCTTGTTTTGAATATGCTGAACGCGGATCACGCGTTCACCGAGTGTTCCAGTATACAGTGAATCACGAAAGTATTCTAACGCTCTGAAATGAAAAGTTTGACGCTTAAAAAATGTAAGTGATATTGCGAATTACAAAATACTCTTGTTCCTATATTAATATATAAGTGTCATAACTATACATGTTAAATTTGAAGTGTGTCCGACAACGTAAACATTACTTATGAAAGATTTCTTGATAACGTCGAGTAAACAGATGTCACGAAAGTATTCGAACGACGAAACTTGTAGTACAAAACAATCCTTGAATTTGACAAACAGTCAAGATTGGCTTTCTCAATTGGTGTTACACACTTTCCTTGTTCAGTGCTGCAAGTGTTAATAAGATTGTAAAATTCATATTAATAATGTACTGAAAAAAATCGGAGACAAGCATCACTGATAGAAAATTGATAATTAAGTGGCATAATGAAGGCAAGAGCTATGGCGAAATAGTACAATTGTTAGGGAAAAGTAAATCTACCATTTATTACATAGTAAAAAAGTTAAAAATCACTGGAATCCTTCAGGATGAAGTCCGTCCTGGCCGGCCTAGGAAATTAACGAAGAGGGAAGAGAATATAATTGTGCGTGAAATAAAAAAGGACCCAACAATTTCTGCACCAAAACTTGCTATACAAGTTGCTGATAGCTTCAGAACTTTGTCGAAGAATTCTCCGTAAAAATGATTTTCATGGTCGTATTCCTCGAAAGAAACCATTTATTAGCAAAGTCAATAAACAGAAGAGAGTAAATTTCGCTAAAAATTATGTCAACAAGGATAAGGACTTTTGGAAACACGTAATTTTTTCGGACGAGAGAAAATTTAACATATTTGGCTCAGATGGATGTCATAAAATTTGGAGAAAAGCAAATAGAGAGATGGATCTTAAAAATCTACGACCAACCGTGAAACATGGGGGTGGGTCCATAATGGTATGGGGATGTATGGGGGCCAGTGGTGTTGAAAACCTCGTCATTATCGACGGAATATTAGATAAATATAAATATATGCAAATATTGAAAGACAATTTGAAGCAAAGTGCGGAAAAATTAGGGGTAGTAGACAATTTTCATTTTCAGCAGGACAATGATCCAAAACATACCGCACATATTGTTCAAGAATGGATCATATACAATGTACCCCACGTTTTAGAAACACCCCCACAAAGTCTGGACATTAACCCCATAGAACACTTATGGGCAGAAATTGGCAAACAACTTAGTAAACATAGTATTAATTCCAAGGAAGCATTAAAGACCAGAATTTTGGACGTCTGGAACAATATAAAAAAAGATATTACTGAAAATTTGGTTGATAGCATGCAACGACGGTTGCAAGCCATAATAAGTGCTCACGGTGGTCCGACAAAATATTAAAACACTATAGTTGTTTAAAATATCTACTATTAATTTAGTCGTTCGAATACTTTTGTGGCGTTCATTTAGATGCCGTTACCAAGAAACATTTTATAAGTATTGTTTACGTTATCAGAGACACTTCAAATTTAACATGTATAATCATGATACTTATGTGTTATTACAGAAATAAAAGTATTTTGTAATTCGTAATATGACTTATGTTTTTTCAACGTCAAACTTTTCATCCGTCCGAATCCTTTCCGTTCGAATACTTTCGTTACTCACTGTATGTATAATGCATATTTATTCGTCTGTCCACCTTTTATTCCGAAGTTTCCATCTTGACCTGTTATGTTTATAAACACTCGTTGGCTCGTCGAATCGGATAAAATAAAAAGACTAGAGAACGCGTTGGCTATATTTATATTTTATATCTTTAACAATTGTACAGCGTGCAAGAAAAATACATTAACTGTGCGTTGAGCAATGCACAGTTTATAGAAATGAAATATATATTTCTGTGTATTATTAGTAGAGTGGCACATATTTATTATGCCACACAACACGTGCAAATTACCAAGTAAAATCATTATTCATATTCCAGAGTAGTTTTTGCTTAACTGACATCCTGGAAAACACAAATTTCTTTATGGCAGCGGTTCAATAAGACTTTTAAAAATCGCAATAAGGAATGCTGCTTCGACTGATCTTATCGTTAACAATAATAATCTCAGTTATGAAACTTTAAGTCGTATATACTGGTTTTTAGGCCCATGTTTTACACAGCGGAATCATTAACAACTCATTTTGTAAATGCTCCACGTGCTTTCTATTCGATCTAGCATGAAATACAGCTCGCGGAAGTTACACAAAACTCAACGTAATTATTTTATAAGAGAGAAATTTGAAACGTGTTCTCGTTACTGTAAACTCGCAGTACGCTTCTCGTACAAAGTTCACCGAGCTGGTTAAAAAGAATCGTACGTTCAAGTTTTTAAATTAAATTAGTACAATCTCATAAATATTATAGTTGCGACAAACATTCAAGTTAGGCCTGTTTTAAGAATGAAGTCAGAATTATGGCTTCCAATAATTTGCATTTATTTAATTATATAATAATTATATAGGATTATAAAGATGCAGCCCAGAGTAATTCATCAACGAATTTATTTCTCTGAATATATATATTATTAAAAAAAATGGCTAACAGTTTGGATTAACACATTCTTATTATTTTTATAAAGTAACGTAGAGTGATTGCTTTAAGTGTCCAGTAAATTCAGTGTTAATTAACATTGAAATTTTTTCAAAGTCAACAGACAATGGGTTACGTCAAGTTGTCATTTTTATTAACTCACCTCTTTCTCTTTTCAATTTTATCTACATTATTCTTTAATGTTTTTCTAAATCGTGATATAAGTGTATAATTTATGCTTTTCAATTGTCAAGACGACTCTTGTCAAATCAGACAGTTTTTAACATTTTTAAAGATGTACAATCTTTATACAAATTTAGATTAAAATATACTTTACAGTCTTTATTAAGGAATACAAAATAGCCACGTTCTGTGCTTCATGAAACTAACGTTAATACAATATCCTGGCGATCGTATTTCATATTTACTTTCGTTTTCTTTTAAAATTCAAGCGCAAATTGCATCATTTACCGTTGGTTACTGTATCTAATCTTGTCCGATAGCATCACTACGTTATTGAATCTGTAGCAACCATCGACTTGCGTAAAGCTTCATTCCGAACATGCTTGATTGACTTTAATGCAAAAGTTGCATTAGTATATTTACACTAGCATATTAATACTACTGTATATCCATAGCTGCATTTTCCTTAGTCTTTTGTTAATCGTGTTAATTTCATAGTTCCGTAGTGAATAAAGACTGTGTCTGTTATCCTGAATTTCAAAGTTTTGCTTCATTATGAATTGCAAGACAAAGGCTTCACTTCATCTTGAGTTGCATAAGAACACGTGGGATTTGGTGCTACTCGTTTATCCTCAAAT
>CM052094.1:8591196-8603802 GCA_028453745.1 Agapostemon virescens
CCATCAATAATTTGAATCTTTTATACTGTTAAAATTACTTAAACAATTTTTATAATTTTGCAAGTACAATTACAGACAATTTAATTTTTGTACATAGTCATTTTCTTCTTCGAGATTTTCATAATTTAGAACTAGTCTACAAAAACTGGACTTGAACAGAAACCATTTCTTCCATCAATAATTTGAATCTTTTATACTGTTAAAATTACTTAAACAATTTTTATAATTTTGCAAGTACAATTACAGACAATTTAATTTTTGTACATAGTCATTTTCTTCTTCGGGATTTTCATAATTTAGAACTAGTCTACAAAAACTGGACTTGAACAGAAACCATTTCTTTCATCAATAATTTGAATGTTTTGTATTGTGGAAATTACCTTTAACACTTTGACTGCCATGTCACCTATATATAGGTGATGGAATTGTGTATATCGTTTCTAAATGAATTTTAAAGTTCTAGTGTTAAAACTGCGCAGTAAAGTATTCAGTCCCCAACGATCGTTAAGTCGAAGCGGTTAGCAGTCAAAGGGTTAAAATTTCTAACTGCGATACACTCGTTGTTCACGCGTACAGGGATCAGTCAAATATAAACTGGACATTTTTAATTCCAGTATCACAGAAAATAGAGAGCTGGACCCACAATCGACTGCACACGATGTCCTCCAGCTTAGTTAGTATCGAAACAATATACACCGAATATCTGTTTCAGTGGTCCAAAAATATGATAATCAAAAGGTGATACGCTTGAACGGTAAAGGGAACGTTCGAGAATAGTCCAATGAAGTTTTCTAATATTTTGTTTGTGATCACACAATTGATCGATCGGTTACCAAATGACTTAAGTGGTTTTAAGGCGACGCTGGCTTTCGATCGCGTTGGCGTCCACTAACAAACGATTTGTGCTAAGCAACTGCTTGGTGATCGCAGTAACATTTCAATCTTAAATCGCTGACGCGATCTATGCAAGGTTTCGATGTGTTTTGCACCTCCAGGAGTTACAAACGTGATAACAATGCGTTATGCAATGGACGTCGGTACTATTCGCACATACATCATTTCTGCAATCGAAAGGACGGTTAAGCAGAATAATTGAGTAGAAGACGTGCACAACTGTGCTGTTGTACAACACGAATTCCGGTTAATGTTTGACTGACCCTCGAAGTTTTCTATTTTCTTTGTCTTGATATCAATATTAACCCCTTGGCATATTGTAACTAGTCAGACTCTTGTTGTAGATTTTAAACAACGTCTAACAAATATGGATATTACGCCTTTCTTTCTAGACAAAATCAAATGTCCATTTATAATCGATATCTAAGCATCGAAATAGATGTAATAATATAAAAGATATAAATTGTCTGTTCTCTTCTGGAACATTTTTAGTAATGAAGATGCTATAATAAATTTAGTTACGAAGAAAATGGGCAAGGCGTTAAGTTGCCTCAGAAGATCTCATACTTTGCAGACTCTTGTTGAAAATTTTAAAGAAAGTCCCACAAAAATAAATATTACGCCTTTCTTTCTAGACAAAATCAAATGTCCATTTGTAATCGATATCTAAGCATCGAAATAGATGTAGTAATATAAAAGATATAAATTGTCTGTTCTCCTCTGGAACATTTAGTGATAAAGATGTAATAATAACTTTAGTTACACAGAAAATGTTATTCCAAGGGATTAACCCTTGTCTAACAAAAGTCGAAAGTTAAAAGTCCATTAAAATATAAATATTATGTTATTCTTTTTAGACGAACTCAAATTTTATTCTTTTCTGATTACTATTTAAGCATTCACGTTAACACAGCTGTATCAAAAATATAATTTATTTGATTTATCTTGTAACGT
Organism: Agapostemon virescens; assembly: GCA_028453745.1. Lineage (NCBI taxonomy): Eukaryota > Metazoa > Arthropoda > Insecta > Hymenoptera > Halictidae > Agapostemon > Agapostemon virescens. The sequence goes on from CM052094.1 coordinate 8,593,045, forward strand.
TTTCAACAATGGAGGCATTATAATAGTAATAGTCGCAAAGAAAATTGAACAAAGGGTTAATTTAACCGCCCTCTTCGGCAGTTCAATTTTTCTACGATTGAGCTGTTCTTCGAATATGAAATTTCATAAAAATATAATTTCTGTTTTAATTATTTTAAAGGATTTAAAATAATATAACAATGTCTTCAAACTTTTCTACGATTGAGCCATCCTTCGAATAAGAGAGGTTACATAAAAATGTAATTTCTGTTTTAATCGTTGTAAAGGATTTAAAATAACATAACAATGTCTTCAATTTTTTTATGATTGAGCTGTTCTTCGAATAAAAAGTTTCATAAAAATATAATTTCTGTTTTAATCGTTTCAAAGAATCAAAAATAATGTAACAGTGTCTTTAATTTTTCTATGATTGAGCTGTTCTTCGAATAAGAAGTTTCATAAAAATGTAATTTCTGTTTTAATTAGCACTCCAATGGCGCCACTGAGGCGACATTGATAAATTGAAGCACCGCATGTGCGAATAATAGTGATAAACTTTATATGCACGAAAGGAAATGAATGATATAAAATGGAACCATTTTGAGATAAAACAAAAATTGTTTTGATTTGGGATTTAAAATTGCTTGGAGTGCAAACGGTTAATGGTGCCTCGGTGCCATCATTCGAGTGATAAGGGTTAATATTGAAACTACTGGGACCAGTCAAAATGACGAATGAGATTGTTCTTCTAATGAACTTTCAGTTTTGCGTGTTAACTATTTAATTTTTCTTATAAATCAATAAAATCCGAAGTCTATTAATTGTTTGTGGTACAGGTTCTAATGACGTTTCCTGTCTGTTTTCTCTGTTACAGCGCTCGGACTCGGCGCAATAGACTTTCTACCCCAAAAACTAACCAACATGGACATAGAACGATTTATCATCGACGTGAGTACTCGTAAATCGATCCAGTCCTGTTATCGTCACATGTTGAACATGTTAAAATCGTTTTTGTTAACCGTAACAGAATTTGATCGGGAGTGGGGGCTTCTTTATCGTGGTCACAACTTCAGGGAAAATCGTTTACGTCAGCCAGCTAGTCCAGGAACACCTCGGTCACATTCAGGTAAATGTTGCTACACCAATTATTATTCTCGTTTTCCTTTTTTTTTCGTAGCTGAACGCTTTCCAGTGCTTCGTGGAAATGTGAAATATTTCTTTTACGATTAGATCTCAATGAACTTTGTAAGTAAGAGTACAGTAGAATTCCGATAATCCAACACGCTGAGGATCTCAGAAAGGAACATATTCAGATGCGAAAATCCGATTTTGATGGAACTTATGGAAGCGACGAAATTGCAAAGGCAATTTTGCAACTCCAATAATTGCAAAATAAAAAGTCTGAAAAGAGTCATTTGACCCTCTCTGCTAGATTTAGTGTTAATGTGATATATGTAATTTATATAATATTCAGAAATATTCACACTATTTTAACCTTTAACACTCCAATGGCACCTCTGTGGTGGCACCAAGAATTGCCCTACTATTATTTGAAACAGTTTTCACATCACTATATTTGCATTTAAAAAATCGATAAAAATTGTAACGTTCTAAGTACGAATAATAGTAATAAACTTTATATGCACGAAGGGAAACGGACCATGTACAGTGGAACTATTCCACATAAAAAAATCTCTTCATTTTCGAATTAACACTTTACCGACCGGCGATTGTTTCAGAATTTTTTAAGGTCCACAGTTCAGTTAACCCTTTGCACTCCAAGCAATTTTAATTCCAAAATCGAGAGATTCTTTTTACCTAGAATAGTTAAGTTGTATATGGTTCATTTACTTCCGTGCATATCAAATTTATTACTATTACTCGTACGCACAACACTTGAATTTTTACCGCTTTCTTAATTGCAAACACAACGATGTAAAAGTTGTTCTGAATAATAGTGCGGCAATTTTTAGTGTTGCCTGAGAGGAGCCATCGGAGTTTTAAGGGTTAAACAAAATTTTACATGACAGCTGGGCAAAATTGCTCCACATTCCACACGTTTAATGTTCACGTACCGATTTTCGTGGAAAATGCATAACGTGCACAGTCTCGTTCAAATAACATAATTAACAATCCTACATACGAGCCGTTTATTTTGAAAGTGGCTTAAATCCATTTATGCTCGAATCGAGATATTGAAGGGTTTGCGTTTGATTAAATTTAAAAATATGGTTAACAGATAACATAATAGAATAATGTTTTTGGGTTTCTAAAGGTGTCAAATTTATCATCCCAATTAGCATAATTAACATTATTGAAGAAATAATATGTTTTTGATGGTTATGAATGGATTTACGCCATTTTCAAAATCAATAAAACGACGTTTTCAATTCTTAAGAAAGCACAAGTCCACAGGAAAAGTAAATTTCCCTTGAAATTAAAATAAATGTATACACTTTGATGTTATAAAATGAAAAAAAATATTCCACTTTCATTCTTTGTTAAATAATTTTTAGATTAAAATTAATATAGTTTTATTAATTATTATTCAGTCTTCTCCAGTTTGTATACGTTTGTATACGATTTAAAATAACTGTGGTGTGCAGGTGGTGTATAATGTAATAAATCCATTAAGTGCTTATATTTTAGGTTTGTGAGTGGTCTCGGTTTTTTGTAAAGTGATGACAACTGGATATTATTAAAGTTTTTCGGTCTTCCCCGTTACGGTAGTAAATCCAATGTTTTCAATGGTGCATCCTCGTTCATTGTCGTTTCATAGAATAACTTATATGAATCGCTTCTCAAAAATCTCATCCAACGTACTTTAAACCAATTTACTCTTTCAACGTCAGTATTTTTCAGCCTTTTAAAATTCGCATCTTCTGTGGACAGGTACTGTTCCGTTGTTTAAAACAAATTCATTGCACATTGATAATTCAACTGTTACTTTGATAATTAAACATAAAGCTAGGATCTCGTAAAATTTTATTGCATAATTATTTTCCATATCCATTTGAAACTCTCACAATGCGACTTACGCCACTTTCAAAATAACCTTTTCATCACTTCATCAACTAGTAAATTTTCGTGTTACAAAATCTTAACGATTTTAAATATATTAGTAACAAGTTGACTCAGAATGAAAAGATCTTGTAAAAATGTAACTATTATGGTAGCTGACTCGAATTTTTTTAAAATGGACTTACGCCACTTTAAAAAATGAACGGCTTATATTGCAAAATAGAATCGTATATTTTATATTTTGCGAATTAAAATCGCGTAGTTAACACATACTCGCGAATATCCTAAAGAATAAAATTCAACGACACGTACATAGAAAAATTGTTCAAAATCCTACCTCTTTTTGTAACCAATGACCATGTTATCTTCGCTCCGAGCTTATTCTTTGCTTCTGATAACAACGAAAATATGAGTTAACATTAATATCTTAGTCGTAACTTTTAAACATTAGAAATGACTATTTGCAAACTGGTTGAACCGGTCATAATAAAAGCGCATACTGCAGAATGAACGAGAAGTTTCAGGTTTCCATATCTCTCGCGTATAATTTACTTAACTAATAGATCAGAAGCTCGAAGATAGTAATGCTTTACAAATGCATTGTTTTCGTACTTCGTTTTTTATCGGATTGTCATACGTCGCATGACACGTGGTCGTTAACTTCAGCATCGAACTATAGATGCACGGAAAAGTAATAAAGTAATAGTTTCGTAAATGATGACGATGTCTTCCTTACGGTAAGGATAAAAGCATATTACTTTATCCGCATGAGATTTGAAACTTGCGTGAGGATAATATGAACGTTTTCGAACATTTGTGACTGTTCGTGAACGTTACTTCTTCGTGTTGCGCGTATCGTTGGACTTTTAATCGTGTTATGCTTTAATCGATGTAGAATGAAATACGAAGGTTGCATTATGTACGGTTATGTTTTATAAAAAATCTACTCAACCTTGCATGCCTCGTTGAAGAAAATACCTGTGCATATTAAATCCTCCTAAGAAGAAGTAATACTTGCAAAGATTTATAACGTTCTCGCGTGGTACGAATACCTCGGAATTTTTATAATAACAATTCTGTGGAGAGAAGTGATTTTAGAACGGTGATTAAAAATGGTTTTGCGAAAGGAAAACATAGTGTTTGAACTACGAATTGTGCCCGTAAATATTGCAAGTATATGAGCCGTTCATTGCATAAATCGATTAACTCCATAAAACAAAAAGTGAAGAACTCAAGTAAATATTGCTTTCATCTAACGGTATATAAAATTAATAATAAAGAACGGCCAAAATGTTAGTGTCAGTAATGTTACTATTTTTTCGTGACTAATGGAACTAATCGATTTGGCAAGTGGAAAAAGTAATAAATTTAAATTCAGTGTTTATCACAGAAAAAATTAATTATTACATATTTTTCAGGAGAATTAATATTAATGGTTCTGTTATAATATGTTTTGTTTTCTTGAGCCAGGATATTTTGCACATCCACATTATTATTAGTTTCACTTATCTCGATTATAACGGTATAATTTTATTTTTTTAAAACCGCTGACAAATTGAAATAATTGTTTACAATGATTCAACCAAAATACGATCTGGAAGTGATGTTGAAAAGGTTGAAAAAATATGTAGTCCGTGTAAGACTGATAAAGTACACAGTAGAAGTTAAAATATACCAAATTAAACTTTATTCTTAATAATAATTAATTTGACTCCACAAGTACTTGATTCTGCGACAATTAGATTGTGACTGACTAATTTATTTTACTTTAATTCTGATGAGACGACACTAAAAAATTCACCGTTATCATTCGGCGCTTGCTGGTGCAATTGAGTTGCATTATTGCAACGATTTACATTAGAGTACGGAGTTAATCAAAATGGCCTCTGAAATAAATCATTTATTATTCAGTGGCCAACAAATTTTTGTCGTTTAATGGTGTCAATCTTAATTATTAGGAACAGTTCATATAAATATAAAAAGTTATGACTATACCGAGTGCTTTGACATTTAACATTAAGATTTTTCAAAAAGTGGAGTTAATCGATTTGTACGGTGAACGGCTCATATGAAGGTAATAATTATTTTATATTATTAATTTATATTATTAATTGGTATTATTTCGCAAAGCTGCGACGCTTAAACGAGCAGACCTTCTCGTAATTTTCCACGGTGTCGCCGATAATCCTGAGGGTTCCGATTCTCTAAAAAATATTCCCGGAGCTCGTTAAAGATTGAAAAAGCAAGTAAATCGAAAAAATAATTACCTCGAAGCTGGTCGCATTTTGCATTCCCAGGGAAACATAGCTCTCGCACCGGGCTTTAGAAGTATCGATCAAATGAGTGCAACAGAAACACACCGGCATGCCATGGCAACTGCAGCGCGCCATCAATAAATATTTTTTCATTTCTCGTTGTGCAAAGTGTTCCTTGAAATTAATTGACATTTATTGCGCAAAATATTTTTCCTCTTCGATAATTCACTCGCAACGGCAGCAACGAACGTTCAATTCCAAAATACTTTTTAATTGAATCAACAGTGTGCTGATTGATTATTTTCTTAAGCTTTGTACCAATCAGAAATAAATTCTGAACCGTGCATTGGAGATAATAATTCAACGTGCGCGCGATACACGAGCCAAATGTTCAAATATCTCGGCAATAACAATAAAAATTATGTTACAAATTGAAAATAAATGTGGAATTCATATTTTTCCTTTATGTTTTCTAACAATTTACAGTGAGTTTTTGATCATTACAATCTCGCAACAGCGTTCTGCAGAACTAAATTCTCCTCTTTTGTGAAAGAAATTATTATTAAAAATGGTATTTATTTTTATTTATTAACAGACCCGTGTAGTCGTACATACAATTTTATATCGTTCTGTTACCTTTTATTATTTTTACTCCAAGTAATTATTATAAAACTGACTGCCCTAAAGAAATAACAAACAAATTTTTATGAAACACATTACTTCTTCTTCCATTTAATTTTTGTACTCTGCTCTTCAGTACGCAATTCCGTTTCACTGTAAAACAGTTCGATTACTCTAAAAAAATATCAAACAAATTTTTACTGAACGCAATACTTCTTCTTCCATTTAATTCTTATAGGTAGCTTTGCTGTTCACAATTTCGTTTCACTGTAAAATAGATACGTTCGATGACTTTAAAAAAGATATATCAAACAAATTTTTACTGAACACAATACTTCTTCTATTTAATTCTTTTACTCAGCTGTTGAGTACACAGTTTTGTCTCACCGTAAAATAGATGCGTGCGATCCATCGAAAAGGTTGTTAAAAATAACTCCCGTCCGTAAAACGTTACATGTATTGTTTAACTAAATGTTGTAGATTAGTTTGAAACCAGGACCACGTGTCTGACCCGATATTGTAAGGTAAGGAGTTAGTCGGGAGACAAACGGTTTAGATGATTCAACGCCCACTCGATAATTGAGACACGAGGACGAAAAGCTAATAATGTAATTCATATACACAATAGACATTCTCTTCGACAGAAATTCAGTCTCCTTACGATAAAATTACAGTGGATAAGCAATTTAATCATCAATTTACATATTACATACATACATGCACATGCTGTAATATGTTACGCGTTTATTTATAATTTGTTGTACCTTCATTCTATTATAATTACGCAATCCGTATCGATATTTATACAGTAATTTCTAGAGTGAAATCCACGTGCAAAATACAAATTCATTTCGTTTTCTGTTAATTTCAATTATCCCCATATCTTTTTAACGCGTCACCTATGCATTTTCGCAGTAAATGCTTAAAATTCGCAATCCATTAATCGCTAACAGTTTGCGGACAGCATGCGATTTAAATCTGCATCGTTTTCATGAAAAGTTTGTTTATATTTAGCACTTTCCCTTAATTTAATGAATTGTAAACTGCTACGCTTAAAAGCCTCGAAAGATAATTACATCTGCTTGAACTTATTTCGCGTTCGTTCTAAACAGAATAACTGCAGCATTCTATAGAAAAGTTTTCGAAATTTACAATTAAAGGGTCATATTTCATAGTAAATTTTTTCTCCCTTCTTATATCTGAAAATATCTGAAAAAGTTCAATCGACAAGATTTAATTTATTTGCGTTTTGTGCAATTTGAAATACAACGTTTGATCAAATAAAGGAATCTATTACATCGATTTCTGCAAAGGCAGTTTTATAATTTCAATAATTGTAAAATAAAATATTTGAAACGGTTCAATTGACAAGATTTAATTTATTTGGATTATTTGTGATTTTTATTACAATATAGGATTGAATAAAGAAATCTGTCAAATCAATTCTAATGAAGGCAATTTTATAACTGCATTAATTGTCAAATAGAAAGTCTAAAAAGCGACATCCGACCCACTGATAGGTTTTGTGTTAACCTTTCGCCGTAAGCTGTATTTTACGGTTGCATTGATTCAAATTTCTTTGTAATTCATAATTTTCTAGAAGAAAAAGAAAATTTATAACTATTGTATGCCTTTCGTAGGAATCGATTCAATATCTTTGATTAATTATACTTTATAATGAAAATCGTAAATAAATCAAGTTAATTAAATCTTGGCATTTTTAGAAGACAATATAAACTAACCATTCTCGATAGGTTTAGTGTTAAATAGTGACCACAAAAGAATAAAATTATAGTTTGTCTAAAACAAGTGGCACAACATTTACATTTGTTAAAATTTGTTGAAACTACTCATCACGAGTCTGACTCATAATACGGCAAGGGGTTAATCTACTTTAATCGAAGTAACATTGTTTAGTGATTGTTAATGAACATCTTTCGAAAAGCATACAGGCATACAGTTGTTCTAAATTTCCTTTCTCTTTTAGAAAATTTTGAACTACAAAGAAATTCTAATCAATGCAATCGTAAAATAAATCGTAAGGCGAAAGATTGACATTAAACCCAGCATCGTGGATCAAATGACTCTTTTCAGATTTTCTATTTTATAATTATTGAAATTATAAAATTGCTTTCATACAAATCTATTCAACAGATTCCTTTATTCAATCATAAATTTTAATAAAAATCACAAATAATCCAAGCAAATTAAATCTTGGCATCCTTATAAGACGATATATATTAGGCAATTTTAATGCTCGGTAGGTTTAGTGTTAAATACTGACTACAAAAGAATAAAATTATAGTTTGTCTAAAACAAGTGGCACAACATTTACATTTGTTAAAATTTGTTGAAACTATTCATAACGAGTCTGACTCATAATACGGCAAGGGGTTAATCTACTTTAATCGAAGTAACATTGTTTAGTGATTGTTAATGAACATCTTTCGAAGAGCATACAGGCATACACTTGTTATAGATTTCCTTTCTCTTTTAGAAAATTATGAACTACAAAGAAAGTGTAATCAATGCAATGCAATTTATTGCATAATTATTTTCCATATCCATTTGGAACTCTCACAATGGGACTTATGCCACTTTCAAAATAAACGTTTTCATCGCTTCATCAACCAGCAAATTTTCGTGTTACAAAATCTTAACGATTTTAAATATATTAGTAACAAGTTGCCTCAGAATGAAAAGATCTTGTAAAAATGTAACTATTATGGTAGCCGACTCGATTTTTTTTTAAATGAACTTACGCCACTTTCAAAATAAACGGCTCAATTATGATCTGTGCTTCGTACGTAGCAACGCTCGGATTTTGATCAGAAGTATTTGCGCCACGAGTTGCTGTCGCGAATTAAATCGAACAGGTGCTACATGGTTTAAAGAGAACGATAGGTGTAGCGATGAGATTTGAAAAGAAATATTTCAACCACTGGACCGAACGTAACAGAATAGAAGTGAAAAAATGCGAAACATGCGCCACGCGCGAACGGAAAGAAAAAGAAAAATTGAACACGGAACGCTGCTGTTGTACGCTTTTACCAGAATGGCAAAAATTTCTCACAATTTCATCTGCAACACGTGTACTCCACTTTTTAAGAGAACATTACTTTTACATGTTACTCCAGATTTTACGTCGCATAATACCACACACCGGAAGAACGCTTCATCGCAACCGAGCTATTATTTCCTTGCAGCTGTTTCTGCAAAAACTAAATAAAGGGTCACTTGTTTTTTGATAGTCTCTTTTGCTTGAGCCGTTATTAAATTTATTTTGTTCTTGTGTTATTAAATTACTGCACTGCAGAATCTATGCATTTCGTGGTAAAAGTAAGCGACGAAGGAAACAGTAAAATTATTAAACAAAGAAAAGACTTTCCATTAACTCGCATTTGTTTTTAATTGAAACATGAACGTAAGGTGTAAGCAATCTTCTCTAAAATTATTAATAACGAAGGAAAACGAATTCTAGTTTTAATTAGTATAATAAGTATAGTACACTTGGCAGGGATTTGAAAGGGACTCTATCTAACCCCAAAAATCGATGGTCTCCCCGCCAAGAAGGTCCAGGAGAGTCCCTGCAAGTCCTAATTCAACAGTGTTGATAAAGACAGCATATCAGCCCTAGTAACTTCAATAGTGACCCCAACAAATACGGTAGCTGTCCTAAACACAGATCATTATTGACCAGATTCATATGAATAGAGACTCATATGGTCCTCTCTAGAATTCGTAGGTTTGATAAAAGCCTCTCTAACATTTAACAAAGCCGAAGGGATCCATGCATTCATTAAGATTGCATGATTCTTCATAAAATTCGTAGACCAGGAAAGAATGTTTCCTCTTTAAGATTTTCCGAAGTTGAAAAAGGTACAACGATTCATACGATCCTCTATTAAAAACGTAGATTCGAGAAAGCCCCTTTAAGATCCTACAAAGGTGAAGGGATCCATAGATTTACACGATCCTCTATAGAACTCGTAGATTCGATAAAATACCTTTCTATGATCCTACAAAGGTGAAGGCATTCATAGATTTATATGGTCCTCTGAAGAATTCGTAGATTTGAGAAAGTATCTCTACCATCCTACAAAGCTGAAAGGATCCATAGATTCATCCTCTATGTGCTCTGATAAATAATAGATTTTATAAAAGACGCCTCCACGATCCAACAAAGCTGAAGAAATCCATGAATTCGTATGATCCTTCCTAAAATCCATAGACCAAAATGAGATTCTTCCTTTGTAAGGGCCTAGAAAGTTCTAGGGATTCATGGACACATCTAACCGTCTAGAATTGGTGGGCCTAAAAGCCTGTCTAAGATACCACGAAGTTGAAAGGGTCTGTCAGATTTGGCGAGGACTCAATCAACCCCATTGTACCGGTAAAAGTCCTCATGGACCCCACTGGCTCTAGTGCGAGCAGAGGGGAAGAAGAGGGTGTATCTAGTTTTCTGGATCCCGCGGGATCTTTATTAACGGTGTTGGTTTCTAAGGGGTGTCTGGTAGTGTCTGCTGAATTCGAAATAGTCTTTGCAAACTTTGCTAAGCCCAATTAAATCTGTATCAAGTCTGCAGTGTCAAATGTCTTCGGTATCTATGCCCAGTATGCGTATCGCTTTCGAACGATACGCCACAATAATAGTTCATTTATTTCGTCTCATTGAAAATTATGTTAGCGACAAATGTGCCACGGCAAGGTTTGTAAACTTTTTACGTATAACTATCATTATACTTATAAATATAATTATACATATAATATTTATTTTATATTTACTCTATATAATTATAGACATAATATTTATTTTATATTTACTTTATATACTTACTTTATATTTGCATTACATATTTATACATTTTATATTTATATTACA
>CM052094.1:8604302-8626389 GCA_028453745.1 Agapostemon virescens
GAAAATCTTTATCAGAGGTTGAAACAAGAAACTGGCGTCAATGATGCCGTTTGATGGTAGCTACATTGACAGCCACATATGGGCAAGTTCCAGTTCGTTAATTACATACCTGGTATTTTAATTCGACATGTTTAACGGTATTAAAATCTATGCTGTTGCATGAAACTTGTATGGTTGCGAGTCGAAAATCTTTATCGGATATCGAAACAAGAAAATGGCGTCCATGACGCGGTTTGACGGTAGCTACGTTGACAGATAGTGCTATGTATGCTCAAATTCCGGTTTCATATTTACAAAACTGGTACAATCAAATTTTCCTAAATTAATAAATTGGGAAGGGTTCTCTTTACGTAAGTAAAACAGAAGTATAGATCATGAACAACATCACAGATGCAAATGTCACGTGCAGTCTCTGTATTAGAAGTAATAGGTCGATTGTAAGGCGCAGCGGTTACCATTTTGTAATCGTTTCATTGACTAACTGCTGCTGTATCGTTCACTCACCCTCACTGTCAACAAGATTAAGGTATAATCTATTTGCTGCAAGTCAGCGCAAATAATAATGTCGCTAAAATATATATATATAATAAATATAATAACAATAATGTCGCTGGTAGGAAGTTGCGATCAAATTGTTTACGCGATCACCGAAGGAGAATTAATCTCGTAGAAACACAAGCGTCGTTCGTACGATCAAGAAATACGGTATAATAAAAGAGGCGATGATGTTTAAAGGAAATAAGTGAAAAATCAGTGTCTCCGTTTCTCTGGCAAAGTGAAATAATGTATGTTTACCAGAACGTAAACAACAACAGCAAAATAAGGTGCATATGAGGATTTGCCGAACGCTGTAACGTCAAAATATTCGTTCAACGTTCAAATATTTGTAACGATTATTGTAAATTATACGAGGATAAATTGATTAACACTAAACTTACCGTGCATTAAAATTGACTGGTTTATATTGTCTTATAAAAATGCCAGGATTCAATTTATTTGGAGTATTTGCGATTTTCATTAGAAAGTATAATTAAACAAAGAGGTTTGTCGAATTGATTCGTGTGAGGGCAATTTTAAAATTTCTATAATTGTAAAATAAGAAATCTTGAAAGGATCAGTTGACCCGTTGTGGTAGGTTTAGTTTTAAAATTGGCTAGTTTATATTAATGACAAGATCTAATTTACTCCGATAGTGTGCGACTTTTATTACAATATAATAAGTAACAATAAATAAATCCATCGAATTGATTCCCGTGAAGGCAATTTTAGAACTTCAATAATGGTAAAATAAAAAATCTGAAAAGATACATTTGATTCGTTGTGATAGCTTTAAACTTGCATACCTTGGCAAATCCGTAAACTTTTGATAAGCAACAAGCCAACAAAATGCTAACGGTTCATTAAAAAGAATTCAACATTTTAAAAATCAGTCAACTAGACCTTCTCTACAATGTCGCGTATCTAGAAAAGAATTAGGTATTAAAAGCTACGGTAAATGCTGCACGCTTACAAACCTCAACCCGAATGTAGAATACAATTGCAGAAGAGAGTGAAAAAGTGAATATACTGTGAACAACAAATACTTGTTATTTTTGAAAAATAACAAACCTAACCTAGCGTTGATCGGAAGTACTTCGAGAGATGCCGGTAGAATGAGATAACCACAATGAAGAACCACCGACACTATGAATGTTCGTGGTCTTGGATTTAATTCTAATAGGGTTTTTCTTGTGGCACATATATAGTAGTTTTATCGAACGGAACAGGATTAAATCAATTCAGAATCCACGGACCACTGTTCCCATTTTATCACGACACCAGGGAACCGGTAAAGTTGGTTTGAACCGGGTATCGCAAATATTTACCCTAGCTACGCATTTAAATTTAGACCGTTCCCATCGACTGCGAAAGGTGTGGGCGTAGTTACAGGCGTTAACACTGATTTTTTAATTTCTATGATACCAGCGAGTATTAAAAATCTCTATACTCTGCACTCCGAATTGATGCAACATCGTTATTCCTATCGTTTAAATTTTACTCAATACTTTCTATATTTTTGTACAGCCAGACAGATCTTGTGAAATTCTCTTCTAGTCTTCAAAACAAGCTACAGTAATAGTTACATTTTTACAAGATCTTTTCATTCTGAGTCAACTTGTTACTAATATATTTAAAATCGTTAAGATTTTGTAACACGAAAATTTACTGGTTGATAAAGCGATGAAAAGGTTATTTTGAAAGTGGCGTAAGTCCCATTGTGAGAGTTTCAAATGGATATGGAAAATAGTTATGCAATAAAATTTTACGAGATCCTAGCTTTATGTTTAATTATCAAAGTAACAGTTGAATTATCAATGTGCAATGAATTTGTTTTAAACAACGGAACAGTACCTGTCCACAGAAAATGCGATGTTTAAAAGGCTCAAAAATACTGACGTTGAAAGAGTAAATTGGTTTAAAGTACGTTGGATGAGATTTTTGAGAAGCAATTCATATAAGTTATTCTATGAAACGACAATGAACGTGGATGCACCATTCAAAACATTGGATTTACTACCGTAACGGGAAAGACCGAAAAACTTTAATAATATCCAGTTGGCATCACTTTACAAAAAACCGAGACCACTCACAAACCTAAAATATAAGCACTTCATGGATTTACTACATTATATACCACCTGCACACCACAGTTATTTTAAATCCCTCCCGCGTACACAAACTGGAGGAGACTGAATAATAATTAATAAAACTATATTAATTTTAATCTAAAAATTATTTAACAAAGAATGAAAGTGGAATATTTTGTTTATTTTATAACATCAAAGTGTATACATTTATTTTAATTTCAATGGTAATTTACTTTTCCTATGGACTTGTGCTTCCTTAAGAATTGAAAACATCGTTTCATTCATTTTGAAAATGGCGTAAGTCCATTCATAACCATCAAAAACATATTATTTCTTCAATAATTTTAATTATGCTAATTGGGACGATAAATTTGACACCTTTACAAACCCAAACACATTCTGTTATGTTATCTGTTAACCATATTTTTAAATTTAATCCAACGCAAACCCTTCAATATCTCGATTCGAGCATAAATGGACTTAAGCCACTTTCAAAATAAACGGCTCACTTCTAAAAATCTTATTCTAATAAATAAACTTGTAAACGATAACAATTGAACATCATCGACGTCCTAAACGAGTACATTGAAACATTTAACAGCGTGATACGCTGAATATAATAAAATTTCTTCGTGCTTGCTTGAAAAGGAGTAATAATTTTTTCTATGGACAACTACTGACAAAGCGTTTGGTAAAATGTTTACTGTACAAACATAGTGTACATAGTAGTACATAGTACGAAACAAAATGTTTCGATTGTCCCATTTAAAAATGTCCTGTGTAAATAGTAATTATTTCCGAATATTATCAATCTTCACGGTTGGTATTTTAATAAATGCTGGACGAAGAGGATACCGAAATATTCCACGTGTTCAGAGAACGCCCTACTACTGGTAGTAGCAGTCTTGGTTTATTGCTTCCCTTCGCGATTATAAGAGGTTCCATTTTTACATTCCACTTACCTACTAGCTTATTTAACGTTAAACCTACCAAGCATTAAAATTCACCGATGTATATAGTCTTATGAAAACGATAAAATTTAATTTATTTGGATTAATTGAGATTTTCATTGAAACGTATAATAGAACAAAGAGGTCTGTTGACTAGATTCCTGTGAAGGCAATTTTAGGACTAGCTGATTGACTGTGACAGGTTTAGTGTTAACCCTTTGCACCCGAAACAATTCGATTCCAAAATCGAAACAATATTTTTACCTACCTATATTTTTATACCTTTTATTTGCAGTACATAAATTGCGTTTGAATTTTAATATACTTAAATTAACCATGACTATTTTCATTTCAATATTAAACGTATAAGAACTAATAGGTAATAGAAGAAACGTATAATCGAAGCCTTCAATGAAAATCTTATAGAAGATCTTCTCGTGGGTTCTACAAGTAATCTATCAAAACACTTTTTCTTAATTCTCTGCGTTCTAATCAATTTTAATTCTATAATCGAGACATATTTGTCACCTAAAATAGTTTCATTGTACTTGGTTCATTTCCATTCGTGATTATAAAGTTTAGTACTATTACCCGTGTGCGTGCAACTTCTTAATTTTTACCGATTCCTTAAATGCAAACACAGCAATGTAAAAATTGTTTTAAATAATAGTATGGAAAAGTGTCGCCTTAAAAAACTGTTTATCCACAGATAGACCCCAACAATTACGAGAACTAGATTAAGTCGTAAAATCTTTGCCAGAATTCATTTCGGTAGATTAAATTGTCTAGACAAACTATCAGATGTACAAATGGGCAAATCAACCGAAGAAGTTTATGCTAAAGAATATGTGGCCGTGATTAGAGAATTCCAGTCTTGATTTTAGAATTAAAATTGTTTCGAGTACTTAGGGTTTACTTGCATAAACTAATTTTTGTTAGAAATGGAAAAATCTATAATCTGACAATAGGGCACGCGATACCAGTTCGTTTTGATCAGTTGTCTAAGAAAAACTTCAAACTTTCTGTTAAAAACTTTCTGTAGAAAGCTTGTTCTGTAGAAAACTTTCTGTATTTAAAGAAAGACTAGTCTTTCGTATTATTCAATCTTTCACTATTCAATCTCTACAAAATGGTGCCTCTGAAAAAATGGTGGTGATCGCAAGTACTTTAGGTGGCCAAGTATCTGTAGGATATCAAGAAGCAAGTACCTGGAAATCCATTTCCTGAACTAACTTCTGAAGCTATTTTCGTACCTCCTCGGAACAACATTAATCCTGCAAATATAGGACTATGTTTATTAAAGACGTGGCAACAACGATAGCAGATCCCATTGGTCAAAGTATTGATTCCCCTCGATTTATTAACTTTTCGAAAGCTTCAGCCTTCGTTCGTAATTTGAGCCATAATTAACACTAAATCTACCAAGGTCCGTCAAATTAATCGGTCCTAGATAAATCATTACAAAATTGTTTAAATATAACGATGCTTTCGTAGAAAATAATGCAATAAATTTGTTGAATAAAACTTGTGCTACTATAAAAATAAACAGTCCGTATAAACTTAATCTTGTAATTTTTATGAATCAATAGACGTTAATCACGAAACCTAACGAAACGGAGACCAAGTTGATCGGTCGTAGATCATTTATGTTAAAATGTTTTAAATATAAAGATTCTTACATAGGGAATTGAATAAATTTCTTAAGTCAAACTTGTAAGTCATTATAAAAATAACAAAAAACCTATATAAACTTAATCTAGTCATTTTTATAAAGCAATACTCTTTAATCACGAAACCTAACAATGGCGGCCAAGTTGATCGATCAGTAGATCATTCGTTTCAAAATTATTGAAATACAGAGTCTCTTACATAGAGAATTGAGCAAATTTCTTAAATAAAATTTATATTGTCATAAACATAACAAAAAGTCCATTTAAACTTGATCTTGTCATTTTTGTGAAGGAATGCACGTTAATCGCGAAACTTAAGAACGCCCGTCAAATTAACCGGTCCAAGGTAATTCAATTAATAACCGGTTAAATACAAAGACACTTTTACACGAAATAATTGAATAAACTTCTTAAGTCGAACTTGTACCATTACAAAAATAACAAGAAGCCTGTATAAACTGAATGTTGCCATTTTTATGAAACAATACACATTAATCATGAAACCTAACAACTCCAGTCATATTAACCGATCGTAGATCATTTATGTTGAAATGTTTGAAATGTAAAGACGCTTACATAGAGAATTGAATGGATTGTTTAAATTAAACTTGTACTATTATAAAAATAGCAAAAAATCTGTATAAACTGAAATCTTGTGATTTGTACGAAGTAAAATAAACGTTAATCACGAAACTTAACAACACCGGTCATATTAACTGATCGTAGATCATTTATATTAACTCTTTGCACTCGAGTGGTGACTCTGAAGCACCACGAAAAATTGCCACACTATTATTTCAAATAATTTGAACATCGCTATCTCTATATTTAAGAAATTGATAAAAATTTAAGTGTTGTAAGAACGAATAACAGCCAATAATTCATGTGGCATGAAATTATCTTTAGTCAGAAGAAATGCTCTGGTTTTCTAGTTAAAACAGCTTCGAGTGCAAAAGGTTAGAATTGTTGAAATATAAAAACTCTTACATAGGAAACTGAACTTATGTCATTTTTATCAATTTCTTAACTGCAAACCTAGCTATGTAAAAGTTGTTTAATAATAGTATGGCAATTTTTAGTATCAAAGATTAATTGTCATTAGCCTTGCATATTAGTTAAAATATAAAATGATATCAGAGACACTAGTATATAGTCGTCGATTGGAATTTGACAGAAATCGGTGCAACCGGCAACGACATTATCTTCGTGGGAATAGCGCGGCTCTTAAGGAAGCCGATCACTGGAGTATCGATCATAGATGCAAACAAAGACGAATACCTGACGCGGCATTTGGTTGACGGTAGAATTCTTTACTGCGACCACAGGGTGTCCGTGGTGGCTGGTTACTTGGCCGAAGAAGTCTCTGGTCTTAGCGCCTTCAATTTCATGCACAGAGACGATCTTTGGTGGGCCATGATCGCTCTTCGTCAAAGTAAGTTCATTTAAGTGTAATCTCCTACTAATATCGCGTCTGTGCTGTCTCAATTCTTTCAATTTTACAAAACAAAATTTAACCTTTGATTTTTAAATTATTAGGAAATTAAAATTAATCGATTGCTTATTCTTGGTCCACGAAAACTGGACTTAACGCTAGAACTACCGAAAAATAAATCCAACGAGATACAATTCTTTGTGATAATAACAAGACTGCATCTATCGAAATATCTTCGAATTTTTATCGTAACATGTGGTTCATTAAAGAAGTATATCGGAAAATTACTAATGTAAACATTTTTATAACTTCAGAATTGCGAAAGAAACAAGTAGAGACCAGTCATTTTGACTGGTTTGGTAGTTCTAGTGTTAAACAAACGCTATTTTTACCATCAATAATTTTAATCTTTTGTACTGTTAAAGTGATGTAAAAAATGTTAATAATTTTGCAAATACAATTGCAAACAATTTGATTTTTATACATAGTCATTTTCTCCTTCGGCATTTTTATAATTTGGAACTAGTCTACAATAACTGGACTTGAACAGAAACCATTTCTTCCATCAACAATTTGAATCTTCTATAATATTATAATTACTTGAAAAAATTTCAATAATTTTAGAAATTTTGAAAATACTGAAGAATAAAATGATCACGTATAAACATTAAATTGTCTGTTTACAAGTGGCGGCGATGTAATGAAATTCTTACTTCGCTGATATATTTAATGTAACTGCATAGGCATCCCGTGACTGATTATAAATCATTTTTAAGGAAGAATGTTAGATTTATTGCTCTAAACGTGTTTCCTTCTTCTGTTCGTCGTTCTGTTTATCTATAACATAGATTTTCTAGCTCGAATTGTTTTTTTTTTTGCAGTGTATGTTCGCGCGGAAACGTACGGAACATCATGTTACAGGCTACTATCGAAAACTGGTGAATTCATTTATTTGCGTAGTCACGGGTACTTAGAGCTAGACGAGGCCACGCAAACCGTTGTATCTTTCGTGTGCATAAACACATTAGTGTCGTAAGTGCTATTTCCGTGATTTCACACTCTTTTTGCAGCCGTTCGGAAAGTTCATAAAACTTTATAGAAAAGCCTTGCAGTCTTCGAGTCTTCAATATCTTATTTTTAATTCTCACTTATTTTTATAGTAACTACACATTCTATTGATTATACAAAGTTTTTATTTCCTTGATTGATCTTGATTTATGACTCCAGAATTTAATGAAATACTCCACTGATTTAAATGAGCAGGCTAAATAGTTTTGTATCTTGTACACTTGAATTATCTACATTAACTTAAAGATAAGGCATATTCAACGTACGAATAAATCCGTTCATTTGTTAACTTTGAACTTTTCAAATATAATCTTGCATTTTACAACTTTCCGAACAATTTGGTGCAGTGAATCTTGTTGGCTCATCTTAAGCTCAAATGAAAACTCTTCTTTTAGGAAAGAAGAAGGAATGCAACTGGTAGAACAAATGAAGAAACGATTTTCAGCCACGATGACCGAGTCCACCTGGGAAATTATCCAAAACCAAGATGATGCTGCTCTTGATATGGTAAAATCTATAGAACTTAAACTATGAGATCATAGTATTAGAAAATATGCAAAATTAAATATAATCAATTTGCGAATCTGGTTTTAATGGCGTCATAGAAACGCACAGATTCTGTTTCATAAAACAATAAACAGCCATGATATTGTGTGTTCTTCTTTCTTCGTAAATTATGAACAAATTGAAGCAGTCAAGCGAGTCTAAAAGACGATAACTTTTTAAATATTGAACCGTGTTAATGCCAGCAACCGTATATATATATATATATATTCATAAATCTTTAAAAATGTTTAAACTGTCAGTCTAAAGTAAAGGCATTGGTCTATAAAAATCTGCGACTTGAAAGCAGACTTAGAAGTAACGTTTCTATCAAACTATATTTATGCGATACCTTGTGCCAAAGTACAACGTGTACATTGAAACAAAATATATTTTACAGGGTTCAGATTCCCAGCAAAGCTCAAGGAGTAGTTTAGGAGATCGGACGGTGGTTGAAGACGCCATCGCACATTTGATCAGCGCCTTACCGTCTTCGGTTTCGGAGATACGCCTTTCAAATTCACCTGTACCTGACGAATATGTGAAGGCTGCTATAGTCTCAAAAAATTTACCACCGGTTGCTACACAGGCCAGCAAGATTGGCATTAAATCAATAGATCACTGTTTGGTGGTGCAAGGGAAAGAGGATCGAAGCCCAAAACAAGAAACGAAAGCTTGTAACCAACTGGTCCCATTGAACGAGCCACAAGATAGCCCTAGGTCGTCGGGAAAGTCGATGGCAATCAAGGAAGAAGAAACGATACCCGAAGAAGCTGCTAGCCTTATTGTCACTAATGAATCGCCCGTAGATCCATGTATGAACCTTCCACATAATTCTGGGACATTTCACTTGGACATTTCTCCAAGGAGTTATATTCCTCCGGTTGAGGATACCGTCATCGGTGACTCGAAGTCAAGTCAGTACTGCAGCAAGAGGAAGCTTAACGAGGAAACCGATAGGATAGCTTCCAATAAGAAAAGACTTCCATGTTCTGATCAGAAATTGGTCATTAAAGAAGACTATGAAGACTTTAATTCAATTAATGAACTCATGGCTAACAATCAATGTTATGATGATGACAAATTTATTGATCAAGGTACTACATATTCACATAGCTTCGCTGTACAGGTTCTTTCATTTCTAATTATAGTACAAGGTGATTTACCTAACTCTACTGTTCCTGGAACTATGTACAGCATGATAGCGCTCTTAATATTAAAGAACTTTTCTAATTGTAGGGTTCCATTTTATATAATACATTTAGAAAATTTAATAATGATATTACTTTTGTTTCGGCACATTTGTTTATGTGACAGTTGACAATTTAATTTAACTCCTCGACACTTTATCACGAAATAAAGTCTTTATCTAGATCTCTGTAATATTTGAACAAAAAGATAGCAATTACTAAAATACACGTTCTTAAAGTCCAGACTTAAACAACATAGTTTATTCTTTATTTAAAGAATGTTGTAAAGATGTCGAAAATTTATAATTTTTTTGTTGCACTAACAAAGGATTATGGTAAAATTATGTAATTCGCCATGTATGTACATTCCAAATGGTACTCTCAATTTATTTCTTTTTACTAGGTTGTAAACTATTGCCTTGAAGTAGTTCTCTTTTAACAAAACCTTTTATTTGGCATTGTTCTAGACCTTATAGTACAGATGATCTTCGGAAGTGAAGTTCATTCTAGTGGTAGGTATATACGTACATATAAACTGTATGACACTGATTTTGATCTGATGAAAAGAGAGTAGAAAATATATCTTCGCTTTGCTTATTCGCTATTTTCAAACAATTACTGCACATAAAAAAGTCGAGTGACAGGAGTAACTTCAATCGAGCTCGCTTCTTTTTAAACGATCTGATACACTGTCTCAAATTGTAAACTATGTAGGCTATAAGGATCAACTAAACTCTTATGTATGGTAATGTTTTTCAGGTCAAATCTTCAATGAAACTACAGTACCTCAAATACCAGATACTGTAAGTATTACTTGAAGTAGTGAACGAATCTAATTGGCTTTATCTGTAAAGTATAATTAATATTGTTTTATCGAATAGGTACTCTGTGACAATATAAGGAGGCAACACCATCAGTTGAGTGAGAACATGGCGCTACAAGATTCACACTTAAACGTTCTAACGCAAAACATGTCTAATCCCGCCAAAATGAAAAGTTTAAAGTCGCTAAAGGTAAATAGAAACATTTGTCGCAACGCCCGGATCATCGTTGCGGAAAAATAAAACGCTACTATGTTTTATTGCAGGCAGAACATAATATACAGAAACGAGACCTTAAATCGCTAAAGCAAGATCTCCACAATCATATCACGATATCGCTTAACCACAACATCGGTGTGTAAAGACAAGTTCAGAAACACGTCAAATATGTCATCTCCAAACAAGGGACAAGACTCGAGTCAGGCATATTCAAAGAAACTACTGTTTCGTGTAAAGTACAAGTCAGAGGTACGGTGTACCGGATAGGAATGAAAACGATAATCAAAGCTACCGAAATGAAATTCTATGTTGATTGTTCCAGTGAAATCTATTGTAACTCATTCCTCTTTGTAACACCAGTGATAATATGGTAAATCAAGAAATGACTGTTAATTACACATCGATGATCGGCAACGGTATAAAGGGTGCCGACTGGTATCACTCTGCTACTCACCGAATAATAGATAACTGCTTATCTATGATTACGCAAAAAAAAAAACGCTACATCAGTCGTGAAAATTTCAAACTCTTGAAAAATGCTAAGGCATTGGCAAGAATATGGAAACAGTGTCGTGAACAAAGCATAAATGAAACAATTAGCAAACAGATTTTATGCTGTGTACAAGTAGACTCTGTACGAATGAATTGTGGACGTTGTATCCAACCTGACTTTTGGCGCAAATACGAATGATCATATATTTCGGTAACTATTTCCACGAAATGCAGACGTGAATTATATTATAAATGAGGGTCGCGTGCGTTTTACGTACTTGCAGGTCCAATGTTGCGCAATTTTTAAAGTTTATGATAGCGAATTTGTAGATAGTGTGGAGTCGATTTAAAAATGGCCGCGCTACTCGTCTAGACTTCAACGCACTGTTTTATCGGGTCATTACAAGGTCGAAGCCATGAACTATTTCGATGTCGGATAAATCACGGTATATAAGCATATATATCGGATGGATACAGCACCAGTTTTGTTTAAGCATCCTATCCGTCGTAGGATGCCAATGAACACACGAGAAAAAGAAAAATATAATGACATGGAAATTCAATTTAAATCTTACTGGTAAGAGCAAATTGGCAGTACAAAATTTATCTTGAACGAGCGAGATGTTTTCGAGGGAAACAAAAAAAGAAAGAAAGGAAACGGAATCGTACTATAAAAAGAAATATTAGATACGTGATCGTATCTAACTTTTATTACTGTTACACGAGTACGGTAACAATGAAATTGTAAATTGTCTCGAGTCTTAAGTATATTACCATTTTCTTTTTCTTTGAAAGAAAAAGCATCAATTCTAAACGTGTGGACTGCTAATCTTTTTTAAATGTGTCTATGTATGCACTATTTGTAACATATGCATGCACTTTCGAGCATTTTACATATTAATTTGTTATTTTTACAAATTTATTTTTTTTTTTTTACTTTTCGTCGAGGTATACTAACGTAAATGAAATTATTGACCTGTTTTACCATGCGAGATCGACGTCGTCGGTTGCATTAAGAAATTGCATAAATGATTATTATATTTCATGTTTACGACCGTTCTGTTATTGCGAATTTTTAGACTTTACTGGCCTCGTTATCCACCCAATATTATGTTACTTTATATTACTTTATTTAATTACAGTTAAGCTTTAGTGTCTATTGATGAATGTAGCATAATTTCCGCGGTTATCTGATGCGTAATTATAAATAAATGGCCATGGGTAGATCATGCTCTAAGCTATAAGCTGACAAAAAAAATGAATAAGCATAATCGAGCGAACGAATCTTCAGTTCACTGTTAAATATAACGGAATATATAAATTAAAACGATGCACACAACAATTTACAATGCGCGCATTCAGTATAGAGATGTTCAGCATCTATGAATAAGGTCGTTGTTTCACATACTCATTAACAAAATACAAAAAAAAGAAAGAAAGAAGAACAAGCATCCATAGAAAGATAAATTACATCACGAAATCTAATTTTAAATTATTCGGCCATTTCATTTAGAATTTCTATTACCGATGTTGTCTATACCCTTTGAGTTCTAATAATTACTATTTAATACTACTTATCATTCTACCGGTGTTGCGTATTGCTCAAAGTAACACCAGGCAACACGATAATTCCTAATCACAAATTGGTTTGTCATTCGTCTTCAGAATTCCTAGATGATGCAGATCGAACATTGATTCGGTGTACGTTCAATTATCAAATACCATCTTCTTGAACACCACCTTTCATTTGCTAGAAGCAAAAAGCAAATTGTAATTGCTGTACGGAATAATAGTCATCGGAACCTGCAAAATCAGATGGTTTTCTTGTGTGTCTACAAAGCACAGTTAGAAGAGACCGTAAATATTTCTCATCCGCTTTAATGTTCATAATCCCTCTTGCAACAGATCCGATCAAAATTTGAGTTTCTATACAGGCCTGGAATACCTCTCCAGTTTCTGTGATACTTGACCTTATTTCTACAAACTATGTCAAAGCTGGGGGGACCTAATCGATAAACGTTGACCGCGTTCATCACGGTCCGCCCAGTTTCTGTTAATGATGGCCCCGGACAGTCCTCCTCTTCGCAAGCGAACGTCCGCCTCTTACAAATTATGAATTTTGTACAAACTTCGCTCCCGTCTGCATAATAATTACAGCTAGTTATTACTCCAGTACCCGATCGTCGGCTCAAGTCCAGCTACGTGACGTTGCGCTGTCTTCGGAAATCACTACCTCAGCCGCCCAAGTACATGTAATTAATTAATGGGCGGTATTAATTTGCCACGTCGCTGGCTGCACTTACCGTACGCGCGTGAGCTCATTGTTTCGCATAGTCGTTAGCATTTTTCAACAGCCGCGAGTAAATAGATCTATATATAAATCGTCTAGTTCCATTTCCCTATGTACAAGTATAAATAAGGCTGATACTGTAAATAAGAATTCCGAATCGTCTCGGTGGATCGGCGATTCCCGAGTTTCAGGGAATCGTTCGGTTCCTTATTTTCCTTCTCTTCTTTTTCTTCTTTTTCTTCTTCTTCGTCCTCTTCTTCTTCTTCTTAATCGTTCATTCGTATTGTACACCTACCTTGCAAAATCGTGTGCTATCTCCCAAATACGTTGAAAAAATGGTTTCTCGCGCTTGTTTCGGCGCTTGTCGACAATGCCGATCACGCGATTTACGATTGTAACGTAGATTATTAACGATGTATTAATATACGGGCAGCCCCCTCTCATCCCCATCTCCCCAAAAAACCCCTCGCCAAAACTACCCCCTTCGCATAAGTTTCCGTTCGATGAAAGAAGCACGGCGACGAACGGCATCGGCCGTTCCTTAGATGCACATTATATTTTCTAG
Source organism: Agapostemon virescens (assembly GCA_028453745.1). Classification (NCBI taxonomy): domain Eukaryota; kingdom Metazoa; phylum Arthropoda; class Insecta; order Hymenoptera; family Halictidae; genus Agapostemon; species Agapostemon virescens. Next base: position 8,618,170 of record CM052094.1, read on the forward strand.
AGCAACAAAATATTTATGGTGGATTCAAGTTATTCTTGATGATGAATATTCGTACTATTTTATAAGCTTGATGACTTATGACCGTGAACTGTTATGTAAATTACGTATTTATTTTGTGCATGAACACGATCGTTCACACCATGTACAGGCAGAGATCATGAAATTACGGAACGAGGGGATTATATGCGTATTTCTTCGCATATGTACACATAATGTTCATTGTAAAAATTGTCGTTGACCCGTTTTTATGTCGCTGACATCGAGGTCGAGTTGAGGTAAATCGTTGTTCGAGTCGCACAGACAGTGTTCCTTCTTGAAACCCTAAATTCGAATGGACTTATTGTTAAACGAATTTTAGGCGAATTACTTGGCGACACGGTGTGCGTAGAAGTCCGGATGTATCGTCTGAAAACCGATGCGACATGGATTTTATAATTTTCAATGCCATAAACAAATTTCTGTAATAAAGATCCTATGAAATGTAGATCATACTTAGAGTACCAAGAACAGAGAATGAGTTGTAGAACTTCTGAGGAAATTATTAGATGATTGTTGTTCTGTGTTGTGTTGGTCGAACTACGTTCTTATATGGTTTTAATGTAAATGACTAATTGATTTTACTCCATTGATTTTAACACTAGAACTACCGAGTAATGATCACGACCTATGTACATTGTCTTGTATTAATGACAAGACTGCATCTATTCTGACCTTGTTCCATTTTTATTACAATGTCTGTTTCAATGAATAAATTTATTCGAAGCTTTCTAGTAGTTCTAATGTTGATAGTTGACTAGTCTGCATAGAGCTTTTCACAATTGTACTGGTGATCTTAGATTTTTTAACAATCACGTTAATTCTTTTCATTAAAACGAATCGTATTTCGCGAGCCTTGTAATTACATCAATTTCGTATGTTCAACATTTTTCATGATCTTTAAGCACTCTGCTGAAAACAGGGTGAAAAGTTTGTGAAAGTGAAAAGTCTTAATTTGTGGTGGACGTATAAACTATTTTAAACGTGAACACTTTTCTACAACAGGAATATATTTTATTCGTCGATATTGAAACAATCGTTGGTACAACTACTGAACATTATTTAATAAATAGAGTAACATCAAGCAATGGTCACAACTAAATTAATATTCTGAATGCGTTATGTATCAGTAATATTTATGTAAATACAGATCTCGACAATTGCTAGTGTTCCTTTTTGTTTAACGAACACTTTAAATAAATTGTTTTCATAGAATTTTTATTTTGCAAATCCTAAAACACACCTGTTCCATGAGAACACTTTTTAAGCCCCTGGCGAAAAGAATTCTGTGCCGATTCAAACGGAGAGTTTCAAAACGGAACACGAAGATTCTTCTCTCGAACATCGTCCCGACGATCCGCTGTATTAAAAAGAAAATTTCTACCGATATTTCTCGAGATAAACGAAAAAAACTAAAACCGACCGTTCGCCTCTCGTGAGTCGCTCGACCTCGATCAGAAAATCCAAACTTTTGTACGTGCTAGCTTACTACTAAGAAAGATAAAGTTACTCTTGTATAATCCATCGTGTTGTGGGCGTTTAGTTAAGTGGATGGCAGACTTTCCAATTCGTCATAATCGTTGTAGTACAAACAGCAAGTTTTCAAGTGTCTGTGTTTAGTGTCACTCTCACCGTTGTAATCTACCGAGCAAGAGGAAATAATATATTGTAAATGTGTTTCGTGGTTCTCATCGGCGATATGCAGTTTCGAGCTTACAAGGGAACAATTCAGATGCGAAAATCCGATTTGCATGAAGCTTATGTGAGCTTATAACATTATTGTTTAAACGAAACACTTTTGTTAAAATATAAAGGAACATTCAAATTTTTTCGACCTCTGGTTTCCGAGATATCTCAAAAATATCCCAACTTTGAAGGCTGTTTTCACCCCTTCAAAGTGGTTGGTTGCCGATTAAAAAAAACACGTTTACAAATATTTTTCGAAGAACTATAAGCTCCCATGAGGTTCATCAAAATCGGACTTTCGCATCTGAATATGTTCTCGTGTCAGCCACCTCGGTCGGATTTTGTATTTCTCAGGTAAAGGGAAAGAGCGGTTGCAACAACACTCTACGGTCAATTGTTATTGAGAATTACAAAATCGAGGAAGATATAACGAACGGGCGAATATTGTAACTGTAACACACTGGTTCTCATATATTATAATTAAATTGTCGTTTCGAAACTGAACGCACTGGCCGTTTACAGAGTGTAATCTACTAAAAACTGTCGCTAACAATAATTCTGAAGGAACGAAATTACCGAAGATAATTTCTGTACAGACGGAGGAAGTATCTTTCTCTCCTAAATTCTTTGACAATATTTCCGATTGAAATGTACGGTGACAGTCGTTGGTAAATTATTCTAATTGTTCGCAAGCGTACGCGTTTAACACTAGATTTACAGATGTTGATTGTATACCTGTCGTTACCGAAACGAGCCAATTTGACTGATACAAGAAAATTAAAGTTTCTTGCAGAGAAAATAATTTCAAATCGCTTTAAGTGAAAGATTTATTATTAAAAAAATTCATTGAAAACATGTTTTACATATAAACTCTGTTTTTTCAAATACATTTTCCCGCAAACATTTCGATTACATTCAACCACAAACGTTCTTACAACTATTTCTATTACATGATTCTTGAACTTGACAATTGCTTCCGTGTGTCGGTAGTATGAATTTTTGCCAATGGATTGAATGTGTTCTCGACATCTTCTCTATATTTACTTCTTAGCTCTTTTAGCCAAGTAAAATCAAAGTAAAATCTTTTCTTGAAATATTCACATGAGTGGTAAGCTATAAATTTCATGTGTCATGCGATTAACTGTTAAATCATTTTACGAGTCAAATTCGCTCGCAACCGTAAAAATAGGTATACCACATTCAATAATGCGAAATGAAGAGGTCTGCGAGAGAGAGGAATCAACATTTACATATATTTCATTACGTAACTAAAAACCAACATATGTTTTTTAAAAAATAATATTTAAGTTTTATATATGTATATGAAATATATAGTAATCGAATTTCTAATGAGTCGAATTGGCTCAGTCCGTAAATCTAGTGTTAAACAGAACAGAAAAACACATTGTTAAAAAGCAACGTGAAACGTGCACATTACCATTGTGTGACATAAACAGACGGCACTACAGAATTCGCTAAGCTAACGTTTAATCGTACGTCTCTGTAAATACTACCTTTGTTATATTTTATACTCTGCTGTTTGCACATAAGTGATTTTTACAATTTCTTTCTGTAAGTTACATACGCAGGTCGCAACCGGCCATGATTGCGCGCATCCTTATTGTATGTTTATAGCGTGTATATATATATATATATATTATATATATATATATAATGTAAATATATATATAATATATAAATATATATATATATATAAATATATATATTTATATATATATATATATATATAAATATACGTATCTTTCGGAGCAGAATGCTGCAAGAATGTCTTCTTGAATCAACGTTAAAATTCGCAATATTTCATTTGAGTAGATGCTTCGGGCTACTTTCAAGACACCCCGGCGAAACGATCGTCTCTTTGCAATCTTGTTTCGAGAAAAATGGAAACGCTGTGTTTCAAAGAGTCGTTTCACTGCGAGTCACGGGTAATCTTATTGGTCGGATGATGAATTGTTAACGTTTCAAAATGCGAGCTATTTGCGCTTTGCGTGAATGCTTTTAACCCTTTGACTGCGGCGCAATCTTGGAACGATCCATCAATACGGACGGCGCGTTATTCGACGAGAACAGTGATTGGAGATTTGATATCATTCATATGGAACTAAAAGATGTTAAATCTGCTTCAAATAATAGTAAGGAAGTTTTTCGTGTCACCTCCGAGACGCCATTAGAGCGCTAAGGGTTAAAGTTACAAATTACCTTCAATGGAGTGCATTCAACAAGTTTCTTTATGCCGTCGCAGATTGACTAAACATCGCACAAAATCGAAATTAATAGACTGCGAATATGCCGCGTTGTCCTATTGTCATCATCCACGCGTGTACTAAAAATTCAAATGATCGAAATGGTTACCGATGACGTTTGTGTTTGTTTATTCTGAAAACCTACAATGGTCGTAACACTAAACCTACCATAGCGGGTCAAACGACCCTCTTCAAATCTTTTACTTCGCTATTATTTATCCTCAGCATTCGAAGCAATTTTAATTCCAAAATCGAGACATTTTTTTCACCTAAAATAGTTCCATTATACATGGTTCATTTCCTTTCCTTTAAGTGCAAACGCAACGATGTAAAAATTGTTTTAAATAATAGTATGGAAAAGTGTCGCCTTAAAAAACTGTTTATCCACGGATAGACCCCAACGATTACGAGAGCTAGATGATCTGAAAAATCTGGGAGAGATTGACAGGGTAGGGTTAAAATGGAGGGACTAGAAAACGTTAAAAAAGGGTCGTGGAGTGGGAGCAAGGGTGTTTGACGAAAATGGAAAATTTCGCTTTCCAAACGGTCGTCCGAGACGACTCGCCGAAGGACTCTCGCAGGTAGTGTCGCTAATTACAATTAGGGCCCGAGCCTCCGCGCCTTGCGATAATAAACAGAGCCTTTCGCTGGGACGGCTCGTCGAACATCTGGTTCTTTATTAACAATATAACAATAAAAGAACTTCGCTGCTGGCAACGGTTCTTCGGATCTTATTGTGTCGGCAAAGATTTCGCTACGCGACATGCCGCCCCCCTTGAACGGCCACGTTCAACTAAAAACATCTCGCTATGCGACACCAACCGCAAGCCTATTAATACGACTTCCAACAATTATGCATAACAGAATGAAGTTTAACCCTTAAAACTCCAATGGCGCCTCTGAGGCGACACTAAAAATTGCCATACTATTATTCGAAGCAACTATTACACGACCAAGTTTGCATTTTAATAAATCCGTAAAAATTGAAACGTTGTACGTACAGATAACAGTAATAAATTTAACACGCAAGAAGGGAAAGTAACCACGTGCAATGTAATTATTCTACTTAAAAGAAATGTCTTGATTTTCGAATTAAAATTGCTTGGAATGCAAAGGGTTAAAAAAACCATTTTTACATTGTAGTTTCTAACGAAGTGATTAGATAACGTTACCGTGGATGCCTCGTGGATTCCCAATAAAAGTTGCTGTCAGTGTTGAAAGATCCTTTAAAAAGTTTTCAGTCATGGACTTATAGACCATGAAAAATCCTGAAACAATTGCCGGTCGGTAAAGTGTTAATGCACGCGTACTAAGCGAATTTTCAAACTACATTTTCTTGAAACTCGCGAACCCCTGTATGGACAAAATTTCGTTCTATATTTTCGACTCGATTTTGAGGAATCATCCCCTTGTCGATTTTACCACGATTTCGTATACACCCTGTACATCGATAGACTCGTGACACCGTCTATAGACGGCTTTCGTAGTCAAAGGGTTAAACATTCTTAGGCGACTTCACCGTTCGATCGATTTGAAATTCGAACGTGCTCGCAACGATTGGCAGATATCGTGTACAAGAATGAAATATTGAGCAGGCGTCTTTGTACAGTTACTATAATTCTTAATCTCTGTCTCCTGAGACTTGTTAAACATTGTGTAAATTTCGCCGTAGTTGTTAAGGCAGCGAGAATGTGATTCGCGTTTCGCGAGCTTCTCTGAAGAGAAATGCACCTCTGAATTACACCATCTCGGGAACTCCGATCGAGCGATTTCGCAACCCCCGAGGAATCGTCGGGGCAACCCCGAGCGACGGGAATTGTAAACGAAATGAAAACACACAGATTACATGTTTATTTCCATTCATTGTATATTTTTCGTACTCTATGCGAATATTTACAAGTCTTGAATTTCGGTCGAGTTAGTTTGTCGTATTAAATCTGCGATCGACTTTTCGCATGCGCACGCGTGTCCTCCATGTTTCTTTCTTACTTAAGACAGCATTGATGAGACGGCGAGACCGAGACACGGTAGAAACATACAAAAAACAAAAAGAAAACAAACGCAAGATCATCTTATAAGATATTTATAATCTATAAATATCTGTAAGATACTTATAAAGTAAGAGGTGTATGACTCTTTATAGATTGCCAAAGAACGATGTAACAATGTAATCGAAATCGGTTCCTCCGTTCTTCCAAGCTGAGAGGAAGAGAGCGATCGCGAGAGAGAGAGAGAGAGAGAGAGAGAGAGAGAGATACATATATGTTTATATGTATATGTATATGCAAGTGTCGATACTCACGACCAGGTGATTCACGCAGAAATTTATAAAAATGTTTGCAGTCGAGTTGCTTTGGAGCAGCGTAGAAGACGATGGACAGGAAAATTGATTCGAAGCGATTCGGGTTTACCATAGTGTACAATCAGTTTGATATCGAGACGTTCGTTTTCCACTTTCTAACGAAACAAACGAAAGACAAAGATTCTCCCTGAAAACCGGAGAATCTTCGAGTAATCGGTCTGACGGTTGCGTTCTTGCAGTAGCTTTTTTTCCAAATTCCATTTCTCTATTTTTTTTTTTTGGTTTCTGTTTTGTTTTGTTTTATTTTATTTTAAGTACATTCGTTCGCACGAGCGAGAAACAATAATTATTGGAAATTAATTGAAGCATAAAAGAGAGAAAGAGAGAGAAAGAAAAAGTAAACGACGAATACGGATTCTGAATATAATAATCGATGAAGGAATATATAAACGATTGGGATCATGTACACGTATAACTTGTGTCAAGACTGAATTATCAAGACTTCGTAGGAGGTGGAACATTTTTGTAAATAATACTGCCGGAAAGAAATATATGTAGAAATTATATGAAAAAAAATTTTATCGACGTTGCAACCCATTGTCATTTAAATGTATTTTCCTCCTCGTCTCCTGTCTGCTTCGCGAACCTTATTATATGAAAACGAAAAAAAATGAAAAAATAAAAAAAGAAACAGAAGAAGGAAGCAAAAACTATGTATATGTACATACTGGATAATGAAATATTTAAAATCACGAGTTATTTATTACACAACAGATTCTTAAAATAATTGCAAGACCCATCGGCTCGCAAGCGCCCAGGATTACAGATCTCATCGCAATTAAAATCATCATTTCTATTATCACTATCTCGATTATCCTTTCAAACAGGTCCTTTCATCCCCCAGCATCTTCTCCATGCTGTTGTTTTTTTTTTCGTCTTTGAGCGTCTAACGAAAAATCTGAATCAACCAGCCAAACGTACGATGAGAAGTAAAATTGAGCGAATGAAACTATTTTGTCGATTAAATTCGTGCGTGTCAACCCTTGGCGCTCCAATCGCGCCTCCGAGGAGACACTAAAAATTGCGATATTATTATCCGAAGTAACTTTCGCATAACTACGTTTACATTTAATAATTGAGAAATGTAAATGTTGTACATCGGAATAATAGGAATGAACTTTCTATGGGACGAGAGGAAATTAACCATGTACAATAGAATTATTCGAAGTCGAACAATGTCTGAGTTTTCGAATTAGAATTGCTGGGAGCGCAAAGGGTTGAAACGAGACCGCAAGAAAATAGCCGACGGGCTTATGGTTTAATTTCTGTTAACCCCTTGCCATACCATTTTCTTTGCAACTAAAGTTATCGTCTATACTTCATCGCTAAAAATGTTACGAAAGATCAACGACAATATCTTTTACATTGCTGCATCTACTTCGAATGCTTGAATATTGCTTACGAACGTACAACATTTCATTTGAAAAATAAAGGCACAACATTTATATTTGTTAGACATTGTTTAAAAACACGAGCCTGCAAAGTATGAAATCCTCTGAGGCAACGTAACACCTTTGCTCATTTTCTTTTTAACTAAATTTATTTAACATTGCTAAAAATATTCCAGAAATGTAAAAGACGATTTATATTTTTGACATTGCTACATTTACTTTGTAAACGATTACAAATCAACAACATTCGATTTTGTCTAGAAAGAAAGGAGCAACATTTATATTTGTTAGACATTGTTTAAAAACACGAGCCTGCAAAGTATGAAATCCTCTGAGGCAACGTAACACCTTTGCTCATTTTCTTTTTAACTAAATTTATTTAACATTGCTAAAAATATTCCAGAAATGTAAAAGACGATTTATATTTTTGACATTGCTACATTTACTTTGTAAACGATTACAAATCAACAACATTCGATTT
>CM052094.1:8628518-8650818 GCA_028453745.1 Agapostemon virescens
GAAATAGCCAATTTTAAAGCTATTCCTACTACAATAGATGAAACGACCATTTGCAGATTTTTTGTTTCACAGTTACAGAAGTTTTAAAATTGACTAATCGAAATTCAAATAAATTAAACACTATCATTTTTATAAGACAATATACACTGGGTAATGTTAATGATCGGCAGGTTTAGTTTCAATTTTAAAAATCGTTTAAATTGAGTCTGGCCTGCTGTTTGGTCAGTGGTGAAACAAAACAGCTTTTCTGGTTGAGTTTACATTTATTGTTAAGCATTCAAAAAATTTCAAATCGCTTTTGACTTTATTATTTTCAAATACTTTTCTTCTCAATCGTTTTGTTCTCGTGTTTTTCGTCGCAATACTTCTATTACAAATGTGTTTTTTAAAATATGGCTTATTTTCCTTTTTCCTCATCTTCCTATATTGCAACTGTTTTTGTAAAATCGCCTTATCTGCTCAGAATTCGATCTTAGCATTAATTTCTGGCAAATAGTTTTCAATTTAAAGTCTATATGTAGAAAATCGTTATGCACTCGATAAAATAAAACGTTGTAAATTAGAGTCACAGTATTACTAGTACACAGCATACAACTAATAAAAGTTTGCTAGATTTTTCGTTCTTCCTGGCTTAATAAGCAAGATGGCGGTATCAAATTTACTCTGGAATACAACGATCGAAGGGAATAAATGAAAAAAATAGTGTAAATTACAGTCAATATAATTCATTTCTGACAAACACCGAGCAAACTAGTACACAGCATACAACGAATAAAAGTTCGTAAAGAATAGAAACAAAATTATCTGCGTACATTTGCTAGATTTTTTATTCTTCCTGGCGTAATAGGCAGATACCTATGACGGTATGAAATTTATCCTAAAAGATTAAGGGGAATTAGTCAACCAGACCCGGTCTCCTCTACCATTTTCATAAATATGTAAAAACTACAACACGCTCGTACGAACAAAGAATAGTCTGAATGAGCCAACGCGATCTTTATTTTCATGGTTTCATAAGAGCAACTCGATCCAGCTGAGTGTTGAAAAAAATTCGGTGACAGCCACGAACGTATCGAAACATTTTATTCAGGTTTCGTTCTCTTTTTATTTCTTGGCATTACACACCATCTTAATCTACCCTGACGGCGTGCGTGAGTCGCTTTATGAAAATTTCAAAGACAAAGTTGATGAATATGTGTGTGTGTGTGTGTGTGTGTGTGTGTGTGTGTGCGTGTGTATGTGAAAGAGAGATAGAGAAAACGTCGATATCGTTGGAATCGTAACAATGACACACCTATACACGCGGATGATATTAATTTGTACCTGTATGAGAAAATAATCGGAAAGGCACGATACTCGAGGCGATCTCAATCAAAGGCACGTATAATTGATAGACGATGGTTGCAGACAGAGTCTCTTCAGCAATGAGTAAGCCACTGCAATTTTGTCTCTCAATTTTTATTCAACATGCTGTAGAATAGAGCAGCTTAACACGTGTACAGCGTGGATCAAATCCCAAGCACGTGGGCAATCATAGAAACGTTTCCTTACTGATAACAGAAAAAACAACGAGTTTCGTATAAATACGGATAATAAAAACGGATCTCTGTGATCGTAACTGTGCCAGAAAGAGGTCCTATAACTTTTTAAGATAAATAATACTCGCTGAATTCAATAAATAAATTCACTTACCCGCTAAACCTATCGAGCACTACAAAACGTGTGTTGCCTTGTCAAAAACAGCAGGTGGAATTTATTTAAACTTTCCACGAGTTTTATCACGTGTGCTTTAATGAAATCTATTCGACTACTCCTCGTAGAGACGTCTTATTATTAAATAATGTTTAATCATTGTAAAATCAAAATTCGGCAGTTGGCCGTGGTAAAAGTGAAGATATTAATACCGACCGCATAATAAGACATTGTTTGAAAGTTCGATAATGGAAATGCCTCTCTCCAAACAACTTCAGAATGCAGAACATAAATCTTCATGTATGAAATGGCTATTTATAAAATTTCTAACTCCAAACGTTTTCTATCAACTTGAAGTTACGAGTGAAGTTATCAACGTGTAATGAAAAGTAAGCGCGCGAAAGGAGATTCGATTGTTGTATCAATGATTAGGTTTAAATGTGTAGTTGTACAAGGTCTGTCAACTCGTAGTGATAAAACAGTGCCAGTATTTATTTCAGCTTTGCTCAACGGATATAGCTAAATATAAAATCTCAATTTTATTCGCCACGTATTTCAAGCTGTCAGCCATTTTTATGTGCACCGCGTAATATTCTTAAATTAACTTTTTTTTATTTCAATATCAAACGTATAAGAACCGATGGGTAATAGAAGAAATGTATTATCGAGGCTTCCAATGAAGATCTTAAAGAAGATCCTTTCATGGGTTCTACAAGTCATTTATCAAAACCCTCTTTCTTAATCCTTTACGCTCCAAGCAATTTTAATTCCAAAATCGAGACTATCCTTTCACGTAAAATAGTTCCATTTTACCTGGTTCATTTCCTTTCATAAATAGAAAGATTATTATTACTATTACTCGTGTACGTGTAACATATCAATTTTTATCTATTCCTTAAATACAAACGTAGCGATGTAAAAATTGTTTTCAGCAACCCCAAAGATGTTAAGTTTGAATAATAGTTTTGAATAATAGTAAGGGAATTTTTAGTGTCGCCTCCGAGACGTCGTTGGAGCGCTAAGGGTTAAAATTACAAAATTACCTTCAGTGAAATGCATTCAACAAGTTTCTTTATGCTGTCTTGTATTGACTAAACATCGCACAAAATCGAAATTAATAGACTGCGAATTGCTATCACACACACGTGTACTTAAGTTGAAATGATCGAATGGTCACCGATGACGTTTGCGTTTGTTTATTCTGAAAACCTACAATGGTCGTAACACTAAACCTACCATAGCGGGTCAAACGACCCTCTTCAAATCTTTTACTTCGCTATTATTTATCCTCAGCATTCGAAGCAATTTTAATTCCAAAATCGAGACATTTTTTTCACCTAAAATAGTTCCATTGTACATGGTTCATTTCCTTTTCTTTAAGTACAAACGCAGCGATGTAAAAATTGTTTTAAATAATAGTATGGAAAAGTGTCGCCTTAAAAAACTGTTTATCCACGGACAGACCGCAACGATCACGAGAGCTATATGACCTGAAAAATGTGGGAGAGATTGACAACAGCGTCGTAATACCAAGATTAAGTCGGAAAATCTTTATCAGAATAGATTTCGGTAGATTAAATTGTCTAGGCAAACTATCAGATGTACAAATGGGCAAGTCAAGCGAAGAAGTTTATGCTACAGAATATGTGGCCCTGATTAGAGAATTCCAGTCTTGATTTTAGAATTAAAATTGTTTCGAGTGCTTAGGGTTAACTTGCACAAACTAATTTTTGTTAGAAATGGAAAAAATCTACAATCTGGCAATATCGCACGCGATATCAGTTCGTTTTGATAAGTTGTCTAAGAAAAACAGTAGTCTTTCGTATTATTCAACCTTCCACTATTCAATCTCTACAAAATGGTGCCTCTGAAAAAATGGTGGTGATCGCAAGTACTTTAGGTGGCCAAGTATCTGTAGAATATCAAGAAGCAAGTACCTGGAAATCCATTTCCTGAACTAACTTCTGAAGCTATTTTCGTACCTCCTCGCAACAACATTAATCCTGCAAATATAGGATTATGTTCATTAAAGACATGGCGACAACGATAGCAGATCCCGATGGTCAAAGTATTGATTCGCCTCGATTTATTAACTTTCGAAAGCTTCAGCCTTCGTTCGTAATGTCATCCATAATTAACACTAAACCTACCAAGGTCCGTCAATTTAATCGGTCCTAAATAAATCATTACAAAATTGTTTAAATATAACGACGCTTTCGTAGAAAATAATGCAATAAACTTGTTGAATAAAGCTTGTACTACTATAAAAATAAACAGTCTGTATAAACTTAAACTTGTAATTTTTATTAATCAATAGTCGTTAATCATGAAACCTAACAAAACGGAGATCAAGTTGATCGGTCGTAGATCATTTATGTTAAAATGTTTTAAATATAAAGATTCTTACATAGGGAATTGAATAAATTTCTTAAGTCAAACTTGTAAGTCATTATAAAAATAACAAAAACCTATATAAACTTAATCTAGTCATTTTTATAAAGCAATACTCTTTAATCACGAAACCTAACAATGGCGGCCAAGTTGATCGATCAGTAGATCATTCGTTTTAAAATTATTGAAATACAAAGTCTCTTACATAGAGAATTGAGCAAATTTCTTAAATAAAATTTATGTTGTCATAACAATGCACGTTAATCGCGAAACTTAAGAACGCCCGTCAAATTAACCGATCCAAGTTAATTCAATTAAGAACCGGTTAAATACAAAGACACATTTACACGAAATAATTGAATGAACTTCTTAAGTCAAACTTGTACCATTACAAAAATAACAAGAAGCCTGTATAAACTGAATGTTGCCATTTTTATGAAACAATACACATTAATCACAAAACCTAACAACGCCGGCCAAATTGATCAGTCGTAGATCATCTATATTAAAATTGTTGGAATATAGACTCTACATAGAGAATTGAATAAATTTGTTGAATAAAACTTGTACTATTATAAAAATAACAAAAAGTCTGTATAAACTTAATCTTGACATTTTTGTCACACATTTTGACAACACCAGTCAAATTAACAAATTACAAATGATTTATATTAAAATTGTGGAAATACAGAGGACTCTTACACAGGGAACAGAACAAACTTCCTAAATGAAACTTACACTGTTACAAAAACAACAAAAGTCTACATAAATATAATTTTGTCGTTTCCATGAAACGATACATGCTAGTTACTCCTAATGCTCGGTAGGTTTAGTGTTAAAACGAGATTGTTCGACACAAACAATCACAAAACATTCCAATAAGAAGATCATTCCATTATCTCTACTTTCTCATTCGCCGGAACGCGCTTGAATTCTTGAGCTTCGAAAACATTCATCCGTCCATTAGACGGACATTCGGTGTTTGCAAGTATTAGTTATCCTATAAACCGTGAACCAATTTTCTTTAATAATCTACACACACTCGCACCCGCGAGAAATTACGCGTTTCACGAAAACATTAAAACAAACGTGACCAACAACGAGATTCTCGCCAATTTAAAGCGACACAACGGTGGAGCATAGAAGAAACGGTACAAATTAATAATCGCAATTTTTTAACTCGAGACATCGTTATATTCTCTTGCTTGGTCGTATCCGTCGGTGCGTGCGATTTGATTCGTAATAATAACTGCTTGAATATTCGCAAAATGCCGGCGACGACGCGGTATAGTAATCGGTACGATTGATATAGAGAGGCCAATGTGCGCTTCGATTTGTTATAATGGTCGTTTTTTTTTTTTTATTTGCGACGTTGAACGAAGGACTCACGGTATCGAAGATCATCGTAAAATGTCACGTCTTATCGTTAACAACGGTAACCTATAATATTAACGATTTCTTCGGAAAGAAAGATAGAAAAATATACGTGTCTCTAAATACCCATACGATAAAATATGTTATTTTTCCTCCTGGCGAGCGCGGATTCGCGAAATTCGCAGAATTTCATTCTTTTACTTTTTGCTCATTGTTTCGTTGCCATTGACGAACGGAAATCGGGCTGGCGAGAACGTAAATACATATACATATACAAGGTGAGTGACCAAATGTTTGCACCTCAAATATCTTTGTTGTTTCGAAAGATACGTAAAATATGGTAAGAATAAAGTTGACACGATGCTATAAAAAAATTTTGTTTTTATGTCATTTTTTTTTAGAGATATCAACATCACCTTGACTTTTTTTAAATGGAACTACCCTTTTTTAAACACCTACAATGATAGTCCCTTTCATTAAGAATTCAGTGACTATATTATTCCAAGGTCATTCAAGGTGAACGACAGAAAAAACGTATAAGATTTCGAATATGAAAGCACAATACGTTTATCATGGTTGAGACTTGTAGTAAATAGTAAACATACTATGGTCGCAGGTAAAGTAAACATACTAACGTCGTTCAATGTTACTGTTATTCAGCATTCTTATTTACTATCAGTTTGTTTCCAAACGCGATTCCGCTATGTCTTATTCAATGATTGAAAAGTGTGATATGATCACGATTTACTGTGAATGTAGACAAAATGTAATGCAGGCCCGATTACTTTATGAAGAAAGGTACCCCGAGCGAAACACTCCTTCTAGACAGGCTTTTATTAATACGTACAGGTTGTTTCGAAGTACTGAAAATGTACAGTGGCACACAAAAGTATTCGGACACTCTTTGTATCGAAAAGGGTCGCCGACCGCACGATACTTGGAATTGAGGAGGTGCCGGAATCGCACAGCGCTATGCGTCGAAGTCGAATGAAATTGAGTCTTGGTTGCACACGAGTATGATTGTATGAAAGTGGACTGTATTTTTGTGAAGAATGAATGTGAAAATAGATGAACACTGTACTTTGCTTTGAAGCGAAGTGTTCGCGACCGTCGCTCGATCAATCAACGAGTGCAGATCGGCTGCGGACTCGCGTTTAACCGCAGGTAAATCGATCAGATTCGATAGATGCATCTTAATTAGTCGGCGTTTGTTCTCGAATCGCGAAGTCAGAGTGCGTCACGCTGTCGAAAAATTGTCGGCAGTTGTCGGGAGGTTTCCGAGGGCTTCGAGCGCGGGCCCTTTGAGCGACGACACCAAATAATGCATGCGCATGAAATCCGATAGTTCGCGATTTGATATGATTAGCGAGTTGAACCGGTCTCGAAACGATTCCCATTCGTTACAGTCACCGCTGAACGGAGCTAACGGCACGCGAGGGAGATGCGCAAGCGCGACGGAAGGTTTAAGAAGACTTGTCGAGGTGGTTTCCGGGGAATGCAACGATGGACTCACGTGTGACTTAAGGTCATCGAGGGCGTCCAGTAGAACATCCTTGGAGCTGAAGTAGGTATCCTCGGTTGACTGAAAGTGATCGTCCGCGAAATAAACGGCTGTCCGTTGGTCATCCTCGGGTACACTGGTGAGCAGCTGCACGTGGCTATCAGGAAACGCAGTCCAAGCGTTTTCGAGAGAGGAGAGTCGTACTTGGACCTTGCTGGTGGTGAGTTATAATCACCAAAACTGTGGTTCGGCTCTGAGCGCCCGGGGGCAAAAGTTTTGGTGATTATAGGGTCTATTACTCCGTTCACACCTTACTTTATCCGGGATATTATAATGAAACCATTTCTTATTCTGGTACTGTGTGGATACAGTTTGCGTCGCATAAGGTTACATAAGGATGAACACTGTACTTTGAAATATACAATCAAGATATATACGAGGTGTGTTCAAAAAGTATCGCGAATTTTGTGTTTTTTCAAAAATTATTTATTTATTCATGAATACCTATTTTGTCCCCTTCAAAGTAATCCCCATGAGATATTATACACTTGTGCCAACGGTTTTTCCAATCTTCGAAGCACTTCAAAAAATCATTTTTTTTTATCTTTTTCAGCTCCTCCTTCGATGCCGTCTTTATCTCGTCAAGCGTAGCGTAACGTCGTCCTTTCATGGGCCTCTTCAGTTTAGGGAACAAGAAAAAGTCACAGGGGGCCAGATCTGCGGAATACGGTGGCTGCGGCATCATTAGTGTGTTGTTTTTGGCCAAAAAGTCGCGCACAAGCAACGATGTGTGAGCAGGGGCGTTATCGTGGTGCAAAAGCCAATTTTTGTTCTTCCACAAATCCGGGCGTTTCTGGCGGATTGCTTCGCGCAAATTGCGCATAACTTGCAGGTAATATTCCTTATTGACCGTTCTACCCTGTGGCAAGAACTCATGATGCACCACGCCCCTGCAATCGAAGAAAACTGTCAGCAAAACTTTCACATTCGACCGAACTTTCATTCAATCGAAGACGATCCAAAACACGTGCAAGCAAAGCAGCTATCAACAATTAAGTGAACATTCAAAATGGCCGAGCTTGTCGGCATAAGTGAGAGACATGAGTACCAACATAAAGCCACAAAAAGATCGAAATTCGAATATACGTAACCCGCGAAAATTCAAAATTCGCGATACTTTTTGAACACACCTCGTATAGAGAATAACGAGAAAGAGCGCAGTACGAGAAAGAGACCGTCTCGCTCGACGGTTGAACAGCGGAGAAGGCCGATTTCGGAGAAAGACCGAGTCTGCTTTCCTGGATATCGCGAATTGGGTCGCGATTGATAGGTCCCGAAGGGAAAGATGGGGATAACGCGGATTAGCACAACGGCTTTTCGAGAGGTCGCGTTCGGAGGCCGACATCACGGCGGGGCGAGAGGAGCGCGTGACGAGGACCCCACCTCGAACGTTCGCGCGATCGCGAACACTCTTCAAACTTAAATAACTTTTTTAAGATTGCACCAAACGTCTTGACTTTTCTTGAGCAATTAGTTGCATTGATTTAACAAATGAATATGCAAAATGAATTTTGTAAATATTGGAATTGGTATGACTTACATGACCAATAAAAAAAGAAATATTTTTTTTAAATATTTTTTATTTGAGCCACGTACTAAAAATTTTAAAGACGCATCTAGTAGATCTATGATAGTTATACATATGCAGAAAAATTCATTGAAATCGATCGACATACACACGTGCTACGTGCCATCGAAAATGGTGAAAATCGCAATTTTTTACAATTCTTGGTCAGTTTCTGCTTAAACTCCACAAATTCTTACACCTTTCTATGCGTGTCATTTTTTCCCGCGTCAGTCGATTTCGATGAAATTTTCAGCATGTGTATAACTAACACAGTCCTGAAAAACGCATATTTTAAATTTTCATTACGAGTTGAAATAAAAATGTTTTAAAAAATATCTTTTCTACTTTCCGACGTAATTTCTACCAATTGGAATTATTTCAAAATTATTATTGCGTATCATTTAGTAAATCAATGCTTCTATTTGCTCCAGAAAAGTCAAGTCGTTTGGATCAAGTTTGAACAAGTTATTTAGATTTGAAGAGTGTCCGAATACTCTTGTCAGCCACTGTACATTCAAGACAGTACAAACGGAAGAATCCCACGACCAATGAAGACAATGAAATTAATATTTTAGCAGCTATAGCTGTCAATCCTCAAGCGAGTAGGAGAAAAATTTCCCGAGAAGCAGGCATAAGTCAAAGTAGCATAATACGAATTCTGACCCGACGTAAATTTCATCCGTTCCACATACATATAGCCTCCATCAAGAATTGCACGGGAATGATTTTCAAAATAGAATTAACTTTTGTCAGCGGGGATTGCTTCAAAATCATTCACTTTTTTCTAATGTCTTGTTTACGGACGAGCAACATTCACTAATCATGGCTCAATTAATCTACGGAACGCCCATTATTGGTTTGTGGATAATCAGCACTGGCTGCGAGAAATTCATCATCAAAGACAATGGAGCGTAAACGTGCGGTGTGGTAATTTGAACGACAGAGTAATTGGACCATACTTCGTTAACGGAATGATGACGGGACAGAAGTACGCTCAATTTTTGCAAGAAGATCTGCCAATTTTGTTAGAAGATGTCCCTTTACAAAATCGCTATGATATGTGGTACCAACATGACGGTTGTCCTGCTCATTATGCACGAGTAGCTAGAGAAACGTTGGAATCACGATTTCCAAATCGATGGATTGAACGAGGCGGAACTGTTTCATAGCCAGCACGTTCGCCTGATTTAAATCCACTGGATTTCTT
This sequence comes from Agapostemon virescens, assembly GCA_028453745.1. Classification (NCBI taxonomy): domain Eukaryota; kingdom Metazoa; phylum Arthropoda; class Insecta; order Hymenoptera; family Halictidae; genus Agapostemon; species Agapostemon virescens. Next base: position 8,638,311 of record CM052094.1, read on the forward strand.
TGTATGGGGTCTGCTAAAAGAGACCGTGTACATGGATACTTCAACAACAGTTGAAGATATGCGTCAGCGTATCATCACATCATGTTCAAATATCACCTCGGATGTACTTATCAGAGTTCAACATTCCTTCAGAGCTTGTTTAATCTGTTTAATACCTGTAAAATACAGGTATTCTGCGTTCATATTCTAAATCTTATACGTTTTTTCTGTCGTTGACCTTGAATGACCTTGGAATAATATAGTCACTGAATTCCTAATGAAAGGGACTATCATTGTAGATGTTTAAAAAATGGTAGTTCTATTTAAAAAAAGTCAAGGTGACCTTGATATCTCTAAAAAAAAAAAATGACATAAAAACAAAATTTTTTTATAGCATCGTGTCAGCCCCGTTGTTCCATTCAACTTTGTCCGTATCATATTTTACGTATCGTTAGAAACAACAAAGATATTTGAGTTGCAAACGTTTGGTGAATCACCCTGTCTATTAAAAATGGCTCGACGGTCGAACGAAACGAAGGGAAACAAAAGAAACGGATCGGTATCGAAACCATCGACACGACGAAGAAAACGTAAAAACCACCGCGGTTCTTTTTTATTTGTTTTTCTTCAACTTTTCTCGCTTTTTGTTCGTCTCTTTTAATATCGGAACGATCCACACTATTGTCGTTTATCTTTCTACGTGTCGCTATACGGTTATCTTGGTCGAAGGATCGAGGGGTTGGCGGTTAGTTCTTATTGGTAATAATTAGTTAAGTTCTAATATTAAAGATCTTTCTCGTCCGGTGTTCAACTCGCGCTTCATCGCGTGTAACGGAAACGTGGAAATAAATCGTGATCGATGGATCCGTCGGATCGTTTCGATGATGTATCTCGTGGGGAAGGGTTGTAGAAGGGTATAGAAGAGGATAGAAGATGAATTGATATCGAAATCAGCGTAAAAAAGTGTCTGAACGCAAACGATCTACGAGTGAAACTTTCGAAAGGAAAGGAAAAAGAAAAATGGCGCTGGAATCGGTCTCTTCGCGACGCTTTCCGAGGTTGCTCGGTACATACACATAGAGATATACACAGATATATTTGCATATGTATCGCATAAATACGCATATACATATATCTGTACTATATGTACATCTATATCAACATGAACGCTACCGATCAAGAATACGAGACCGTGTCTCGCTGTTTACCGAAAATAGAAGAAGATGCTGGAGAACGTCGAGAGTGAAGAGTACTCGGTGCCGCCATTATGAAATGCAAATGATTTTACGTAATTATCGATTAGGCGAGCTTGATTACGTCGCGCGGTAAAATAATATTTATCCCCCTTTCATAGATCGCGAAGCCAGGTCCCATACTTTTGACGGGCAGTGTATATTTATATGGATATACATAAAGGTGTATGTGTATACACACATGCATATGCCTTTTAATTGGATGTTTGATTCGCTTTTGTCATTTTGTATCTACAGCTAAGGGCATTATGTACAAGGGGTCAAAAGAATGTGTGTGTTTATCTTTTCTTCCGTAGCCGCTATAGAACAGGCCAGCAGGTATAATCTATTCGATATAGATATCCTCTATCGGGAAAGCAGTCTCGATGAACTTCGTGTAGAACCGATGGAAAGCACGCCTACGAAGAGAACATTGGTTAAATAGATTTGATTATGTAACAGTCAAATATAATATTGGATAGTCGGAAAAGTATCGAGAGATTTTTGTCATTTTTTGATTAAACGTATCTTTTATTCAAAATGAATTTTATTTAAGTATATATTGGCCATTATTATCTATGACCTTTTGCCATTTTTCGGGTAGAACTATAATCCCATCGGAATAAAACTTCTGCGGTTTGTTGGCTAAAAACTTGGCCAAGTGGTTTTCACAGTCAATTTTTGAATTCAACCTTTTACCATCAAGGTAGTTTTGCAGAGATAGAAGCAAACGATGTTCTGATGGAGCAAAGTCTGGGCTATACGGTGAATGCATCAAAACTTCCCAGCCAAACTCTCTCAATTTTTGCAAAGTCGTCAAACTTATACAGTGGCTCACGAAAATATTCGTGAATTCGTAAATCTAAATAAGTTTCAAAATTGAACCAAATTATTTGACATTTCTGGAGCAACTAGAAGCATCGATTTACTAAATGATATGCAAAAATAATTTTGAAATAATTCGAATTGATAGAAATTATGTGGGAAAGTAGAAAAGACATTTTCTAAAACATTTTTATTTCAACTCGTAATGAAAATTTAAAATATGCGTTTTTCAGAACTGTGTTAGTCAGACATATGCTGAACATTTAACCGAAATCGACTGACGCGGGAAAAAATGACACGCCTAGAAAGATGGAAGAATTTGTGGAGTTTAAGCAGAAACTGAACAAGAATCGGAAAAAATTGCAATTTTCACCATTTTTGATGGCACGTAGCTCGTGTGTGTCACTATCGATTTCAATAAAATTTTTTGCCTGTGTATAACTATCATAGATCTACCAGACGCGTCTTCAGAAGTTCCTTCTTTATTGGTCATGTAATTCATACCAATTCCAATATTTACAAAATTTATTTTGCATATCATTTATTAAATCAATGCAACTAATTGCTTAAGAAAAGTCAAGACGTTTGGTTCAATCTTAACAAAGTTATTTAGGTTTGAAGAGTATCCGAATACTTTTGTGAGCCACTGTATTATTGTCTGGCATTGTCATAATAGAACACACCTTTTCTGTTGATCAATTCTGATCTGTTTTTTTTAATCGATTGTTGTCATCTGGTTAATTATTGACTATATAGAGTAGAATCAATCGTTTGACCAGGCGGTAGCACTTCATGATGGACAATTCCCTTTCAATCCTACCAAACACACAGCATCATCTTTCTTAGTGTCAATTCTGGTTTTGCCACAGTTTGTAATGATTCACCGGACTTCGGCCATGATTCTTTTCGCACGGTGTTATAATATGTGATCTATTTTTCATCGCCCATTATCAATCTTTTCAAGAATGGTTCAATTTCATTACGTTTGAGCAATGATTCGCAGATGGCAACTCGATCCATCAAATTTTTCTCTGCTAAATCACGAGGCACCCAAACATCGAGCTTCTTTTTGTATTCAGCCTTCTGCAAATGATCCAAAACGGTTGAATGACGAATCTTTAGATCCCTAGCAATCTCATGACTGCTTATATGTCGATCTTGCTCAACCATTTGCATCATTTCATCGATTTTTTCAGAGATTGATCGACCAAAGCGAGATGCATGTTTAAAATCGAAATTTTCAGAACGGAAGCGAGCAAGCCATCCACATGCTGTTGCATTTGATAAAGCATCTTCACCGTAAGCACCATAAATTTTTTCCTAGGCTTGTGCAGCGTTTTTGCCTTTTTCATAGTAAAATTGCAAAATCAAGCGAATTTCTTCAGAAATTTCACTAATTTTCACACTAATATTACTTTCGACACGATCGACGAAATTCAAAACTGTTTGTGTGAAAATTGTAGATTGAAAATGTCACCTCTCAAATGCGCGTCAGTATGGTGCAATCTGATTAGTGTTGCGTGATATATGACACCAAACACTATGTAGTGACAAAAATCTCTCAGTAGTTTTCCGAATATCCAATATTAACACTTTACCGACCAGAAGCCTACTAATAGGTCTTTCAATAATTGCCCCGTAACAAAATGCGACTCAAAACACTGCTTTTACATTGTAATTTGTAACGAAATTAATAAATAAAGTTACTTAGGAGGCTTTGTTGGTTCGCAATGATAATTGCTATCAGCGGTGAGAGATCCATTAAAAAGTTTTCAGTGATGAATTATGAACTTAAAAGATTCTCAAACAATCGCCGGTCGGTAAAGTGTTAAAATATTCTGGATATTTATATCTTCAATATCATCGATGGCCAATAGATTTTCTAGTGAAATATGTATTGAGTTGTCCGGAAAATTCGTACCGATATTGACTTTGACATCGGCAGGAACTTTCGGGATAACCCAATAGAATTTTGTATTACGAATGTTCGGCAAAAAACAGAATTTTTCAACTGTGCAGGATGGGGCACAAATTAGTCTTCACGATTTTTTCAGCCCCTTCGGATGATCGGACAGAAAAATGTTTTTTACCGGAGTTAATCGGTATTTAATCAACAAGAAAATTGCAATTTTTTAAATTAAAACGAAATCAAAAGTTAAACGCCCCGCCGATTTTGCATCATTTAAGTACATTTATTAATTTATTAATAAAACGTAATTTGTGAAGTTTAAACTTTACTTAAGTAAACGTTGAATTTCATTTAATTTAACTGCTAAATTTTCCGTCCAGACTACGTCAGTCACCGGTGACTGACGTGGCGCTTAACGTGTTAACTTGGTAATATTGTAGGCGACGTCGACACAAATTCAACGACCTGCTGTACGATGACTTTCAGATGACCTTGGAAGAAAATATCGCCACGAATTAATTGCCTCAATATTTGAAATTATTCGACGGTATGTGATAGCAACGCCTTGTGTTTGGAGGCAAATAAATGAACGTAAACATCGCTTCAGAACTTAACTCACGAAAAACCAAATTTATACGGAACCAAATTGAAAACAACCGATGTTAAACATGTATATGTAATTAATTTTTTCAAATATTCTAGTAATTGATTCATGGCGATATTTTCTTTCAAGGTCATTTGAAAGTCATCGTATAGCAGGTTGTCGAATTCGTGTCGATGTCGCCCACAATATTCTAAAGTTAAAGATGCCCAATTCCATTTAAAGATACGACAGCGAACTTTTCTAGAAAAGCGATTTTTTCTAGAAAACCGTTTTTTCATTTAATTAAAAATAATGCAATTTATTGTTGGCTAAATGCTGACTAACTTTCGTACGAAACACTTTTCTGTCCGATCATCCGAGAGGGCTGAAAAATCGTGGGGACTAATTTGTGCCGCACCCTGCAATTATGGCTCGATAGACGTGAAAAATAATAACCGATACTGTGGTCTGCAGAAGCGTAACACGATACGCGAATAAATACAGGGTGTAGCAAAAATTCGATGGAATAAATTGCTTACATCAAGCTTGTACTATTATAAAAATAACAAAAAGTCTGTAGAAACGTAACCTTGTCATTTTTATGAAACAATGCAAATTAATCTTGAAACTTAATAACACCGGTCAAATTGACTGGTTGCAAAACATTTATGTTAAAATTGATGAAATATATAGACTCTTGCATAGAGAATCGAATAAATTTCGCAAATCAAGCCTGTACTATTATAAAAATAACAAAAAGTCTGTAGAAACGTAAGATTGTAATTTTTATGAAACAATAAACGTTAATTATAAAAATTAACAACACCGGTTGAAATGACTGATTGTATATCATTTATAATAAAATAAATAAAAGATATCAGAATGCGTTAACCCTCGGCACTCCAGTGGCTTCTGTGAGACGACACTAAAAATTGCCATAATATTATTCAGAACAACTTTTACTTCATTATATATGTGTTTTAAGAATTGTAAAAAAGTGTTCCGCATACGAGTAATAGTAATAAATTTTATATGCGCGAAACCGTCTACAATGGAGCTGTTATACGTCAAAAATATCTCGAATTTTTGAGTTAAAATGGCTTGGAGTACAGAGGGTTAAAATGGCGTGTCCCCTTAACATCATTTTAAACATCAACAATTTTTCGAGACTAAGAAATTTAATGTTCAAATAATTGTTTTAATTTATTGTATGTGCGTACGTACATTTTTTAAATGTTTTCTGCCACAATCGTGTAAAAAAAAGAATATATTTTCGTCTAAGAAACAACGGAAACAAAAGAAAAACTAGAATGGAAAAAGTATTATGCATACCCGACGGCTTCGGCGACGGGTCTCGTAGATTCTTGACTAATGAACACGTGACAAGCAAACCTCTGTAAAGTAGGATGCTTCGTGATGAAGCCGAGGTAGCGATGATCTCGAGGATGAAAAGCGCAAAAGGAAACATTCTTCAGCGAGTAGAAATAGTCGTGACAGGGTCTCTGGCTTTTCTGGAAAAATCGAATAACAAACATAGTGAAAGTTGCAAATTAAAAACCACGATACTAACAGTGAAATTTGTAATCGAACAAAACTTGATATCCATTAATAAATCGGTACCGTCGGTGTGTACTTAGTACACTGTAGATTTTATGCATTTATGTGAAAAATGGATATTTACAATTTATTTTGGATAAAGTGATTTTTATTGTGCATAAAGAACTGCAGTCTGGTAACGAGCAATCAAATTCGTTCCCGAGAAGAAAAATCAATGATCATGAAGATTTTATGTATTTATGTCAAAAATGAATATTTACAATTTAGAACTGTGGGCATATTTAAAATAATTAAGAACGTCGATGTATTAATTTCAGCGTAATAAAATAATTTTTATTTGGCTTTTTTGTCTTGTAATCGATGTAAGCGTTTTTTTTATTGTGTATAAAGATCTGCAGTTTAGTAACAAGCAATTAAATTCATCCCCCGTGGAGGAAAATCAATGATCGTGACTCGTATGCGTAATAGGTGACTATTAACCATTAACTTGTAATTATACATTCCATCGTTGTTCCTCTATTTATTATAGTTGTCGCACGCTTCGGGTGCGCATTAGCGTATAATAAATAATAATGAATTTGTCAGTGTAATCGAATATACATTCATTCAAGTTAGTTGTGTTTTTTAACCCTTTGTCATATTATGGCAAGTCAGACTCGTGTCAAAGATTTTAAATAAAGTCTAACAAATATCAATTTTACGCCTTTCTTTTTAGGTGAAATCAAACGATGTTAATTTGTAATCAATATTTAAGCATTAAAATAGATGTAGCAATATAGGAGATATAAATTGTCTTTTCTCTCGTGTTACATTTTTAGTGATGAAGTTGTTAATATAACAATATTTTAATATAAGTTTTAATAATTAACAAATAATAATGTTTCAATGTAGTTAATACAATAAAGTTAATATAATAATAAATTTAGTTACAAACAAACGGCGTGGTAAGGGGTTAAAAACACTTTTCATCGAAATCCTTTTGACGCACCAAAGCAACGACACTCGGAATTTGAACGATTTTATAATCAATCATAGCAATTTTCTTTCAACACACTTTTGTATTTTTTGACACCGTAACAAAATGAAATACCACAAAAGAAATATGCTTTCCCTGCCATAAAATGGTAGTCATTCTCAACGATAAAACTGCTTAACTAAATAAATTCTCCCTAATGCATTTCCAATGTTAGTTTCAAGCAAACGTACATCTCAAAGTTTATAAATTCCCACAGTATACTCGACGACCATAGTTACACCATGGGAATCTCATGGAAAAAAAACGATTTTTATTTGATTCAACCCTCGACGTAACTCTTAGCTTAGCAAACGCGTTTCGATGTCATTCCAGTTCGCGTGAATTGGTTCACAGCGATCTATATGCGCACATACGTCCGCGTCCTAGTCACGATTATTGATTATCTCACTTATATTTCGTTCAATTCGAATTCGCAAGGCGATCGTCTTTAGGACGGAGAAAAAAGCTCGGAATTTTACCCGTGGTTTACTTCTGTCGACCATTCGGAGACCCTGATCAGACACTTCCAGGATACAGCTCTGAGAGACGGGGGATTCTTGCGAGTTCCTAACGATTCTTCGTACAGCTTGGCAAACGACACCTGTACCTTTGTGCGCCAAGGTCTCTACGGAGCCCAGGTAACCCAGAAGGTATCGTTCTCTTTTGACTTTCGGTGCTGATGGATCGAAGTCACTGTAATCCATGTCGACCGCGTATGCCGAGGGAAAAATGCCTTGACGACCTGTTCTGAGGTTTACACCTTCAAAGTAGTACGGAACAATCGTTAGTATTAGACAAAAACTTAATCAACGATTAATAATTAACACACATTTCATATAAACGAGTTAACTCGTGTCTGCTTTTCAAGAGAAAAATGCAAATCCTGTTTTGTGTACTTTTACGCGTAGATCACTGCTATATTGTTCATTGTAAAATACCAGGTATGCAAATAACAAACCAGAACTTGCCCATACGTGGCTGTCAATGTAGCTACTATCGAATCGCGTCGTTGACGCCATTTTCTTGTTTCGACATCCGATAAGGATTTTCAAGTCACAACCGTACAAGTTTCATACAACAGCATAGTTTTTAATAGCGTTGAACATGTCGAATTAAAATACCAGGTATGTAAATAACAAACCGGAACTTGCCCATAAGTGGCTGTCAATGTAGCTACCATCAAACGGCATCATTCACGCCAGTTTCTTGTTTCAACCTCTGATAAAGATTTTCAATTCACAACTGTACTAGTTTTATGCAACAGCATAGTTTTTAATAGCATTGAACATGTCGAATTTAGTTATAAAACATGTACTATAGAACGAAGCAAATAAGTCGAGCAACAATAGCTTGGCACGGAACCTGTTACGCATAAACTTCATCTTGTTGCGTTAATCATGTTACGCGATATGTAACAGTTTACATTAAAACATATTTAAGGTATCAGGAAACACGATACATCGTCAACTTCGACAGCCTACGAGGTCTGCAAATATGAAACTAAAATTTGCCCATAAGTGGTACTTGCTATCAATGCAGTTACCGTCAAACCGTATCATTGACGCCAGTTTCTTGTTTCAACATCTGATAAAGATTTTCAACTCGCAATCATACAAATTTCATACAACAGCATAGTTTTCAATAGCTTTGAACACGTCGGATTCTGTGTCTGGAAACTACGATTTGCGGACAGCAATGATTTTCTGTTACCATTTGAAAAAAACTGCTGCAGAATCGCGTTCTAATTTCACGAGCAGATTTGAAACATGTTATTGCAATGAAAGAGCGCTCATTTTTCAAAGATAATCTCAACATAATATGGTTCGAACAAAAATTGTTGAGTACAATTAGTCTACACGCATCGAAAAAGCAAGATTACTTGAGACGTGTTACGTCTTGCGCATAAATTTTAAGTATCTTTATTAAAACTGTGATACCAACTCCATGAAAAATAGAAGAAACAAGTGTAGAAGAAAGAATAACAGTATTTTCTGTAACTATATCTGGCTAATGGAGTCAATTGTCAATACATTTTATCACCTTTGTCAAGATTAATTCCGAATGAGAACTAGATTATAATAACGAGAAGGAATACTGACAAATTTTGTTTCGTTTTTACCAATTAAACCAGCAGAATGACTATACCAGGTTTAGAAATATGAACCGGAATTTTCCCATACATGGCGCTAACTGTCAATCTAATTACCGTCAAACCGTGTCATTGACGCCATTTTCTTATTTTGACATCTGATAAAGATTTTCAACTCGCAATCATACAAGTTTCATACAACAGCATAGTTTTCAATAGCTTTGAAAATGTCGATTTTTGTGCTTGGAAACTACGATTTGCAGACAGCATTGTTTTTCTGTTATCATTTGAAGAAAACTGCTGCGGAATCGTATCGAATGCTTGTCGAAACTTACGGCGAACATGCTCTTGGTAAATCATGGTGCTTCGAATGGTTTATAAAATTGAAAAGTGACGATTTTGACGTGAGAAACGAAGAACGTGAAAAACCACAGAAAAAGTTTGAAAACAGGGAATTGCCAAGCATCGTTGGATAAGGATGACGCCCAAACGCGACAACAACTCGCGGGTCGATTAAATGTGACGCGAGAAGCCGTCTCCATGCGTTTAAAAAACATGGGAAAGATCCAGAAGATAGGAGAATGGGATTAAAAGGTAACGCAAAGTGATTTGATAATGGATATTTGATAATGGATAATTTGATATGGATATGTTTCATGATAATGCAAGAATTGAGTGAAACGATTGAGGCGTTTAGTTGGGAAATAATTTCGCATGCGGCTTGCTCATCAGATTTGACTCCATCCGATTATTATTTATTTGCATCGATGGAACACGCATTTGCTGTGCAATGCTTCACATTTTACGAAAATGACTCGCGATGACTGATGTGCCTCAAAAGAGGAACAGTTCTTTGGCGTGGCATCCTCAAATTGTCAGAGACATGGGAAAAATGTATAGCTACCGATGGGCAATTCTTCGAATAAAATATTTTGTATAATTTTGAAACAATAAACGTGTATTTTCTATATAAAAATTCCAGTCTCGTATTTACATACCTAGTATACCACACTGTACCAGAATGTACCAAAATATACTAAAACATACCACAATATACTAGAATATACTAGTACATGCCAGAATACACCAACATATACCAAACTATACCAGAATATACTAGAATATACCATAATATATTTAAATATGCTAGAATATACGACAATATATAATTGCGAAACCTGTTTTCTGTAGCTTTACACGTAGGTCACTGCTACACAATTTATCATACTCTTTAAATTTAAATTTTTTAATCTTTTTAAGATTAGACAAAATGTCTTGGCAAAAGGTATAAGTGAATTGAAAATGTAGCGATAGATGTCTCAAACAATGATGACTAGATTGCAGATCTTTGTGAGAAATAAAAATGTTCTGCAATTGTTGCTAGGCATGGGAGCCATTTGAGAACGCTTCCTTGCGTCTAACCCTTTGAATTCGAAATAATTTTTATTCCAAAATCAACTTATTTCTTGTTTTACACTACTTTCTATATGTTTTACTTCTCGTAGTTAGAACACTCACATTTTTACCGATTTCTAAAATGCAAACATAGTGATTCAAAGGTTATTTTAGATAATAGTATGGCAATTTTTAGTGGGGCAGTCTGAAAAGCGAAACAGTCCGTTTTTGGCGTGGCATCCACAAATTGTCTGGGAGATGGGAAAAATGTGTAGCAGCCGATGAGCAATACTTCGAATAAAATATTTTGTACCATTTTCGGTTTCATATCTACATACCTGGTATTTGCGAAACCTGTTTTGTGTACCTTTACACGTAGGTCACTGCTATACAGTTTATTATAACGTATATACAGTGGCTCACGAAAGTATTCAGACACTCTTTGAATTTAATTAACTTTCTTAAGATTGGGCCGAACGTCTTGACTTTTCCCAAACAATTAGATGCATCATTTATGAAATGATATGCGACAAGGATTTTGAAAAAGTTGCAGTTGGTATGAATTAGAAATATTGGAATACGAACCTTCACACCAGAGATCGTCTGCTTCCTTCTGAACGTAAATGGGATCGCCAATTTCGAGATCGATCTCGTCGTGGTGTCTTGGCACAAATTTGTACAGTCCTCGATGTGTCGCCTCGAGCAACTCCAATTGAGTGAACGGAACACCTCCGCTTCCTTTGAGAGAACATCCAGTTATTATTTAGTTTCACGAAAACATAATGAAATAAAAATTTGAAGGGATAGAATTTCACCATCGAATTTTTTTTCAATTTTCTTGTGGATCCGTGCGAGTCCAGTATTGCAACTGAATTGAGCTCTTCGCAAGAATATTGAATTAAGTAAATAAATTATGTATTACGAATTCAAACACGTCCTTCTGCACACGCATATTTTACTACAATTGTACTTAAAGAAAATGCAAAAACAAGAAAACTGATTTTGTTTAAATGGAAAACCAGAATATCTCCTTAATTTTCAAAATAATGCTGAAATAGTTTTCGCCAGCTTGTCAAAGCAAATAACCTTCTGCGCGGTGTCGGGATAGATCCATTGTCAAGATCTATAAATCTCTTTCGAGACCACTTACACGCAACGACAATACAAGAAACAAAATTCGATTTTTGAAAATGTGAAACAAAGAAACCTCCTCGCCGTCGAACTCGCACTGATTGGGTGAGAGTAACTTCCGAAAGTAGTGCCACAGGTACCGACTCGAGGGTGGTCGTACCCTCGCTAATACCTTGCGGTTCGCATCTAGAAGTTTATGGTACGTCAGTTGCTACTGAGTGCAAAATTAAAAATCTCGGAGACACAAGTGTCTACAAAGGACAACTGTAATAAATCGACATTCCAAGCTCTGGCAAAAAAAACTAATTACAATATCTGGCATTTCAGGTGGACGACTCAAAAATAGCGGAGTACTGGCTTCGGTATCATAAACCTTTTCATTCATTTAAAACGTCTGAAGACGCTGTTCGCCTCTTCACGTTATATTGGATAGTCGGAAAAGTATGAAGAGATTGTTGTCATTTTTTGATTAAATGATTCTTTCATTCGAAATGAATTTTATTCAAATATATATTGGCCATTACTATCTATGACCTTTTGCCATTTTTGGGGCGGAGCCATAATCCCATCGAAAAAGAACTTCTGTGGTTTATCGGCTAAAAACATGGCCAAGTGATTTTCACAGTCCTTTTTTGAATCCAACTTTTTACCATCAAGCTAGTTTTGTAGAGATCGAAATAAACGATAATCTGATGGTGCAAAATCTAGATTATACGGTGGATGCATCAAAACTTCCCAGCCAAGCTCATAAATTATTTGATTTCATTACGTTTGAGCAATGATTCGCAGATGG
>CM052094.1:8672855-8683522 GCA_028453745.1 Agapostemon virescens
ACATTGTAATATAAGATCAGTATGGTTCTTTGTTATGGTGGCTGAGAATAGACATACGACCGCAAAGGGTTAATAAAAATCGCACAAAATCTAAATAAATTGAATCTTGTCATTTTTACAAGGCCGTATTCTTCAGTCAATTCTATAGCTCAGTGTAGTTTAATGTAAAATTGTACTGCTCGGAATTGCTTTTTCACTCGCAATTAACATTGCTGTTGCTATGACATTTGGTAAATCCTGAGTTGCAAATCGGAAATGTTTGGTGTTGCCCGATATACGACACCAAATATCTAGTGGCAAAAATCTCTCAATACTCTTCCAACTATCTAATATATTGTCCAGAAAGTTCGTGCCGATTTATTTTTATTTTTAATAAATATGCACCAAAACTTAATGCGTTTCAATCTTCCTTCAAAATCGGCACGAACTTTCCAGCAACATAATATAATAGACTCCGAAAAGGAATACATTTGCATTTGACTTCTGTTTCATAGAATTAATACATAAAATAAGAATATAGAATATAAAAGAATAGGAACAGACACGATCTAGCTGGAAGTGTTTCGTAATATAATGATATCGCTTTCGGGAGGCGTCATGGTCATTTTATGGTGAATGTAATAAGGGCAGACAGAGATGTTCGAGCTTATTGAAAGAAAAGAGATCGAACGAATATATTTGAAATATTTGAAAACACATTTGTAAAGGGTCACGAAGCTTACAAGCAAAATATACAGTATAATAAGTATCTATATCCTACACTTACCATGTTACAAGATACACTTACAACACAACAACTTATCGTTCATCGACAAAAGTGTAATTCACAACATAAGGACGTTGTTAACTAGAATAGACTGTTAAACAAGAAGTGGAGGATGCAGTCGATGGAGAGAGAGTAATTAATGTCGGTTAATCGAGTTATGGAAGTTGCCAGCGTCAAAAGTTTCGGGTGACACCATTTGAAACACAATCCAATAAACAGTGTTGTATTTCTTCTGAATAATTCTGAATTAGGTCAGTCAATTCATTCGATATTAACGCGTAAACGCGTCAGTAACACTATCCTATCGTTTTTAACACTAAACCAACCGAGCAGTAAATATCGTCTTAGAAAAGCGACAAGAATTAATTTATTTGAATTATACGCAATTTTTATTACAATGTATATTGGAATAAAAAAAATCTACTGAATCAATTTCTGTGAAGACAATTTTAGAACTTTATTATTTGCAAAATAGAAAATCTGGAAAGAATCGTTTAACCCATTATGGAAAGTTTAGTGTTAAGTTCCATTTGTATCATTTATAAGTTCATTTTGTGAATAGATTCGATCAGTGAACGCTATTGTAATAATGTAACAAAAACTCTAACGACTGGCAATGTTCAATAATTTCTTTCTAATGGTTGTTAAAAATTAGCACACTTTTAAGTAACGCAGAGCTTTAGGAAACTTTTAATTTTCTTCTTAAATCGACAAATCGTTCTTTCGCTTCGTGTAGATTATTCGAAAAGTAATTTTCGTGTTTTCCAAATAGAGAACTTAATTGCATTTGTTCACAGTCAGCTTCACACTTGAGCCGCATAATCATTATATATTTTGACAGATGATATAGCAAGAATTGCTTGTGAAAAAGTCCGATCGCTAATATAATATTGGTATTGTTATAAAGTATAGTACGTTTACGTTGATTATATTCAAAATTCTACTGTTTCAATTTTACTTGTCTTTCATTGCTACGTTTTAAGTGTTCGTAATTGAAAAGTTCATTCGACGTGCACCCGCATTTTTTCCGTGAGTATTCGCAACCCCTATAGTATTCTGCAACTCTTTTGTTTCAATCAAACCGTTTCAATCGTGCTGAGAACGAACACCAAGAGGATCTTACCGTCCGCAAACAGCGAATGCCCATCGTCTTGTTCTTACTTAGAGTTCCTTCACTATTTTCGCTAATCGATGAAGTCGTTTGAAGTAGACTGTCTGTGTATCGGTGCAATCCAAAACCAAGTATAAATCGTTGAAATTCTTTTAGAAAGTTGTTTACGAAAGCAGAAATTATTGAAATGCTCGATGTTTGATATTTCAGTTTTAGTATGTTTTAATACGTTTGTTCCACCATGCATACATAGCACTCGATACTTAACGACGTTAAATATTCGTTACCATCATGCTAAGTATGAGCTACCTATTGTAACAAAAGGAACTTGATAAAGTACTCGCATGACTTTAACCATCACATTTTACATTTTACCAAATGATTTTAATTTTTTAAAGTATAACGTGTACGTTTAAATTATATAATGTCTCTGAAGTAGCAAATAACAATATTGATAACGGTTGTCAGCACCGTCAACCTGAAATATCAAAGTAAATGGCTTGCAAGTTGTCTGCGGATAGAAACCAACGGAACCATCATGTGCAATTTACATTATTTGCACTTCCATCTAGTCTATTATATTCTATCTATTAAACAAAACAAAGCAATTTATATAAATAGGGTCCCAATTTGAATTTTGTCTAGGGCCCGCTAAATGCTTAAACCCAGCATTGCTTGACATCTATTGATGTAGTTGAATCGATGAAAATTGACTACAATGAAGACATGAACGAATACAACCAATACTATTAAAATGCATTCGTTCCTCGAGAATGACGAATAATATTGTACGTCTACATTCAAATAAAGAATAACGAGTGAATCGATTTTATTCGTTATTTAAAATCAATTTTGTTCATCAGTGATTAGGAGAATTTCTTCTCAATGCGAATTCCTCTTCTGTGAAAACTCAATGCGAATTAACCCTCTAGAGGGCAGTGTGACTTTCAAGTCACATGTTAATATATCGGCATTTTACCAAATGATTTTAATTTTTTCAAATATAACGTGTATGTCTAAAATATATAATGTATCTGAGGTAACAAATAACAATATTGATAACATTTGGCAGCACCGTCAACCTGAAATATCAAAGTAAATGGACCAACGGAACCATCTTGTGCAATTTACATTATTTTTTGCTTCTATGTATTCTATTATATTCTATCTATTAAACAAAACAAAACGTACATAATAACTTTGGGTTTGCGTATCAATAACAACTTATTTGTTTGCAATTTCAATAATCATTTTGTTACTATTTGTGTATAATGCAGTTTTGTGAGTTTCAGGTTACAGTAGGCTGTTATGATAGATTTTTGTATATTTAGGATAATCCTTGTGCTTTCTTCTATTTTCAGAGTTATATATCGTATACCCAAAATATACACGTAATCGCATGAAAGTAATGGAGGAAGATTCTTTATTAGATTCTAAGTCCGATGAAGATCATCCAGTACTATTTTCCCGATGACGCATAAATATTATTGACAGTGACGATGAATTTTGTACCAAATCATCATCGAATAAGGAAAATTCAGGACCACGAAAAATTGTTTACCAATCAATATCCCAGACGAATAATAGTTGTCATCGCCCTTGGCAAGGAGATTGCCCTGGAGACCCCGAAGGACCCTACTCTCGTGTAACTCATTTTCGAAAACTATTTGACAGTGAAAGTATAAGTGATATAGTTGACTATACCAATACGTATGTACTGCAGTGAGATCCAACGAAGGGGTCCCAAAAATAAAATGTTCCAAATGCAACGTACATCTACGTTTAACGCCAAGTGCAAGCTGTTTTATGGAAATTCACGCTTAAGCTTTTATGCACAGAAACATGCAAACATCGTAAGCCGTTGTTACTGCAAAGTTACAAAACTACAAATTATAATAAAATTGTTTAAACTAGTACATTCTTTTTAATCTGCATCTATAGGTTTGTAATTGTTGATTTTCCGTTGCATATATTTTTTTATATTTAAGAAAAAAATTTGGCCCATAGAGGGTTAAAATGACGGAAGTCCAGGATTTGCAGCGAGTAGAATCAGAAAGTCATGAACAGACACACGAGTATTCGCTCGAAATCGAAACGAGAGAAACATTGTTCTTCCTCTTTGTTCACTTACTTTTTCATGTGGATGCACCTACTTGCAGCTTATTCTACCTGATTGGTGTTAACCTATATATGTACTATTCTACAAAATTATAAAGAATTCTGTATGTAGGAGTAGAGGTCAGACGAACGGACGAAATCCAGGGAACTGTTATAAAATGTTCCAAATGCAACGTACATCCATGTTTAACGCCAAGTGCAAGCTGTTTTATGGAATTTCACGTTTAAGCTTTTATGCACAGAAACATGCAAAGTTACAAAGTTATTATGATGAAATTGTTTAAACTGGTAAATTTCTTTTAATTTGCATCTATAGGTTTGTAATTGTTGATTTTCTGTTGCATATATTTTTTTTTAAAACGCATTGAAATTTTGGTATATATTTATTAAAAATAAAAATAAATTGGCACGATCTTTCCGGAAAACACTGTTTACTGTACGTTACTACGTGTTTCGAAGCAAAAAATATATGCATAAATATGATCGTTTAATGCTTAAGATTCACATTTTTCTGTGTTAACTAATTTACTTACGTTTGCACGAAGTAAAGTTATTCGTCGAATAAATTGTATCTTTACGTAAGATTTACAAATATCTGTCGAACTTGCAACGAATCGTTTTCTTGACTTTCAAACGTCATTTCGATAAAGTACAATACAGCAAATTAGAGACGTCCAGTTCAAAGGGACAACCCGACGAAGCAGATATCAAGGTTTCGTGGATAATGTTACTGAATGTGAGGCAATTGGTCTGGAAATACGGGTCGAGAAGCGTTCTAACATGGCACCAAGTTAAATTAATATTACATTTTAACGTAGGTATTACTGTGAAACGAAGAAACAACTTTTAACAAACAAATCGATTCGCTTTATTGAATATCGCGCAATTTGATTCTACGTGTACGAACCTAATTTGTACGCTTGCATTGTACGCTTTACATTGTGTTTCAAGATCGATCTCGATATCAGGTTTGTTCAAACTCATAAAATGGCGGAAATAATATGTACCACATATTACATATGTAATATGCGGAAATAATATTTAGCGATAGATGTCTCAAACACTGATGACTAGATTGCAGATCTTTGTAAGAAATAAAAATGTTCTACAATTGTTGCTAGGCGTGGGAACCATTTGAGAATGCTTCCTTGTGTTTAACCCTTTGCATTCGAAGCAACTTTAATTCCAAAATCAACTTATTCCTTGATCTATAATACATTGTATATGTTTTACTTCTCGCAGTTAGAATTACTCACATTTTCATCGATTTCTAAAATGCAAACATATTGATTCAAAGATTATTTTGGATAATAGTATGGCAATTTTTAGTGGAGCAGTCTGAAAAGAGGAACAGTCCATTTTTGGCGTGGCATCCACAAATAGTCAGGGAGATGGGAAAAATGTGTAGCAGCCGATGAGCAATTCTTCGAATAAAATGTTTTGTATAATTTTTAAACAATAATCGTGTATTTTGTATATAAAAATGCCAGTCTCGTATTTACATACCTAGTATACCACACTGTACCAGAATGTACCAAAATATACTAAAACATACCATAATATACTAGAATATACTAGCACATGCCAGAATACACCAACATATACCAAACTATACCAGAATATACTAGAATATACCATAATATATTTAAATATGCTAGAATATACGACAATATATATTTGCAAAACCTGTTTTCTGTAGCTTTACACGTAGGTCACTGCTACACTGTTTATCATACTCTTTAAATTTAAATAATTTTCTTAAGATTGGACCAAACGTCTTGACTTTTCCCAAGCAATTAGATGCATCATTTATGAAATGATATGCAACAAGGATTTTGAAAAAGTTGCAGTTGGTATGAATTAGAAATGTTGGAAAACGAACCTTCACATCAGAGATCGTCGGCTTCCTTCTGAACGTAAATGGTTCATAGTGATTCAAAGGTTATTTTGGATAATAGTGTGGCAATTTTTAGTGGGACAGTCTCAAAACAGGAACAGTCTTTTTTGACGTAGCATCCACAAATAGTCAGGGAGATGGGAAAAATGTGTAGCTACCGATGGGCAGTACTTCAAATACTCCTGAGAGGAGCCATCGAAGTGTTAAGAGTTAAAAGTCGACAGGTTTAGTATTAAATACAGTAGTTCACCTATGGGAATGGGATCGCACCGAGTTTACATCCCTAACAAAACCTTTCCTGAAAGTTGCGCCGAATACTGTATTTCGGTTGGCCGAATTCAATCGTTTGTTCACTTTCCTATGAGAAGTAATTGCTACAAGCATTCCCATAAGGAAACGTATGCGTCCACTATCGGAAACGTTTCGGTGAGTGGAGGACGCGATAAACGAAGTATCCTCTACGCAGATCGAACGATACTCTCAATTCTCCTAATGCCACAGAAACGCTTGGTATAATTTAGCGAGGGTAGAACCGTTGGATGCTAGCTGATAGTGGTAAGTGATGGACACTGGTAATGTGCTGCATCTGCTTTGCCAAGGAGCAAGGAGAACCGTCGAGAACGGTTCGAGCTTTTATGAAACGCTCCCTTTGTTCTGGGAAAAATAAATACAAGGCGAGAATGATTGTCTCATTGAAAAAAATTCAATTCTTCAGGGAAGAACCGCACTTCCGGTCGGGACCAGCTTCCTCGAGTTCAGACGTGTTTTACGCCTACGCTGACATCGTTTAATTTTATTATACAGCGTACAGTTTGCTTGACAATTTTAATACGTCGGCTGTCGGACGTTGTCATTAACAATTGTTTATCATTGTTTATCATTAACAATTTCAACGAACGTTACGACAATCGTTGTTATGTACTTTCCTAACGGAAATCGATATGTAAACACCTGTCGTTATTGAAAGTTGTAAAATATAATGCAATGTGATATTTCTTGTTATGTCTTGTTAGAAATTATTTGTATTCTTACAATTTTGCAATTGATTTTTAGAGCTGCTCGCTAATTTATTTGACAATATCTTTTTAAACATGGTTTTAGTGGTACTTATTATTCGATGGTTATTTCTATGATTTCTAATAAAATAGTTGTTCTTTTAATTAAGTAGCGATTTTAATACTCAGGCTGCGTCATCGGAAAATTAATGTATAGTCGTAACTAGTCTGCGGACCTTTATATAAAATAAAAACTCCCTAAGTGGATTATAAAGAACAGAACTACGCGAAAATGTATTGCTTCTTTTAATCAATTTTTCGATACCACTTCCTCGTTTTCGTATTGTTACTAGTGAATTTGTTTAATAATAGTACTGTAAATACACAAAAATATAGTTAAAAATGCATGATCTAGGGATAGCATGTTTGTCTGCAATCATTTCAAATGTATTCGACTGTCCTCTTAAGTAATTTTATGACTAGAACTAGCAAGCCCTACTCGAAAGTGATGTATACTCCTTTAAAACAATAACGGGATTGAATTTATTCAGATATTATAGGATATCATAGGATATGTGCATAAATTCAATATTTGATAGAGAGATGTTTTCACATTGTATATAATTAAAAGAATTAAATGTAAAACATGATCCAAGATATTGGATTGAATTTATTATCAATGTCAGGTACAATATGCACATAGTACGTGATAATGTTGATCAAGTTACACAATGACGCAATATATACTTCAATAAATATAATCATTTAAGGAATACCGTCGAATGTACCAAATAACAATGTAACCAAGAATCGATCAAAGTTATCCACTACACAGATGACATTTCTATTCCAGGTTCTTAAAGAAACTCAGATTATCTGATCCACTTCTGAAAAAGTTACACCATTTTAACACTGAACCTACCGCAATCGAGCAAATGACCTATTACAAATCTTCCATTTCACAATTGTTATAATTTTAAAGTTGCCTTCGCAAGAATCGATTCAATAAAATTGCCTTCATAGGAATCGATTCTTTGCTCAATAATAAAAATCACAAGATTTACTTCAATGAATTCAATAATTTAAGGAACACCATCAAATGTATTAAATAACAATGTTACCAAGAATCGATAAAAGTTAGCCACTATATATAAATGCCATTTTCATTCCAGGTTCTTAAAGAAACTCAAACCATCAAATCCACTTTTGAAAAAGTTCCACCATTTCAACACTAAATCTACCACAGCCGATCAAATGACCTATCACACACTGTTTATTTTACAATTATTATTATTTCAAAGTTGCCTTCGCAAGAATCGATTCTCTACTGAATAATAAAAATCCCAAGAAATCTAAATAAATTAGATCATGTCAATTTTATAAAACTAAAATTATAAAATTTTTCTAAGACGAAATTCAGCGTTAAAAAAGGTACAGAGATTTCTCAACAAACTATATTATCGTCAGCTCAACGATTAAACGAGTACGTGCGCGTGGATTCGCGAGAAATCGCTGAAACATCAAACGAATTCGTGTCTGTGCCATGGCTGACTAATTTCACTTGTCCCAGAAACCGATCGACTCTGTGAAAGAAAGACACCGTCGACGGTCTAGGGTGGAAAAATGGAAGAGGGCTGCAACGAGGGGTGGAAGAAAAAAAGAAAAAAGGAAAAAAAAAAGGTTTTCTTCGGAAGACCTTGCAATCTCTTCTGCCATTCATCGACTCCTGCGCCATCCACATCTCGCGAGCTCCAGTGACGTCACAAGGAATACATTCTGGAACCGGCACAGTTACGGTTAAATGGGGTGAGCCAACACTCCGCTTCAACCCCATGGAAAGTTCTATTCGACCAATGGGGAATGGTGGTACTACCGTGCGTCGACCAATCGCGTAAGGATCATCACTGAGAAAGACGCGTACGCAGGGGGGACCGAGGTCTTAAGAAGAGCCGAAGACGCTGGTACCGGGACACTGTTGCTCGTGGACATTCAACAGGGTGAATCATTGAACTCTCGGCTTCCAGACGGATTTTTTTCGTCGAATCCTACCTCTCTCGTTCACTCGAAGTTCCGAAGATATCTTCGAGGCAGTTCGTAAAATTTTTAAATCGTGAACGGTCGGCCGCTTGTTCCGAGAAAAGTATTCGTCATGAGTGGATCCGGCAAAGGATTCCTCGGGGTGTGGCTGTACAGAAGAGGCGAACACTGGACCATCAAAGAAGGAAGTCCCATTCACAAAGCCAGCGACGTACGTTTTGCCTTCGAAGAAGACAGTGCAGAATATTTTCTGGTTTTAGTTATGATCGTTTATCGCGTTTGCCTCCGTGAGAATGATTTGCTTGAGTCGTCCTGGAAGGAAAAAGAATCTTACTGCCACGTGAGAGCTAAAGGTTAACCCTTTGCGCTTCAAACAATTTTAACTCCAAAATCGAGACATATTTTTCGATAGAATAATTATATTGTTTATAATTCATTTCCTTTTGTCCATGTAAAATTTGTTACTATTATTCGTACGTACAAAGCTTCTATACTACGCTAATAGTTGTTTCGAATAATAGTATGGCAATCTTTAGTGTCATCTCAGAGGAGCCATAAGAGTGCTAAGGGTTAAAATTTATTAGAAGAAAGTAGCAAAATACGAAATAACATTTTACTTTTCAAATGTAATTCTGAAAAGATACAATCGCTAGAAATGGGAATTTTTTGTGAGCATTTTGTCGTATACTGTTAATCTCCATTTGGGAACAGTTTTATATGTCTGATACGTGAACAATTTTCGATATTACACATTTAATATCAAATTAGCGAAATAGTATAACTGATAATATAAATAGAAACTTTTATAAGTACTCGGTGGAAGCAGTTTTATCACTGTGATGATTCGATATTTTTCGATACTGCACTTTCAACATTAAACTGGTAAAAAGAAATCATTAGTACCAAATATAGAATAGTTTCTCAAACGTAAAACTACTATCATTAGATATTAAATCTTCATAGCAACAAACAATAAAGTAGTTTCATTCTTCTTATTCGCTATGATTTGTAAAATAATATATAGAAAGAAATGAAATGATTAAGTAGACATTTGCAGTAGTCGCAGACCCAGCTGTCTTTCTTTGTATCAAATAGACAAGCATCGTTGCGGCATTCCGTAATGTCGGCAGTATTTAATGATGAACTACTGTTTCTGATTCCGATTCTGATTTCTTCGCTGTAGTAGATTTTCAAAGAACGCTGAAAGTTCTTACACAGTCGCAGATACTCTTTTTTCATACTAATTTAATTGTATAGTCTTTTGAAAAGATGATACAGTTCAAGATATTAACATAATTTAGTTTTATATTTCTTTACCAACGAATTGAAATTTATGTTTCGTGAAGCTAATCATTTAGAAGCTCGAGTAGCACTGTATAAAATTACCACATAATAGTTTTCTTTTATGTAGAATCGAGTAAACAACTGTTTAAAAATCTTTACGAGGCATTTCGTTTTATATTTCTTCACCAACGATTAGAAATTTATGTTTCGTGAAGCTAATCATTTAGAAACTCAAGTAGCAATGTATACGATTACCATATAAAAGTTTTCTTTTCTCCAGAACCAAATAAACAACTGTTTAAAAATCGTTATAAGCCATTTAATGTTACATGTCTTTACCAACGATTTGAAATTTATGTTTCGTGAAGCTAATCATTTAGAAACTCAAGTAACAATGTATACGATTACCATATAAAAGTTTTCTTTTCTCCAGAACCAAATAAACAACTGTTTAAAAAT
>CM052094.1:8686141-8700137 GCA_028453745.1 Agapostemon virescens
CGGAACAATTCTTTGTTAGATCATCAGAAATGCTTGAAAATTGTGAATGCATAACGAAAGTGATCAAAAAACACGTTTCTCGTGTTCAGAATTAGAAACATCTGTGTATCGACTTAGGATCGAATGTAGTAAATATAAATATACTTAATAGAACTAAAATATTACTACAGAAACACAAAAATATAATTGTTTTTGATTTTCTGTTTCCGAATCAGTATTCACAAATCTCGAACGTTCGTTTACTAAAATTTGTACAGATTTAAAAGTTTCAGGAGTTAAGCTATCATTTCAACTTTGTTATTCAAGTGTCACTCACAGTGGAAGTGCCTAACGCGTTCGCTATTGTCACAAATGTTATGATAGTAAATTTCACGACCATAACTTCATTATGAATTTTATGCATTCAAGCAGAAACTGAATAAATGTAATACAAAATATTGCATGAGTTTAAAAACATTGTTGTGTTATGCCTGACTCGATGAAATTATTAAAAGAAGCTGCACATTTCTATTTCGTTGTAATGGTTCGTAACGATTATCTTTAAAAATTGTTATTTTGCATAAGGAAAATTTATTCTGCAAAATATGAAGTAAACTATTGAGACAGTTGAAGGAAAATTTCCCAAATGCTATGCTATATAATATTTTTAAAGCAACATGCACATGATCATGATCATTATACATATGCTTGATATCGATAGCGAACGCGTTAACTTTTTTAGTCTAAATTACCCAAGAATTCACGTAAAACCATTACAGATTTCAGTGAAGTAGACATGCTTTGGTTCCCACGAAAAATCTCGGATTTAGATCAAGCTCAAAAGGTACTTATGTACGGATCAGAATTGGACGCGGACCACCCTGTACGTTGTCACTTTTATAATAATCATTTACTTCCACCAAATCAACTCACAAAAATAAATGAAACCTGGTGTGTTCCAGGGCTTTAAAGATCCGGTGTATCGCAAACGACGTGAACATTTTGCTGATATTGCGAACAATTATAGATAGTACGTAATAACAATATATAATTAAATTAAATAAAATAAGAATTCTGAGAACGTTTTAAGAAAAGGTTTTTCTATTATTATTTCATTTCAGCGGTCAACAGATTCCGCGTATTCAGTACACGCCGGAGGAAATCAGAACATGGTTTGTAAACATTTTAGTGTTTTCACATTTTTTAGAATTATTCAATTTGCAAGGATACTTCCATTCGAAATAATTAACCTCTTGACCTACGATTTATATTATGGTAACAGTGATCGGATTTTCTTTGTCCTCCGCAGAACGACAAAAAGGAAAGGCAAATTTGTAGTTACCGCATGCCTAACAATTGCATAGAATGTTATTTCGGTTCTAAGAAAATTAAAGAAATACATGTTTGGTAAATTCTGTTCGAAATATTAATCACGAGTCTGACTTGTTGTAGGGCAAGGGGTTAAGAAGATTTCTTCGTGTAAGCGCACATCCATTGTTACAAAAATTGCGAGAAATAGAAATAAACTTGTCATCTTTATAAAACGAATTGTGTCTTGTATACGATTAGCATTGAACATCGAAAAACGTGTTAAAATCCGCGTGAAAGTGAATAAAAGTTTGCTTAAAACTCACTAAAACTCGAAAAAATCATGTAGAAACATATAAAAGAAAAATCAATGTAATTCGGATCGCTCGCGATAATGTCCTTCTCACGTCAATTAAAAGTTACCGGAAAGTAAGACACATTTGACTTTATTGTTATTTCGCAAAAAAAAAAACAGAAATTGCTCCAGTTTTTACGAAGCTTGCGCTCGTTATGACAAAATCATCGTACGTGCTTTCAGAAGCGTAGAGGCAATCAGTAACGAAGAAACGATCATCTCGTTCGATACGGCCGTGAGTTTCTAGATACTTCGTCTCTGAATCTCGGCAATACAAGATGGAGAGTTTATTCTCCTTCTGCCTTCTTCGCGACGTGTGAACAAACTAAGATTGCTTGGTGCTGAATGCGCTCCTTAATTGCCGTGATTCGATTTATCCTCGTGATCCTGAAGCTATACTAATCCCATTTCTACTGGATGCGTACAACGCCAGTGCGGATAAACGATTTATCGCTGAATAATTCACAAAATACGTTGGGAAATGAAATGATATCACAAATAGTGCTCCTAGCTAAGGAAATCGGTCAATAATGAAAGATATGTCTCGCGAAACTAAAATTTATTGCAATATATTTTTTATTTTTTAACTGCAAATAAAATTGTACTAATGAAATTTTTGCTGGATGCATACAACGCGAGTATGGATAAATAATTTATCTCTGAATAATTTACACAATGCCTTAGGAAATTAAATGATATAACAGATAATACGTCTAACAAAGCAAGTCGATCAGCAATGAAAAATACGTAAATTAAAATTTATTGGATTATATTCTTTATTTTTTAACTGAAATTAAAATTGAAAACTAAACGAACTTCAAGAACGAATTCATTTCAATTCTAAACAATATCTTCGACAAATATTAATTTTATTTAATTATTTCTTTCTCGATTCTGCGTATGGTAAGCTGGACAAATTTGACGTGCTACCGTCTTCTACTTATTTTACAATTATTGTATCATGAAAAATATAACTATATTCAAGTTGTTAAAATGTTTTCTAAAGACATCCGCAGAAGAGATCATTTTTGTAAATTTATAAATTGATTTGATAAATAGATTTTCCTTTATCGCGACACGTAGCTCAAATTTATTTAGCCAGCCATTATTTGCGCATAATTTTAAACCATTGAGATTTTTTTTTTATTGTAAACTGCAAATACAACTGCGGGTTAGCAGTATTCTATTCTCCCTACATCGCGTGCATCCTTGAAAATGTATAATGTGTGAAAACTTCATTCTTTATCGCACGTAAACTTTTTCGATTGGCAAAAATACTTAGCGAATCCACTTAAAGTAAATAATGGACAATGGAAGCAAGGTTTAGAAAGTTTCGATTGTATATGGACATTGTCGCGTTTCGATTAGATTTAAGTTTACAATACATTGCAAATAACACATATTGATCACCAATCGTAAAAATGTAAGCACTATTCACGGCGAATACTGATATAATTACTTTAAATGTTATTTATTCCTTAGGGGAACTGTGTTACGCGAATTGCACGCACTATACCAAAAACACGCGTGCAAGGAATATCTGGAAAATTGGCCGAAGCTGGTTAAATATTGTGGCTATAGGTAAGAATATTTTTCAAACTATGGTATTGATCGTCATAATTTTATTAACTAGGATTTGTAAAATCAAATTTCTCGCAACAGAGAGGATAACATACCACAACTACAAGATGTAAATACTTTCTTAAAACGTAAGTGAGAAATAGAAGTTCTGTTAATAAATTAGTGATCATTAAAACAACTTACGTGAAATTTATTTATTTAATTTAACATTAACAATAAAAAAAGGAACGACTGGATTTCAACTTCGACCTGTGGCTGGCTATCTCTCTCCAAGGGACTTTCTTGCAGGACTTGCTTTCCGCGTGTTTCACTGTACCCAATATATTCGACACTCGTCTGATCCATTTTACACACCCGAGCCGTAAGTATACTAATTAATAAATAATAAAAATACGAAATAAAGATATAATTGAAATTATAAATTATAAATGAAAATTAACGTTTCATCCCTATTGTGTAAATGTTAGCAAGTTACTAACATTTATTTTATTCATTCTTTTCGGCATAAACTTTTCAGCATACGTAGGTTAATAATTAATAAGTTGTAAAAATACAGATATAATTGAAATTGAAAATAATAGCTGAAAATTAACGTTTCAGCCCTACTGTATAATTGTTAGTGAGTTAGTAAGTTACTAACATTTATTTTATTCATACTTTTCGGCATACACTTTTCAGCGTGCAAAGGTTGATAATTGATAAGTAATAAAAATACAAAATATTGATATAATTGAAATTATAAATAATATATGAAAATGAATGTTTCATCCTTATTGTATAATTTAGTATAAGTTATTATTATTAGTAAGTTAGTAAGTTACTAACATTTATTTTATTCATTCTTTTCGGCATAAACTTTCCAGCATACATAGATCAATAATTATTTGCAAAGAATGGCGAGCTGCATCGAAATATATATTTCTATTTTAAAAAATAAAAATGATCTCGTAGTCTCAGAAACACATACAGTTACTGCCATATTGTGGTGATCTTTGCTCTAGAAAATTTTGGTCAATAATATTTTTTCATAATTTCAAAAATAGCAATAACGTGCTAATATTTACCGAACCACCCTGCTTATAGATGTATTCGCTGTCGATTCGATTTCGGTTAATTAAAAATGCAATTGTCATCCGTTGCTTCAACAAATTTTCTCCTCTCGTTTACAGAGATTGTTGCCACGAATTGTTGGGACACATGCCTCTCCTAGCGAATCCAAGTTTCGCTCAATTTTCCCAGGAACTTGGACTCGCTTCTCTTGGCGCTACAGACGAGGACATCAATAAATTGGCAACAGTGAGTGCTACGTGCTCGAGGCAGTTTCTCCGTTTCATTAAAACTTTACGAAAATTTATTTCGCACCGAGGGCAACGAGCCTCTTTCTGCTATCTATACATTATCCGCTTCTTTCCATTGTCTCTGTGCAGCTGTACTTCTTCACCGTGGAGTTTGGACTATGCAAACAGGATGGCGTGCTTCGCGTGTACGGGGCTGGCTTGCTGTCTTCCGTTGCGGAACTGAAGCACGCGGTTTCCGCCCCCGAGAAAACGTTTCGTTTTGATCCGGAAATTACTTGTAAGAGCGAGTGCGTCATCACTGCATTCCAGAACGAATACTATTACACGGACAGCTTCGAAGAGGCGAAAGAGAAAATGCGGTATATATTTTTTATCAATCTACAACCAGATTATTTTCCATTAAATTACGCGAAATTTGTGTAGAAAATATGTTTCATGTGCCAGGGATTGTATACTGTGAGGCACGTGAAATTTTCGAAACTGAGTAATTCTCTTTATACAATGTCAAAATCGTTTTTATTTTTATCTTTTATTGAAATTACACTATGGGTAGTGGAAAATCTTTATCGGATGCTGAAATAAAAAGATAATAAGAAACATACAAAATATTTAATGCACAGTCACACAGTACACGATACAAACAGTCTGACGGTCTAGTGTCAACTGTAGAGAAAGAATTTTAAGACTGTGCCATCATTTTGTCGCGTCGGTGATCCCCGATTTTTACATTTAGACTAGAATCTGTAACCTGCGCTTAAATCCGCCGGTGTAAGTAGCCTTGAAGTTCTACCGAAGTACATATACGGAAAGAAACATATCAAATTTCATCACAGTTTTCAGAAATAGCAATATTTTACGAGTGTGCCATCTTTTTGTCGCGGAGTGTAAAACTAGCATCAGACAACGAAGTGTTCAGCGAATATTACATTTATACGCTTCAGGGAAGTTTTTCGTTTATGGGAAATGTCGCCAAATTGTAAGAGATGCAGTCAGTTTGTATGCTGAAAGACTATCAAACTAAACTGCAAACTATCAAAAAGCTAGTAACGTCGGATGATCAGCCCCTCGATACCAAATAATTTTGCTTGATGTATTTTTTCCTGTCACTAATAGCAACCAAGCTATTCAGGTGACCGGTTTTAGTGCCTCATAATATATGATCTACGTTCTACCTTTCAAAGAAGTAAACATTGTTATTACTTATAAAAGTATTGGGTTGTCCAGAAAATAAAGAATTAATAATAAAATGATAAATTAATTAATAATAAAAAATTAATCATTCACGAACTTTCCGGACAACCGAATATATAGAGCGCTCAAAAGCTTCTCAAAAATGTAAATGACCGGGCAACAAATTGTTTTAAGGCCTTCACTTTTATTTTCTGTAAATATCATGCTGGACTGTTGCGAATGCTTACTGAAATAAGATTCAGAAAGTTTATACTTGCATTAATTAGCCATAAACGGGGAAAATAAATATAACTGCTCTAGTGCTACTCGCTGTGCGAATGGTTTACAAAAATTCTTTCCCCCCCGACGGAGTTAATTATAAATATAGCATTCTGTTTATGAGTAGTAACTACTTTCTGGGAACTTTTTAAACGACCCTCGCATGAATTTACCTTTCGCAAAACCTATTAATAATGTTTTTAACTCTCGTACACTCCTCGGGCGAAAATTCTCCAATTTTCTGTTTTATGTACTGTACAATTTTCGATTTCCCTATGATCGCGTCATAATTTCAAATATTTGTTTAAAATATGAAATCACGAATGAAACATAATAGGTCGTATTAAAATTGTGAAACGGAAATTCATGAATAATAATAAATATATACATAAACTGAGATATAAAGGTGTACCGTTTGTTGTCCGGTCGCCATTAAAAAATTGTTAAAATCTGCGATTCTAAATAGTTGATTTTTAAAAGATTATTAACGCGCTGACTCTCACACTAGTACCCCCAAATAACATAAAGATAGAAAGGCTCGATTTATTATAAAAATTACTTTTGTAATTCCCTCGCACCTTGTAAATCCTAACACGCTTTCGTTTATTTAAGAAATTGTAGTAATGGTTGGTCTTTAAGTTTAATCAAAGTATTAAGTCAACGCCTGCAGGTATATTGTTGAAATCATGTAATTGTTTGTTTTAGGATGTTCGCAAGTCAAATAAAACGTCCATTCGGATTACGGTACAACCCTTATACGCAATCTGTGGAGGTTCTCACTGACGCTCAAAAGATAACCGCTGTAGTCAGTGAACTTAGAGGTGATCTTTGTATCGTTTCGAATGCCCTGAAAAAGATACATGAACAGGATAGTACGGTGGATGTTGAGGGGATAACCAACCTTCTAACTCATGGTATCGAGTTACCTCAGGACACATCATCGTCTGGTAGCGACGACGATAAAAGCCCGAATGTGGAAGCACCTCAAACAACCGTACAAGAACAAAATATGGAGTACACTTCCGGTAGCAATACAATTACCGCGCAAGATTAAAAGATTCCCTTCTGCAAGCGATTGGCATGTTATGCTTACCATGTATTATTAATTAGTTTTAGAAATGTTGTATCTGTAAATGTTATATCTGCATATAAAAGGCGTTAAAAGAAAGATAGATTAAATACTAAGTCTAGCGTTAATCATTTGTTCGATCATAGGTGAAAGATATGCTAAATATAATATATTACATGCAGAATAGTACTCGTACAAAAAAATTCATGATTTTAGTGAATTTAAAATAGAGTATCATTAGGATATTGAAGTATTTAAAAAAGAAATAAATATGAAGTGGATATGAATGCATAATGTTGAAGTTATTTTGATTTTACGAATATTCGATGTTTGTAACAGTGTAATGTGCTCTCTGTTTATTGACCATTATTGTGGAAACTTAATTTTGATAGTTTATTTTTATATGAACATAATTATATAATATATAATAATGAAATCCATATATAATTGAATTTGATGGTAATGATATTAATTCAAAATTTTGTTTTCTATAGACTCTTAAATATTCTGATGAACAAATAATAAATGATCATTAATAGCCACACATCTAAAAAAGAAATATAAATTTAAATTAAACCTGTCACGCCATCTATAGTAATTGAATTGGATTTAATAACACAATATCCTGTTGCGAGTCAGTAAAACAGTGAATTTGTGCCACGAAAATCTATACATGTACAATCTACTCCTGTTATGTACCTCGTCTGTGTCAAAATCCTCCACTATAATAATAATAATGAGCGATTTTAGGAAATTCTTCACTTGAATATATTTTCAATTCTCATATTGTCCTCAAATATTTATGAAAGCGTATAAATCTTATCTTCGTTTGAACATCAGTAAAATATGTTCATCGTTTATTCAAATGACAATTTTGAATTCTTTTTACAATTCTTCAATCTTCAACTGTACATCAATTTGTCGTGATTTAATTAAAAAATATATGTAATTAGCTGTAATAATTGATTTACTTTAAAGTTAATTTGTGTAATCCAAAAATGTTAACTCTTCAATTTGGACAATGTGGAAATCAATTAGGCCATGCATTATTTTCAAAAATATCATCAGACATGGAATGTGTAAATACCGGTGTATCGTGTAATATTAATTACCAGTATTCAGAAGATACATTCAATAAATGGTTTAACGGAATATCCAAGGAAGGTAAACGATTGGCAAGAGCAATTCTTATAGATACAGAACACAAAGTGATAAAAAAGATTTGCAATGATGCAACAGTTCCATGGACGTATCATACAAAAAATGTAATTTGTCAATCTGGAGGAGGATGTGCAAATAATTGGGGATATGGTTATATGACAAAAGGACATGAGTTGAAAGATCAGATATTAAATTCTGTAAGGCATGAATTAGAAAAGATGGACCATTTCGATGGATTTCTTTTACTTTTAAGTTCATCAGGAGGCACAGGATCTGGAATTGGAAGTTTAATTGCACAGTTGTTACGCGAAGAATATAGTACAAAACCAATTGTTACCACAACAGTATTACCGTTTTCATTTGGTGAAGTATGCACTCAAAACTATAATACGTTGTTCACATTAGCAAAACTTTACAATCATAGCGATATGAATATAATAATTGAAAATGAACAAATACACGATATATGCAAGAATTTGTTGAAAAACTGTGCAACAAACTTAAGTGATATGAATGATATTATTTCTGAAAAATTGTTGGCTGTCTTTCAACCAACAAATAATTTAAAATCTAGTGTAACAACATTGGTATCTCAAATTGCATCGCATCCTACCTATAAATTTGCAAGAATCAAGAGCACTCCTCATATACCTACTACGTACACAATGTATGAACCTATTTGTAATTGGAATTCATATATTCAACATCTAAAAGAAACACTTCGAATACCAAATTTAGATTCAAAATTGACTGATGCCGAATGGAAACCACCATCCAGTTTATTAAGTACAACTGCGCATCATGCATATGCGTGTTCTGTATCAAATGTTCTGATTACACGTGGCACTACAACAGATAATGATCCCATTATAGCTAATGAATTTAGAGATAAACGTTTATATACAGACTGGAACAGTAGTGATTGCTTTTATCACTTGCACCAACAACGAAAATTCATAAATTATGACAAGTTTCTTGCCCTGCTCACCAATAACTCCCAAATTTCTTATTCTCTAGATACAACCTTAAATAAATCATGGAAATCTTATATTCATGCTGCATTCTTACATCAATATAAACGATTTGGTTTGGAAGATGATGATTTTTTACAAGCTTTTGCAATACTTGAAAATGTTGTAAAAGAGTATCAAGAACTGAAATAAGTAAATAAAATGATTTTACTTTTATATATTTTATGTAGATCAATTGAAATTCATATTCCTTCTTTGGGAGAAAATATAAATAATGAAACATCTACAATTTGTAGAAGTGCTATGTTATTAACTCTAACTATTGATATTCATTACAAAACATTGTTATTTTTTATTTATAGTAAAAAAATAGTATTACTACTTGGGATCAATAGGAATTATATAACTATAAAGGCGTATTATTTATAGCAATGAAATGTATAATTTTTTTAATCAATTAATATAAGAAAAATTTTAAAATATCAATTTTCCAATAAGAAATTCCGCTAATGAAGGCAAATATCCAAAGAACATGAATAGGAGGGTGGTTATGACATCACTAGAAAATCGACCAAATTGCGACATCGTCTACTTGCGTCAGAAGCTGCAACTACAGTGGAAAAATTAAAAAAAATTAAACATTTTTTTAGTACAGTAAAACAATGAACAAAATTGGAAAGTAGATTAATATTGACACTAAGATTTCTTAACAAATAAAATAGTTTGCGCAGTAGAAGGGAGTTATTTATATGGCCTTATAGGTCATGCAAAATCAATTTATTTGTAATTGGAAAATAGAAATGTTATGTAATAAAAATATAAAATTAATTAACAACAAGAAATATAGAGAAATTATGTATTCAAATATTTTACGTGTATTAGAATTATTTTAAAAATCAGGTACGATTAATATTCTTCTTGCAACCAACATGAATCTGATAATAGAATTTTATTCTGTACTTTTTTTAATTATCTAATAGTAAAAGAAACGATTGACTACGGAATCCAATATCAATAATGTGAAACGTTAGTTGCACGATGTGGGCAATCTCTCCCTCATAACGTACGTTTTGCGCGTGTGCAAAGGGACAGCCGAATCCGTCGAACATAAACGCTGAGCGAAAAAGTTCAGGCCATTTCCAAGAAATAACGAAAACGGTTCTTGGAAGTGACGGTCATCTTTACCTCCTCCTACTTATACTCATCTGGAAAGAATAGATTTCTTAAGCTCCCTTTCACATTGTACTATACTTACTTATGATTAAAATTACATATAATCTAATATTATTTTATATATTCTTCAGACATATATAAACAACCTGTAAACATTTTGCTTTTATACAACCATTGATTGATCGTTTACATTTCACAAAATCCACTGTTTTTCGAACATACGTTGTGAAGCATTAGAAGTGAAAGTAAATACTAGGATTTAATAATGTTTTGAAGTTTCTAATGAAACGCCCTACCATAACTACACAAGACGACTCAAGGTCAAAGTTTTAGATGCGTTATGTAAAGGTAAGGAAAAAGAAAAGAAGTATCGGTGTAGAGAATACCTACTACATAAACAACGACAGATGCACTGTCCACACCGTTCTTTAGCATCAGTCAAGCGTTACAGGTACAGCCACGATTGTCAAGAACTCGTTTACGGCCCCTTCATCGCTCCCATTGTATGGCCCTAACTATCAAGTTCTCTTCAAATTAACTATACTTCACCGCTGATCTTGCGAGTCTAATAGTAGTTCACTATCTGAAAAAAAATATCGAAAAAGTTCTATCTTAAATGTACATTTCAAAATAAATAAATATTCATATTCATAAGATGGTTTGTCCTCTGACTAAACAAAGATGAAGCTGCGTGATAGCGATTTTCTACAATGCACAGGGTTGAAGGAAACAACGCGTCAAGTAGTGGCGCCATCTAACGTGCACATAGACGTTACCTTGCAAGAAGGGAAATTGATAAACATTTACTTAGCATGAAATCGTTTAAAAATATCATGACAACAGATGCTTTATGCTGCATCAATTATAACCTATATTATTTCCAATAGATCGACCGAAGTTATTCACGAAGTAAGATAGAAATCACTGAGAAAGAGAATTCAATGTTTTTCCGTGCATCTTCCGAAAACAGAAAGCGTCCCTGCGGACCTGTATAATACATGCACGGACATGCAGTAGACTCCACTGGGTAGAGTACATAATGGTGTTGGTGTGCGTGACTCGAATACTAAGAGGCGTGGTTTGAATAGGTGGACCTGTTCCACACTTTGTCCCCCTCTGTTCTACAGTCAGTCCCATAGTTGATGGTACACACTTGTTTAAATTAGAATAACTTTTTTCCAAATGGATCAAACGACTTCAATATTTTTCTCAAGCTAGATCGATCAGTCTATTAGACGAAATGTGATGAAAATTTTCGAACAATTACGTTTAGTCTAAAGTTTCCTTTCACAACATTTTTATTTGGATTTATATAGAAAAATAAAAATACGTGTTTTCTAGACTCGTATATGTTACGTCTATACTGAAAATTTCATCGAAATTGGTTAATTGGTTTACGAGCTATAAACAATTAAAAATAGTAAAAATTACAGTTTCCTACGATTACCACTCTATGTTTACCGTTATATTCTATTATTTGGTAATTTTGAACATGTTAGATACTGTCAATTTCTACCCATAAAGCGATCGTTACAAAATAAGTACTACTGAATATCAATATATTAATACTGAAATTAACTAGATTACAGTGAAATGTATACAATTCTTATAGCACTCGTAAACCAACTGACCAAAATGAATAAAATTCTCGGCACAAGAAATAAGAAAATTTGCAAAACAACGTCTACTATTTTTTTCGTAATACTCAAAGTAAATGCAATTTCTCCAAAAGAAAAAGAAGAAAATTGTAATTACACGTCTCGTAAACAATATCCACGCAGAAAGAAACAGAAGTCGTGTGGTTCGTTTATAAATGAAATAATTCTGATCGAAAGTGTGTGCCATCTGTTATGAGACTGACTGTATAGTATAGTACGGGAGCATGTGTCCCGATCCCCGAGACACAGACACACGTGCACAGAAAAGAAGGGCGCACTCTGGTGTCGACGCCGCGGACGATGGCACGCGCCATTTTGTTTAGTGTCCGCTGGACGCGTCGTGCGTCGGGGTGCCGCGGGGTTGCTTTCCATGACTGTCAACAGCGAGATATTCGCGGCTCTCTGAGCTCGCCTACAACAGAGACCTACGCACACGAGTGTCACGTTCGAGTCAGTGTGACGCGTGCATAATCCCCTGCATGATTATTGTGCCGTGCAAGCCGAGGATAATTTCTTTAAGAGAGAGTCAAGGATTCTCGCGCGTCCCGCGGTGTCAGATACAGCAGCAGTCCCGAGGACTTCGCGAATGCATGGCGTCGGTTCCAACTTTATGGATACTTCGTAGGGAATCGCCGTTACCTTTGCCGTCTCTCACGGCGAGAATATCGTCCGCAGGTAAGAAACAGAAGGGTTGCAACGTGTGTTTCTTAATCGATAACGCGCGTTCTCTCTCGTCTCGCTTCTCAACTATGCTTATTTCCCAAACACAAACACCGCCGCCGTTCAAGAGCCGTTCTTTTCTGTAGCTTTTCCAAACATTCGACGCTTCATGCTCTGCCGAGTTTTTCATACCAAATGTCGTGAGCCCTGACCACGGTAGTGTCTCGCTTGTGCAAGCCGCTCGAGGAAAG
This sequence comes from Agapostemon virescens, assembly GCA_028453745.1. Lineage (NCBI taxonomy): Eukaryota > Metazoa > Arthropoda > Insecta > Hymenoptera > Halictidae > Agapostemon > Agapostemon virescens. The sequence continues at coordinate 8,699,055 of CM052094.1, forward strand.
TGAAAGCCCGTTCCCGATCGTTCTGCATTGAGTACGGATCTCGTTGCGTCCGTCACCGCAGCACACGTTTCATGCTATCCTCCTGCAGCGTTACACGGATTTGAATCGTCGTCGTCGTTCGGGCCGAGTTGTGTCGGCACTTTGAACCCTACTCGGTTTACGTCTACTCGCGAATGCGTCCGTCGCTTTCGACCGACTGAGGGGAAAATAACTACAACGCGGAAAACTCTTTTTACCGTGGAACCTGATTTCAAGAATATTTCACTATACTCGAGACCTAGAAGAAATACATATTTTTTTGTAAACATTTCCGTATTGGCCAACTGTGTATCGAAGACCAGTAAAACAGTAATATCGAGTACTGGTAAATTAAAAAATTGAATAGATAAACAATATTAAGCATCTATAATAAATTTGTCAATAAAATTAACATGATTTCTATGCATGAAACTTAACACTTGATAGATTATAGAATTTGATATTTTTTATTTTGAACTTCCAACATGTACATTAAAATCAACGGAACGAATGTCGGTACGCTTGTACTTTATAAGTGCCAGTAGTGCTCAAACGTGGGGAATTTAATTCTTTTGTGAAAATTGGGGTAATACGCGTTTCTAATGCATCGGTACGCGTATGTAGACGCTGATTACTTTGATACCGTGAATAGCATTGCGATCACTGAATTTATCGGGTGATTTCAATGCCTGGTTGTGCAGCAAAACGGTGCCCATTAATATATTTATATTAACGCGGAATAAAACAACAATTAATTTGCAGTTTAATTACTGAAATATAATAACGTTTTATTTGGCCCTATCGATAACGTTTCGCCGTGAAAATATTATTACTCGATGCGAAAGTATTGGTTCTGCCATTTCGTATTTTCAAAAGCCCAGCAAGTTTCACCCTCGTTGCGTTCGTCCAGAAGAGGTCGCGTTCGTTTCACCGGAGCGGGGGTGTGTATGTACAACTGTGACGGTAAACGCGCATAAACACTGTGGCGTATATTTTTCACGAACACAAAAACATTTTCATTCAGTTATCTTTGTTCGCAGCATCAAATCTTATATAGGTTGTCCG
>CM052094.1:8709414-8785202 GCA_028453745.1 Agapostemon virescens
AACAAAATATTAATCTAATTTCTCTAACGTCAGAAGAAGAAATCAGGCCGTCTAGTTCACTTTTAATAACTACATAGTTCCTTCAAACATGGTTAAGTAAAGAAAAATGAATATATAAGAATGCTCTGTGTATTGGTAGAAAATATCATCTCAGTCTCACGGATGTTAAAAATTGTTCTACGCTTTCTTTTCAATGAGCTTTAACAGGTATGAGATTTCGAAGGTTTCGGGGGTTGCTGGACACGCATTAGAACTACCTAGTCTTCGTCACAGGTGCTTGGGATTAATCCAAGACACGCCTACTCGTGACTCACTGTACAAAACTCCGTATTCTTTTTTTTCTTCGTGGCGCGAAAGGGTGCCGCGTTTAAACTGGTGCACAGTTATATATTTGATACGGTTCTTAATTAGCATATTCCATCTGTATTCGCATCTAGAGTGCAGTTTACAAAAGTAAAACATAACTATCAGACGATAGAATCATTCCAACTCCGTGGATTCGTATTATCGAAATTTTGGCGCACGTTGTGTGATTACAATAATTATTACTTTTTGAAATAATATACATTCTTTGTAAACGTTCTTCGCGATCCGTGTACCTTTTTTAGAACGGGGTGGTCCGCTTGATCGGTTTAAAAATGCAAATAACAAGGTCTAGTCCGATCCAAGGAATTCACAGGAAAAATAAAACGACGGTTAAGTTTGGTATGTGACCGCCACATACCACGCCTCTTGCTAGATCGGCATTCCATTGAACCCAACTTCCCCATGTTATACTGAAGCTGATTTCTGATTCGTGTTTTCATCTCTTCATCCACCATTTAACTCGCGTGGATGCGACCAGAACGGGCAGCCTTGTACTTTTCGTTTACCACTGCCGTGCAACTAATTAAATGAAGCCGTATCTATACCTGAGCGCCCAACAAAACTTCTCGATATTATGTCTCTCGCGTTAGTAAGAAAAATATCGCACGATGTTAATAATTCCAAGTTTTCTATACGTTGCTGCTTCTCGCTCACAAAATGTTTAATCTATCATATATAAAGCTGGAGATAATTATGTAAAGTATGGTACAGGTAGCCATTCTACAACACGGTTTCGCTCTAAGATGATGAGAAAATTGCGAAAAACTTTGTACAACACTGTACTTCTACAGCACTGGGTAACATGATTTTTGCTTAACGTATTTAAAAGCTAAATTACCTTAACGCTATACATTGCTTTGCGATAATAACAAAATACTGCATCTGTTCAAACTTCATTCAATTTTTATTATAACATGTGGTTCATGAAAGAAATACATCGGAAAATTACTAATGAAAATATTTTTATAACTTTAATAATTGCGAAAGAAATAAATAGGGATCAGACATTTCGACTGGTTTGGTAGTTCTAGTGTTAAAATAATGATGCGAAGGAATAATGAACTGTAGTGGCTTTACGCGCGAAATCAAATCGATTCTGAGGATAATAACACTGATGGAGATTGTTGCAGTTAATAATTTAACATTAAAAACATTACAAGAAGGCCTAAGTTTAGCTGAAAATCTCGAGTCACTGAATGCAGACCCTTTCGCTGAAAGAGGTTGAAAATTCAGAAAGGAGCTGCAACACTGTTTAGCTCCATACTGAGAAATTTACAATGATCTTGTAAGAATCAGTAAGCAAAGGAAAATTACAGATTTTTTAACACTTTGACTGCCATGCCACCCACATGTGAGTGACAGAATTATTTGTCCATGTTTGAAAGTAAATTTTTCCGTTAACACTAGAACCACCAAACCAGTAATTCTGACTCCCCAGTTTTTTCTTTCGCAATTATTGAAGTTATAAAAATGTTTTCATCAGAAATTTTCGGGTGTACTTTTTTAATGACGTACACATGACAATAAGAATTGTACGAAGTTTTAATAGATGCAGTCTCGTTAATATGCACGTTTCACTCGATTTAGTTGATATTTGGAGAATACAATAAGGTTGAAAGTGAGCCGTTTGTCGTACATTTAAAATTTTTAATTGTTGCTTTGTTAAAGAAATTACTTTGATTTTATGGAATTTTTTAGGTTGTTAGTTCGACAGTTAAAGGATGTGAAGTGTTAAAGGATATATTAGATGCGAGAACTATAAATGAAGAAAAAAGTTTTGAAAGCGAAGACGACATCGTTCCACCGAGAAAACATTAAATTTATTAAATTAAGGTTGCGTTAGATTAAAATTTATATTTTTATTATCATTTATATTTTTAATCAAAATTAAGCTACTTATGGAAGATTTGAAAAGACTATTTGTTTTTATTTAATTTTCGAAACGTAACCCGTTTTTTGTAGCGACTCCGGGTCTCTTATAACACGACATTTTCTAGGAACCTATCTACTATTTCTAATTTTTCAACGGGATAATCTAACAAATTTCCTAAATACAGAGACTCGCGACGATGTTCGAATGTTCTTTTTAAATTAAAAGCGTTGATTTAATTATATGAATTGTAAAGAGGATTTTTAATAAATTGCAAATGATAAGAGTTATATGAAAAAAGTAAAAAGTTAACTTTTCAAAATTTGTATATATGTATGCTGTAAATGTCAGTGTAATCGATTAAATTTAAATGTTGGTCAGTTTCTATTTAAAGCTTATATTTTCTTATATTTTTGCGATGGGTATCATTTTCAGAAATTCGACATTTTGTATTTTTGAAATTCTCGGTATGCGCATGACTAACATAGACTATCGAAACGTATATTTAAATTTTTTCATGATAAATTGATACATAAAAGTTAGAAAAGTACTTCTTTCATTTTTTCAAAATATGTTTCCCTTAGTAAATCGACGCTTCTAATTGCTAAAAGGAAGATTACTAGCTGTTTGGTTTATGCGGAAATGATTGGCTATTGAGACGAGTGTTTTAGCGGGAAATAATTTTACTGATGAATGTATAAATATTGTTTCAGTACTTGAATACGGGAAAACGTAGAAGCATGCGCACCCCAGCTGAGACCGAGACACTATCTCAACCTGAGATGTACAAATTCGAGTCTCAGGAAACGGATGCGTCGACGACCGTTAGTCAAGTGGTTTTGTCATCATCTCACCCGGAAGCGCACATATTTACGAATAGGTAAGATGGACTAAATTAAATGACTACGAATAGTATTAATAACAATTTCCGTTTCCAGAATTTTTACTTTACAATGATTGAAGTTATAAAATTGCAATATATTGCAATTAATGTATTGGGTTGTCCGGAAGGTTCGTGCCGATTAATTTTCATTTTTAATAAATATATACCAAAACGAATCGATAAATAATCGATTCCCAATGAGTAAATGGGCACGAATTTTCCAGACAATCCAATATATATTATATTATGTAATTATATAATATATTTGTTATAATTATGTAGTTACATAATATATAATATATTTATTATAATTATCTAATTATATAATATAGTTATTATATTATGTAATTATATAATATACTCATTATTTTATGTAGTTAATAAATTTCAAAGAAAGTCACTAATCATTTAAATATAGTATATCTTGGCATTTTTATAAGAAACTATACACTAGTCAATTTTAATGCTCGGTAGATTGAGTATTAATGACAGCAACAGTACCTTGGCTCTTGTTTAATATAAAATTTAAAAATAATAGGAACTCGAAGATTTTTTCTATTTCAAAAGCTATGAAATGTCTGTCATTTGATTATTTAAAACAAGTTGCATCGTAGTGTCTGCGATTTGGCCATTTTGCTCGTCTAAGATAAGTTAAGCCATGAAGATTCTTAAACAGGATGAGTTTGGCTGCAGCTAACCTAGAAAGAAAGAAAAATGGCGGTAATTAAAAAATAACTATTTCGATTTTCGAGTTTCTCATATTTTATTAACTCTGAGAGACTTAAAAAGAGATTTTGAACTAATTCTAGTTCTAGATCAATTGTTCAAGCAGATTACGAAATACTATGGCAGCCATTTTAAAAGAAAGTAGATCTGAGAGAAATATGTTTAAAGGTTCAATCATTTGCATACTGTAAGATGCTGTACCTATGTTAATTTCACGGATTCGAATAAATTCTTTTTCGCCACATAATTCACAGAACAAAAGCTCGTCTTTTTGCAAATATAAAACTAGAACAGCCCTTTAAGAGTCTCGAAAAGCATCGTTCGCGAATAATTAAGACCTGTTTATATGTTTGAAAAAGAGCGCTCCCTGCCACTGGTCGCGCGCATCGATCTTGCGCATGCGTGCATTTAATCACCTGTCACATTGTGCTACGAGAGTCTCTTTAAAATGTACAAAGTAAACGAACGAGAAGTAATTACAATTCTGATCAGGAATTCCGATAAAAATTCTAATCATGCGTGTCCACGCTGAAAAGGAAAGATTCCGTAAAATGGAAAAACAATCTGTTGTGTAAACATAATCGAGCTGCATTCACCGACGAGCGTAAGCGATAAATTACACTTGATCGTCGCGCGTGTGTCACATCGAAGAAGCGAACGGTAAATGCGTCCCTCTGTCGGCGAACTTGTCAGTTTACGATATGTATCGTGTTCACGTGTATCGTTAGTAGTTTTCTCCGTGCTTCTTGTTTGGCTCGCGAACGTTCAATCGATCGCATGATTTTGTGATAGTTTCTGTCAGTGTATGAGGCAAGGGTGTTGTGTCCATATGCTACGCGCGGCACGATGGTTTTTACACGGTTTTTCCTTAGGAAGACGCAGAACGACGATGTGGCCGTTGGAAACAACGTCGGTACGAGGAGGTGAGCTCGAAGGCCAAGTCGTCGGAATGCGCTTCCGATAACAGCACCATCGTTCACAGTTCCGATCTCGTTCCTTGCGTTCACAACACATTCACACGTAAAACTGTGTTCGCAATCTTCCGAATTTATCAGATATTTTTATTGGTACAGCCATTCGATTGCGCGGCTTAAATGCTGGTGTCGTTCCAGCCAGTTTAACTTTTAACAAACATGTATTATCGCACGCGGTTCCAATATATGCGAACGTTAAATGCTCTAAAACGAATCCTGTGCATAGCTAGGCAGCACACGATGTATATCGAAATAACGCGGTACTGTTACTCGTACAAATGGTCATCGATATTATCGTAGACATCGTTCTACTCAGCACACTTGTCACTCGATTCACGTTTATAATTTATTCGATTTGTTTCAGCGTTTGACAGGTGTACAAATCACGTGTAACATTAAAATTTCACTTTTTCTATATTTATTATCAACTTTCGTAATTACTGCAATGGTTCGTAATGATTTCGTACGAACGCGTCGCTTTATTTTTCTCGATACAACCTGCACACAACGTATCCATTGTCACTGTATCTTAGTCGAGGGTAAGTGTTAGCCCGTTTTCGTAAGCAGGGCGTATGTTTACAATTTTTCAAAATATTTGATCGCGCGGGATTTTATTTCAAGAATTAAATTAATAATATCGAAGATTCGTGGGCGGTATTATTAGAATAGCCTAACTAATGGATTCTCGGAACAATCAATACCCTGAAAGAAAGTTTCTTGGCCGCGAACATAATGCGATTGTATCATCAGCTGACTACTCGCGTCTCGATAAGACTAAACTTCAAATAAGAACAACAATTTATATTTCGTGCTTATTTTACGATCGCTCCATTTGTTTTGCGAATTCTTTAAAGAGAAATATTTGATTATGACAGTCTTATCGTTGATGCATATTACGTCCATACACGGTTGTGTGATTATTAATTTCAACGGAAAAGAATATTTATAGAAAGCATATATTATACTTGATGCCGATATTTTGGAGCAAGCAATGTAATTATTTTAAACGGAGAATAATATAGTATCGCGGAAAAACAAGAGGCACCAGACCGGGAATCGAACCCGGGACTTTCCGGTCGAAACCGATCGACTATTGCACTGGCCCACGGAGTCCTCCCCGTCTTAACTAACTTCTAACGATGTCTATTTTAGTCTAGGGGGTTGGTCCTGATCTCGAAATATCATTAGGTATTTATGATCTACGATTTGTAATATTGCGCGTACCCGCCATTATAGTTGTGCACCTTTAAATGGGTAAAAAGTCTTTGAAGTATTCGCTTTCGTGGCTTTGCATATCAACAATATCAATAATTGTCGATCGATTCAAATACGAAGCTTCATTTACAGAATTTATGCATCTATGCATTAAATATGAACATTGTGTTACTTTCACATTCAGAAATATGCAGACAGATAAAGCATGTTTACATGATTTATATTATTGATGCAGTGTGCTTGGTCATTGTATTTGAATATATTCTATTATTATAATATAATTAATTTTTTAATAATAATTAATAATTTTAATAATAATTTAATTATATAATCGAGTGGGTTTACCTTATTTAATATTGTCCAAAGATATGGATATGGAAATTTAGTCCGGTCGCGTGTAAAAGTTTTTTTAATTTGATAATAAATATTACATGCACGTATAGTTGCTCGTGCGTTATATACGTGACATGCAACACTCAATACGTATCGGAAGATGTAAGGTGAATGCATATATCCTACTGATCACAGACAGACAAGAGCACACAAATTAAGCTTGTAATAATACACAGTACTTTCATTACCATTTTGAGTGCAAACATAAAGTAATTGCGATTGACCTTGAAAACTTCTATCAAGCTTTTGTTAATACCTTTTATAGTTATATGAACAATAGTGAACTAAACAATCGTTTCTTTTTTCATAAAAAAATCATTGAATATTTTTGTACTAATAAACAATATGAAATTCAATCATTTTTATTTAAATATTAATTTCGATAAATATTCTAATATTTTTATCAAAATAAATAAATTAATTATTTAACTTGTACTCTCATGCAATAGTTGCGGTTTCATATTAATAATTGTACCAATTAAATGATTTTAGCATGTTATGCATTCAAGAGGAATTGGGTCAACTAGGTGGAATCGCAGGAGGTCCAATAGTCACTGATTCACGAGAAGCTCAATTACCAAATAACAACAATATCAATTCTGAAAGCAATACAAATTCCAGTGAGACTGCAACAAAATGTACTCCAGGTTCTGGATCTTTGGATACACAGAGAACAAGTTGGGTCGAAGGTATATTAGGATGTATGCGCCCAGTTTGGAGTATGCTTTCAAAAGCAGCTGTAAATGAAAAGATTAAAGGACATCAAAGTAAATAATTATTCTTTTATGTGTCATATGTATCCTCTGATAATGCTCAAATAATAACAAAAAATTATTCTAGCTGATGATTGGGAAATACTATTTGAATCGATTAGTGAACTTCAATGGCTTGGGTCTGGAGCTCAAGGAGCAGTATTCAGTGGGAAATTGAACAAAGAAATTGTAGCCGTCAAAAAAGTACGCGAGCCACGCGAGACTGATATAAAACATTTACGAAAACTTAATCATCCGAATATTGTTCAATTTAAGTAAGTTTTTATTCATTTGTTAACATTGAAAAATAAATACCGTGATACTATAAAATATTGTTACACATTTTCAGAGGAGTATGTACACAAGCACCTTGCTACTGTATAATAATGGAATTCTGTCCATATGGACCATTATACGATCTTCTCAGAGCTGGAGAGCCTGTTCCACCTCCTAGATTAGTATCATGGTCTAAACAAATTGCAGCTGGAATGGCCTATCTTCATGCACACAAAATTATACACAGGGATCTTAAAAGTCCAAAGTATGATTTCCCCTTTCATATGTTTAAATTTCTTGAACATGGCATTCAATCTAATTATTTAATTAAATTAACATAAATAATATAATATTATCCGTTTTACAGTGTATTAATCGGCCAAGGAGAAGTCGTAAAAATTAGTGATTTTGGAACTAGTAGAGAATGGAACGAAATTAGTACAAGAATGAGTTTTGCTGGTACTGTTGCCTGGATGGCTCCAGAAATAATCAGGAATGAGCCCTGTTCTGAAAAAGTAGACATATGGTCATATGGTGTTGTATTATGGGAATTATTAAGTGGAGAAATACCTTACAAAGATGTAGATTCTTCTGCAATTATTTGGGGTGTGGGCAACAACTCTCTTCATTTACCAATCCCAGCAAGTTGTCCAGAAGGTTACAGGTTACTTGTAAAGCAATGTTGGGCTGCAAAGCCGCGCAATAGACCTTCATTTAAACATATTGAAATTCATCTTGGTATCGCAGCGGTTGAAGTACTGTGTACGAAACCCGACGAATATTTTAAAACACAGGTATAATAATATTAATCTTAAATCAAGCAATAATTTATGATCAACATATTTAACAATTGTTTTCCTTATTATAGCAATCATGGAAAAAAGAAATTAGGGATCACATGAAGCAAATGCAAACAAATAGTTGTAGTAGTTCAAGATTTGAAGCTGATTTAATTCGGCGACGTGAGGATGAATTGAGGCATGCTCAAGATATTCGAGAACACTATGAGCGTAAATTAGAACGAACTAATAATTTGTACCTAGAATTAAGTGCTGTTCTACTACAATTGGAGCAACGCGAGCGAGATGTAATCAAGTATGTTATTATATACGGTATGCGTACAATAAATTTAGCGGTAGTGTGTGATCAATAAATTAATTTATTTTATATTTTTTAGACGCGAACAACAAAACGGATATAAACAGTGTAAGAAACGCCTTGTTCATCCCCTTCTAAAAGCTCAAGAAAGACTTCACCGCAGACGTAATCCAATAACACAATTTTCATCATCTACACCAACAACACCACCATCACCTACAGACTGTTCCCAGAGTCCTGTGAAAGCAACAATGTATACACAGTTAAATGAGGCTAACCAACCAGAAACGATTTTAGCTCCAAATAATAGTTTTAAGCAACGTAAATACAGGCATCGTAGAGTAGGATCTGGATGTGGTGTGAGCTCCAGCCCAAGATCAAGTCCTCATCGTGAAAGAAAAGTACATAACTACAAAGAACACATTTTATACTGACTGTATTGCACATTATATAAGAATAATATTTATTTGTTTGGTTTTTAGAGTACTGAAGTATGTGCACGTTTTATGGATGGTCAAACGCAAACAGAAATATTAGACATCAGCGAAACTGACTTTAGCCCTATTACAAATACGACAACAGTGTCGACAACAGAAAAGCTTCCTGTAAATAGCATTAATAAACAATCGCTAACGAAACAAGTACCAGAATGTTTAAACGGGAACTCAATTCTGTCCGAAGCTCATTATAGAATACAATCTAGTCCGTGTTCCAGCCCTGAACCTTTAAATGAAAATCATGTAAATGGAAATGAACGTTTAAAGGATTGTAGCGATGATGATAATCTAGAAACACTTGGCCGAAAAGTTAGTGAAATTATTAATGCTAATCGCCTTATTTCACCTATAGATAATGGAAATTGTGACGATGTGATAATATCACATAGGTAAGTTATACATAAAAGATATTTAATTTATTTATATTATGTATATGCTAATTATTAAAGGCATGTGAGAAGCCTACATTTTTAGGGCCCCATACACTTGTACTAATTAACAGTAACAACTATATATAACTATTGATGCATAATTTCAGAGGTAAAGATGAATCCGTAAAACTATCTGGACACTTTTGTGGAATTATTATTAACGGTACTAATATGCAACAAGAACAGTCTGAAATTAGAACGCGACCTTGTACTGAAAGCATAGATACGTTGCGTGATCATGAAGATGATAACTGTGAAGAAAGTTGGTCGGATGAAGAAGGAGAAGATCCAAGTTACACTTACAATTACTCTCTTAGACGAAGAAGGTATACAATTCATATAAATATAAATACAAATACATTTGATGCTATATTCGTGTATTATGTTTTTATAAATAATAATAATATATAATATTCTGAATGGTTACACGCAGGATGCTTATTTTACTTTTAAATTTTATAGTATTGCAAGAAGACCAATTGGTCCTGGATGTAGATTAAGAAGATTTAAACATGCCACGATGCGAATAGAAGGAGTGTTAGCTTCTGATGAAGAAAACACTTCTGAATATTCACATCCTCCGTCCAGTCAGTCATCCACGTTAGAGAGTAATCCTGATGTGCAAAGAGTATTTCGTAATATTCATTATTCTCATAAGGTAATTCAATAAAAATACTTGATTATTTCAACTGCATAACATACATGGTATAATATGTTTTTTCCTTTTTTAATTTAGAGAAAAGAAATAGATGACATTTCCGATACGTCGAGTCAATCGGAAACAGACGAAGTCAGTGAGATTACAATTGCATCTCAACCGGTAGGTGCAAATTTAAAAATAGAAAGCAGCGTTTAAATGTAATTTTTATATCTCATTTACGAGTGATATATTATAAGACCCTAATAGCCAGTGCATTTCTGTAGTGTATGTTCTCATTCTATTCTGTGTTAAATATTGTAGATATTTATCCATTACGGTATTCATTAGGTACATATGTACATTAATTTTACGAATTATTTATCAAGCAAATATGATACCAATATTCTAAATCCATCGTACATTAGCTGAAAATAAGTCAAACATCACTTTTAAGTCACAGTAGAAAACTAAATACATATTCTGTTTTCATCATTGAAAATTTATTATATTGATTCGCTAAAACAAATTTTCTATTACTGATAATTATAGTATAATTGATTGTATACTCTGTTGAAATAGACATTTCACATGATATCTAATTTTTCTTTAAAAAAAAGTAAACGAAGATAGCATAAATTGATAATATTTTCAATGAAGTTGAATATTTACAAAAACATGTTCTATAACATGTTACTATATAGTATTATGTATAAATATACATCCACCTCATACTTATTTTTCATACAAAAGGAAAGACAATTCATTAATTCGTAAATAATTCATTCCATTATTTCTTATTTTTTTATAGTTCCTTTTAGTAGATAATCATTTGCAGCTAGATATGAATTAATTTCTATCAGACATTGCATTTGTTTTGCATTAATAAGGAAAAAACTCAATTACTTCTAAATGGATATTTTTTATAAATGCGGAGTCCATTAATGGTGTTGCATTTATTCGCATGTATATATAGAATCTACCATAGTGTAAAGACCGATTAGAGCACTCGTATGGTAGTACGATAGTTTACAAGAAAGTATTGTATATAAATACAATGGAATCGCGAAAGAATAAATATTTCATTCGAAAATTAAATACTTAAAAAGTAATTTAGATAATAAGTAACGGAATGACAATTACTAAACAAATTTTACAACGTAAGTGCCTGTGGCAATTTGCATAAAGTACAGCAAACAATGACTATTAAAATATTGATATGAAAAAAGATTTAAAAGAAGACTAATCAAGCGGTAATGTGCAATATAGAAGAATCATGTGATTAAAATTAAAAAAGAAACTGTCGATAGAATACTTTTTCAACTCAATAAACACATAACTGTTGTGAATAAATTAAAATTTAAATGACATGAGGTATTACTTTAAAGCTATGTTACCAGAACAATGTCGCGAAATATTTTTGATGCGCTAAAATTACATTTTTACCAATAATCTTACTAACGATTTACGTAAAATATTGCATGTAATATATTTTATTTCATTTTTCAATTAACAAATGAAAGGAAATCTAAATCAATGACTATGTTTACAGTAAAATTAGTATAGGTTGTAACATAAACATAGTAAAAGAAAAGTACAGGTTGTCTGAGTTTCAAAACTGAAACTCAACAATAGTATTGGACTGTACGCGAAAGTCATACTCATTCTTTCAAATTAATAACAATTAAGTATTGCAGTTACGTATGTATAACTAGACGATATTTTGTCAACTCAATTGTCCGAAATACTGTTCTGCATCCATCTATTGTACCTGCTTTGAAACTCAAATTGCCTTAATGACAATTACTATACATTGTAAATATAGACAATACAACATAAATATAAGGGAATAGTAAATAAGATTCAGTATAATATTTTGATGTGCTCATTTGGACGAAATAATTAGTAAGACATACAGAGATGTACTTTCTAATAATCATACATATTGTATCGATTATATTTATGCGAGTAGTTGCATAAATTGTTCCTTCTTGTGCAGTGGCAGCTAAACTGACTAGTTCTATTATTCGTAATAATAGAAGCAGTACACAATGTTTGTGTTATAAACAATAAAGTTGATTTACGATAACTGATTCAATGGGTTTTATTTAACATTTTAATCGCACAATACTATAGAATAAATATTATATTTGAATTTCATAGGACTGAAACAACAATATCTTCAAAGCATGTTGAGGTATTAGCAATTTATATTCACTTATACATATGAACAAACAAAATTCAGGTTTTTTTTCCTTTTAGTTTTGAAGTATATTAACTTATTAAATTACATATAATAAATATTTGCACAGCCTGTTTTCAGTAACGTTAACAAAATGAAAAATGTATTTGTATGCAATTTCAAATACAAAGAACTTGAGATGTAGTTTAAGCAGTCGTCAAAGCGCAATAAACATTTGATGAAGCTCTAAATAAACGATGTTTTTATAACATAAATGCTACATTTATTATACATGTACCAATGATAAAGTCTTTATCTCATACAATATTATTTACATTCAGTAACTCAATAATCTAGTTTAGTATATGAATTCTGTACAGAATCATGCAAAAATCTCAAAACTAACTCTTTCTTATATTAATGTTTCAATATTATAATTTCTTGATCAGTTATTATATATATGTTTTCAACACATTTAAATACACTACATAGTTTACCTAAAATGAATTGTTAAATAATAACATCGAACATTCGTTGATCTCATTGTATGTTAAGTAAAATTGAATTCGTTAAAATTCACCAATGGAAATATACTAGAATTCTTAAAAATACATTTTAAAAAACTCAACATCTGCTGTATTCATGTTATTTTTGCAATATATATATCTAGTACATGATTACAACATTAAAAGTAATGACAAATGAAGAATTTCACCGTTTTGATACTTTACAAAGAAATACAAATTAAAAAATGCTATAATATTTGTTATCATCGTTAAAGTAAATTTCTTTTTAAAAAAACCATTCATTTATTAAATTAACAACTGCGCAACTTTTTATATTTTTTTCGGATTGTTCACTGATCATAGTGTAAAAAATTATACTTATTATAACTATTTTTTAATTTACCAATAGAATGAATTTTGAAAAAATTCAGTGGTACTTTTATACAATGTTGAAGCACTTTGCCTTAATCCAGTAAACAGAGATACAACACCTTCTTTCTCTTCTTCTTGTTCCTCTTCCTCAGGTAAGTATTCTGGCATATCTTCTGCATCATCCTCTCCATTTATATGAATCTGGAATAGAATTGTAGTTTTAAGATACGTGTACACAAGGGTCCTATGAAAATTGCTGACACATATTGTTTTGCTAACAACAATTCACCAACAACAGACTTTGTTGACACCAGTCTTAATCGATTATAAAAAAAATATATTTGTTTTCCTGTTATTAATTTAATCTATGTATTATTGTTAAAAAATTTCTATATAAATATTTTTCTCACACTCCTATGTTAATGACTGCTACTTTTCCTTAATTTCTTAATGAATCAAGTATATTGCAAAAGTATGTAATTTATATATTTATCTGTAACAGGTAGGTGTTACTGTCCATATAAATAACATGCATGTTATTCGATTATTATTAGTAACGTTGGTTAAAGTTTTGATATTGATAAAGATTGGTGTTAGTAAAATCTCATGTATGTGAATTCCAAGAACGGTGAAACTTATCAATGATATCATGGAATTTGTACGCATAACATAAATATACAAACAAACAAATACTTACTAGTTTAACAAGATATTCTTGATTAAGTTTGTTTCTTGTCACTAATCTAGCTTCCATATTTTTTGTATTATTTCGAATAGCTTCTGCAATTTGTTTAGCTGTAACATAGCTTAAAGTACGCATTGTAACACGTTGATGTTCTACATCAACTACAAGGGAAACCAATCCATCGATTCTTATTAGTATTGATTCTAACTCTGAACGAGTGTCCTACATATGTAATACTTCATTAGCATAAAATATTAACTTTAATATATATATATATATCAATTACATTTACCGGTAATAAGCCTTGAACGTGTAAAACAATAACATGGGTTTTTAATTTCTTTGGTTCAATAACCCTTCTACATCGACTACGTAGATTGTATATTGGTGGTTTCATTCTTTCTATATCATCTGTAATACATTGAGCTCGTTTAGCTATCTTTGGTTCGTCAATATTATACTTGTTTATAATGGCATCCAATGCTTCGCGAATTCCAAAAGTGGAGGTTATGTGCAGATAGTTCTCAACATTTTTAACAAATAGTTCTAAAATGTCTAAACCCAGATTAACAATTTCTATATCTGATGATTCAAGGACAAATGCTACATATGAAAGAACTGTTTTGTCCTGAAACAAAAAGAAATTATGATAACAACAACATAGTACTGTATTCAACAACAAAAAAAGTTACCTTTAAAATTGTATCATGGTTTGCAACATCAAGAGCTAATTTTTTGTATGTTTCAAGTGTAGCTCTTAATTCTTTTGGATCCACAGAATCGTCCACGTCCATTATCTACAAACGTAAATGTTTACATTAACTTCAAAATAATATATTCAA
Source organism: Agapostemon virescens (assembly GCA_028453745.1). Lineage (NCBI taxonomy): Eukaryota > Metazoa > Arthropoda > Insecta > Hymenoptera > Halictidae > Agapostemon > Agapostemon virescens. The sequence continues at coordinate 8,724,120 of CM052094.1, forward strand.
AAGCGACAATATATTTGGCCGTATTATACGATTATTTATTTCATAGTAATTATTATCACTTGAAATCTACTGGTATTAAGTTAATATATTTGTTAAACAAATTACTAAAATAATCACAGCTCGTTTCACCGTAATCAACCTATTACACATTCACGAAGTTAACATGACATTTCGAACCATAAAAACGACTTTTTAAACTATTCACTGGATCAAGTTCTGCTGCTTTACAGTTTAGCTATAATATGTGTCATCTCAGATCAGAGACAATCTGCTGTTTAAAAGTTTTTAAGAATCGATAATATATAAGGTCAGTGCAGACGATTTACAAAAGTTTAGAAAGTCACGTTAAACTAGTTTTACTTGAATGAAAATGAATACTAGAAGAGCTATATAAGAATACAGGGTACATTTGAATGTACACCTTAACGTAGAAAATAAATTCTGTAGAACAAAAACTATTTTTCATAAAACCACAAATTTATGAAACTTGTGTATGGCTACGCATAACAAATTGTGTACTAATGTAACACGTGTCTATACAATTATACATGTATACATAATACACATTCATATATGAATACCTATAATATACACATGTGTAAATCAGATAGATGTATCAGTATTACCCTACGTAGTAATAATAGCAACAGTCATGCTAATGCCAGCTGCTGCCAAATTGTTTCGATGACGCGCATATTGTAGTATAGTAGCGAAACTGGTGTTTGAATGACGTACTAGAATAAGATGGCTGACATTAGCTCTATCAACTACCAACAGCACAACACCCGTATTACATCCCTAATGAACTTCTTTCTTATTTTACGGAATCGAGAGCTTTAGATTTCCATTAGTGTTTTTCCAAGCATTTCGAAAAAGAGGTCGATGTAACATTCAATGTCCGACGGCTGTTGAAACTGCGATAGGGAAGTTAAATTAAACGACACGCAAAGTAGAAACCTACAGCTGACGTATTTTCAAATTCGCTTGTGCAGGTGACTGTTTGTAAAGTGTGCTAGTGTTGAGTGGACATTGATTATTAGAACAATGGAATACGTGCTAATAAAAGATATACGGCCGGGCCAGAAAAACATTAATGTGATGTTTATTGTTCTGGAAGTTGGCCATCCTACCATCACTAAAGAAAACCGCGAAGTTCGAACGTTTAAAGTAGCGGACAGTACTGCTTGCATGAACGTTTCAATTTGGGATGAACCAGGTCAACTTTTAGTACCGGGTGATATAGTTAGATTGACAAAAGGGTATGCATCTGTTTGGAGACAGTGTTTAACATTGTATTCAGGAAAAAATGGAGATATTCAAAAAATTGGAGAATTTTGTATGGTTATAAATGAACAGTTAAATATGAGTGAACCAAATCCTGCTTTAGCTCAACAATTGATCAATCAGAGTGGATCTGGACCACCTGGAAGCAATGTTAACAATAGTATCACAAATAATGGAAATGCAAATAATATAGCTGGTCAACCAGGAAGACAACCACTGGTATGTTATCTTTTTAATTACTTATAATATGTAATGTAAGGTTTTAGGGAAAAGGAAGACACCAGCCACAGTTGACTCGAACCTAAACCTTATTGCTTATAAATGATCAGCAGCTCAGCACTCCCACAGAACCCTCCAACTTTTCCTGATCTTCATGCATGTTTGGTCTGGGAGGTCCTAATCCAACAGTAATAACGATAGAGATATTAGATTTAGTTTTAATGTTTTTATTTCTATTTCTTTTATTGCAGGCAATTCAAAGTAATTCAACTACACCTGTCAGTGGTACATCAGGTAGTTCTGCAACAACAAAAAGTGGAAACGGCAGCAATGGTAATAATGGTGGAAACGGGGGTAATGCATCAGGACTTCCTGGAGGATCTGCAAGATATTCTGGTGATTCAACGACAAAAACAACAACTACAACAAAAACTAATTCTCGTGGTCGTGGGGGCTATCGAAATGGTGGGCGTAGTGATCGTAGATAACACACAAACAAAAAGTGGTTAATAATATATGTGTAATATGAATATGAAACTGATTGCATTCAGGACAAATGTAATATACTGTTTTTGTAACAATCCTGTATATGTGTATTCATGAATCAATGTATACGATAGAGTCCAATTAAAATAACATATGAATTGAAGACAATCGAATTGTAGACATTAAAGAAATGTAGTTGATTATCTAATGATCAAATACTTAAATTATTTGATAAAAATATGTTCGATTTATGTATGTAACAATGTTACATTTGAAGCAATAGTTGTATAAATTTATATTGGAAAATTGTCTTCAATTCATGATAAATGTATTAAAATTTTGCACTTATTCTGATAAACTAATATAGTATATAATATAAAATATGTAATCTGCATTTAATTAGTGAGTAATTTTGTTAGATAGTTTTTTAAAATATATTTTATGAAAAAAAAAATGAAACCTTATGTATGTACAAGTATAATTTACACTGTGTATATAGTAGAAAATAAATTTTAAGTAATCTCATTGTATACAAACATTTTTTGAGATAAAAATTATAATTGTTTAATCATATTTAATTTTACTCGTATAGTGTGAATAGCGCTTGAAGAAAAATATACGATGTTTTTACTTTGACTAACTCGTTGAAAGGTTTTTAGAAAATTACATCTGCATATTCTAGTTTCCCATTCCATAACAATGTTTATGTATTTTATTATGTCTTGAGACATTTATTTAAAAATACTTTCTTTTTATAAATTCGATTTAATGATTACAAGTATATTAAAATTATATTTCTAATTCTATATATGGAATGAAACCTTGATAATAATTAAAAGTTTTGATATACAACAAAATAATTACATGAATTACTTATACTATATTTAACTTGATACTTGAAATCGTACGTATACAAACTTTCTCATACAAACAAAGATAAGATTGTTGATGAATATCTGGATAATTTAAGATTTAATTTATCATAATGGTAGGTGTAAACAAGATAACATTTGCAGAAGTGGCCGAAATATTCCTTCTTCGTTTTCGTAGAGTTAGGTTATATTTATACATTGGAGTACACATTTATCGCAGAAATCAACAATATATGTCATAAATTTTCGTCTTACAGCACCGTCTAGTGTTGCAATTCGTAAGCTAAATTGCAGAGGGAAGTATAAATTCCTAATTTTTATTATATTGATTTTCCCTGTTTGTACAACTCGTACCAATTATAAATTTTTCCTGAATTTTATAATAGAGAATACAAACATTAGGTAACTTAAAATTAAATATATCATTTAAAATTTAAGCTTTATTTTTAATTTCTCAATATCGATATCACTAAGATGTGGAGCTATGTTCACGATGGAATTACTTCATACATGTATTGGAAATTGGTTCTCAATAAACTTGAAGTTTCAGTTCTGTAGAAATCCTTTGTGCCCTGGTGTCAACATTGATATAGGTAGCGAAGAAGTATGTTTCAATACTTCTTCCTTTAACTTGTTATTTACATTAATAATTTTTAATTGTTATATATTTACAGAATAAAAATAATAATTACACCTTTGACGTTGTGCGAGTAGTGCTGTTATCAAACATATGATTCGATAGCAGATGTCAAACGTCAAACGCAACAATTTTTTAACTATTTTTACATATATGAAGGCGTATAAGACGGTATGTTCAACATATTTCTGATAAGAATTTGAAATACTACGTTACTTCATTCATCATTCTAATTACTAACGAAATTTATCGATTAATATTATCATTATAGATTAAGTTAAACTTTTTACATTACTTTTAAATTTGAATTAATAATGTAATTAGTGCTACATTTTTATCAACAATTAACTCTTTTTATATATGTCCCAACGTGCGTTATGTGTTGCCATCATTTTTCAATATATATATTAATAGATATCATATAAATTTGCTCTTTCAGATTATTCTTCTTTAAAGTATGACAAGATCACATATAAAATATCAAATTGCTAAAGATGCAGAAGATACATCAGAATATTTCCTTCCATCTGTGCAAGAATTTTTAACCAATTCCAAGAAAGAAACTTCTTTTTGGAAGAGAGCCTTCCAAAAGCTTCTATTAATTATTAATTATTTTGTCTTATCTGTAGGCTTAACATTTTATGTACAATGGCTTTATATTAGTCATGTAAGTACAGTTGTTAAAATATTAATTGTTACGTGAAAATATATTATTCTTTTTCAGTTCCATTATTAAATAGTAAGTTTTAATCAGAGCTTACTTTATTTTAGGGTTTTCATTTCCCTCTGACTGTGGTAATATGTCACTTAATAGTGAAGTTTATATTATCTGCCATAAGAAGGTGTTGCAGAACATGTTACAAGGGACAGCAACAGTTAAAGCTTCCTTGGAAAAGCATAATATGGATGGTTATGCCAATAGGTATAGCAAGTGGTCTTGATGTTGGTTTGTCTAATTGGGCACTTTCATTAATTACAATGTCATTGTATGTATAAGTTGTTAAATTGTTGACTAAATAAAATATATTTTCCACTGTATATTAATACATTATATGTTTATTTAGGTATACTATGACAAAATCAACAACTATTATTTTTATTCTTGGTTTTGCCCTCATCTTAAAGTTAGAGAAGAAGGTAATAATAATAAATATATCTTTCATATTTTATAAATTATTAATAATATATATTAAATAAAATATTTTGTTATAGTCTTGGTCGTTAGTATGTATTGTAGTGATGATATCGAGTGGTTTATTTATGTTTACATATAAATCTACACAATTTGGCATATTTGGATTTTTAATTTGCCTGTTAGCATCATTTTCAAGTGGTATTCGTTGGACTATGACACAACTTATCATGCAGAAACCTAAAATGGGGATAAAAAGTCCAATTGATATGATGTATTACATGCAATTATGGATGCTATTGCCTATTGTACCTGTGATGTTATGGTTTGAAGGTAATACTTCTTATGCAGGGTGTTCATGCTATTAGTCAATGTTTTTTTGCAAATAATAAATATTAGGAAAAAATAATACAATATTATTGTGATATAAGGTGAAAGCTCAGGGCCAGCTTTCACAGTTTATTGGATCAAATGTCAGTCATTCCATATGAAGCAGATCACTTTTTTGGGACTATCTCTTAGATTTTGTTGATACTGAAATATGTCTAATTCGAGTGAAAATTTTGTTATCTAATATGTATTGAGCTGGTTGTTTTGTTATATTGTAAAAGTAATTTTTGTAAAAATCGACTTAAATTACAATCCTTGACAGTCTGTATTTTTTAAACTAAATTTTGAAGATTATCAAATAATGGCTAAAACTCCGTATATTTCAACTTGGACTATAATATATTTAAATTTAAATAAAATCCAAAACAGTCTGAAAAAAGTGATCGGTTTCACCGGGAATGATCCTTATATTATTTGGCTTGACTTTATTCTCGAGTGGGTTGAGAGAGAAAACGGAAAATGAGCGAGAAAATCGAGGAAGTGGTAGACCATGACGTAAATGGTCGAACAGCGATATCTTTCCTTGGAAAAGGAGAACATATGATATTATGACATGCTCTCTCGTTTTAACACTAAGCAATATCGGCGGACAACGTCAAGAAAAAGAGAAGGAGATAACGATTTCCTCTGTCCGAAAATATATCATCTCGGTTTATCGGAACGACGCTTACTGTTTTTTTTGCAAGCAACGTAATAGTGTACATAATTTTGTGTTTGTACGCCTTTTTTTAAATTGCAGATGACTTTTAATCTTTTAAATGGAAATGTTACATGTTTTTTTATCATATAAAATCATGTGTTAAGTCAAATTTATTCGTAATGACACAATGATCTTCAAGGTCATATAATGTCAGCGATTATAGAAATATTTTGAATATTTCGAATGTACTATTTCGTAAGGATGATTTTTATGACACTTTGTTCATATATGTAAATAATTTCAAAAACAAAATAATGAAGTCGTATTAAATGTTTACTATAGTCTCGTCAATGAAGAATACTTGTAAATACATTGGTACGAAATATTAAAAAGGTCATTGTATTGTATACGAATGAATTTGTCTTAATATGTATACAGTTTCATATATCAAAAAATACATAGCATTCTATTTAAAAAATTTGATATCATCTTCATTTTTAAATGTATAGTACAAACACAAAATAGTTACATATGCCATTACGTTGTCTGCAATAAATTAGTATTTACTTTTCTTCTTTTATTTTTTTCTATTATCTATTATTTGCAATAAAATCACTGATTGATATTCATTATGCCACTAGTACTTGTACCTAAAAATTATTTTTGTTCAGATTGAAAAATCTGTATTTTTAAATAGCAAAATTATATTTTATTTTTAGGGTCTCAATTATATAATAATTTCCAAACTACTGATTGGAGTGATGTTCATTCTATTGTTGTGACTACAAGTGCTGTGCTAGGATCTGCTATCATAGCTTTCCAAATGGAAGTTATGGAATATTTAGTTGTAACATACACTTCTAGTCTAACACTTGCGATTACAGGAATAATTAAGGTAACCTAATAGCATTATGTTACGTGTTATTTACTTATTTAAACTTATAAGATTAGTCTAAGTGATATTTTAAATAAAAGAAAATTTAGACTAATCATAAACTTTTTACAGGAAATATGTATCTTAATTTTGGCTGTTGAGTGGGAAGGTGACCAAATGGATGGTTTTAACTTTATAGGATTGTTAATGTGCTTTGGCGGAATTATAATTCACACTGTTCAAAAAATAGTGTCAAGTAGGAATAAAGAAACTGAAAATCTGGAATTACAATTAAATTCTTTGCTAAATATTAATATTACAAAAGAAGAAAGACGTGATACAAGTTTACCTCTATTAACACAAAAGTCAACATCTTTGACAAATCTTTTAAACACGGATTTTAGTTCAGATGAAGATGATACAGTTAAAGGACCTGAAAATTCGTCTGAAATATTGTCTAACGTAGTACAGCGTAGAGAACAGTACAGTGTACACATTTGAATATTGATAATCAGAGGAAAAAAAGATTAATATAACATGAGAACTATATTGTATTCAATATATATTTTGTTTATTCCAGTTCATATGTATATGTACATACATACATATATTTGCGCAAAAAATTAATTTTTATTTCCAGTTATTAATTTAAAGTTACATTCCATGTTTGTATATTTTAGTCTTATCATACTAAATTTATTTTTACTATGTCAAAAGTATTAAGTACAAACCAGCATTGCTGAACCTCACTATTTATGCGTATTACCGATTATTCAATATGGTCACGCTTGTCCATTATCATTAATAATTGTATTACTATATCGAACTGTGTGTAATAAAAACGCGTTAATAATGCATAATAAAAAATTGATCTATCGTCTCGACGTTTATTTAGAAATTATAAATGAACAGTAAGAAGAGAAAAGTATTAAAAGATTTTAATTGTAAAAATAAATCAAAGGATTATTCCCTCTGTAAACAGTATTGCTTTCATGCTTTTGTGTATAAATTTTATTTACATTTGCTTAATCTTTCTTGCAAATTATAGTTTGTATTCCATAGTTCCTTACCTAAGACTTGCATAATTATGTTTTATCGATTAAAATTATATACTTTTCCAATTTATTTATATTTTGTGTTACGTTTTTTTTTTAATTTTCGGTATATTGAAATTTTGAGAAGCGCACAGTGAAATAATGCGTAATTCTGTATCTATTGAACATATATGTATTGTAAGCTGTTAATAATTATGATTAAAGATTTGATATAATTAATTACAACTTCATTAGTTAATATTTTTTTGCGAAAACATTAACATTTGTTAACTGCTTTTCAACGACTTATGTAAATATAAATACATATGACGAAATATTTTACTGTTCAATAGTAATTTTATTATTTTTATGAAGTAATTTCTTACAATATTTAGTTTCATCATTTGAATGGAACACAATATTTATAAATTCTCAGGAAATTAACGTTGTGATGTAATACAATATTAATTCAGTTTATGATATGCTGTGAATTGATTTGTATAATGGTATCAATAGTTACCTTGCCAAAAATTAATTTAATGTATATGTTCTCATATTGAGAATATAATAATTCTTTGCATTATGATTTCTATGTATTCATAATAATTTATATATATATATATTTATATATATAAAATGTATTACGATATAAAGAAAAATGCATTAGTGTAATATTATTTTACTATCTACTTACTTTAAATAATAAATGTTACAAAGTTTATTTAATACAAGAACTATTAAATAATTATATTTTTGTAATTTTATAACTTTTGTTTAAACGATTAAAAAATTCACATCCTTTACTTGTCAATACATAAGAATAAAACAGAAAGGAATATATATGTAAGTCTCGTACATAGAAACAGAATGTAATATTAGTAATTGCATTCATATAAAAAATTAAACGTTTTATTAAAAAATATACGAAGTTATTTTGTGTTTTAAATACGTCCTAAATTGATCCACTTAAAATGAACAAACTTATTTTTATATACAATGGTATTACTATAATAAAAAGAATAAATACGATATACATATATTTAACAAAATCTTGATACTATTTTGATATAGATTAATAAATAATTGTTACCTATATAATTTAATAAATAGTCTCGCAAACTCGTTATTTAGCTTGTTTAATTTGATTAGTCTTTTTAGATTTGGCTTCAATTCTGTCTTCTAATTTGTGAATTAAATCATCCAATTCGTCCTGTGAACAAACATTAAATTTTAAAGGCACTTTAATTAATTTGTTAAAATTTATATACAAAATTTTACCTCGTTGTATGTATACATCAAAGTACAGTGTTTTAAAGCTTGCTTTTTCCTATTAAGTAATTGTAATGCATGTGGTGGGCAATAAACACTATCATCTTGCGAATTACTAACTAATGAAACAAATAGATTAGCTCTACAAGTTTCACATTCAAAATCACCGTCATCTTCTTTTACTTTTTTCCCTTTCTTTCGTTTTCCACTATCTGGTAATGGTAATCTTTCTGTATTTGTAAGACCCACTGCTTTTAACTGTTTTCGGTAAGTTATTTCTTTCTCTCGAATTTTAATCACACTTGGTAAAATCTGGAAAATAATTATTATTGTTAACGACAATTTCATAAAAGATCAACAATGTAATATAATTTGTAGTTGGTTACAATAGTTACCTGTTTCATTACATCTATATGGGATCTAGAGTCATTAATAATGTTAAATAATAATCTTTCAAATGAAAATATAGATGGTTCACAGCTATCTTGTATATCCTAAAATAATTATTCAAAAGCTATTATCTTATTACATTATTTTTTTATAGTGCTTCTTAATTATCTTGTAATACCCAATGATAAAAAAATTGTTTACTTACTTTAAATACTTGTTCAGCAGTTTCTAGCCAAGACAGTTGTGCAAAGTAAACACTTTCAGATACAACATAACCAGTACATATACTTGATGTAAATGCTTTAGGAAATACAATTATAAATTGGCCTGGTTCTTGTACAGTCTGGCATAGTGACACTCCATTATTAACCAACAATTCCGGAGGAACCATTGCTGTGTCAGATGGTAACCATATAGTTTTATTTTTACAATATCGTGGCACCATTTTTGACAGAGCTTCCCTAAAGTTATTATTATGTTCATCTGGTATACCATACCAGATTTTCTTAGCACCCGTGTGTAAATATTCTATCCATGGAAGACCGTGAGGATCGCGATACCAACAACATGCACTAAATAACATACCAACATGGAGTGTTGGCACTGTCACACCTATAAATAATAACATTATTAATGTAAAAAAAATATTTTGTAGGAACGTATGAATATATGTAAACATAGCGGACAGTATGTTCACGCTAATGCTATTCAGCGTTTTTCTTAAAAATAATAAATATTAGAAAAAAATTGTTTCATACTTTCATATGATACAAACATATATACAGTATTCCAATTAAAACAATTATCTTCATTTACAGAAAAATTGTGTAAGTGCAAAGAAATTACACACACCATTACGTTGTTTGCAATTTGCAAACAGTATTACTTTTTGCTCTTTTTTTCTTTTCTAATATTTATTATTTGCAAAAGAAACACAGGCTAGTAATAACGTGAATACCCTGTATATTTTGATTACATATGTTTACATACCCATTATTGGACCTAACGCTCTCAATACAGAACCAGCATTATTGGTAAGCACTTTAAGATTCCATGGGTGTCTAGCAAACGGACTATTTTTGGCAACGGAAAATCCAAAACCACGACCACTAGAATCAATGCTTGCAGCATGTACACAGACATGTCGTTTCCTTTCTGCAACATGCTTCCAGAATGCTCTTTCAACATCATCAGCGGATGCACCCTCAGTTTCGTTTCCAGATCGCTGATTTTCACCAAACCACATACGTTGGGTATTTCTCGCAATTCGGTAGAAAGCATTTAACGGCATATTTCTGCCCTATAGGTTCACGTAATTGCAAGCATTAGAAAAGACGTTAAACCAAATTGATCAAATATGTTTTTAAAACACGTACTTTTACAATACATTCTTCAAATTCATCAGAGCTATCGTCCTCTTCATCTTCGTCATTCTCATTTATAGGTGCATTTTGCCTTTGCAGTGCTCTGCTTTCTCGTTTCATCCATTCCGATTCAACTTCATCAAATAATTTACCTCGTTCCTCTAAATTAATCAATAAACTGATTAGTAATTTGGAAATTAATTTCCGTCTTTATATTAGCATATGTATTACAGATACCTGGAGATAATGTGTCATATGGTAATAAATATTTACAATAAATGTCATCTAATTTAGTTACACGATCCTGAGCAGATTTTGGTATTTTCATACCATCAGCTACTTTTTGCCACTTCTTTTTTTCAATAACTTCTTTTAATCCACCTAAACTTTGAACTGTTTGATACAAATGAGGCAAATCAACTTCCATCCCACCAATCTATAAAAAATATAATATTATGAAATATTTCAAGAAAAATATTTTAAGATAATGAATAACGAAAAAAATGATACCCAAGGTGGATGAGTGAGAGTAATGCTTTGTGTAGCTAAATATTTTTTAATAGCCATCATTTCTTTTACGTTAGGTCCCCATCTATGAAGCATACGATGTACATACTGGTTGTATGCAGTAAACCGCATATCGTCTGATACTTTACATTCCGGCTAAAAAAAAAAATAAAGACAAATGAGATAACTTCATATATATATAGATATATACATATTTATTTTAAAAAATCGTATATTAATGAATTTTACCTTAAAATTAGGTGGTGGCACAACTCTGCATATTCCAAATTTCTCTGCAATTGGTCTTATTTTGTCTATATATTCTAAAGGATCTTGAAAATCTTTCTCACTAGGTTGAAATGTTGGTGCTTCAACCAAACGGGCTTCATTGTTTTCATTATTTGCACTAGGAAACATTACATTGTTTGTTGGAGAACAAATTACAGTATTTTTTTGTTTAGATTTAATTTGAAATCTGAAAAACACAAGCGCGGAAATAAATATTAATAAGAACAGTATTAATGCATGATTATGACATACGCGATTATAATTTTACCTTTTTCCATTTTTATTTGAATCAATAGATGTTTTTCTTTCCCTGGACATTTTCGGAGATTTTGTTAATTTTTCTGTCGCTACAGACCTACTGCTCTGTCTGCTTGATGTTCGTAGTGTAGTTTCACTTTTGCATGGGGAAGATGGTTGAATTTCAGAATTTGGTGCAGCCATAATTGAAGTTATACTGGATGAAGTAGATGGTAATGGATTTTCTGCTGATACTAGAGTTGTGTTTGGTGGTGTACGTGTTGTAGGTTGCACTGTACCTATAGGAGGACAACGTGCAATTGATGATGGTGGTTTAGTAACTAATTTTGCTCTCAAAAGAACTTTCTGATTAGGTCCATTTGGTCCTTCAGTACCAAGTTTAACAGCTACACCTTGAATCAACTGTTGCCCTTGAACTAAATTTGGTCCATTTCTTGTAACAGCTTGCAAAGGTATGTAAAATAGTTGGCCATCGTTTTCGTCATCATTTTCATTACTGCTTTCAGTTTGAGTAGATGTTTCAGTGCTTTTCTGTTGATTTGCATCTTTTTCTTCTGCCTGTTCTTGTGCTTGTGCATTATCATCAAGATTTACTTGAACAGCTATCGAAGCACTGCAGTTCACGTTGCTCCAAGTTGTTGTTAATTTATCTAATGGTAAGACTTGTATATTGGCTAAGGTAGCAAAATTCTTAGGTAACTCGAACCTGTTAATATTTAATAACGAATTTGATGTATTTAGCGATTCTACTATTTTATTTTCAATTTTTGGAGGTATATTATTAGGAAGAGCCTCCTTAGATTCTGATATTTGACTATCATCTTTACTAACTTTGTCTATATTTTTACTTGTATCATTCTCCGGTGATGCATTCGATAACTTATTAGAATCGCGAATTTTACGTCTAAAAGGTGTATTAACAGGAACTTCAGTATCACTTTCGAACGCGTAAACACTACTTTCATTTTCCGGAGAAAATGCATTTGCATTCGGGGTTACTGTTTTACGTTCTTTAACTTTTGGTAAAAATGGTTTTCTTGGTTGAAATATAGATTTCTTTTCTAGTGGTAACTTTTTTTCTGAAGATCCATCTCCTGAACTGTGATCAGATTTTAATGCTGCATCATTGTCCTCCCCAGGGCTGGAATCTTTATTTGGTTTTATATCTTTTCCTTTAGTCATTTCTTTTAAGTCTACATTACTTTTGTTAACACTACTGGTAGATTCATTTTGTTGTTTTGCATCAACACATTGTGAATCCACTGTTTTGATAGAAACATACTTGTTCTGTACACTTAAACGATCTTTTATGCTTGCTTTCTCTGCTAATTTAGAAAGTGCGACATTTACTGGTCTTACTAAATGTTGAATTTTTGTTGAAATAGATAAATGTGAGACATCACTCTTTTTCTCACAGATTTCATATTTAAACATGGATACATTTTCCATTTCTAACTTGCTTTCTTCTTTGGCAAGAGAACTTTCATTCAACCATTTTTCAATCTGTTCGGTTGACATGTTTACTTTTTCTTTTCTTACATGCAACGTTGATAGAGACATATCTACAATGTTCGTGGAAGAAATTTCTGCTTCGTGAACATATTCTTTTTCTGTATTGGTCATCAAAGTTGTTTGTGATTCTAATTCATTGAACGCTTCCGATTTCATTTTTTGACCTTTTTCGGATTTAATACATTCGTCATTCAATACACTCGCAGCAGGAAAAGAATTTTTAATTAATAAAGGTTTATCCTTAATTTCAGTTTCTTTGGGTGTATCTACGTTTTCCATTTTTTCTGTTTCAATAATTTCTAACTTTTCAGTGGATTTTTCAGTAACAAGAAGATTAGCATTAACATGCGTCTGACAAGAGCTCAATACTTTCGATATTGCTTTCTTTGAGAACCCTCGAAAAGATTCCTCATCATCAGATGCTTTCGAAAGATCAATCTTTACAGAATGTTCGTCTGTACGTTCTATAACTTTATCTGCATTATTGTCATCTGCTTTATCATTGTCATTTTCATTGTCATTATTATTGTCATTATCATTATTATTATCATTATCGTTTTCATTATCATTTTCATTACTATTTTCATTATCATTATCATTTTCGTTACTATTTTCATTATCATTTTCATTTTCATTATCATTATCATTATCGTTATCATTTTCATTCTCATTTTCATTTTCATTTTCATTCTCATTCTCATTCTCATTCTCATTTTCATTTGCATTTTCATTTTCATTGTCATTGTCATTTTCATTCACAACAGCATTATTATTTTCATTATCATTGCCAATTTCATGATTTTCATTAATAGTGACAACTTCGGTTTGTTCGTGAATTTCTTTCTTTCTTTTTAATTTATTAAGTAACATTCCTAACGTTTCTTCATCGGAATCTGTATTTTCGTTAACAATATTTTTTGTTACTTTTTGCTTTGATCCACTAGTTTTTTCAGAAGATGATTTATTAAAATTTTGTTCTCGTTTACGTTTCATTATAAATTTTTCCTTATTGAACCTTAGATTATTTTGAACCTGAGATTTTGATTTAATGTTTATATTGTTTTGAATTTCCATCCGCGTGACTACAGTTTTAGTAGAAGATCTAAGAGATCTACTAATAGGTTTATTTAATTTTCCTAAACTCCTTCTTGTGACTGGTCTTGTGTTACTAGTCTCATTAAAACTAACGGATTCCTCGTCAATATCTATGTCGCAATATTTTTGAACTCTTATTAGTCGTTTACTTTTGAAAGTAATTTTGCTAGTTCTCGTTTTGTCTAGTCGTTTATTAGATGCGCTTTGGATGGAGGTAATCTTACCATCTTTAGTTTTATTAATCGTTTTTGTAATTGGCTGTTTCGCTTTGGCTTTAATTTCATTTTCTGTTTGTGCACTTTTACGTACATTTGGCAGTTCTGAAAAACTATCCATAGAGACATTATCGTCATTTTCCAAGTCTGGACTTACAAGGTTTCTTCCTAGAATTTCCATGTATTCTGTTGCTGCTTCTTTAGTTTTTCTAGATGGTCTTCTACAAAGACTTTTTGGAGAAACTGTTCCACTGTGGGAACGAGTAATTCTTCTCATTTCAGATTTACTTCTTGTACAGATTTTCTTCTGAACAGTTTTTTGTACCGTACGTTTTACTTGTGGTACTGATTTTTCTGAAGGTGGCTCTTCTTCTTCTTCTGATGTAGGTTCTGGTTCGGATGTATCACTGCTTTTCTGTTTTAAAAGAGTTTTTTTCTTTGGTTTCAATGGCATAGATTTTACTTTTGGAGAAGTTTTCTTTGCCTTATCTGTAAGTACACTACTTCGTAAACCAAGTCTTTTGGTTTCCATTCTTGGTAGAAATTTCCTTGGCGCCAGTTTATTTGTAGATTTTAAAAGTGTTCTTTCTGTACAAGATCTTGTTCTCATAACACAAGATGTTTTAAACTTATTTTTTATTCTTTGTTTGGCAAGGCGTTGTCCTTGATATTTTTTCTTAAGTGCTTGTACAGTAGATTTATTGATACTCTTTTGTAACGTGTTATTCTTTTTATCTGTTATAATTGATTTTATTTTAGTGATAGTTTTCTGGCTTGGATCTGGCTTTTGATTGTCAGCAGATGTACTGGATGAAGATGTAACTTTATCCATTGATAAACGCATTGTTTTAGCACTTGGTTTTTCTTCTTTGTTACTAACATTGAAGAAATTCAAATTTGGAGGCAAAATTGATTTTCCTAAATGAAAATTTTTTACAGAAATTAGTAACAAAAAATACTTATAAATATAATAGTTATAAACATAATAAATGTATAAACCTCTGAAGCATAAAAATGTTAAAAAATCCACTGTATTCGGTCGTTTATGCGTTATTAATTCTGTTGTAATTGGTGGTTTGGTTTTTTCTTTGTCCTTAATTGGAGTGTGTGAAGGATTGAACACTGTAGTTGCACCTTGTGCAAATTTTCTTTGTGCACGTATTTTGGTTCTGTAATAAAGATTGCATATGAGATAGTAACTACAAATGTATAATTTATTTATTACTTTATAAAATCAAACACTTTTTTTGTGTTCTCTAAAATATTAGCAAATATTTATGTTAAAATATTTACAGGTTTTATAAAATGAACATTCAAAGTCAACATTTTCTGTATAAACTTACCTCTTTGGAGACTCTGATAGTGGTTCCATAAGATCCACCAGATCTCCTTCTTTTCTTTTTCTTTTATCATTTCGACTTAGCACCATTTTTCAAAATTATTGAAATAAATTCCTGTTGAATGATAATTAACAGTGTCAAACAAGTTTATTATTTCTTAAATAAGTAAGTTATTATTTTACCTGATTTCTTTTGTCATCGTTATAAAAGGTATAAATTAAAATTTAAAATAGATCAACACTTTATTAAAAAAAAATAAAATCTATATCATTAACGGTAATCGAAAAAAATATTTGATATTATGAAAAAAATTTTATAAAGAAACGTGCTATTTTAAGGTTTCTCTCTTTCCACGCTTGATTAGCGTTTCAGAATGAGTTTCGCTGAAAGCAGATCAATGAAAAATAATAATATACACTATCACTAAACATCTGTTCCTCTTTCACACTGGACAAATGATTGTTTATTGTGTCAAGTAAGATTAAATACCACGCTCTGATCTATGGTTTAGATATACATAGATATGCGCTATAAAACGATATTGATTTCTTAAGCCTTGTTCACATTGCGCACAATGCATGTTATTGCATGACACTGTTTTCGCGATACATTAAGTAGTCAGCCAATCGAAAAAAAATATATAATGCAGTGTTTGCAGTACAAATTACAAATATACTCGCAGTGATATTCTCATTACAACCAAATAGTAATTTATTGATTATTCGGTTTGCCACATTACAGAAAACGTAAATAAAATCGGGGGATGTGGATATTTCAAATAATCAATATGTAACTTCGATGGAATGTTCATGAAACTTGTACTACGCCATCTATATACACGCATAAGGATATTTTATCACCTTTCTTGTGTTTACACTTTCAAAACTATAAAAGCATATACAGAATTCATATTTAGATATTGTCCACACTCGTCTAAATAATTGAGCAACGATTAATTTATTCTTATTATTAAGGTAGGCATAATTAATTGCACACTGCGTATTTGCACAATCATTAATGAAGGATCATCGAATGTGTCGTATTTTTTCTCCAATTGGCAAGGATGTACTTCGTGACATTAAATTTCGCAATCGAACAACACATATCTAGGACAATCATTGTTTTTAATTTGAATAAATCATTGCATTGTAATTCATGTCCGAACTAACTTTACCATGTTCTGATAATTCGATTATTATTAATAGATTTACGGAGAGAATTATTAACTTTATTATTCATCTACTGATCATCCAACAGTGTTTTTATGATTTAGATACACGTAACTCGTAAATTGAAAGAAAGAGACTTGTCTATTCATTAGAAATTTTTCAAGAGAATTGTGTACGTATTACAATTGCGTATTATACACGCACATTGTATTTGTCTATATTTGAAGGTATTAATAAGTAAAAATTAATAATGAGTCATTTCTAATAATAGTCATTCACTTATTTTGTTCTTTTATGCATAGTTACGTAATTAAGTTTAATTGTAGATACTGTGTATATAAATAAGACCAGACATCATGTATAAAAATGGACCACCACCACCTTATGCACCACCTAGTTATTCGGAGACAGTAGGCGGTGTTCCACCTGCTAGTCCTTTTACACCTGCTAACACCTGTATGTTTATGTATTATGTATATTAATATTTTATTTAAAGATACAAATATGTTATATAAGTATGTTTGCGTACTAGATTTAGTGAATCACGGCTAAAATTTTATATCATACATGAAAATATCCTTTCTATATAGTCCTTAATCAATAAATTTTAATTATTTCTAATAATTTTACTATGTCAAATATTGTATTGCAAGTGACAAATTACAATATAGACCATTTATATTGATTTTTGAACATTTGTACCAATTAAAAACTTTTCTAATTATTTTTACTGGTTTGTAGAATATTATTCGGAGAAATTTAATAATACATTAATATTTGATTCAGAATAAATATAGATATATTCCAAATATCTATGTGTATTTATTAAATTTTTTGTCTCATGTTGTTTTCAGAATGTATTTGTCATATGAAACATATTTTTGTGTATTGTGTAAAATTTTAACCTTGACTTACTATATATAAATATCTTATTTAAAGACATTGAAATAATAAATAATTATTAAAGAAAAATTACTGACTATATATATTTTAGATACCACTGGACCAACTATAGTTACAACAATTGTTCCACTTGGATCAGGTTCAACACATACAATTTGTCCAAACTGTCAAGCAGAAATTGATACCTCAACCAAAACAGAACCTGGTTTAATTGCTTATATATCTGGTGTTGTTATTGCATTTATGGGGTATGTTCAAACATATTTCAATTGAAAACTCAATAATATAGAACATTCTTATATTTTTGTATTTTAACAGAGGCTGGCTAGGATGTTGTTTGATTCCCTGCTGTATTGATGAGTGCATGGATGTTCACCACAGTTGTCCTAACTGCAAAACATACTTGGGCCGTTATAAGAGATAAGGCAACCTAATATTAGAATCTCTTTTTATTATTACATGTTACTTTGAAGCAATTTAATAATATGCATATAATCTCATCACGATAAATTTTGTGCACTGCCAAATGTACAAACAAAAATTGTTTTGGTAGCTTTATTCGCAATAAATGTTACACGATACTAATTTTTATATGTAATATACACGAACTACAATATATTTATGTACAAGATAATATCAAAAATATTTTTGACTATATGTCACACTTTTACTGATGATATAAATAACAATCACTGTTGCTAAGTATTATATTTAAAACCTTATGCAGCTAACAAATTTATATAAATTTACATATAAAAATAGGCACTTTGTAAATTACTTTGAGGACAAAATGTCAATTAATGATGTTAATGTATTTTGTAAATTATATGACTAATAAAGCATTATTAAATATATTAAACTGTTTGTTTAACTAAATACATAAGTTGTCTTATGTATTTATCTTCGTAAATATTGTAAGTTAATTCCATTTAGATTCCATGATTTGTGTTCATACATTATACATATATATATGTATATGTATATATTTGAATAAAATTTCTAGTTTTACTTATTTAAAAATTATAATTAGTTTGTTTGAAATAATTATTAGATAATTTACTTATGACGATTTATTAATGTGAGCGATTCAATTTTATTTTTTAACTATCTTTGAAATTTAGTTATGTACTTTACCATCTTGCTATTAGAAATGTATGATATAGTTGTCAATCTCAAGTGTTTCTTTTTAAATAATTTAAATATACAGTATAACTTCTAGTACATATTCATATATTCTTTTATATACATAAATATTTCGTAATATATTTCAAGTGAATAAAAATTATAATAATAATAGCTATCCAATAAATTGACGTTCTACGTAACCTTTATTATCTTTAACTGTTACCGAATAAGTTTTCATTTTTATACATAATATTTACAAACTGAAATTTTTAAAATAAGCTATATATAATTGTATTCATATTTCAATTTTATAAAACATTTCAAGTTTCAAAAATATTTTATACGTAAATAGATCCGTGTTATTAAAAAGGAAAACAAATTTACATACTGAAAAGAACACGTATAATCTGTCGGACCAAGCAGATATGTATTTTGAATTTTTAAATATCAACGAAGTCAATTATATTTCAGAATAGGTATGGAATTATATAGAAATGTTACAAATATATTTTGAATTTTATAACCTCTTAACTTCATACGAGTATAATTTACACATATGCAAAAAATATTTGTAAATTCAAATTTGTATTATCTCTTACTTGCAGTTAATCAAATGTTTCAGATTTACATAAATTACAATGTGGCATAATTCAAAGTCACTTTGTAAAAAATATGTATTAAAATGGAACAGCTTTGCATTTAATAATCACCAAAGAGTAAGACATAGCAGTTCAAAATCTACAGTAATAACAAATGATAATGTTGACAATCCACTTCCTAAAGATGCAAAAGTTGTTATATGCGGTGGTGGAGTTATGGGTGCTGCAGTTGCTTATCATCTTTCGCTTATGGGATTAGGCGATCAAACAGTTATTATAGAAAGTGGCAGGTAAATGTTAATTTTAGTTTATGTAATTTCTAAAAATACAATATACATACATTTTGTAAAGTTTAATTTATTTACTCTATTTTTTGAACTTAGGCTTAAAGGTGGAACAACGTGGCATACTTCAGGATTAGTCGGAGCATTTAAACCAAGTTTGGCACAAGTGAAACTTGCTCAAGATAGTATAGCTTTATACAAGGAATTGGAAGAGAAAGGTTTACCAACAGGTTGGAAACAATGCGGTAGTCTTTCTTTAGCACGCACAAGGGATCGCATGACTGTGTTTAGACGAATGAAAGCACAGTCTATGTAAGTAATTATGATTGTTCATATAATTGAACAATACATTAAATGTTACAGTAAATACTGTAATTAATTAATGTAATTTAGAAGATAACAAGTATATACAAATATCGAAAAGTAATTTGTAATTGTGTCAGATCTCGAGACATTGAGTGCCATTTAGTTACACCAAAGCAAGTACAAGAAATATGTCCCTTATTGCAAGTAGATGATTTAGTTGGTGGATTATGGATTCCAGATGATGGTGTAGGAGATCCATATCAGATTTGTTTAACATTAATAAAAGAAGCAAAAAATAAAGGTACATTTAAATTTCTGAGAATAAAGCTATATAGCCAGTAAGAAATAGTGTCTAAAATAAATATGGTTGTATTGTAAGATTTTTCAAGGAATTATTTAACGTTTTTAGAGAGACATCAATAAGTACAATTTTATTTTTTATATCCACTTTTTTGAGACATTAAGATGATCTTGAGTTTCTTCAAAGATGACCTTGAAGACTTAATACAATGACCTGGCATTGACCTTGAAAAACCCATTGAAAATACTCAAGGTCACCTTTATGTCTTAGAAGAATTGTGATATAATAAAGTAAAATTGTACTTATTCAATGAGTCCCTCAAAGTACTGAATAATCTATTACATTTTTTTAAATTTAATCTACAGATATATTTGAATTGTAAATTTTACAGGTGTTAAAGTATTTGAGAATTGCAAAGTTACAAAAGTAGTTACACAAAATGGTAGAATTGAAGCTATTGAAACAACATTTGGTGCCATAGAATGTGAACATTTTGTCAATTGTGCTGGATTTTGGGCACGTAATGTTGGTAAATTAAGTGAGCCACATGTAAAGGTACGTTTCTTATAATTATTATTAACTAAAGTCTATTTATATAAAGTTTTCCTAATACATACTACTTAGGTACCACTTCATCCTGTTGAGCATTATTATTTATTCACACAACCTATCAGTGGTTTAGATCCTATGACTCCAGTTATAAGAGACTTGGATGGTTACATTTATTTTCGAGAAAATAACGGAAGTCTATTAGCTGGTGGTTTTGAACCAGTTGCGAAACCGGCATTTGAAGATGGAACAATACCTGGTTAGACATACATAGATTTTGACTCTTCATCGATTTATTATAGATATAAATCTAAATGAAATCATATTTTAGAAAGCACAAATGAAAGATTTTTGCCAGAAGATTGGGACCATTTTCACATTTTACTCGAACAAATGCTTTATAGAATTCCCAGTTTAGGAGATGCAATTTTGGACAGATTATGTAATGGCCCTGAAGCATTTTCTCCTGATTGTAAATGGATAGTGGGTGAAGCTCCAGAAATACGTAATTATTATATTGCTGCTGGTATGAAAACTGTAAGTAGTTTTTAAGCAGCAATTTTATTGATAACAAAATAATAACATATAGGATGATCAGTAATATTAGTGATACAGCCGAAGAGAGGGAGATTTTACATAAAAAAAGTTAAAAATATATGACAAAGCTTCATGACAAGTTTTATTCTATGTTTATTACTTATTTTTTATGTAAAATCATCCCCTTTAAAATTGTACCATCAGTCATTGACATTTGTATGTGTACATATATCTATATTACACCTTGACCTAGCTTTGGTAGCGAAATATTAGTTTATTTATATAATATGTAACTTACAGGTTGGTATATCAGCAGCTGGTGGAGTTGGACGAGCAACAGCAGAATTAATAGTTAATGGTTCGACATCCTTAGATATGTATGAATTAGATGTATCACGTTTTTTTGGGTCTTCATAATAATCGGAAATTTTTACGTGATCGCGTGAAAGAAGTTCCTGGTATGCATTATGCATTACAATATCCGCATCATGAATTTAAAACAGGCAGAAATTTAAGAATGTCACCAATTTATCCAAAACTTAAAGAAGCGGGAGCTATTTTCGGGCAGGTAATGGGATATGAACGACCAACTTGGTTTCAATTAGATGATGATAAAGGTAAGTCTATTGTTGTATCTATTCAAACAAAGAAATTTGTAATTTCTAGATTGAGGTTGTCGCATGATATACGGAATTCGTTTATTAAAATAATTTCATTGCAAAAGTGAAAAACTTAATTTTATTATACAGATTGCTTTGCTACACAGATTTAGAAACAGTTGATGGCTTTCAAAAGTATAAGATAGCATACACAAATACATTTAGTAAACCACCATGGTTTGAACCAGTAAATAATGAGTATGCTGCTTGCCGTGAAACAGTTGGACTTAGCGATTATTCGTCTTTCACTAAAATCGACTTATGGGTGGGATACATTTTTATAAATGTAAAATTATATGGGTTGAGTCAATATAAACTACTATATTATTTATTTACTAAATTGTGGAATTTTGATAATTATAAAAATTATTAGATAAAAAATAAATTATCGACAAAGTATATCAAAATATAAGAAATAACAATGTTAAGCTTCAGTGGAACGACCGCACATGTGAATGTATACGTATATAATAATTTCTTTGACTTCTATAGTTTAGGAAAATATTTAATGTGGTACTTTTTATTGAGTCACCCTGTAATTTAATTATATGTAATATTGTAACTTATGGAATTTTTTAGTCAAATGACTTGGAAGTAGTAGATCTATTGCAATACTTGTGTTCAAATGATGTAGATGTACCAGTAGGAAGTATTATTCACACTGGTATGCAAAACAATCGTGGAGGCTATGAAAATGATTGCAGTCTGGCACGTATAGCTCCTAATCAGTAAGTAGTGTACATAATGTACTTAAAATTTGAAATATAATATATAGCTATATAATTATTCCTCTAATATTCAAGTTACATGATGATAGCTCCCACTATTCAACAAACTCGCTGTAAACATTGGATTAATCGTAATTTACCTGCTGACGGTTCCGTTGCAGTATCTGATGTGACATCTGCATATACAGCAATCTGTATTATGGGTCCTGCTACAAGACAATTGCTTTCAGAATTAACTGATACTGATCTGAATGCTAGAAATTTTCCATTTTTTACTTTCAAAGTAAATATCAGTCTTACGATTATACAGTTAGGCACATAATTAAGAAGTGGACATCACTTAAAAATCAATAACTTTTTAAAAATTGGGTTTAGCGACTTGAGACTTTTTGTGATGAGAGAAAAATTACTATATTAGGTAATATATAGAAAATTGATTTAAAAATTATCATTAGTTGAAATTATTAAGAAAAAAGTGAGTCATAGTTTTAAACTTTTTCATTTTTACTTATAAAAAAATTTTTTAATTGGCCTTTATTGGAGCTATTAAAATTGCTCAGAAATCGTAAAAATTGTGAAGAGCTGTGATTTAGATTCATCGTAGGTATAAAATTCAAATATTTGTATATGACATTACTTATGTAGTTCTAGAAAAAGTATATTTAACATTTTTATTATAGACACAGATAAACAAAATTAAAGATTGTGTCCTTTACTTTTTTTATCGCAATTTCGACCAATGATAATTTTTTAATAATTTCTTATACATTACCTAGTAAAGTAATCCTACTAACGTCCAAACAAAAATTCAGGTCGTTAGATTAAATTTTAAAGTGTTCAAGTGAAGTGAAAATTGAGTAATTTTACGCCTGTTTATATATATAAAAATAGAAATATTTTTATTCTTCATTTATTCTTTTGAAAGGAACTAGATGTTGGACTTGCTAATGGAATACGAACAATGAATTTAACTCATACTGGAGAAGTTGGCTATGTTTTATACATACCAAATGAGGTATATACGTATTCATTTTGGCAAAAAAACAAAAAATTTGCATTTCGTTCATTATTTTGTTGTAAATGTATGTTACACATTTGTAGTTTGCATTACACGTTTACATAAGATTAGTAGACGCTGGAGCCAAATATGGATTAAAACATGCTG
Organism: Agapostemon virescens; assembly: GCA_028453745.1. Lineage (NCBI taxonomy): Eukaryota > Metazoa > Arthropoda > Insecta > Hymenoptera > Halictidae > Agapostemon > Agapostemon virescens. The sequence goes on from CM052094.1 coordinate 8,748,251, forward strand.
GATATTATGCGACACGAGCGTTGCGTGTAGAAAAGTTTTATGCATTTTGGGGCCAAGATTTAGATACATTTACCACACCTTTGGAATGTGGAAGAGCTTGGAGAGTAAAACTTGATGTGAGTATTTCATAAATTTATAAAATATAATATATTTGATAATATTGCAAATTTACGCATATTGTAGAAAGCAGTAAACTTTATTGGAAAAGATGCTCTTTTAAGGCAAAGAGAGGAAGGTGTAAAACGCAAGTATGTGCAGTTACTATTAAATGATCACGATTCTGAATTGGATACATGGTGTTGGGGCAGTGAACCCATTTTTAGAAACGGAAAATATTGTGGAATGACAACTACTACGGGTTACGGGTTTACATTTAGAAAACAGGTATCAATACGATATTCTTAATTAAATCGTAAAAGCGTGTATTAATAGTACTTGACGGTCACGAAAACTCTAATTTAGTAAATTATTCGCAAAAGCATAAAATCTGTAAAAATTGTAAATATACATTATTTTATTTACGAAATAATTTGATAAATTTTATTGTAGGTTTGCCTTGGATTTATACAAAACTTTGACTCGCAAGGACGGCCCCAAGAAGTATCAAACGAATATGTATTATCAGGGGACTACGAAGTAGATGTTGCAGGTATGAGGTTCCCAGCAAAATGTCACCTACATAGTCCAAATTTGCCAACCAAATTTCCTGACAAGGAAAGAGACTCTTATCATGCAACACGTGATCAGCAAACTGTGTAACGTCGACAATACAAACTCTGAATTGTGTACAAATATTATGTATATAGAAAAAATATTAATAAATTATTTAATAAACAGAAATTATGAACCGCTAGTTAATATTTGTAGCAACAAATTACGTAAACCAAAATTTAATTAATCAGCTTTTATCTTTTCATAGCTACAATTCTTAAAAAATTACATCAATGTATACTAGTAATTATATACTATATTACAGATTTCCAAATGCACCATACATCCTGCAAGTATTCCCTAAATGACTTACATAGCACAACGTATTAATTTTGGTACTGACTTCATATACCACTTACTCAGAATATACTTATACTTGGTTTTAACCTACAAAAATTCACTATTACTTCTGAATACTCTCTTGTTATTCTTGACTTACTCCTTCCATTATTATGATACGCATTATACTGACATTTGTGCTATAATATTACAATGTCATGGTAACATACTGTTTTAAGTACATTGTCCGAAAGACACGTTTTGTGAGGTTGAATGTTCGTTGCTTTTTTCGATCGATGCAACAATATTTTTATTAAAATATTAACATAATAGTAATCTCACTTATTCTAGTTGAATTGATACACTTAATATACGATTATTCAGTATCTATCCACCAAAAGTTAAACCCAAAGTATAGTACATCTATTCGTACATTAACAACTTTTTACACGCGATTCTTATTAATTACGATTTTTCATTTTACTGTACACAAATCGACAATGAAAAATAAAGCGTCCTATGACTTTGGGATCTCCGGTTCCGGAGCTGGTTGTAGTTGTTGAACCATACACGATTTAGCAACCGAATCGAACAATCTGAAACAATGGAAATTGTGGAATAGTTAGAAAATACGATAAACAGTGAAACATCAAATAGTAAACCGTTCAATAGTATTTATATGATTGCTTACTTCTCCATTTCTGGTGCACAGTGAACAAACTCGTGCGTCCAGAATTTGTATGTTGGATTCTTGATAAGTTCAATGAAGGTGATAAGCAGGCCCCATGGATGAGGTCTGTTCACAATAAGTCTTTCCAGGAGGACTCTTGTGATTTGTTCTTGTATCGCTTCGGTGTTAGCTTCGGCAAACAAGTACAAAAGTGTGCAACTGAAATAATGTGTATGACTGTTGGGATACCGTAGCTGATTCGCGATCGCATTTAAGAACAAATAACGTCCTTCCGTATCAAGATCGACTGCCAAGTTTTGGAATATATCCATATGTGCAGAATGTGCGATAGTAGACATATTCGGAGTATGCCCTTTGCTACGAATAAAAGCTATAGCTTGTGTACCAACATAAAGTACTAGGGCGTTCATTAATTGACTATTATAACGAACACCAGCTTCTTGAGATACTTGTAGATTACTGCGCAGCTCAGAAAGGAAGGTGACCGGGGCGCGTGCTTTTAAATATGAATCTAGCTCCTTCTTGAAACTGAGTGGTTGTATCATGGACGCAAAGTTGGTCAGTACACGTGGAGCGTGTGCTATCTCTGGTAGCATATCGACCTTCAGGTTTGGCGTGAACGGATCAGGTAATCGCATATTTCTTGGGAATGCGCTTAAAATCAGATTCCTCATTTGTATACAGTTCGGAGGAATTGCATCACAAAATCCGTAATGATAGTCACAAAGAAACTCCGGGAAATCGTGTAGCAAAACCAATATCACTCGAAGAGTACCATTATACAAAAAAGTGACAGGTTTTGCAAGTTCAGCATTTCGAAGGAAAGGCGCTAAGTATTTGAACAAATCGATCAAAAGTTGAGCGTACATTCCCCAACATTTTTGTTGCGGTGTAATTGCAAGCATACGCCCAATGAAAACTCTGTGCGAGACCAATTCTAGCCAAGCGTAACAGAATCCTGAAGCTTTGGCCGGTCTAAGTATATGCAGAGTATGACAGAAAGCAGTTAGTACTTGAAAATTTACTGCTTCCAGTACTGGTTCAGGAGCACATAACTCTAAAAAGAGCATAATGAAGATTCTGTGGTAGGGCAGCTGTTGAAAATCAGTTCCGCGTAGTTCATGATCTTGTAGCAATACACCAGCAACAATTCCCAGAACTTTATTCAAAAGATTGATCTTTGTATGAGTATTTGTACTATCACCAGAATGTTTCACCAAAAGAGCGACCAAACGGACAAAAGCATCCAACGAATGGAAACATTTTGCACGAACGACAGATGGAGCTGCGTTAGTCTCGGCCAGAGCACGATAACACAAATCAACGCACATCTGTGTGCTCAGTTTGAAAAATCTTGTTATGAGGTCATCGGTTTTCAAAATGCCATGCATGTTCATTTGATGAACGAACATTCCAAAAGCTTTCGTGGGATCACGCGCGTGTGTCGGATTATGATGCATCGATACCCATTCACGAAGTAGATACTCAGTCTTTTCCATCAATCCTGGTGGATCATCAAAATCGCGCGCCTGTAAAGAAAAATGAATATCAGAAATTGTATATACACATGTACAGTATTAAAAACCTCAAATGCGTCGGGATTTACTTACTCTCACCTGCAGAATTCCAGAATGTATGTGTGCTGTTGGTCCAGCTGGTGCTCTGTCTGCTAATACACCTGGATCGTGATTAACGCGCAACGATTCTATTAAACTGGTCAGTCTGAATAGTAAAATACTATAAAAAAAAGAGTTTTATTTCATCCCATTGTCAAAGAATGTTTACGTGAATTGAAATATTATATATTGTTAGATAATAACCCTTCCGGCGGTGCTCTGTGATGGGCCATTCTAGCCAGTATTTCAATAGTATGAAACAAGTCGGATTCAGTAACATGTGTAGTTTGTCTTTCATCAATTAAATAAAGTTGCACCAGCTGCATTGCAAAAATTGTCGCCATAGCATTTCCAGAATCCATAGCTTGAGCTAAAGCCAAATCGTACTGTGGAAGACTAATTAAATGAGATCTGCAAACAATACATAAACACAAACTCATTTGTATAAAAAATTAAAAAAAATTTTATTAGTATAAAAAATCGTATTGCAAGTAATGTGCACCTTATGAGATAATCGACAGCTTCAAAATTATATCGAAATTCTTCCCTGCATTCTGTCAAACAACGAGTAACATGCTTGTTTGTCCACTGCATGCCATAAGCACGTGGATCTTGAAGACACTTCAATATACGTAAGTGAAGCTCTCTATATCGTAATATAAATTCGGAATCCGTCACACCGCTCGTAGGACCATCCAACAATCCTTCTACAGCCTAAAATAGTATAATGTACATATAGTGAACTGTAAATTATTTGTTTAAACATTAAATGATATAATGTTATTACCTTCTTGAGTAATGTCATAGCAGCGCCTGCGTCCCTTGATCTTCGTGTTAAAATAATAGATTCTAGTAGACTATGAAGAGCAGCGTGCTGTGGAGGAGGTGCAGCTGGACCCATTGCAGCAAGTAATAATTCAACATCAGTAGCAAGTTTTTCTAACATTGCTCCCACTTCATCGTTACTTACTGCTGCTGCATATGCAGCTACCTGTTGTGCTGTTGCTACCGCAACTGCAGGATTAGCAGCAAATGCAGTTACAGCAGGTTCCTTTAAAACAGAAGTGCTCTGTGAATAATACACACGTGACATAGTAATATAAAGGTTAGAGTTTCACACGCACGATACCCTAAAAATATTGTACTTTCTTGAAAGCAATGATTCCTGATGTTGTTCAAGGTAATTTCTTTCTTTGTAAAAGTATTCTTCGCAAGTTTCTTAAGGAGTTTTTACATACATATGCTTTCGTCGACATTCTGTTTCCACTGACATAAATTTTTATAGACATTCTACTCTCACCACAATATCAAGAATTTCCAGAAAGTACAAGATTTTTTAATTACATTGTACAATACAATACTTACAGTAACAGGTTTTGGCATCAATAGAGCTTGGGTATCACGTTCGGAAAGTGGTAAAAATCCAGGAATATTTCTTGCAAATTCTTCATACACAGTCATTTGCTGAGGGGTAACTCCTCCTACTTTCAACCTGATTTGTTCAGGCATTCTTTCAGCTTGGTACTTAGCTAATGGATCACAGTATCGTCTTCCCTCTTGGCGCGCAATCTTTCGCAATTCAATTTCATTTAGTAAACGCTTATCCATTTCTGGAATGGCCTTTTCAATTGCGGTTTTTTGTACAAATGCACACGCAAGTTCCATATTGTCAGCAGCTATTACGTTTGCTGCTTGTTCTGCAAGTTCCTTCGGTGGTGAAGTTGTGCCCATCATCGGAGTAAGAAAAGCTTGCTTTAAATTTGTACTAATTGACGCTAGAACCTAAGAAAAAACAGATGAAATATGATAATGCCAAATTAAAAGGGAAAATTAGACAAACAGTAATAGAGTATGAAAATTTTTCGTAAGTTTTACCTGATCACGGCAAGTAATCATAGCCATCCCAGCAGTTAAATTACGGACCATGTGTCTAGCTGCTGTTCTCATTCGAACTTCGTCTGGATCTAATGCAAAGTCTTTTCTTACAATTTGTTCGCTAGTAGTTAGAGCTATTTTAATTGAGCGATCAACAACAGGTACAATCCATTCTTGAATTGCTCTCTCAACAGCTGGACGAACAAATTGCTTTAAATGTGGATGTGTTTGGAATAATGGTAGCTAAAGAAAAAGTTAATTAATTAATTAGAGCAGACGCATATTAGTACGATGTGTAAATTAGACAAGTAATACTCAATACCTGATTATTAATTGTAATATGCTGAGCAATATTAGCAATGTTTACAGATATATCCATGTAATTAAACCGTGGTTTTGGTGGATCAGTAGGCAAAGATGGTGTTGTATTTGCAGAAGCAGGTAGCGGAACAATTGTTCCAGTTGTAGTCGGACCAACTAATTCTTCAATAGGACCTTGTGTTTGTGGTGGATTGTTATTTGTTTCAGATTTCTTGTTTGGATGTGATAATTGTGTCTCCAAATTTCGTAATTTTTCTGGATCTTTCAGATAAACTGCAGGCTTTAATTGCTGCAAATTAATATGTATCAATCAGTATTATCATAATAAGATATGAACATAATTATAAGAAATTGGAATACGAAATAATTCTTACAACAATAGTAATGCTTAAACTCTTGCAAAGTACTTCAATCTCAAATTTTAAATTTAACTTCAAATCAGGTTCTTGATGCAGTTCTGCCAATACATTCATAATCGCCATTGTCCAAGGATTGGGTGGACGAAAAACACGACTCCTTGCACAATTCTCAAGTACTTTAGCAACAAAAGGAACTACGTAAAGAAGTTCTTGATTGCCTTTATGATATGCTTCCACAAGTAAACCTTTTACGTCTATATCAATCTAATGGGATAACAATAAAAATTATATTCATAATTTTAATTATTAGAGATGAACATATACAAAACTATAAAAGCTGCATACAATACCTGCAAAATAGGTTTGTTTCTGCCAAGAGTTAACATTCCTAACCAATGGCCTAAATTTTTTAAAAGTGTTCGATCAGAAAAATTTGCTATTCCTTTATCACTCCGCAATAAAACCTATAATCAAATATAAAAAGTGTTCTAGAATGAATTGAAAATTTATGCATAAGTAGTAAAATTTCTCACATACCTTTATGTTTCTAAACGTCTCTCTAGTAACCAGTTTATACACCTCAGGTAATTTTAAACATTCCAAAAAATTGGAATATAAAGGATGAAATCCAAATTCTACACTAGCTCGTTTCATTACTAAATATTGAGCCATCCAAGGCCAATATTCTTCCGTCACAATTTCCCGAATTTCGTCACATTTTTGCTGCATATTTAATTGGCTGAGGTTGTTGAAAATAAATGCTGTCTTATCTTGTAAAGCCTCAGGTGGTGATGTTATTTTTTCTTCTTTATCTGTGGCCACCAATAGTGTATCGATATTCGTTGCATTTGCAATGGAAGGCTAAAAATAAACAAATTGTTTAGAAACTTCACTGAAAAAATATGCATTATAGAATTAATCCTCATCCGTTTCTCATTTAAATTTGGCACATTTATCACATAAAAAATTATTATCTGAAACTTTGTGAAGACATTTGTTACAAAATGTCTCACATTTGTCTCAAATTTTACAAATTTGTTTCACATTTGTGGAAAAATGTGAGACATTTGTTACAAGAAAGACCCTATGAGTCAATCTAATATACATAAATTTTACGTTTTTTTTTTAAATTCTTTGTTGAATAGTTCATGATTCTTTAATTATTAGATGATAAATCATTGTACACCTTCAGAATACAGTTAGATGGATATAGTTTTGAATACCAAGAGTTGGCATGAACTTGAAGCAGAAAAGAAGATACTGACATATTGTCTTCACCACTTACATTACTTTATTTTCAATAAAACAGTTAGCAATAATAATTATTTATCATTCTATTTCATTTAATGTTTTACTATTGCATCAATATGACACAAGAGCAATACATTAAGTTGCGAAAATAAGGAACAGATGAAGTTTAATTTATATAGAATTTGTAAAAATACAAATAACAGTAAAAACTTACTCTAGCTGAAAGGGATGCGGTCGGCGTTGTGGATGATTTTGTTTGGGTAGTACTGGTTGTTATTGTTGTTGTTGTAATAGTTTTATATGGTGTAGTAACGGGTGCTAATATAGCTGCTAAGGTTTTTGGGAGAACCGGACCTTGAGGTCTTGTGGGAGGCTCCTGCCCCTGTAATCCATATTCTATGTACTCAATTAAATGTTGTGGGAACTCACTGAAATGCTGAATTGTCCTGACGTGCTCACAATATGTTTGGTAATCTTTTAAACGGCTCTTAAAACGATCCAGAGCAGTTATGCCAAAATAATACATCTTGCTGCCTTCTGGTTTCCGAAGAGCATCCAATACAAATCTCAGAGCCAATCCAAGCGTCATATAGCTATTAACTAATCCTCTTTCAATGATGCCACCAAATAACTGTGCTGTGATTTGTAATTCCTTATCAGGATATTGAGGGAAAAAGCGGTATTCCTCGAACAAGTTTCGTAGCATACAATTGAACACTTCCCTTTCTCTTTTACTACCAGAATCTTGAAATTTTTTCAACATATCTAGAACTTCGTCAATTGATAAAGTAGGATGTGGCGGATGATTGTATATACGTTGGAAATAGCTATTCGCTTCATCCTCGATTTCTTTCGAAACATTTTGTGCCATGTCAGGAAATAAGTTCGATGTTTCGGGTATTCTTGCCTTTTCAATGCCTGCTGGTGGCCCAAGGCGACCCAGACTTCCAATCGTTGTACTACCAGGTAGGACAGATGGTCCTTGTGTTCCAACTGGTCCTGCATGTAATTGAGACGATACTGGCAGGATTGGAAATGAACTTGGAGAAGGTCCCATTAGACGCGAAGGAGAGCCAGGTGCAGACACTAAAGGTCCAAGAGCACCAGGTAAATTGAATGCAGAACTGCTTGGTGGACCAAGACTGGATCCCAAATTCATAGATGCAAGACTTGAACTTAAATTTCCAAGTGAATCTACTTGCTTAGAAGAAAATAGCTATAAAAAATAAATAAAGCATATTTTAATATGCAATAGCATATTAATCAGATTTGTGTATGCGACTGAATAAAGTTAATATATTTACCGGTCCTCCTAATGTAGCTGGATTAAATGATTCTAATGTCCGATGTCTTAAAACTCCTGGCGGTGGGGGTCTACTCATTGTACTCTTGCTCAACATGAGATTACAGTTTTGTACCATAGTCATTATTGCCTCTGAACACTCTTGAGAAACACCCCTGTAACAGGAATTTAAGAATTGACTGACTGTTTTCAAATATTTAAAAATTTTTTTAAGAACTATGTAAAGAGGACCTAACCCAGCACACACTTGCAAGCAAGCAAGCATGGTTGTCAATGTTTCTTGAGGAAGTTGACTTGCTTTTGGAACTGTCAAATCTTCTTTTATACCAGGTCCCATCACCTGTGGGCAACGTCTTTGTAAAAACTTTACACAAGCGGTAACGAAAACTTCACCCTGTTCTCTGATTTTGTCTGTTAGCCATTTTTCTAATTTTAAGTATTCTCTTCTTGATGCTAAACACGCCAGATCAATAACAAACGGATACGACTGAGCGGTAAGTAAGTGACTCAATGCTTTGAGATCTTGAGCAACGTCCAGAATACGGGACAGTCGAGTTTGATCGTGATCTCCGCGTATGTACCATTCCGCCATGGCATGCATAATAATGGATTTTATTTTAACAGCATTTCCATGCCACGCATGATGTAAAATAACAGCAGAATTCGGATGATTTCCAAGAAAAATAGGCATCAATGTACTAAGCAATTCTTGTCTCAATATAGTAGTAGGTGCATTGATTTGTAATAACGCCAGTACAAGAACATCAGGACAGTGTTGAATGGGCCATTTAAATATTTCTTGAACCGATACGTATAGCCCTCTTTCTGCCATGTGTAAAAGTAATTCAACAACAAACAAGGATCTCCATGTTTGTGCTTCCTTACTATCACTTTCTGGCGCTGCTTTCAACACATCCACAGTTACAGAGTGATACGGATAATCGGCGAAACAAAATATGTCTGGGCACTTCAGAATTTGTTGTACTAGAGAAAATTGTCCTTCTACATTGTCCCAATGACGATAAAAAAGTTCTACAGGAAACACATCAGGTAAATATCCTTGATTTTGTAATCCCAATCTTAAGCCAGTCATTAGTAAATTCAATCCTTGTCTATCTTTAATCATAAATTCAGCATGGTCCAACTTAACTATCACATCATTCCAAGACAGTGTAGACTGCTGAAAATATATAATTACCTTTGTAAATATTGATGAAATGCGTGATTAATTCTTACTCCTATTATTATTATTATTAATGTTTCAGCAAATCAGAATTTATTTATTGTACTTACAATTTCTTTTAAAGCTTGAATAAACACTTCAACATTCCATGTACTAGGAGCAGCATTATCCACAGATTTTTCTTTATTGGCGTCTTGTGTTGCTCCTGAATTACCCCAATATGATTGTAAACCACCAACATCATCAAGGTTACTACAAGTTCGTGCCATATGACCTAGAACTCTTGCAGCACATGCTGGAGATATTTCTCGAGCACCTAAGCCAGCTAAGGCTGATCTACATTCTTCGACACTGCTAGTAAATCCATATCCTAATTCCATAATCAATTCTACTAGAGAATTTGCATCCTGAAAAGCATATATTACAAAATATTAAAAAATTTACTGTTTAATTCCATATAAAAGTTATGAAGAGACAAACATGATTTATTTTACCATTTGATTGACAGCCATGTTTAATTCAATTTTGGCTTGCGGAGTTTCCCCGTTGTCTGGATACAAGAGTGGTGCTAGCACCACTGGTACCAGCTCACGGGGAAAATCGCGCCTTAAATTCTTGAGAAATTTTTCTTTTGCTTCTGATGAAAGGCCAAATTGATTGGCTGTGTATAAAGCTTGTGATAATATAAGGTGAAGAACTTCAGGTAACGAATCGTGTAATCCTTCCTCGTGATGCTTATTGTTCGTCTCAGAGTTGATATAATTTTTAATCAATTCAGGCAGCTGTTTTTGCACGTGCTCTAGGGCTAATGCACAAATTTCAGAATTCTCAGAATGCAGCAATGCTATCGCAAATGCAACTTCTTGTACCAGAGTTAAGCCAAGTACCTTTTTCAAACGTAAAAAAAACTTTGGCGATGGGTTCAAAGTCTGTAAAAATGAATGTTTTTCATTATACAGAATATTACAAAATGAAAGGACTGTTTTTATCTATTTATATATATATATATAAATATATATAATATAAAATATATATATACATATGTACATATACATATATATGAATATTTGTAATGATGACCTTAACCTAAATAAGAAGTAAATTAAAAAAAAACCTTTTGCTGGTGAAATGGATGATCTATAGCAAAGCACAGATTAGAAATAAAAGAAGGTTTGCTAAGAAGATTAGTACACTCTTGCTTCAGAAGTTGCACTTGAAAATAATCTTTCGCACTTAATTCTGGTGGTTCTCCTGTTGAAAAATCTATGCACGAGAGTAAAGAGCGCAGCAAGTGTCTGTCTGCCTCCAGACCCTTCCGCAGCACCAACTACAATATAACAATGAGTTTTAAAATAGGTTAAACTATTATTATAGTAAATATCTATATAAAAATAAATGTATAGAACAGGAGCTCTGTCATATAACTAGATTTTCAACAATAGAAGTATGAAAAAAGAAGATTGTAGAACATCCAAAAATATCTAAGGGTAATGTAAGTAGATAAATATTTATTTGTTGGGTAAACAACTAGATCTTCGTGTTTAATGACTGATATATGCATGTTAAAAGACGAAAAAGAGCTTCATCGTTCGAAATAATACGTTGGAACGGATACAAATCACGAAAAGAGACTAAGTTCAAGGTGTATTTCATGCCGCGTAAGTACTAAGTTACCAATAATAATGAAATAGGTATGAAAGCTTTGACATAAATTTGCCGTTAATTTTCATAATTGGATAGTTTTTCTTAATGAGAGAGCTCAAATGAAATCGACAATAATGTTCACGAAGCATATTGCGCTGTTTCGAGGACGGCGTGTGATGAACAGAAAGTGGAAGGGGAGGGCATAAGAGATGCAGTAGTACAACAGGTTTTTTGTCTACTTACATCTGATATTTCTTGGCAGCTGTCCCGAAAATTTTTCTTATTTAAATTCGCAACCAAATAACTGATTTGTGACAAAGTAAAAGACAACGAGTCCAGGTTCATAGTTCCATGAATACGACCTCGAAAGCTTCAAACGTGTTTGAAGCTTTCTTCGGTATCCACGAATTGCCTCCCCGGAGTCTCTCCTCGAGCATGAAATGCATGAAGCATAAAGCATGAAAACTACATTGGCACAGTCCTGCGACCAACATTGGGATTAATATTTTAGAATACAATTTCAAATCGACGTCATGGCGAGCACAACAAGATAATACCGAAAACGTAACACCACTCCAAGATCACACCATACAATCAGTCACACTCTACTGGTCTCTTTTCCATCTACTTCGGTAGACCTCTACTTCTACAAGACAGCCGGTTCGGTGTTTCTAGAATCGCCACTAGAGTGCGTTAAATGTTCGTACTAAACCTTATCTTTGAAATTCTCATATTTTATATTATTGGTTATATCGTAACTGCTATGTATTTTTGTACGCGTTCGATCACATGTAATAGTTCGACTCAATATTGATGATATTAGAAACCGTATACGATAAAGAGTAAAATTAGATTTGCTCGGATTTTGATTAATTAATTCTACTGACAGGCTGACAAATCTCAACATTACTGCGTCTTCAGTAATCGTAGAAGTATAAAAAATTACTAGAATATATTTTAAAATATTAGTCGAAATTGTCATTTTATATACTTTTTAGTATTAGCATTAAATGAGTATATAGAAAATGGAAATTAATTAAAATATTGAATAGTGTATACAGGATGTTACAAAAATATTGTACTTCCTTGAAAAACGTAATCTCTGAGGTCATTTGAAGTAACTCTTTCCTTTGCAGAAATGATCTCCGTAGCTTTGTTATAGAGTTCTTAACGAAAAACACGGATCAATCAGACTGCAATTATAATGAAAGAATTCCAATTTGACCAATATCAACATCAATATCCACTCTAGCTGCGTTTTGATTGATCCGTGTTGTTCGTTAAAAACTCCTTTACAAAGCCACCGATTTCATTTTTTCGAAGACAAAAGTTACTTCAAATGATCTTAGAAATTGTCCCTTTTAAGAAAGTCTAATAACTTCAGATTACTCTGTAAATAAGCATATTTTAGATATGTAATTGTTTCTCATTAGCATTACATGATTTAAGGGACAAAAGCACGATGCTATAAAGAAATGGACATTTTTTCCTATTTGCTGTTGTTGCATCCGTGATGCAATGATGAAGAGTATTATTAACTGCATCATGAGATGATTGAGATAATAATATGTTATTAATAAGATCATTTTGTTTTCGTTCTTATTTTTTGGTAGTTTGCTACTGTTTAATTGTGTGTATATAGTACTACGTTACAGTCAAAACGAAATATTTAGAATTTTTTGGTTGAAATAATAAAACGTTGGAGAGAGCAGAAAAAACTTAATTTTTCTTTTATTGGTTAATGGCTACAATAGTGATAATTCTTTCTATCGTTTTTTTCAGATTTGTACATTGATAAATGAATCATAAAAAGGTGAAGGGGGGATGCAGTTGATATTATGAAGACGATATAGAGACTACTGAATATGTCTAAACTTCACGGTTCTGGGGACTTTCATCTTACACACGTTTATAAGAATTTCAAGGATGTTATTTTTTAATATGTCTGAACATGTTGTTTTGCAAATGTAAAGTTAAGTTCAGTACGTTCGGTGTCATAGAATGATTTATATATTTATATTTATAAGTTATTATTGTTAATTATTAAATTCGAAATGGCAACATCTACATTAAAACAAGAATCATATGAAAGAAAGAAGGTGAAGAAAAAACTGAGGTAAGTTTTGTTTTAATACTGCTTTATGTAAAAATTTGTTCACAACTAGAATATAAGATTCATCGTAAGTTTTGTAAGTTTAGTTGTTAAATTGTTTGAATACCTTGTTTTTGTTTAAGCAAGGCACAAGTACAGTTAGCAATAATTAAGAAGAAGAAGTGCGATGCTAAGGCTCTTGCTATTGTCGAACAGCTTTTGGAACCTAACATTGATGTTCAATGGCTTTTAGATAATGTAAGTGATCAACATGAAGTATTCATGACATTAAAGTTTTACATTAGCGTATTCTTTTTTAGTTAATGTATATAAATAAGTGTCATATGGAAGATGTGATTGAAGAAAGAGCTGTTATCAAATTATGCGGCTATGTATTATGTTCGAATGCATTAGTTGTGGTTATCAACCAAAAATACCACATTTCTACAAAACAAAATAAAGTTTATGATGTTACACGACGTAAAAACTTTTGTAGTTCACACTGTTATGGTGCTTGTAATTATCTTTTGGAACAAATGCTAACGAGTCCTCTTTGGTTAAGAGATAAAGAAGAGATACCAGATTTTAAAGTTTTACCAGCTAAAGATGTGTTACAGCGAAGTACACCTGGAGATGAAATACATGTAATGGATACTACTACAATATTAAATCCTAATAGCAAAAACAATCTTATAAACCATAATGAAATGTGTAAAAATTTAGAAGAGATTGAAACTACAGAAATTCAGAATGACAAATATATGGTAGCTCAAACAAATAATCAATGTAATGTAATAGATAATAATGACCCAAATATCAAAACTACTGAAAAATATGATAACAGTGAAACAGATTTTATTCAAGATCAACCTTTGTTGAATTCCATTGAAACTTGTGATTATACAAAAGATAAATTAAGAAATTTAAAACATAATACTAATGATACTGAACAGTATGTAAATGATATGACTGAACAAGAACCTAGTTTGCAAGATAATATTGCATTAGATAATATAAAACTTCAAGATAAAAAAGAACTACAGAGTGATGATAAGAATCAAAGCAAATATAATATTGAAGTTCAAAACGAGTTATTAAATACATTGGAAACAACATGTAACATGTCAGTTGTTAAAGAAAATACAGTTATTAGTAACACAAATGATTTACAAAATGTAGAAAAGAAGAAATGTAGAAAGCACAAACAGAAAAATCGTACTGAAGAAAAACAACTAAACGAGTTTTATAATCTAACAATACACATTGAAGAGAACATAAAAGAATGGATTAACGAAGATACAATTTCCTTATTATTAGGAGATGAAGAATTAAAATGTAAATTATTAGAGAAAGTATATCAACATTACAGATATAATCACTTGTGCAAAAAATTAAATAAATTGCAATTAGAAGATGAAAAAGATGATGTAGAGTTAATAAAAAATACTTTGAAACCTACACCACATTTGTCTATGCTTCAAGAAGAAGGAAAAAAACTAGAATTAAAAGTAAGTATAGTGTAGTTAGTTGTTTAATGTAAAATAATACAATGTATATTTGTAAATATATAAAAGTATTATTTTTAGGTGAAAGCATTCTTTAAAGGAAGCACAGTTATAGAAGTGCCTGAATGTACTACAGAAAGTACAGAAAAGTACAATGATTTTGCTAATGTGTTACCGTTAACAGATGCGCATGCCCCTAAAGCGCTTCGACGACGAATCTTTTTAGATAAACTTAATAAAATGTAAAGTCAATTTTTATGGTTTCCTATATTATATTAAATTGTTATCTTTGTTAAATATTATTCATCTTTTTTCTTTACAGATTGCCAGATCTGTTACGAGCATTAGCTGGTAGTAGAGTATCACAATATACATACAATAATGAAAAGAGTATTTTACTTAAAGCATTAGTTAATACTTTTTCATTATCAGCTAAAAATATTATTTTCAAGACTGCTGAATGGACACTTGTGGGTCTTCTCATTCTTAAAATGTAGGTATTCTGAATACATTATTATACATGAAATGTTATTTACTTTTAAATATATTTTCAGGTTGAGCATGATAGATCCAGAACTAAAAAAATTACTGTTAACTAGACAGGCATCAATGTACATTTCCATGATATTAATGTCTTATAAACTGGATTCACATTATTTAGACAGATTAATAATGGAGTTAACTAATGTTACGAAAGTAGTTGACACTGATGATATTCAAAACTAATCTAATATTTTAGATTATTTACATCATTTGCATTCTATCGTATGTATTACTTATATTAGGAGCTTTTGAGCGATATTATTGTATAATATAACCGTTTTTATATTCATCGAATAATGAAAGTCAAATGAAAATAGAAAATACATATTTTTGTGTTATTCTTTACAGTCATATGAAAATACAAAATCCGTATTACTGTTTGAATTCATAATTTTCGCATAATAACACATGTACAGAGTCAAATACATAATTGTTAGCAAGTCAAATTATTAAACCATTTTCGTCAATGTTTTATCTATTAAACCTTCAATTTTGCTGTTATTACAATGAAGATGGTGTGGGAACACCAGTGAGAGGAGAAGGTGGGCAATCAAGGCCTAATGTATCCATTTGTGGAGTTGTTGCTAATTGATCCTCTGTTGAACGATTTCCAATTTTTTCACGTAAAGCTTCATAGAGACTATGCACAGCTTCATTATGCTGAAACAATAGAAACAATGTAATGAGAGTATATATATATATTACATGTATATTGTCTTTATATTCTTTTTTCTAAAAGTTCGTAAAGATACCTGACTAGTTGGTTGAAGTGCTTTCATCAGTGTATGTAATCGTGTTGGTGGTAATTTTGGATAAATATACCAAAGCAGTTTTAATAAATGACGTGTAACATTATCTCTGCCAAGACCTGCTAGGAAAAACTCATCGAATATAACTGTACAGAACGATTCGTTTGAAAATTCATCAGCCATGTTTAATATCAATAATGATACCTGTAATATCATGACACATTTCACCATCTTACATGATACAATTGTAATAAATAGAAGTGTGCAAGAACTCGAAAATGACAGGTTGGAACGAGATTGATCGAGAATTTTATTAGATTTTTAAGAATATTCGGATTTTTTAATATATTGGGAAATCAAAAAATTCTTGCGAGTCGCAAACCCGTCTCCACCATCGGATACTCGGATATTTTCGTGTTTTTGTACACCTCTAGTAATAAACGGAGTATGTTTATAAACAGTATAACTTTAAATTTCATTATACCAATGTATGTAAAAATGGATCTTCAAATGCACGTTGTGCTTGACAATTTGGTAAAGTAGCTAAAACCCTCATTAATCCTCTAGCATCGCCTCTTCCTCTTCCAACACCACCACCTCCTCCAACATGTAATGCATAATACATAGATAAAACAGCAGCAACTCCTGAAAGTTGTGCATACGCTTGACAAGCATCAGGAGGTGGACCAGAATGTTCTATTATAGCAATTGCGCTTTCCCTTTCATCAGGTGGGAGTTTACAATTTAATTGTCTTATTTGATCATCAACCTGAAAGGTGAATTATTTGCTCGTTGATTGTGCTAAAAATATTTAAAATATTTAAAACATTATTTTACCATTAAAGACATAAGTGCTGGTAGAAACTTTGTAACAACTTGACTATCCAACTTTGGTTCCTTGAAATCTTGTGAATCAATCATTTGCCAGGCGGACAAACCCAATGCAAGCATTCTTAGCAGTAAGACTAGAACTGCATTTTCTCGAGGCAATGCCTCACCATTTATTAGATGAAGAGCAATTTTAATAGCACTGCTAGCAAGGAAGTTTACGGCATATGGATCACACAATGTCATACTTAAGTCACCTAATACTTGTTCTTGCCCTCTCTATAATAAACTATATATCATTTCACTTTTCTACCTTAAAAAGTAATTATTGTCAAATAAAAACATTGTGCTTTATACCTTAATGCTATCCAGAAATCCCTGTAATTCACGGGACCTTTTAACATCAACATTTTTTTCTCTGATACATGCATCCAAACACCAAGTAAATTTATGACATGGATCAACAGATATAATGTCTTGAACCTAAACATTGTTTGCATAAAACAGTACTACTTTTGCCTCTCTCATTTTTTTATAATATTTATTATTTGTAAGAAAAATATTAACTAGTAATAATGTTAACATCCTCTATAACAATAGTATACTGACCTCTAAATCATGTAAAGCCATTAATAGTTCCGCCCTTAAGGTGCAGTAATGTATATTCTTTGTACGTAAAAATAATGTCCTTAAAAATTGTAATACCATGTCATACAGTTTTACACTATGTCCGATCATATGAGCCAATTTTTGTACCACCTCACCTTGTCTCCTTACCTAGTTACACAAACCATATAGTTCTATAATGCTTAATGCTTCTGTATATTAACCCTTTGACTGCTATGGGCACATATATGTGTCCAGTGAAAACCATTGGTGTGGCCTATGGACGCAAATGCGCGCTCGGCAATGGCTTTGGCTGTTTACTGCTGTCTCATGTGTAATGTCGCAAATTGTTTCTCTTGTATATGTCCAACACTCGCCGAAATCTCATACCTCGTTGCAGTGGAGAAAGTAATAGTAATTGGATTGTGTACTATATTATAATGTGTTAATATGCCACTGATAAGATCCACATTGCGTGCAAAAGTATTCAGTCCCCAGCGATCGCTACTGCCGGCCGCACACCGCTCACACGAAGCACTTCAATTTAGAGCAGTTAACAGTCAAAGGGTTAACTGATTATATTTTTAAGCAAATTTAAATTTTTTTTGTAACTTCTTACTTTTACTCTTGAATAGGCAAGTTAAAAATCCAAATATGTATTGAACAGTGTCATTTATAATATACCTTGGGAGAAGGTGTGAAGAAAAGGCTATTTAAATTTCTATGATCAAATAAAATTTGTTCTTTTTCAATAATATATCTACTGAACAATGGAGAAACCTCATCTCCGAACAGACTTTGATTGTCTTTCCAAATTTGTCGTTTAACTTCTGTATCAGCATCATTGTATAATTCCTTTTCTCTAACAAGTACCCGTAAATATTTATCTTCTATGTGCGGTGTATTCCTTAAAATACACATAACAACAGGCCTCAATGCTGAAACTCTAACAGCTGCAAAACTTTTGGATAATAATTCTTTCAATCTTCTGTCCCCTGATGGACCTTTCTGATCTGCTCTTTCTGTTCCTATTTCGTTGATCCTTTTTATGAGTTTTTCTCTTAATTCTTCAAGAACTGATGCATGAAAATCTAATCTTCTTACACCATGAAGATCAAGTAAAGGTAACATAGGTCGCAATGATGGTAATAAAATACCATTTTCTAACTGAAATTCTTCTATTGCTTTCAGTGGGTCTGTGCAACTTGTTAACGCATCTCTTAAAAAAACTTGTCCAGCTATTCCAAGATCTTCCAAACCATTCCCGCTTTCACAGTTATTTTTGACAGTATTCATTTTAATCTTTCCCAATATATTATTTGCTCATGAATAGCTTATGTATTTCGAGTTTTATGTTAGTTATATGAAAGTCGTAATTTATTTCGTTACACTAAATGTATTCCGAAACATTTTTCATTTTAAAATGACGTTTATAAAATAGTATTTATTAAGCGTAAGTTTTATTTTGTTTTGATCACTTCACACGTAACACTGTACACGATTCTATTCTATGTACTCTATGTTGTACAGAAGTATTGGAATTTCTTCATACTCAAGCACAATGACTCCAACAATGGGAAATTTATATACACGTACAAACAGAATCAGTTTATACTGAGTTTGGTATGACAATTATTTTCTTCATATAATAATACACATTTTTTAAAAGCATAACTTCATGCTCAGTTCATAGGCGTTACAGTAAAAAGCAAATTATGAATAGAAATAAAGCGTGTATACACGTTGTCCTCTCTTTGCGAAGTAACCTTATAGGTGTAGGAACGTCTCTATGTGGATATGTATATGTAACTGTATTTAGATGTGTGTATACAATATATATATTGTAATACATATACATATACACATCATATTACCTGCATAAATGTGTGCGTGTACGTGTGTGTGTGTGCGTGGTGTGTGTATAGATAATACGAATACAGCATCAGATGAATATATGCGATGTATGAAGATTAAAATTATACGGAAATTGTGTCTTAATCGTAATTATTTTGAATATGTTGCAAACAAAAGTGTAAATAAGACCTTGCATTCGAATTTATCATAAATTCATAAAGCGAATAAACAAATATAGAAAAGAATAAAACGTATTCGACAGAGCTTTTTCAATAAAAAAAATAGCGTCGCAGGTTATATTTTCATTGACAATGGCACAGCCAACAGCCAGTGGAACATCTTCCCGACGACATATGAGGGAACATGATGTTAGTTTACCATCCTCTTCACGGTATGTGGATAGTGAATGGAAAACCAAAGAGGTGATTGTTTACTACTCTTTGCTTCTGACATTTAACTTTTGAAATCTGTTTTTTTTTAATTTGTGTAGAATCCACTATACTTTATACAATACAACAGTGTAAAGAGATACCTTCTTACCTTCCTTTTCACAATTTTAATGCTGTCAATGAACCGATAAACTCTATTTATTTTGATATACGTTAAATGGTCAATTTGTATAAAATTTTATCTTATGTTAATTTGTTTACTAGATTAATCGTTTTAGGCTTTACGTCAAAGGGAACTCGAAGAAGCACGAGCACGAGCAGCTCAAATGGAAAAAACAATGAGGTGGTGGTCTGATTGTACTGCAAATTGGCGTGAGAAGTGGAGTAAAGTACGCATCGAAAGAAATATATCGAGAGAAGAAGCAAAAGTGCTTAGATCAAAATTAGAAATTGTTGTAAAAGATGCAAATAGTTACAAACACGAGTGTCAAGAACTCAAGCTACAAAATGAACAACTTAAAAAAGAAATGGAAAAGATACATATGATATTATTAAAACATGCAGGACAATTTGACCAACAAATTTTTACAGTTTTAGAATCAGATCCACAATTACGGAGTACATTAGGTATAGAGGAACTTTTAAAGTTTTACAATAATGTAGAACACAGTGAAAATGTTAATTCTCAAAAGGATTTACTTACATGTAAAACTTCATTAGAAGAATCTAATATGTGCCCAGGAAGTCATAATATTTTACCAGATAGAGAAATCGAAGAATATGTATTGCAAGGAGCAGTACCAAAGCATGCTGTAGAATTATATAAAGAAGGTTCTATAAATTCATTGGGTAAAGATATTGCAAGATTAGTTGCAGATTCTAGTTCACTAGACATTAATGTAGAGAAACATCAGACTTCTTTACAAAATGATGAATCTTCTGCTCAAAAAATACTGATGCTTCAGTATAAACTAGACGAAGCAACAAAGACAATTTCTACAGAGAGAGAGTAAGTTTTTGTAATGACAAGATCTTGTTTATATTTTGCAATTGTATTATAATTGTATCAACTTTCTTATTAGGGAAAAAAATTCTTTGCATCGTGGTATAGAAAAATTGAAGGCAGAAATAATACAACTACGTAAACAATGTGATGATTTAGAAGAAAGTAAAGCGAAAGTTATGAGAGATCTACTTGAGTTAAAAGATCGGTTTCACATTGAACTTGGTGACATGCAAGCTAATTTAATTGATGATTCTTCAAGTAGGGATAGTATGAATCGTCGTTTATCAGAGCTTAGAACTAAAGTAGGTTTTACTACATAAATATAAAGAAAGTATTTTCATTAGTAATAATTATTTATTGATAATTAATATGAAATTTTAGTTAGAGAAGCTTCAAGCCGAAAATGCCGCAGAATGGGGAAAACGAGAACGTTTAGAAACAGAGAAAATTTCATTGGAACGAGAAAATAAGCAACTTCGTAATGAATTACATGACTTACAAGAAAGAATAGAATCGCGACGGTCACGGCCAGTTTCTACATCTGATAGTGATACAAGACAGTTGCAACAAGAACTTTTAGTTAGAAATACGGTTTGTATTCACAATTAAGATTGTAGTTTCTTTTCATGGCCTTCACTATGATTTATTTTATGGTTATAGTGATTTAAATTTCTTTGTCGTTTATAATTGCTTAAAAGAAAAATATAGTATTTTTTGTATGTCTACATATTCTCCAATAGCTCTATATGGACATCAACATAGTAGAATTTTATTTTGATTTTTAAGAAGTTAATAACATACATATTTAGTAGATTCTGTTCGAAATATTTGTCTCGAATTTAATTCGATATTATAGTGTAAGGAGTTAGCCAACTACTACAATATTTATTGATTGAATGAAAAATATTATTAGATATTAAAAAAATCTTTGGAAGAAAAAACAACTGAACTTTTGCATGCAATAAGAAGATCAGAACAGTATGAAGCGGAAGTAAAACGAGTTAGAGCAAGAGTGGAAGAATTGAAGAAGGAATTAGCTACAGCTCAGGATGAAATAGACATTGCAGTTAATAGTGCTCGTAAATTGCAACGTGTAAATGAAGATCTATTAGAGCAATTAGAATCTGCTAATGTACAATTGGAACATTTCCATAACAGGTGAACAGTAAAGATATTTATTACTCCTTTAGCGATATTGTGTACAATTAGTTTTTCAAAGTATTTTATAAAATCGGTTATGTGAGATGTTACTAATGTTTACTTTGTTATTAGTACTGATCCCTACGTGGTAGATCTAGAAGAGAATACTGAAGAGAAATTGTGTCTAACAAATGATGGCAAAGTAATAGATGGTATGTCTTAACACTTTGACATATGTAATAATTGAAAAACAGAGTAACCAGTTTCTAAATGTTGTTTCAGAGTATGGATCTCCACAAGCTTAGTATTCATATTATAATAATGACACTACATTTGATCTGTGTTACAAATACGAAGTTGATAAATTGGGAACTGCTTCTTTCGAAATTTTTTAAAACGAATACCAGTCATCATATTTAATTAAGTACTGAGTACTTTTTAATTAGTTAACTAAATGAATATTAACAGCATAAGTAATCATTTAATTTATTTGACAGGTGAGCTTAAATAACAAACAATTACTGCCTATTCCAGTATTGTATTAATACTTAAAATTCATAGAATATGTTCTAGATTTATATTATTTACTTGTCTTTCTTTTTTTAGTTTTATATATTTATATTTTGTACCCTTTGTATTTTAAAAACTTTTTTGAAACATCTACATTTGTAAAAATTTCACATTCCAGTGTATTATTTTTCACTTATTTTTATTGTATGTGTATAAATATTGTATATACTTAAACTATCTATGTAATTATAAATTTTGCCTCTTACCTAAAGATCGGTAAAGTTGAGAAACTAGTGACAACCTTTACCTTCTATGATACCTGATATTTATGATTACAGTTTACACGTTGTCACAAATATATGTAAAATACATAAAAACACTTGTGCGAGTATCTATATATGTTATGTAGTAATTAATTTTATGTAGAAGAACTATT
Organism: Agapostemon virescens; assembly: GCA_028453745.1. Classification (NCBI taxonomy): domain Eukaryota; kingdom Metazoa; phylum Arthropoda; class Insecta; order Hymenoptera; family Halictidae; genus Agapostemon; species Agapostemon virescens. The sequence continues at coordinate 8,771,142 of CM052094.1, forward strand.
ATTTAAATTCGCATTTGTCCCTAAATTTAAGGAAATATGTGCTGCATATATTTATCACTTAATGTAATTTACAATTGATGGAGTATAAGCAAGAGAAGCCTTTATTTGTTTCATATATGTTTTATTGATAAAACTAGATAAATACTAGTAACCGATGTGTTGTTATTAAATCGATAATGATGTACATTCAGTACGATTACCTCAATAAAAATTATATATATATATATTATATATATTTATATAATTATATATATATTTATATATATTATATATATCTATACATACTATATATATATAGTATGTATGTGTGTGTGAGAGACAATAGAAGTATGACGTACATTCATAAAGTGTATGAACGATCATAAATATTTGTGTTTGTAATTGATAAAAGAATATAATAGTTTTAATTGCAATAAAAAATATCTTTAGTATTAATATACTGCGGAGTAATGTATTGAAATAAAGTGAAAAGAAAATTTATTATAGAATCAATAACATCCGATTAACATTTCACTGGAGTACCATCAGGATGTTTTGGTATTTTTGGTTTGCAAATTTTACTCCTACCATTAGATCCGTATACAATATTGCAGGAGAATGTAAAATATCCACAAGTAGAACTTTTGGTATAATAGCGATGCTCATACTTTTTTGGCGAATTTTTACCATCCATTTTCCCAGCAAAGCTGTTCGTTATGGTGTAATAACTTGGTTTTATTTGATCGTTTGCGGATTTGGAATAATCTGTGGACATTTGTTGATTTTGATGTTGAGAATGATTATGTTTTTGATGCTTTCCTTTAGTCAAAATACGATTTTCAGCTAATCTTTCATGGTTTGTTTTGAATGATCTAGTTTCTGAGCTTGGCGATTTATTCTCACGAGTGGTGGTTATCGGAGATAGAGAAACCGTTTGAGATTGAGATTTTCCGTCACCATGAGCAACAGTTTCATCACCAGCTACAGATTTTACTCTTCCACGAAATCCAGGTGGTATCGTATATCCTGACAATGACTGTCCTGGTTGAAGCATATCTTCAGGCTGGCCCATCGTGGAGTCCTGATGCACAGGAACATCGTATTGATTTCCAGATGCGATGTGTACCATTTGTGATTGATAATCACTATTATTCTGCTCCATAACATAATTTTTGGAATATTTTGCATTTGAAGCGTGTACCTGTGACGCGTCATAATCATTCTCATCATATTCTTCATCATAATCATACATGGTATCATCTGTCTGAAATCTTTCGCCAGACTGATTTTGTTTATTTGCTACGTTTTCAGAAGTTTCTCTTGTTGGGCTGGCGAAAACTGTCTTTCTGGAACTCGAACTTGGCTGCAAGCCCTGCGAAGGTTTACCTTGGTCGTAATCGACATCGGAAGACGTATTTGTTACCGAACTTTCATTATTATTTGTAATTTGTGGATTATCGTATGGTTTAAAGGGTTTAAATAAATCTGTCAGGTTGAACTTAAATGGTTGCCTAGAAGCTGCTGCTCCGGATCCAGATCCTGCTTGCGCCGCGCCAGTATAAGTGATTCCATATTGAAAAGATCCTTCGAGTTGAGATTGAGATTGACCTCTATGCATACCACTTTGAGCAGAAGCTGTACCACCACCATGGAAAGGTCTTGAATGTCTCTCAATTTTCTCATCGGTCTTAAGGTATGGTTGGAAACCAATTTGAGCTTGACTCGACGTACTTCCTTCTCCATTCGCTTGGGCATCTGCCATTCCACCTCTGGAACTTGCTTGTACCTGAGAATTAGTGCCGTGATTCCATCCGCTGCTCTGCGCACCTGTTGATGTGGCACCTGATTCAGAATCTAATTGAACTTGGGCTTGACTTTTCCCATAGCCACCTGATCCTTGAGCGTTACTCGTAACACCTTCTTTACTACCAGTAATTTCAGTCTGTGCACTTTTATTGATATCACTGCTACCAGCTTGAGCAGAGAACGATCCAGAACCGCTATATGTACCTGTTACTTGGGATTGTGCTGTTCCTTGTCCGTATGTTCCTTGAGAAGATGCACTCGCTTGTGTTCCCGAGTCTAACTGTTTCACAGAACTAGATGCTTGAGAATTTGAGTTATCATCTTCAACGGATGGAGAACTACCAGGTTGTTGGTAATACTGGCTGACTTCTCCCGTGCTAGTAGGTCTCGTTCCAGGTGGATATTGTTGTCCGATACCTTGTACTCTTGTTCCAGTCACGTCTGGAATAGTATGACCTTGCACACCTTGCCATGTTGTACCGCCTGGGTATTGTCCTTGCTGTACTGGGTAAGGAGAAGGAACTGTTCCAGGTGTATCTGGATAATGAATGACTCTTCCGTCAGGTACCATTTGAATTCCAGGTTGAATCCCATTTGGACCAGTAGGTGCAATACCTCCGGGGTAATTTAGTTGCGGAGAAACGCTTCCTGCAGATCCTGTGTGAGCAGCTCCAGGATAAGTATCTACATTTGTTGGTACTATTATTCCTGGATAATTTCCTGGGTAACGTACAGTCTCTCTCATTTGATTTGGTGGTAAACTACCGCCGCCGCCGCCGCCGCCACCACCGCCACCATAAGGCGGCACAACATTTCCAACCCCAGTTATGGTAGTTCTATCACCTGCAGTGGTAGTGCCAGGTGTACCAACGGGATAAGCTACACCAGGTACCCCACTAGGGTAAGTGACACCACCCCCCGTTGTTGCACCTGGTACACCGACAGGATATACTACACCAGCTCCAGTTGTAGTGCCGGGTACACCACTAGGATAAGTGACACCACCCCCAATTGTACTTCCAGGTATGCCACCAGGGTAAGTTACACCACCTCCAGTCGTACTCCCAGGTATGCCACCAGGGTAAGTTACACCACCACCAGATGTTGTACTGCCAGGTACACCACTAGGATAAGTGACACTACCCCCAGTTGTACTTCCAGGTATACTTCCAGGATAAACTACACCACCTCCAGTTGTACTTCCAGGTATGCCACCGGGATAAACTACACCACCTCCAGTTGTGGTACCAGGTATACCACCAGGATAAACTACACCACCTCTAGTGGTCGTCGTACCAGGTGCACCACCTGGATACGTAACACCACTTCCAGTTGTGGTACCAGGTACAGTACCAGGATAAACTGCACCCCCTCCAGTTGTTGTACTGCCGGGTGCTCCACCCGGATAAACTACACCACCAGGATAAGTAGCTCTACCTCCAGTTGTTGTAGTACCAGGTACTCCAGCAGGATAAATCACGCCACCCCCAGACGTTGTACCAGGTACACCACCAGGGTATGTAACTCCACCTCCAGTCGTTGTCGTTCCAGGTGCACCACCTGGATATGTAACTCCACCTCCAGTTGTGGTACCAGGTATGCCACCGGGATAAATTACGCCACCTCCAGTCGTTGTAGTGCCGGTTACGCCACTAGGATAAGTGACACCACCCCCAGTTGTACTTCCAGGTATGGCCCCAGGGTAAGTTACACCACCTCCAGTTGTGGTAGTGCCGGGTACAACACCAGGATAAGTTACTCCACCCCCAATTGTACTCCCAGGTATACCACCAGGATAAACTACACCACCTCCAGTTGTACTCCCCGGTATGCCACCCGGATAAACTACACCACCTCCAGTCGTTATTGTACCAGGTGCACCACCTGGATATGAAACACCACTTCCAGTTGTGGTACCAGGTACGGCACCAGGATAAACTGCACCCCCTCCAGATGTTGTAGTGCCCGGTGCTCCACCGGGATAAACTACACCACCGGGATAAGTAGCTCCACCTCCAGTTGTTGTGGTACCAGGTACTCCAGCAGGATAAACCACACCACGACCAGTGGTTGTGGTACCAGGTGCACCACCTGGATATGGAACTCCACCTCCAGTCGTTATCGTTCCAGGTGCACCACCTGGATATGTAACTCCACCTCCACTTATAGTACCAGGCACGCCACCAGGATAAACCACACCACCACCAGTGGTTGTGGTACCAGGTGCACCACCTGGATATGTAACTCCACCTCCAGTTGTGGTACCAGGTATTCCACCAGGATACACCACACCCCCTCCAGTCGTTGTAGTACCTGGTACTCCACTAGGATAAGTAGCTCCGCCTCCAGTTGTGGTACCAGATACTGGACCAGGATAAATCACTCCACCTCCAGTTGTTGTACCCGGCATTCCTCTAGGATAAGTAGCTCCATCTCCTGTCGTTGTGCTACCAGGTACACCATCAGGATAGACGGCTCTACCTCCAGCTGTAGTACCAGGCACTCCACCAGGATAAATGACTGCACCTCCAGTTGTAGTACCAGGTGTACCAGGCGGGTAAATTACACTGCCTCTATCCGTTGAACCAGGTACACTACCAGGATACGTTCCTCCTACAATAAGAATAAATTATGTATACTTGCGGCTGAATTTTTATTGTATTAAGTCTGTACATTTGAAATGTCCGATTTCAGAATAAGTTTTATTGTAGAGATACTATTATAATCATAGGTTTGTTATATGTCATTTAACCCTTTGAGGCACGGAATTTTAGAAAATACAACTGCACGTAGCAATTGCAAAATTTCCGGGTGGTTCAAAAAATATCCCACCGTGCATATTCACGCATTAAAAAAGTGGAACACTTTTAATACCACCGTGCCTCCAAGAATTAAAGGTACAAAGCTTATGCTTTAAGTTCTATTTTCAGTTTCTATCCACGTATCGAAATTGTACTTTTAACTACAGTTTACTTCAGTCATCGGGATCATCGTGTACTGTTTTTTCACGAATGAGGAAATAAAAATATTGACGGCAACGTTATGTGACATTTAATTAACACTAGAACCATCGAACCAGTCAAAATGACTGGTTCCTGATTTTTTCGTTTACAATTACTGAAGTTATAAAAAACATTTCTCACCAGAAAGTTTCGAATGAATGTCTTCATTGAAGAAGACATTACGAGGAAAATTGTACGAGATCCGAGTGGATGCGATTTTGTCATTATTACAAAGCAATATACATCGGTCGGAATTATTACTCGATAGTTCTAGTGTTAAAACATAACAGTGAACTAACGCATTGATGATTAAAAAAATTATGAAAAAAGCTTAAATATAAAAATGATAAGCATACAAATAAAGAACGACCAACAAATTTTATTTTTATCCTAGTGTAATCGAAAAACTCGTGATTCCTTGACAGAACGTGATGATTAAAATGGTGGATATTCTATTAGTTAGGGTTTATTTAGAGAAAAGTCATGTTTTCTTTTTTAGTGTTATGTTAATGTTATAAATCGGACATTTTACATGCAATGATCTAATATTATTATTTCATTAAGTTCATTCTTCGGATGCAGTACCATGAGTAAATGTTGTGCCAGTGTCACTTCCAGGGGTAATTAGACCAGGCCCTGCGCCGGGATGGTGTACATATCTTTCTGGTGCAGTTTCACTGGAATATTTCAGGCAGTCTTCGCATCCGGAGCTTCCGAACGACATACTTTGCGCTTGGCCCATGCCACGACTTCCGCCTTCGAATCAGTTACAAATTAAATATTTTCGTTTCTCGAGCCAAACAACGAATCAAATAGAAAATATCTTGAGATACTCACTGACTATGGCGTGGGAAGATTGTTGCGTAGCTTCTGCCTCAGCCTTGCCTTCTTTTTGCTCGTCGTTACCTGTGTTCAAATACTGAGACTGTGTTTGTCCACGAAATCGTCCTCGAGGATATTGAACTTGTCGTCGCGAATGAGCCGGACGAAAATTTTCATTAAGTTGCTCTTGTTCCTCGAGCATCGCTTGCCTTTTGGCTCGACTTATCAGCGGCGTCAAAACTACGTCAGCTATTCGTCCAGTTACAATATCATTTTCATCATGCGAAATCACGTTAAAGAAGGGGTCTACTATATGTTCGATCACCGGCACCGTGTTTTCCAATAAAATTAATTCGCATCCGTGACAGAATTCAATTATCCTTCCACCAGCCATTTTCCACGCCTGCGGAAAAATGAATAATAATTTTAATATAAAAATAATGTTGGAAATTGTGTGAATTATGCTCACCTCTAATTTTGTTAGAGCAGTCGTGGATGCATAGAGGATCTTCGATATCTTTCTTTCTATTCCATATCCTGGAAGATCTTCTATAGCAACGCTGTCGTCCATCTTCATCAAGTAACAACTGTTCTCTTCTTTGTCTTTGTACGCTTTAAAGTTCTGGAAGCAATGCGATATATTCGCAAGGTATTTCCACGTATTCGAGTTGCAATCGATGCGTTCATTACCGTATCATAGTCGTAAAATGTCCACCGTTTCAATGGTAAATATTCATCCGTGACAAGTACTCCAAAATCATCGTGAACGGATCGGTCGAACCGCGTTTTTTCCTGCAAAAAAAAAAAAAAAGAGAATAGGAACATGAAACAGACTATTCACTATCAACTTATCACACGAACTTTGATCTTGAAATCATTTTCTCAAGCGGCTCCACACTCTAAGATTTGATTTGTATTAGCAAATTCAACAGATTTTAAAAAAACAACGAAGCGCTACAAATACGAAACTACGTTAAACGAAAATGTTACTGTTAGTGCTAATCTATTAAATATGAACGTATTTCGCCAGAAAATGATATAAACATTTATCTTCACTTTTTATTACAGTGAAATTTCCTAAAATATGAAATAAATGTATAGAATAAATATCGATGTTCCGATAAAGAATTACGGAAGAAGATATTTTCGCGGAGAAAATTTTAAAGCCATAAATTATGAAACGTGTTAAAAATATTTCGAGTTTCTTTGACTTCTTCATTTCGCGGTACTTAGTCATCGGAACACTCAAGACACACGTTCTAGCTTCGTACGGCTTTATTTTTAACATGCAAAATCGTGAATTTTCGTCTGAATGTTTATACGAAATTATGGATCGAGATATTTTGGAATTTGTTAGCAAAGAAAAATGCACTCAAAGCGAGAGTGTCTCGTGAGCACGTCGAATGCCACGAGGCTCGCCGATAGACGATGCTAATAAATTGCTCGAGAATGAATTAACTTAATCAGGTAGATTCACGATCGTAGTGCAAGGTAAACATTTCATTGCGAAGTAGCTAACAATTATTATTGACAATGCTAATCGCTTCTATAACTTATGAGACCTGTGTGAAACGAATAAAAGCCACACCGTGTTCGTCGTATTAAACCTGTCGAGCATTAAAAGAGCGTATTACTGTTTAATAAAAATAATAAGACAGAATTTATTCACACTTTCTGCGGTCTCTATTATAATATATATACTCGAATAAAGGAATCTATCGAATCAAACAATTACAATAAGAAATTAATAACTTACTATGAAAACTCCGAGATCGTTTCTATAACTTATGAGATTTTTGTGGAACGAATAAAACCCAGACCGTATTCGTCGCGTTAATATTAAACCTGTCGAGTATTAACTCTTTGTACTCGAATGGTGACTCTGAGTCACCACTAAAAATTGCCACACTATTATTTAAAACAAGTTCTGCGTCGCTATCTTTTTTGCATCTAAGAGATTGCTAAACATTCAATTGTTATAAGGAAGTTTAACACTAAACCTACCATAAGGGGTCAAATGACCATTTCCAGATTTTCTTTTTCACAAATACTGAAACTATAAAATTATTTTCATAGAAATCGATTTAATAGATTTTTTTATTCCAACGTACATTGTAATGAAAATTGCACAAAATCCAAATTAATTAATTCTTTTCACTTTTCTAAGACAGTATACGCCGGTCAGTTTTAATGCTCGGTAGGTTTAGTGTTAATAGTAAAAAGACCTCATGTGTGTAAGAGAAATAAATAATGTAGACGGCAAATATTCTAGGTCAGAAGGTATACTTTAGTTTTGGTTAAAACGGGTGCGAGTGCAAACGGTTAAAAGTGAAAGCGCGTATTGTTTAATAAAAATAATAAGACAGAATTTATTCACACTTTGTGCGGTCTCTATTATAATATATATACGATTTACAATTACGATAAGAAATTAATAACTTACTATGAATTCCGAGAATGCCGTCCCCAAAGTGAGGATCAGGAAGGCAAGGATCAATCGCATGGTTCGAGCTGAGGTCGCGATCCTCTCTGCGACTGTTCCCGGTTATTTGATGATGATCTAGGTAAGTTGAATCGCTGACTCCCACCAGATACCTCTTCCCTTTTCGTATTCCTCTTCCTATGGCTTACTTGTGCTCGATCTCGCAAAAAGATCAACAGGCACGAAGATTTGGATTAAAGGCGTAGGAGAAGGGAGGAGACGATTTGATAGGAGCAATTCTAAGAAGCATGGCCACGTAAATCATGATGCGAGTGAGTCCGCACTGTTGTAAGTGTTACGTTATCTTCCACGATGTCTAGATCACGTTACAGGAATGCGTTTATGCTCGTCTTCAGGCCGGTTATGTTTTAATACACGACGTACAAACAGTTTGAGAAACGATTCAGAATGTCGACCGTCATTCAGGTGAACACGATAGATTATGTTTCTTTTAAAAAATTGAGGAATCATCTTCGATAATTCCGCTATGAGGTGATTTCGTTTAGTCGACGATCTTAGAACGCAATGGAGATCTTTCAGTTTGTTCCCGTTTTTTTAGATTTGGAGAATCGTTTGAAATGATTAAGAAAATGTTGACGTTAAGTTCGATTTATTTCTGTAGCAATTTGAGTAGTTTGATTTAATTTAAATGTTTAATTATTGTTACCAATGATAATTAAATTGCTCTGTCGATTGACGGGAACAGAAATTGTTGCAGTTGTAGGCATTAGGAGATACAAAAATTTTATATCATATATCTTTATGCGCTGTTTATTTGTATACATCGTTTTGGTTAAATTTGTTCTTACCGTAAGCAGACATTAACCGTTAACGGTCCAAACAATTTTTATTTCAAAATGGAGTCGTTGTTTGATCTAGAATAACTCTACTGTCATTGTTTATTTCCTTTCGCGCCTACGAAATTCATTACTATTATTCGTACGTGTAAAACTTCCATTTTTACCGATTTTTTTAAATGCAAACATAGCGGTGTAAGAGTTGTTCTGAATAAAAATGTGGCAATTTCTAATGTCGCCTTAGAAGTGCCATGGGAATGCTAAGGGTTAAAGATTGTTTCTTCATTATGAAGCTCATTAAGTTGAGCAAGCGAAACAGGTAATCTTGTAAAAGTTTTACGAAAAGTTCATTTCCAGTTTTAGATAATACAGAATCATTATCGAAAGATGATGATGGCGTTAGGAAAAAGAATTATTGCAAGCAGAATACTTCTTAACGGTTGAATGAATTAGTTTATATGTTTTGGTGACAATAAATTCGTACATAAATATTTTTAGCAAAATTTTATTTTTCATCGTTTTGTTGTTTTGTAGACTACCTTCAAAACATTTCCTCAACGTCTGCATTCAACAACGTATAAATCCTTCGAAAGCCACGTTATTAATCTATTATTTAAGAGGTCCAAGTTTTCACGAGAAATATTTATTGAACATACTGTTTCTTAACCCTTTGCACTCCAAGCAATTTTAATTCCTAACTCCGAAACATCTTTCTGTCCTAGAACAATTTCATTGCAGGTGCTTCGTTTCCTTTCGTGCATATCAAATTTGTTACTGTTAATCGTACGCCAGGCACTATAGTTTTTACTAACTTCTTAATTACAAACATTTGTAATGTACAAATTGTTTTCAACAATAATCTGACAATTTTCAGTGCCGCCTCAGAGGAGCTATCGGAGTGCTAAGGGTTAAAATTCAAAATAGTGTAATTTCATGCGTTCGTTCTGATATGCGCATTCGCGCCATTTTCATTATTTAAATACAAGATTCTTTGCGTTATCTTCGGCTGCACGCAGAACTCCGTTGGTGATAGTACATGAAATTATACCGGATAAGAGTAATCGACATTTCTACAATATTTCGCAGTTTGCTTTATAGGGCACAAATATCTTTCTAATCGTAAACGATATCGCTTAAACTCGGCTTATGTGGCTAGCTGACGGAGATAGATACTTTCCCGTTCGTTGCTCCAATTATGAACTACAAACCATTTGGTAAATACAGAAACTTGTTGTTTGTTCCGCATTGAGACATTATTAATTATCGTATAGTTCATCGGTTCTATGAAGAGATCGATGACTGGGACCGGAATAGTATTCGGCGTATCAATTATGATAGTATAATAATATATATATATATATATATACAATACTATAGTATAATAATATATGATAGTACGTATATAAACTATTTCTCATAGAATATCTGTAAAATAACGTTTATTATAAAGGCACGATTGTATTTTGTACACTTTACTTAGGAAAGTAAAAGTATACCATAACTTTTAATCGTTAGACCACTTCGATCAAATATTAATGATGAATATTTAAATAATTATTATTAATATTTTAAAAAAGGTCTAGCTATTAATTACTAATAGTCGCCAATAGTAAGCAATGCGATCTTATAAACCTAACCCTTAGAGCTCTAATGGCGTCTCTGAGGCGGTACTAACAATTGCCATATTATTATTCAAAACTATTTTTACAGCGCTATGTCAGTATTCAAGAAATCGGTAAAAATTGCATGCACGACAGGAGACAAACCATGTATAATGGAACTATAAAATGTCTATAAAATGTCTAAATGTTGGAATTAAAATTGCTGGGAGTGTAAAGAGTTAACACAATACGATCCGAGCTGTTGCATCAGTACACAAAAATTTACATAACTTTTAGAATGTCAAATAGTGATTTATGAAAATTTAAGCGAAGGCTTTTTATATAGTAATTATTTTGCATTTAAGTTACAAGACATGTTGCTTTATTCAAAATAGATTTTATTTAAATAATTTTATATATATATTTCTATTATATATTATATATTTAGGTAAACTTTATTTAGATTATTTTGTACAGATGGCGTCAGTGTAGAATGGCACCCGAAAGACATTTTCTTTGAAATCAGTACACTCAGACGCTCGGACTTAAGAAAGTCGCCTTTAAGACTATTCAAGATAAAAGATGTTGGAATTAAAATGGTTGGAAGTGCAAAGAATTAACAAAATACGGTCCAAGCCGTTTGTGCGAAAGTTTTTGCATGTCGCCGACATATTTTTAGATTTTCGACTCTGTTGCATCAGTACATAAAAAATGATATAACTTTTAAAATATAAAGTAGTGATTTATGAAAATTGAAGCGAAGGCTTTTTGATATAGTAATTATTTTGTATTTAAAGTATAAGATATGTTGCTTTATTCAAAATAGATTTATATATATATATATTTCTATTATATATTATATGTTCTAGATAGACTTTATTTAGATTATCTTGTATAGATGGCGCCAGTGTAAAATGGCGCCTTCAAAACGCCCGAAAGAGGTTTTCTTTCAAATCAGTACACTCGGACGCTCGGGACCTAAGAAAGACGCTTTTAAGACGCTGCGTGGATGTGGGAAGGCAAACACAAAACCATTTCATCTATTAAAACGCATGTATTGCGGTAAGTATATATTTTCTCGTTGTAATAGATAATACTTTTACAATTCGTAGAAAAATTGGTAAAATGTTTGCTTAGGCACTCCGGTGTACAAATGGCACATTACATACGTAAAACAACAGTAAATTAAATTGCGCTAATTAAAAGGACTAATAATGCGAGATTACTCTAAGTACTAATGTGTAACGTAGGGAATGCTATTTACAACGTGTTTCTCACACGACTATACAATAGAATATTACATATATCGGGATCCCTATGTTCGATCTACGTTTCAGATCGATGACTAGGATGTGTTAATGCGTCAACACATTCTCTAATATACAAATTTACAACGGAAAGAAAAGAAATTGATAAACTATATACGTGGATTTTTTTTTAATTATAGCCGTTGCTATTCGATTTTCCACGCTACCCTGTTTCATTTGATATCTCAGTTCTTACTCGAAATTCGTTTTTACACTAATTACAAAATTTATTCAATTCCTTCGTATTTCGTCGGGTAGCGTTTAGAATAGCAATACGGGATTGGACTAGTTTACACTCGGACTATTACCATCGGTCGGTAACGGATATAGAAAAAAAAATGTTTACTTATTGTACAGTAGGACCAACAGAGGGCCAACGTGGACTGCATATGGCAGTCGAATTCCGTTAACTTTGAATCACAGACAATACGCGTTCTATTGAAAGAAGAGAACGCGGTTTAATGCATTACAGTATAAAATTACCATCTTAGATATACGTTCGCAGCCATCACGGCGACACCCGAAATTACATTTATCCGTTTCTTTGTTGATCGGTCTAACGACAATCTTAGGTTAGAGTTCGCTGGCCATTCGTCTACATTCTACGGTCGAGTTAAAGTTAATCTCAAGCATCGAGGACATTCTAGCTGCCTGGAAGAGCACACGGAACTTCAGATTTTTATCGACGTTCGTATAATAGGCACTGGATTTCACTTCAGGTCAATAAATTATTCCCTTAATACAACGCGGCGTGTCTTTAAAAAAGAGAACAGAATCGGTCTACGCGAGATTAGCGTGTAAGGCACGACATAAGGAATCGACGATTCACGGTTTCATCTTTACTATGACTATCTGCTAGATGGTCCCTAATTAGGAAGGTGTAATGGAATAATGTTCGTCTCGTAATCATTGTTGATCGTGGTCACTCGATTCGTGAATGAATTTCTCGTCGTAATTGATTCTACGTTCGATCATAATAAAATGGGTGGTTCGCTTCGAAGGTGATTGTTCGGCAACACGAGAGAATTTCAAAACGTTTCTGCTACTACAAAACCAAAAAAAAAAAAGCAAAAAAAAGAGACTTAACGGACTTATCTCGATATTGGTAGGAATGACACTAGTCGCTAGCAAATAATTACGTCTCGGTGCTTTTGCAAGACGATGACGTACCTGTTCGTTCTTACTTTCAGATTATAAATTCGTTCACACGACCGAACGCGTCTCGTAAAAAATACAGGGTAGTTCTTGGCGCGCTACAGAACTACTTTTTTTTTTTTTAAATCTACGCTCGGTAATGCAGTTACCTACGACGCGACGGTCGATGCAGCAGATATCTCTACGCGATAGCCAAATTGAGGGTCATCGTTGTCGGTCTGGAGAACGCGGAGGATCTCGTCGGGTCGGAAAAATCGAAGCCGCTCGAGGAATTTTGATTCTCGTTGTTGAAACGACCGAGGTGTTCCGGATTCGGCGAGATTACCGACGTTCTGATCACCATTCGGGAAACGCATTCCTGATCTTTCGTTATGTTGTCGGCGGCATTCCTAATCGGTTCCTCGACCGGCGTTTTCGCTCTGCAAGGTCGTTTCAACGACGGAGTCATCGCGGCCGCTTCCGGTATCCTGGTGTGCCTGATGATCGCCGAGAACGCCGAAGAAGAGCTTCTTTGATCGCGATTCAGGTCCAGTCGAGGTACTATCACGCTGGTAGGGGACGCCGTGACGCAGGGGGTCGTTGATTGCAGTCGGTTCAAAGACGATGACAATGGCGGACACGGTTTCACGGAGGATGCCGTTTTCTGATCGTTCGCGTCCATCCTCTCCGCGGACGACCGATGATGAGCTCGCATGCAGGATGATTCCTCGTGCTTGTAGAGATAAGACTTTAGGGCGAACGCTTTGCCGCAACGGCCGCACACGTGCGGCTTGGTGTTAGAGTGCGTTTGGATGTGGGCCCTTAAGTTCGACTTGTCGGCGAACGCTTTGTTGCAGATCGTACACTTGAAGGGCTTCTCACCTGAGACAAAAAGGGAAATGATTATGATACCTTGCATTATATATTACGATTTTGATGAATTTTATTATATTTATTGTAATTAATTGTAACGGGACGATACGCGATGAAAGATGTCAGAACGGATGGCAAAAGAAATTAATCTTGAAAATCAATATCAAGCGAACATCCAATAATCAAAGAATAAACGCAGACAAATTCTAGGAGGCGTTGATCCTGCTCGACACATAGAACATGATGGGCGATTTCCAA